>JAKOOJ010000013.1:20211009-20802869 GCA_022577455.1 Arizona elegans | reverse complement strand
ATGGCATTCTCCGATGGCAAGGGAGAAAGGAAGAGAGAGTTTGCCCCCTTCCCCTTTGGTTTGTTCCTTGGGGTGGGTGGGTAGGTGGGTGAAGGAAGGTTTCCTTCTTGCATTTCTTCTTAGTCTTGCCACCTTTCTTTCCGGTCTCTCACCCAACTCCTGGACCAATTGAAAAGGGGGGAAGCATGATCTTTTTGCCAAAGGGAGAATGGGAGGCAGAAAGTCTTATTTTGGGTGGTGGGTGGGTGGGTGGGGAGGTATGGAAAGAGACATCTTTCTCATGCTGCAAATCATACTTTGGTGGTTGGGTCTCTGTATTAGGGACTGGTCTTTCTCCTGGAATCTGGGGTCTCAGAAAGAACGGACAACTGGACCGGGAAAGATTAACAGGGGGGAGCCTTTGATCCCGAGCCAAATTTGGAGGAATGAATGATCAAGTCTCATTTGTTTCATGACGCTTTGACTGTCTAGGTCCTGTAGCCAGCCAATGTGTCTGAGGTCTTCTCAAATCAGTGGAATAGCTCAAGTTACTATGTGGGTATTCATGTGTCGGGCTGGAAAAACTCAACCCTTTGACTTTTGGAAGAACAAAAGGTTTGATTTCTCAATTCAGGAGAAGCAACAACTGCAACTATCACCTCGGGGGAGGAGGGCTGGGACAAAATCCCCAAGTGACAGAATCCACCCTGGAAATGAACAGAGAGGTCTTTTGCCTCTCTGGATCCTATTTTACTTGCACTTTCCTAAGCTGTCAATCATGGGAAGATATCAAAACAGCTAAATCCAAGGCACCGACTGTGCGTTTGGGAGAACTTCTGTATCATTTGGATAGTTCTGGTCAGGGGAAATGCAGTGAAACTATATACATGGACATCTGGGCTGTAACGGAATTTGGTAGGATGATTAAATTTAGCACATGTTTGGGGCTGTTCGTGCCAAAGGATGCTAGTTCAGTCGTCGGCATTTTCAGAGGGAACCCTAAAAAATTTTTTTTAAAAAAGGAAAATTAATTGGAACTCAAGTAGGGAAACCATCTTGAGTTAGATAACCTAAGTTCTGAATTAATCCTTAATATTGTTTCCTTTCCTTTGAAAGAATGAGTGGCTTCGCTTTTATCGCAGAATCGAATCCATCCAAGAAATCACATCTTAATCGCGTTGCTCTTTAGAGGTGGATAGATACAAAATCAATAAATGTTACTGTCTTTTATAGGACTGGCTTGTACAAGAATAGTAGGGAGGCTTGTTCATTGCCCAAGGTGTTCACAAGATGAAATCTTGGCCGCTCGCAGGGGAGACAATGAAAAATGTGTGGATTTCTGGAAACCAGAGATGATGTAGATAAATGAGCTGAAGATGGAGGGTACAGAGGGCATATAAGGATCTGGAAATCTAAGCAACCAATCTTGCAAAAAATCAATTGGTCTTCCAAGGCCAGGCATCTAGACTATTTTCAAACACAACTCTAGGTTCTTAAATGTAGGTTCAATCAATGACACGTATGTATTTTGGGCTTCAGTATCACTGTCCAAGTTCAAAATCCCTGGAACAAGCCAACTGAGTGTGACTTTGATTGCCAAAGATTTCA
This sequence comes from Arizona elegans, assembly GCA_022577455.1. NCBI lineage: Eukaryota > Metazoa > Chordata > Lepidosauria > Squamata > Colubridae > Arizona > Arizona elegans. The sequence goes on along the minus strand of JAKOOJ010000013.1, from coordinate 20,801,282 downwards.
CAATGTGAGCAAAAGGCAACAGCTATGCAATCGTTCTGATGGGATTGCATTGCATGCTTCTGGTGGTGGTGGTGAGACAGGATTTCTGAATTGAAAGAGGGGGGTGGATGCTTGAAAATGAGAGGAAGGATGTGAGGATGGGTGCGCTAGTGAAAACTCTCACCGTGGCTGCAAGCTTTGGGACCACAGCCAAATTACAGCATCTCCTAAAAATAGGAATTCTTTTAATTAAATGCTTCCGGCCTGTCCAGCAAAACCGAGAAGTTTTTTCCAAAGATCACAGGTTTCTGATCTGGAGATTTCTGGATGACAATTGGGGTGGGTCAATCAGTCTGCGATCTCTAGATACCCTGTCTCAGCCACTAACTTTTGGGTTGGGGCCTACTACCTTTTGTAGATGAAACCATTTGGGAAGCAATTATGAAATGCCAGCCTTGGTGCTTCAACTGTCTGTTGGCCATGGCTTGACATGATTGGTTTTTGCTGATGGAACTTGACAGACAGCAGTTTTCCCCTACAAGATTAGTTCCTTCAGATGGGTTGGAGTTTAGTTATCTTGATGTTCAACCTTCATGGCCTCCCATGGCTATCTTGGATGAGAATCTGAGGGCTTTGGGATAGGAAGCCTTCTAGAAGTCAACATTAATATACAAGATTGCATAATATAGCAAGATATCCCTATTTTGTTCTTTGCCATGGTTCAGTCACCCAGCTGGAAATCTTTCATCTGAAATTCATCCTGCTTTATATAATTTCTGCCACGTGACCCGCACCTCCTCCTTCTCTGTAACAATTCTAAAGGTTCGTTGTGGACTGCTTGGGGAGAAAATAGATGTCGTAAAATTCAGCTTCTTTCAATAAGACTAAAAAGCAAACTGAGATTGTCATGAGATTTGGTCGAAAATCAAGCTGAACCCATCTAGGGGTGAGCTATGTGGAGATGTTGAGGGGAAGCAAAGCTTTCTTAAAAAGAAAAAGTGGAATTCACTTATCTTAGAGCGGCTTCGGATATTGCATAAGTCGCAAAAACGTTACCACTCAAGGTTGCAGGATTTTACTCAGAAAATCCTGCAGAATTCCGAGGAGAAGATAATAGTTTTACGCATGGGAATTTTAAACACTTTTTTCACACCATAGGGAATTGGGGGGGGGGGAATGGAAGAAATGAAAAAAAATGGATTAAAAAAAATGAAAATAGATTCTAAACAAGGAAGGGACTTTAACAGTTTTCCTATTAATCTTCAGCATCTAATATATAAAAAGACGACGGATCTTTCTTCAGGTGGCATCCCAAAAGAAATTTCTGGAAGGCTGAACCAGAAAGTGATCTGTTGGTCCCCAGATCTTGAAATTTTCCCACAACCCTGTAAAGACCATGTTGATTTGTTGTTATTTAATGGTGCCTGCAAGCCTAACATCTCAGGGAACCATCTCTGTTTAGCGTAGAGCAGGGGGTGGGCAAATATGGCCCCTTTATGACCTGTGGACTTCAACTCCTAGAATTCCTGAGCCAGCTTGGCTGTCGCAGGAATTCTGGGAGTTGAAGTCCACAGGTTGTAAAAGGGCCACAGTTGCCCACCCCTGATGTAGAGCAAGCTCAGCCTCGTGGAAGAGTTGAGTGGTTGGTCAAGAGCTCAAGAAAATCTGCTTCCTTTTGAGAAAAAAGAATTCTGGTCATCTGAAGAGCCCATAAGCAGTTAAACCTATAGAACCAATTTACCATTTCAATTCATGCAGAGGGGGAAAAAACCTATTATGTTAACTAGCGGGTGGTAATCATAGTGAAGCCATCCAAGCAAAATGCAAAGTTGTAGGGAAAGGGGACTGACCCAAATTTCACTTTGGTTGTGGTTGTTCAATCGTGAAGTTGTGTCCGATTCTTCGCAACCCTGTGGGTCATAGCTCATCAGCCCTCATCGTCCACTGTCTCCTAGAATTTGCCCAAATTCAGGTTCATTGCATTGATGACACTACCTAGCCGTCTCCTCCTCTGCTGTCTCCTTCTCCTTTTGCCTTCCATCTTTCCCAACAGCAGATGATAGGTAGGTAGGTAGGTAGGTAGGTAGGTAGGTAGGTAGGTAGGTAGATAGATAGATAGATAGATAGGATGGGATAGACTGACAGACAGACAGAGGCAGACAGATGATAAAAAGAGAGGGAGAGAGAGGGGGTAGAGGTAGAGGTAGAGAGAGACAGACAGACAGACAGACAGACAGAGGCAGACAGATGATAAAAAGAGAGGGAGAGAGATGGGGTAGAGGTAGAGGTAGAGAGAGAGAGAGACAGACAGACAGACAGACAGACAGAGACAGACAGATGATAAAAAGAGAGGGAGAGAGAGGGGGGTAGAGAGAGAGAGAGAGAGAGAGAGAGAGACAGACAGACAGACAGACAGACAGAGACAGACAGATGATAAAAAGAGAGGTAGAAATAGAGAGAGGGGGGGTAGAGGGAGAGGGAGAGACAGACAGACAGACAGACAGACAAAGCCAGATGATAAAAAGAGAGGTAGAGAGAGAGGGGGTAAAGGTAGAGGTAGAGAGAGAGAGACAGACAGACAGACAGACAAACAGACAGACAGACAGAGACAGACAGATGATAAAAAAAGAGATAGAGGTAGAAGATAGATAGATAGATAGATAGATAGATAGATAGATAGATAGACGGGATGGGATGGGATGGGATGGGATGGGATAGACAGACAGACAGACAGACAGACAGAGACAGACAGATGATAAAAAGAGAGGTAGAGATAGAGAGAGAGAGAGAGACAGACAGACAGACAGATGATAAAAAAGAGAGAGAGGTAGAGGTAGAGGTAGAAGAAAGATAGATAGATAGATAGATAGATAGATAGATAGATAGATAGATAGATAGATAAGATAAAAATAGAGAGAAAGAGGTACAGAGATAGAGAAATAGATAGAGAAGTAGATAGAGATACAGATAGACAGGCAGACAGACGGACGGATGGACGGACGGACGGACAGACGATAAAAATAGATAAGGGGGAGGGAGGTAGAGAAGTAGATAAAGAGAGAGAGAGAGAGAGAGAGAGAGAGAACAGACAGACACATACACACAAACAAACAAGGATTCCCCACAGTTCCTTTCAAGGTCACGTCCACTAGATCTCCGCTCCCCCAGTTTTCCCAAAGGTGATCTAGAGATTCCCAACCAGATTAAGACAGAGATAGTCCTCCTCCACCCGCTATTCTATGGTAGGCTGCCTCTGCAATTAGCCCGGTTAAGCAATCGATCTTCCCTAATTTATTCCATCTCTTTTTAAAATCTTTTAAACCAATCGCGTACTCCTCCCCAATTTGATATTGTTCAGGTCCAGCAGCATCTTGCCGACTTCAGAGAAAATCAACTCTTTAGGAGAGGCGCTAGCCTTTAGGAACTCTTGCCACGCGTACTGATTACTGACGTTTTTCCTCCAGAAAGGAGGAGAAAGGAGGAACAGGATTTTGGACCAGAGGGAAGAGTCGAGACTTCTGTTCCAAGATCCTTTTTTGCCTTTCTGTTCTGTCCTCGGTGATTTGTGACATTCCACCCAGAAGCCCCAAATTGCTTCATCTCTGCCTTCGATTGAGTTTCAAGGAAATGAACCGTAACCTGCCGTCGAGCAGGAAGACCGATTAACTCTAAATGGATAAGAATCACATCGGTCTCCTTAAGCCAATAGGAAAGGGCTGAACAGTCTGCTCTGAGAATCAGCTAAATATTCATTTCTTTACACTGTAGACTAAGGGCACAACTGGCTGGGGAATTCTGGGAGCCGAAGTCCACAAGTCTTAAAGTTGCCAAGGTTGGACGTTCCTATTATCAAAAGAGCCGAGGTGGCGCAGTGGTTAGAGTGCAGCACTGCAGGCTAATTCAGCTGACTGCTAGCTGCAGTTCGGCAGTTTGAATCTCACCAGGTTCAAGGTTGACTCAGCCTTCCTTCCAAGGTGGGTAAAATGAGGACCTAGATTGTTGGGGGCAAATAGGCTGACTCTGTAAACCGCTTAGATAGGGCTAAAAAGCACCGTGAAGCGGTATATAAATCTAAGTGCTATTGCTATCTTTCTTCTTTCCTTCCTTCCTTCCTTCCTTCCTTCCTTCCTTCCTTCCTTCCTTCCTTCCTTCCTTCCCTCCCTCCCTCCCTCCTTCCTTCCTTCCTTCCTTCCCTCCCTCCCTCCCTGTGGTTAGAATGCAGTATTTCAGGTTAATTCTGCCAATTGCCAAGAGTTCAATCCTGACCGGCTCGAGGTTGACTCAGTCTTCCATCCTTCCAAGGTTGGTAAAATGAGGACCCAGATTGTTGGGGGGCAAATGCTGATTCTGCAAACCACTTCAAGAGGGCTGTAAAAGCACTATAAGTCTAAGTGCTAGTGCTGTTGCTAACTAAAGTTTTCATAGTCGTGGAGAAAGGTGCTTGCTGATGGAAAGCCTAGCTTCACAATCCCTGAAAGGGGGCGAGATGAATCTCTCTAGTTTTTTTGGACTGGTCCATTTCAAACAACCAGTTGGGGAGTCCACGTTTAACAACCTGATATGAGTAGAACAATCCTCAAAAGCCAGTCAATACACCATCCAGGACAATTCTTCTAATCAGGGCTGGAAGTTCCTTTGATTTTTTATTTATTTATTTATTTATTTTGCAAGTGACTTTGCTTCTTTGCATCTCCTATTAGTTCTTATATCAGACTCCGCAGGGAAGACCTCCCCCTCTCCCCCTTTTCAGCTTCTCTTCCGGTAAAGGTAAAGGTAAAAGTTCCCCTCGCACATACGTGCTAGTCGTTCCCGACTCTAGGAGACGGTGCTCATCTCCGTTTCAAAGCCGAAGAGCCAGCGCTGTCCGAAGGTGTCTCCATGGTCATGTGGCCGGCATGACTCAACACCAAAGGCGCACGGAACGTTGTTACCTTCCCACCAAAGGTGGTCCCTATTTTTCTACTTGCATTTTTTACCTACTTTCGAACTGTTGGCAGAAGCTGAGACAAGTAACAGGAGTTCACCCCGTTACGTGGCATTAGGGATTCGAACCGCTGAACTGCCGACCTTTCGATCGTCAAGCTTAGCATCTCAGCCACTGAGCCACCACATCCCTCTTCTCTTCCAGTACAACATAATATTCTACCTACACCTGTGTTGGAAAGAAGCCCACAAATAGACAAGTTTTGCTGGCAACAGTCTGTATGCCTTTCTCCCTCAGCGGTCAATAATCCGTCTAAATTTCCCAATTTTGCACACCGAAAGGAGGGAGTCAAGTGTCTGTCAAATCTCCTCTTTGATTGTCAGATGCAAACACAGGTGACTCAAATGTGGCTAGCCGAGTTGATTGTCTTTCCTTCAAGCAAACCCAACATTTGTCAAGGAATGAAAAAGATTCCAAAAAAAAAAAAAAAAAAAAGCAAGCCGCAGCAGATGTTCGTGAAAAACTGGCATCTCTCCCAACTCTTCCTGAGCGATAGATTCGGATAATGCAATTTGCATGGGCTGTTGATATCTAATGACTGGGCACCTGGAAAAAGCTGGCATGGATTTCCCTGGATACTTGGAACAAGGAGGAAGGCATTGGGTCATTTCAGGTGACCGAGAGAAAGGGATCTTTGGGAGGGAAAAAAAAATCAGAAGCAGCAGGCAACTGAAAATAGAATCTCACAACTTTGGACTTCGGTGCCAGCTGGGGTTGCATCATCAATCTTCCGGGAGATGCATGCAAAACTCATGCACTCCAACAATTGAACTCCTGCAAAGCAATTTTGATGTGGTCCTCAGATCTCTCCCGAAAGCCACTGCCGAACAGTGTATTTCAAAAGAGAGAAAGGTTACATTACGAAGGACTCAGGGTGGGATTCATTTAATCCACATCCTTTGGATTTGGTTAAATTGAAAAGGGAAATTAAACCCAATTCGGTTTCATCCGCATCCCACCTGGTTTTGAAGACGGGGACCTGCTGCAGACCCCCCTCAAAAGTGAATCAACTGCGGTTCTCCTTCATCTGCAAAAGAGTCCAAAGCAGGGGTGAAATCCAGCAGGTTCTGACAGGTTCTGGAGAACCGGTAGCGGAAATTTTGAGTAGTTCGGAGAACCGGCAAATGCCACCTCTGGCTGGCCCCAGAGTGGAGTGGGAATGGAGGTTTTGCAATATTCTTCCCCCAGGAGTGGGGAGGGAATGGGGATTTTGCAGTATCCTTCTCCTGGAGTGGGGTAGGAATGGAGATTTTGCAGTATCCTTCCCCTGCCACACCCACCAAACCACACCACGCCCTCCAAGCCAAGCCCACATTTCACCACTGGTCCAAAGATCTTCAATATATGGACAATGTGCCTTCTCTCTCCAGCCAATTAAAATTGAGGTTCTAAAGGGGAGAAAATCTGGACCAACCCAGGATTGCTGGCTGAGAATTCTAGCCATTGCAATGCAAACATTTCTGGAAGGTCCAAGATTGGTAAGGCTGAATTATTAGGATTTTGTATCTGGCCTCTTGTCTTTCTAGATACCTTCCTGGTCAAGGATAAATGAATCCTTATCCTTGAAGGGGCTTCATTAAGACTGGATAAGTCTAGGGTATAGTTATAAGGGATGCAGTGGCTCAAGGAATGTGGTGGCTAAGATGCTGAGCTTGTCAATTGAAAGGTTGGCAGTTCAGCGGTTCGAATCCCTAGTGCCATGTAACTGGATGAGCTCCTGTTACTCATCCCAGCTTCTGCCAACCTAGCAGTTCGAAAACACGTAAAATATCTAAGTAGAAAAATAGGGACCACCTTTGGTGGGAAGGGAACAGTGTTCCGTGCACCTTTGGCATTGAATCATGCCGGCCACATGACCACGGAGACGTCTTCGGATAGCGCTGGCTCTTCGGCTTTGAAACGGAGATGAGCACTGCCCCCTAGAGTCGGGAACGACTAGCATGTATATGCAAGGGGAACCTTTACCTTTACCTTTATAAGTGCCTTGTGTAATATTTTAGGGCCCCATTCATAAGCCAAACTGGTTCATTGAGAAAGAAGGTTGCGTGAACTCTGCAATCAAAAGGGCCCGGCTTTTGTATGTCTTTCTCTGATTGCTTCCTTCAAGCATTGTATGCGCAATCAAGAAAGTCAAATGATGCACTCAGGTGGCATTGTTCAGATCTCGTTTTGGGCTGCGATTTGGTTTCAGTTCTAGTTTTTTTTTTTTTCTCCAGTCGTAAGAATCTAATAGTAGAAACTGGGCTGTGATTGGCTCTCTTCATGCAAGAAAGGAGATGGTTAAATTAATATATACGATGTTTTCCACCTGGACTTGGAAATGTGATAGCTCTGCCGAAAGCTATGAGCATGATTTTCTTGTTCCATTTGTACCACGCAGCTCACATATGTGGTGTTTTATAGTACATCGATTGGTTTGGTTTGGTCTATTAGGTTGGTTCATTCAGAACTTGGCAGCAAGGTGAAGCTTTTATGCCTAAAGTGGGACTAGAACTCACCATCTCCTGGTGATTGGCCCAAAGTCACCCAGTCAACTTTTATGCTTAAGGCGGGACTGGAACTCACCATCTCCTGGTGATTGGCCCAAAGTCACCCAGTCATATTTCATGCTTAAGGTGGTAATAGAACTCACCATCTCCTCATGATTGGCCCAAAGTCATCCAGCCATCTTTTATGCTTAAGGCGGGACTAGAACTCACCATCTCCTGGTGATTGGCCCAAAGTCACCCAGCCATATTTCATGCTTAAGGTGGTAATAGAACTCACCATCTCCTCATGATTGGCCCAAAGTCATCCAGCCATCTTTTATGCTTAAGGCGGGACTGGAACTCACTGTCTCCTGGTGATTGGCCCAAAATCACCCAGCCATCTTTCATGCTTAAGGCGGGACTAGAACTCACCATCTCCTGGTGATTGGCCCAAAGTCACCCAGCCATCTTTCATGCTTAAGGCGGAACTAGAACTCACCATCTCCTGGTGATTGGCGCAAGGTATATATAGGTAAGTACCACCCACTTCAAGGTGCTGGTACTTACCTATAAAGCCCTACATGGCAGGACCACCTTCTGCCTGCCTCCCACTTCCCTGTGCGCTCACATAGGACTGCCCTCCTCCGGGTGCCATCAGCCAAACAATGTCGACTGGTGGTGCCCAGGATGAGGGCGTTCTCTGTGGGTGCACCGACCCTTTGGAATGGGTTACCCACGGGGCTCCGGACGGCCCCCGACCTCCGCTCTTTCCGCCGTGACCTGAAGACATGGCTTTTTCAACAAATTTGCTGATCTGATGGGTGGTTTTTAATTGGGAGATTTTAATTGATTATTTTAGTTGTTATTTTTATTGATTTTCCATCGTTTTAATTTTTGTGAGCTGCCCCGAGTCCTTTGGGAGAAGGGCGGCATATAAGTATAATAAAATAAATAAATAAATAAATAAATATTTCATGTTTAAATATGAACGGGACTGGAACTCACTGTCTCCTGGTGATTGGCCCAAAGTTAACCAGCTGACTTTCATATCTGAGGCAGGGCTAATGCTCATAGCTTCCTGGTTTCCAGCCTGATGCCCCCTGCACCAACCTGGTTGCTCCCCTCCCATCCATAGGTGTAGGAATGGAAGGCAGAGATAGCATAATTTCTCCAAAGTATGGCTTTTTCTCATCTGCATTCCATTCCTAAAGCGATAGCCAGTTTTGGCAAGCTGGTGGTGTCAGCGTTGCAACGCTGGCATAGAGAGAGAGCAGAGGACAGCAAAAGATAAACTCTGAAACTTTTGCCTGCAAAATCCCTTTGAAGCTTGGTTGTCGCAGAGATCAGGGGAGGGGGGCACATTCCTGAGAAATGACGGGGAAAAGAAGTCTGAAGAATGACTTGGAAGACAGCCAATGAGAAGCAGAGACTTGGGGGTCGGAAAGGGAGGGATTGGGAGGCAAAAGATCAGTCTTGTCCGTGCGGAGTCATGATCCGGTGGCTGAGCTCAATTAAAGAAAGATTTCCTTAAAGATTGGCAGTTTAGAGATTCATTTAATTTTGAGACAGTACTGCAGTCTGATAGGTGGGGCCTTTCTCCATTCTGGAAATTTCTCTCCTGTCCTAACCACCCATCTGCAGTACAGGCAGGTATTTCCAGACATCATTAATAAAAAAAAGTCTCTTACGAGTGCATGATTAATTTAATAATTCATTTGATATATCTGTGAGAGGATTAGCAATTCTGACTGGCTGCTGTTCGCCGTCCAGGTTGATCATCTCGGAAAGTTTAAGTCTCTTTTTCTCCTCCGCTTGTCGGGTAAAAACCACTGGAATTTCAGTTGACATGCCTGCCTGCAGTTGTCCATTTAATGATCCATGAAAACATACAGAAAAACACGAGAGTCTACGCTTGTAATTGAACGCAGGGCAACAAAACATCTTGTAAATCCGTTGCAGTGCCGCACACTTGTAATTCAAGATCCGTTTGCGCAATTGGCACAATGGCAGGAGTGACACTTTCGTTTGATTGCAAAAGGAAAGGTGACAGCTCTGAGCTGGAAAGTTCAAATATTGCTTCTCCTACCAAAGCAATAAAATGTACCCAAACACAATATTAATTCCATTTTTTTTTCCCTCCCTGATGGACATGAGTTGTTTCTTATTTGGACAAACACTGAAAGGGTAATAGAGTACAATGCAGGCAGAGCGAGAGGGGGAAGAGTTAAGTGACTCATCAGCCTAGAATTGTTATGTTCCCACAAACGATCTAAGCCCATCCTCTCTCTTGAATTCTGGCACCAATTTTGTACTGAACTTTAATGGGCTAGATTCTTGTGTATTGTTACATCCGGATGGCAAGCACGAGCGGCCAATAGAGCAGCCGATTGGTCCGTGTGCCAGCAGGCAGCCGGCGGGAAATTGGTGGCTCCTGATTGGCCCAGCTTCTGACAGCTGAGTATAAAAGAGCTGTCAGTGCCTCAAATGCTGCTCGCTCTCCATGGTAGTTAGCTAACCAGAGCGAGTCACTGTTAGCTGTTATTGTTAGCCAATAAACATGTTGTGAAGTGTTTATCCTGCCTTGCCTCCCTCCTTTAGCCTTTGTTCTGTGAATAGAACATATATAGGCTTCTGCAGTTAGTCTTCTTAACTGCCATCTCCTGCAGCATCACCATCTTCTTTTAATGACCCCGTAATTCCTTGCGGGGTGGACTCTTGGACAACTGAATGGAACTGAGTGTTTACTGGCCGGATGCCCTTCCTGTCACCAATGTGGAGATTGCTTTGGCAGATATATTGTCAGTGTGCTCAGAGAGAGAAATATCTGCGTCTACCTAGGATCGAACTCACAGCCTCCTGATGTGAGGCGAGAGCTCCACCTCTAGGCCACCGCACCACTCAACCGCCATCTCCTGCGTGGTCCTGATTTTCTGTTCCTGACACAACCCAATTCATGTTTTGCTGCACCATTAAGGTGCTTAAAGGTTCTATGTGTATCTTATGTGGTGGTGTAATGTCATGGCTTCTGGGAAAGATCTTGGGAGGCCAGAGGCAAAGCTACTGGCTGGACAACCAGTGTGGAAATGTATCTCAGCCCAGAGAAGAAAAAGGGGTGTGAGGAACATTTCAGAAGAGGTCCTCCTTAGTTTTTGCCCTCCCCGGGCTCCGGAGGCTTTCCTCGAGGCTCCAGAAGCCCTCTAGAGGCCGGAAATGGGCCCATTTCCAGCCTTCCTGAACTTCTGGTAGGCCCATTTTTCGCCCTCCCCGAGCCTCCACGCGCGTCCTGCACTTACCTGCCATGTGGGGACTCCTGGGAAGGAAAGGGTGGGCTAGGCTGGGCCACCCAGGAATGGGATTTGGGGGTTCTCCAAACTGCACAGAATCTTAGCTATAGGTCTCTCCCGAACTCCTGCGAACCCCCAGCAGCCCACCCCTGTTAGTATTCCTGTTGAGCCTCCTGTCTGGAGTACTTTGCAGGGCTAAGAGGTGAAGAAGGGGACAATTTTTTCATGTTTGGAAACAGTCAGACTCATGGTATAGATCAGTGTCTCCCAACCGTGTCAACTTTTAAGCTGTATGGACTTCAACTCCCAGAATTACCCAGCCAGCATGGGGAATTCTGGGAGCTGAAGTCCATACAGCTTAAAGTTGCCATGATTGAGAAACATCGTTATAGAACAGATGGACATGAGGCAGGTGGTCAGGATCATATCCTCCGACATGGGGATCATCAGGCTCATCGAGCATTTAAATTTCATCTTTTAACAGGACCAAGTTTAGGGATTTTCTTCATTTTCCCCGCTACCAAATTGGGCCAGATTGAAGCAGGATGGGAAGCCTTGGCTGTAACGGATGGTCTCCATAAATGTTTAATCGTCTTGGCCTCTGGCAGTGTTAAAATAGAATTCACAGCTTCGGATTTTTTAATTGGGGGACTTTCTACATTATAGGTCAAGCATCTTTGCAGAGAAAGGTGGATTTGCAAAGGCTAAAAGCTCTGGGTTAAAATTTACATGGTTGACGTTTTCCAGCTTCTCTCTGGAAAACCGGATGTGGTAGCTGCTCAGGCCCCAGGTGGTTTCGCCTAGAGCTGGGCTAAAAATATCAGGATGATGTTTGAGCACTAGAGCTGAAATTCTTGATAATTTCCTCGGTGCCCTCTCTTTCCAGCATAAGCTTTTCTCCAACAAACTCTGAAGGAGAAGAGAAGTCCCCAGAAAGTGTCCGTGACACCAGGAGAGAAACTGAGGTTGGCAGCTGAGTCTCCTTCATATTATGGATTAAAAGGATTTTAAAAAAACATCAACCCATGAAAGCTAAAATTATGGCTTACAGAGACAAGTAGAAGAAACGTACAATATGTATTTTGAGTATGTGAAGTTAAACTTCTCCTTACTGTCATTCTCCAAAGGGGCTAAGATATAGCAATATGCTAGTTTCCTGATAAGCACATTTTTGCTTCTTCTTCTTCTTCTTCTTCTTCTTCTTCTTCTTCTTCTTCTTCTTCTTCTTCTTCTTCTTCTTCTTCTTCTTCTTCTTCTTCTTCTTCTTCTTCTCCTTCTCCTTCTCCTTCTCCTTCTCCTTCTCCTTCTCCTTCTCCTTCTCCTTCTTCTTCTTCTTCTTCTTCTTCTTCCTCTTCTTCTTCTTCTTCCTCCTGCTCCTCCTCCTCCTCCTCCTCTTCCTCCTCTTCTTCTTCTTTCTCCTCCTCCTCCTCCTTTCCTTCCTTGTTCTTCCTTCCTTCTTCTTCCTTCTTCCTTCCGTCTTTCTTTCCTCCCTCCTTTTGGTGCCTCTTGACTGCTCTCTTGACTCCTAGCTCCAGGGAAGTCCTTGTCAAAACCTGTATGCCAGATTCCAAGACAGAGGTCCTAGAAAGGGAATGCTAGTTTCACAGCCTTGCAGCTCCTCCTCAGTAACCAGTGGGGGGTGGGGGTGTGTGGAAAACCTGGGGTGAAATTCCCCAGCATTTTCTCTCTTCAGCATAATGGGGAATCCTTGCTAATTATCCTTCTTCCTTTCCATTTTGTACGGAACAGAGGTAGGCACATTTTTGTCACTGCAGTCAAATTTGGCGAGGGCACAAGGACAGATCCAGACAAATTGCGATTCTGAACCCAACAGGATTTGCACTCGGAGAGCTTTTCCCGAGTAACTGTCCCAGCTACATAGAGAGATCCTCACATGACTGCACATTAAACATCAGCATGTCAGTTTTGGTCACCACACAATAAAAAAGAGGTTGAGACTCTAGAAAGAGTGCAGGGAAGAGCAACCAGGATGATTAGGGGACTGGAGACTAAAACATACGATGAACAGTTGCAGGAACTGGGCATGGCTAGTCTAGTGAAGAGAAGGACCAGGGGAGACAAGATAGCAGTCTTCCAATATTTGAGGGGCTTCCACAGAGAGCTATTTCCCAAAGCACCTGAAGGCCAGACAAGGAATAATGGATGGAAACTGAACAAGGAGAGATTCAACCTGGAAATAAGGAGAAATTTTCTGACAGAACAATCAACTGATGGAACAGAAGTTGCCTTCAGAAGTTGTGGGAGCTTCATCACTGGAAGCTTTCAAGAAGAGACCGGACTGCCATCTGTCCGGAATGGTGTAGGGTCTCCTGATTGGGCGGGGGGTTGGACTAGATGACCTACAAGGTCCCTTCCAACTCTTAATCTGTATCTTAATCTGTATGCCTGGCCTTTTTTCCGTCTGACAGCTGCCCAGCTTCCCTGCAGTGCCTACACACAGCCCTATGAATGTTGTTCTTTTGTGACCTCGCCTCTTTCTTCTTCATTTCCTAAAGTAAGAGAACGCAAAGAGCTGCAGCTAAGCCAAACCAAACCAAATGTAGTACAGGATTTGGGGAGTGGGGGGGGGGGGCTTGTGAGTAACCAGCAGAGGTTTCAGTGCAAACTATTATTCAGGCACATTAACTAGATGATAAGGTTGAGATTTGCAGGGGTTATGAATTTACATCCATCATCATAACGGAGCTGTAAAATGAGCCATTAATATTGGAACCTCAGTAAATGGAATGCCACCAACTGATCAGCAAAATAGCAGGATTTTGGGATCCACCCAAAGGAAAACAGCAACTGAGGATTTTTGTCTTTTTTTTACAATAACACTTTTTGCCAAGTTAAAGATTTACTGTAGTGATACTACGTGCAAAACTTGGCTAAGAATAGCTTGATCCAAGCTATCAATTAGTCTGTGCTTCAGTGCATTTAGGCCAACTCCAAAAACAGACCCATCAATGATCCATCAAATAAATTGTGGGAAGACAGCCATAATATATGAAGAAGGGTTGAAGGAGTTGGGTTTGGCAAGTCTAAAGAAAAGAAGGACTAGGGGAGACATGATAGCAGTGTTCCAATATCTCAGGGGCTGCCCCAAAGAAGAGGGAGTCAAGCTATTCTCCAAAGCACCTGAGGGCAGGACAAGAAGCAATGGGTGGAAACTAATCAAGGAGAGAAGCAACTTAGAACTAGGGAGAAATTTCCTGACAGTTAGAACAATTAACCAGTGGAATGACTTGCCTTCAGAAGTTGTGGGTGGAAAATTACTTGAGGCTTTAAAGACTGGCCAGCCATTTATTCAGAATGTATAAATTCTTCTATTTGAGCAGGGGATTGGATTAGAAGACCTCCAAGGTCCCGTCCATATTCTATTCTATTCTATTCTATTCTATTCTATTCTATTCTATTCTATTCTATTCTATTCTACTCTACTCTACTCTACTCTACTCTACTCTATTATTTTTTCTATTCAATTCTACTCTACTCTAGTCTACTGTATTATTTTTTCTAGTCTAGTCTAGTCTAGTCTAGTCTCTTCTACTCTACTCTACTCTACTCTACTCTACTCTACTCTACTCTACTCTACTCTACTCTACTCTATTCGTGCAGCACCAAAAGTTATTTGGAAACCCTTCTCACTTCCCAGTACCACAATCCATTTCATGTGCCTCTCTACCATAAAGATAGATAAATCCATATTTTTTTCAGCTCCTTCAGTTGTTTCTAGTATAGCTTCACGTCGTTCCATTTTTGCATCTGTGGCAAAAGTTCCTTTTGAAAATTCAAATGCAGACTCACACTCATAGGCGTTTGCACATTTTTTACAAGTAAGTTTTTACAGCACAAAGCCGTTTTTAATGCAATTTTCCCTAAGTTATGTTGTTGTTTTTTTTAATGTAACATTTCCCCAATGGATATATTTTTCTATGCCCAATTTAATGGAAGAACTGCACTACAAAATTGGAAGAACTGTGAACCTCAGAATGTTTAGTTTATTTGTAAATCGTATTAGCCTTTTTTTTAAAAAAAAAATTGAACTTGGGGATTGCAAAATAGATTAGCATTCATTAAAAAGCAAAATGGGTCCATTTTAATTCAGGAAATGCTTGCTTTGTCTTGAAATTTCAAAACATTTGGGCATTCACAATGGCTTGAACTGAGCATCTGATAAACCTACCCCCTTTCGGGAGACTAATGATAATCTTTTATTCAAACTTGCCTCAAAATCCCTCAAGTCTAGTCTTTTATGATTCTTACATTCTGGGAGCAAAGCTGAAAAAAATCTGTAGCGGAGGGCCCAGCAAACCATTTTCAGCCAAAGCAAACAAATCTGTCAGGCGTGAAAGGTCAAATGTGAAGTTCCAGTTAAACTGCTTTTTTGCTAAATATTTATGAATAGAATAGAATAGAATAGAATAGAATAGAATAGAATAGAATAGAATTAGAATTAGAATAGAATAGAATAGAATAGAATAGAATAGAATAGAATAGAATAGAAAAGAATAGAATAGAATAGAATAGAATAGAATAGAATAGAATAGAATAGAATATTGGAATGAAGAATAGAGTAGAGTAGAATAGAATAGAATTAGAGTAGAGTAGAGTAGAGTAGAGTAGAGTAGAGTAGAATAGAATTAGAATTAGAATTAGAATAGAATAGAATAGAATAGAATAGAATAGAATAGAATAGAATATTGGAATGAAGAATAGAGTAGAGTAGAATAGAATAGAATTAGAGTAGAGTAGAGTAGAGTAGAGTAGAATAGAATAGAATAGAATAGAATAGAATAGAATAGAATAGAATAGAATAGAATAGAATAGAATAGAATAGAATAGAGTTGGAAGGGACCTTGGAGGTCTTCTAGTCCAAACCCCTGCCCAGGCAGGAAACCCTACACCATGTCAGACAAATGGTTATCCAACATCATCTTAAAAATTTCCAGTGTTGGAGCATTCACAACTTCTGGAGGCAAGTTGTTCCACTGATTAATTGTTCTAACTGTCAGGAAATTTCTCCTTAGTACTAAGTTGCTTCTGAGTAGTTTCCACCCATTGCTTCTTGTCCTTTGGAGAATCTACTCAACTAACAGTTAGAGCTTGCTTGGAGTTAGAGACAAGTAAACAGAATTAAAAGGACAATTCAAAGGAGGTTGGATGTAGTTTGCTTGCTATGTAGGGATTCTAGGCTAATCCCTCTTTTAACCCCATCTCCAGGTTCTGTCACTATTTTTTGTACTGAATTCAAGCAACCCTGCTTAACTAGGTCAGTTGCAAAACCGGAAGCTTCATTCACTCAACATGCTTGGAAACATTAAGCTTCTTTAATTGTGTGTCTCTGTGTGTATAAACCCAACTTGTTGGTTTCTGATGCAATGTACTTTACAAATTTAGGACGTGGATTAATTCAGTAACCAAGTTTCAGTGTGCTTATAAACTCGGCCAACATATACAGTATTAGCTTAAGGAAGATCTGGATATTATTCATCTTTGATGGAGAGGTCCTTGACTTCTCCCCAAAGTCATAGGTTTCGTTTCTTGCCCTGTTGTTACATCCTTCCTCTGGCCTGAGCTGCCAACCACAGAGCCTTGGCTGAGTCTGGATTTGTTACAACATTCCCAAGCCTTCAACCCATTTAACCTCAACAATTTATCTTTTAATAACCCTGCCAACATTATTTCTCATCTCTGCTTCGTGCGGTGTTCTCAGCTCACACTTTGCTCATCAATCCCTTTCTTGTTTCGCCACCTTATTCTCATGACAACACCATAATAGAAGGAGACACTCTGTGTGGCAATTATTTAACTGATGGTGGAGGGTGGAAGGATCCTTGATTCATGCAAATGTACAAAACATTTGGCAGACTCAGCTCCGCCCCAAGAGCCTGAATTAAGGAGGTGCTCGGTTTCCCCACTGAACCCTAAAAGGTAGAATAGAATAGAATAGAATAGAATAGAATAGAATAGAATAGAATAGAATAGAATAGAATAGAATAGAATAGAATAGAA
This sequence comes from Arizona elegans, assembly GCA_022577455.1. Classification (NCBI taxonomy): domain Eukaryota; kingdom Metazoa; phylum Chordata; class Lepidosauria; order Squamata; family Colubridae; genus Arizona; species Arizona elegans. The sequence continues at coordinate 20,784,549 of JAKOOJ010000013.1, read as the reverse complement.
TAGAATAGAATAGAATAGAATAATAGACTTGGAAGGGACCTTGGAGGTCTTCTAGTCCAACCCCCTGCCTAGGCAGGAAACCCTATATCATTTCTTCTTAAAAACTTCCTGTGTTGGAGCATTTACAACTTCTGGAGGCAAGTTGCTCCACTGATTAATTGTTCTCACTGTCAGGAAATTCCTCCTTAGTTCTAAGTTGCTTCTCTCCTTGATTAGTTTCCACCCGTTGCTTCTTCTCCTGCCCTCAGGGGCTTTGGAGAATAGCTTGACTCCCTCTTCTTTGTGGCAGCCCCTGAGATATTGGAAGACTGCTATCCTGTCTCCCCTAGTCCTTCTCTTCATTGAACTAGACATACCCAGTTCCTGCAACCGTTCTTTATAAGTTTTGGCCTCCAGTCCCCTAATCATCTTTGTTGCTCTTCTCTGCACTCTTTCTAGAGTCTCCACATCTTTTCTACATCGTGGCGACCAAAACTGGATGCAGTCTTCCAAGTGTGGCCTTACCAAGACCTTATAAAGTGATATTAACACTTCACCTGATCTTGATTCTATCCTCTGTTTATGCAGCCTAGAACTGTGTTGGCTTTTTTGGCAGCTGCTGCACATGGCTGGCTCATATTTAAATGGTTGTCCACTAGGACTCCAAGATCCCTCTCACAGTTACTACTATTGAGCAAGGTACCACCTATACTGTACCTGTGCATTTTGTTTTCCTTGCCTAAATGTAGAACCTTACTTCTTTCATCATTGAATTTCATTTTGTTAGATATTTGTCAGGTAGCTGTGGGGTTTTTCAAGAATTTCTTTTGGTTTCTATCAATATCATGAAGTTACTTTTTTAAAGTGGGAGACTTCCAACCAGGGCTCGGCTGCTGGGAGTTTTCAGGGATTTGGGAGAACCTTTAGTTAGATTCTGTGCAGTTCAGAGAACCCCCAAATCCCACTCCTGGCTGGCCCTGCCCTGCCCACCCTGCCCCTCCCCTCCCCTCCCAGGAGTCCCCACGTGGCCCATTTTGGATGCAGGTAAGAAGGCTCAGGGAGGGCGAAAAACAGCCCTACTGGAAGTTCTGGAAGTTTACAGCCTCCAGAGGACCTCCGGAGCCTGGGGAGTCCATTTTCGCCCTCCCAGAGGCTCAGGGAAAACCTCCGGAGCCCGGGGAGGGCAAAAACACTCCCCGCCCACGATAGTGCAGGAGGCTGACTAGGCCACACCCACCACTGCCACGCCCACCCAGCAACTGGGCAGAGAACCCCTTGCTAAAATTTTTGAAGCCCATCCCTGCTTCCAAATGATTTCAACCTTCAATCTGGGGGAAAACTTGAATTCTTCTGCTGACCAACCGCTTGCCAGCTTTGTACCTCAGAAGTTCTACACCCAGGTCAGGTTTCTCACAGGGTCTCCATATTAAAAAAAAATAAAATAACACACCGGTTAAGACACAGTTGAGATGATGAACGGGATGAAGACACGGGCAAGACGTCTCAAGTAGGCCGAAGAGCAGCTAGGCAGGGATGAAAGAAAGATTGCGTTTCCGCTGAAAGCATTCGGCATGTCTGGCTTTATAAGACCTGATATGTGTCCATTGGACTGTGAAATTAGTTAACTTTCTTCGGGTTATGGACTCAGTTGACAATTGTTAGGATGGTACTACAGTTTAAAGATAACGTGTGGCTGGGTAATTGAAGATCCGGAGCACTGGTAGGACATTAAGAAACAAATGATCTAATCTTTGGAAAAAGCACATCGGGACTTTGCTCGACATCCTAAAACCAGGCCTGTGTGACGAGGATCACTGAGGATAGCTATTACATCCTTAGACACAGCTTGACTTAGAAATCAAGAGCTCTGGTGGCTCAGCAGACTAAAGCACTGTTATTAATATCCACTTACTATCTGCTGCCTGCAATTACTGCAAGTTCAAATCTCACCAGGGTCAAGGTTGACTCAGCCTTCCATCCTTTCTAAGGTAGGTAAAATGAGGACCCAGATTATGGGGGCAATAAACTGACTTTGTATAAATATACAAAAAGGATGAAGGTTATTGCTTAACGCATTGTAAGCCGCCCTGAGTCTCCGGAGAAGGGTGGCATATAAATCAATTTTTTTTTAAAAAAAATCTCTAGTGTGTTTCCAATGGCTACATCAGTGGTCGGTTGCTACCGGTTCACTCCAGTTCGGGAGAACCGGTAGTAGCAGTGGTGGGAGGCTCCGCCCACCTGCCTGTCATCGCATGCGAGCAAACTGGTAGCAAAGGTAAGTGAAACCCACCACTGGCCTACGTGGTTGGGATGCCCACAACTGCCCTCTCATGTTGCATAGACGGAAAGTCATTGTTGTCCAGTGAAATCCTCCAGATATTCATCCTACGCTTCTGCCCTTGATTCAAAATTCTGCCCTTGGCAAAAAAAATGCCCTGATGGTGGATCTTGCTGAACCTTCCTTCGACCTTAATGGAAAATCTGTCTGTTTCCTGAAAAGCATGCTTCTAGAATTAATCTATGGGGTTATGAAAAACATTCTCGCCTCACAATCAGGAGGCTGTGAGTTCGATCCTAGTAGAGGCAGATATTTTTCTCTCTGAGCACAACGAGAATATATCTGCCGAACAAAACTCCAGATTGGCAACAGGAAGGGCATCCGGCCAGTAAAACACCCTGCTAGCTCCATTCAGCTGCTCAGACTCCACCCCACAAAGGATTATGGAGTCGTTTGTCAGACTTCGATGCTATCTCAAAATAAATGAATTTCCAAACTGCCAATCTTTAAGGAAATCTTCTCTTTATTCGAGCACAGCAACCGGATCATGACTCGTGCGGACAAGACTGACCTTTTGCCCCCCAATCCCTCCCTTTCCGATCCCCAATTCTCTGCTTCTCATTGGCTATCTTCCAAGCCACTCTCCTGACTTCTTGTCTCGTCATTTCACAGGAATGTTCCCACCCCGCTCTTCATTTCCATGGAGACCGAGCTTCAAAGAGATTTAGCAGGCAAAAGTCCAGGGCGTATCTCCCCTTCTATGTCAGCGCTGAAACGCTGACATCATTAAGATGTTATGACATCATTCATATTTCCACAAACCCCCCCCCCCCATAAGGATCATGGGAAAGGAAAGATTTCTGATTTTCATTTCACAGCAGTAAAATGGGCACATTTGCAACTAAGAATAAATACCTTTGGGGGATGCGATGTTACGGAGGCAAACCACTTTTGGAAAGAAAAAAAATTAAAGCACTTAATGCTCGTTGTGCAATTACGGGAAAGAGGAAGGGGGTGGCAAGAAATGGTGTTTGTGTACCTGTCTGAAATAATGATGACTTGCTGTTTCTTCAAAGACTTGGTTTAAGTGCCTTTACCAAGCAGAAAACAATATTTCATTTTTCTCTCCAGAGATGAGATAATGGAATGAGGGTTGGGCAGGGCTGCTGAAGGTCAAGGAATCCGAGTAGCTTCCCAGGGCAAGAATCCTAAGACAGACATCTCTGACAGAAGGCTCCCCTGCGTGGGTTTGAAAACTTTAAAAGAAAAGTTGCTGACCGTCGCTCTGGGTCATTGGTTCCGATGTGAAGCAATAGCGCTTAGACTTATATACCGCTTCACAGTGCTTTACAGTCCTCTCTAAGCGGTTTACAGAGTCAACGTATTTGCCCCCAACAATCTGGGTCCTCATTTTACCCACCTCGGAAGGGTGGAGGGGTGAGTCAACTTTGAGCTGGTCAAGATCGAACTCCTGGCTGTAGGCAGAATTAGCCTGCAACACTGCATCCTAACCAGTGTGCCATCACAGAAGGAAGGAAGGAAAGAAGGAAGGGAGGGAGGGAGGGAGGAAAGGAGGGAGGGAGGGAGGGTGGATGGAGCAGCAATAGTACTTAGACTTATATACCGCTTCACAGTGCTTTTACAGCTCTCTCTAAGAGGTTTACAGATCTGCATTTTGCCTCCAACAATCTGGGTCCTTATTTTATCGACCTCAGAAGGATGGAAGGCTGAGTCAACCTTGAGCTGGTCAAGATCGAACTCCTGGCTGTAGGCAGAGTTAGCCTGCAATACTGCATTCTCACCACTGTGTCATCACAGCTTCTGAAGCTGTTCTCAGGACCTACTTGTTAGGCCATAACCCAAAAGACATGTTTCTTCTAAGTTGGTTCTTTATTGTTTCAGCCCTACAGATAAAATCTTGCCATACTAAGGGCTCTGCTATCTGTATCTATAATATATAGGTAGTCCGATAGATAGATAGATAGATAGATAGATAGATAGATAGATAGATAGATAGATAGATAGATAGAGTAGATAGATAGATAGATAGATAGAGATAGATAGATAGATAGATAGATAGATAGATAGATAGTTATAGCTATAGATAGATATATAGATATTAATTATTTTGCAAAATTTATATGCTGCCCTTCTCCCGTAGGACTCGGGGCGGCTTACGCAATAAAAGAACATGATAAAATACTAAAACCAAAAACCAAGTTAAAATCCCCACAATTTAAAATCACACAGCCGATCAGGGGATTTGCCAAAAGAGCCATGTCTTCAGGTCAGCGCGGAAAGTGCGAAGGTCGGGAGCCGTCTGGAACCCATGGGTAACCCATTCCAGAGGGTCGGTGCAGCCACAGAGAACGCCCTCGACCTGGAGGCCGCCAGCCAACATTGTCTCTGTCTCTGTCTCTGTCTCTGTCTCTGTCTCTCTCTCTGTATGTGTGTATATATATATATATATACACACACACACACACACACATACAGATATCATCATCTTCAGGCTGGTGTCTTCGGCACCGTGCTTCTAGGAGCAATGTGTGTGATCACAGCTGTTTCTTCCTTTTAACTGCCAGGGGGTGTGAACTGATTGGGTGGGAGCTTGGCTGTGTTCTGATTGGGTGGAGGTGTATTCTGATTGGTTGGGGCTTTGGCTGTGCTATGATTGGATGGGGGGTTGGCTGTGCTCTGATTGGCTGGGTTTGTGTTCTGTTGATATATAGATAGATAGATAGATAGATAGATAGATAGATAGATAGATAGATAGATAGATAGATAGAGGGGGGAGGAAGGGAGGGAGGGAGGGAGGGAGGGAGGGAGGGAGGGAGAGAGAGATAAGTGAATCTGGCTTCCTCATTGACTTTGCTTGTCAGAAGGCATCCCATGATCCTGCAACCATCATCCATACAATCCAGTTGCCAAGTGTTTAGATTTTGATCACATGAACAAGGGGCTGCTACGATGATTATAAACATGAAAAGTGATCCTACGTCCCTTTGTAACTTCAATCAGTCATTAAACAGATGGCTGTAATTTGAAGACTACCTGTAATCTCTGAATTATTATGGAGGAGTCTAATACAGGAATTTTCCTAGCCTGAGCAGCTTTTACCTGGGAAGCATTAGAGAAGGCTCAGAGGCATTCAGGAGGAATCTGACATCTTCCATGTTGGATGCATTTATTATTAAGGGGGGGGGGGTTCAAAACATTTCAGCAGCACCCTCCCCACCCCACAGTAAATTTCCCCCAATTTGGTTTCCTTGGATTCATCTCTATTGGAGACAGTGGTGGGATTCTGCCCAGCGATGAAATCCAAATTGTTTTACTACCGGTTCTGTGGGCGTGGCTTGGTGGGCGTGGTGTGCCTTGGTGGGCGTGGCTTGGTGGGCATGTCAGAGGAAGGATACTGCAAAATCTCCATTCCCACCCCACTCCTGGGGGAAGGATACTGCAAAATCCCCATTCCCTCCCCACTCCTGCAGGAAGGATACTGCAAAATCCCCATTCCCTCCCCATTCCTGGGGGAAGGATACTGCAAAATCCCCATTCCCTCCCCACTCCTGGGGGAAGGATACTGCAAAATCCCCACTCCTGGGGGAAGGATATTGCAAAATCTCCATTCCCACCCCACTCTGGGGTGGTATTTGCCAGTTCTCCAAACTACTCGTAATTTCCGCTACCGGTTCTCCAGAACCTGTCAGAACCTGCTAGGATTTCACTCCCGAGCCTGCCGTTGTAACAACCGGTTCGGTGATTGCGTGCTTCGCTGCGCGTCCGTGTGTGCACAGTTTTACCATAACTTACCTTCCGCGTTACTGCTGGGGAGTAACACAGCTGAGGCGCGGCAATCCGCTCTGCTGCGTGAATCAGCTGAGAAGATATAGGTCAGTAAAGCGCAGGGAAGGGCGGGAGGGCCCACCTGTTCGTCGGAGCAAACCGGTTCGCTCCCAGCTGATCGTTGGAGCTACCGGTTCTCCCAAACCGGTCCAAACCGGTAGAATCCCACCCCTGATTGGAGAGCAACCGTCCCAGTTGAGAGTAAACTTGTGTTTATGTAGCAACTCTACATGAGCGCTTCCCTCAACTGGGACGGTTGCTCTCTAATAGAGATGGATCCAAGCACACCAAAATGGAGGAAGTCTACTTTGGGAAGGGAGGGGGCTGCTCTGTTCTAAACCAGGTGCCCTTTCAAATGTTTCGAACCCCCTCCCCTTTGATAATAAATGCATCCAGCACAGAAGACGTAGCCCCCCTGCATCGGGAGTGGATGCCAAACGGACATTCCTTCTTCTGCAGACTCTCTCTCGACGCTTATGTAATGACCCGTCTTCTTTCGGTGCCAGAACGGTAGTGACAGCTGTAATAATAGCAATAAAATTTGCCGGGTTGATTTGAGCTGTGCTGTAATTACTGCATGATTACCGTATTCTTACCGCAGCCCATACCAACAAAAACAACTACTACAATTCCTCCGCCGTCGTTGGCAGAGTTCATCTCGTGCGTGCTCTGTGCCCCCTTCAGGATATTGCCTGCATCGGCGCTGGCTGGCTTTCAGCTGCCGATGATGTCCATCAGACACAGATTCTGAATTGCTTCTGGGGGCCACAGAATGTGACTCAGGGCTTCAACACATACAAAGCAGATTGCTTATAAAAAAAGATGTCAAGACTGTAGAAAGAGTTCAGAGAAGAGCAACCAGGATGATTAGGGGACTGGTGGCTAAAACATACGATGAACGGTTGCAGGAACTGGGTATGTCTAGTTTGATGAAGAGAAGGACTAGGGGAGACAGGATAGCCGTCTTCCAATATTTGAGGGGCTGCCACAGAGAGGAGGAAGGGGGTCAAGCTATTTTCCAAAGCACCTGAAGGCCAGACAAGGAATAATGGATGGAAACTGATCAAGGAGAGATTCAGCCTGGAAATAAGGAGAAATTTTCTGACAATGAGAGCAATCGGCCAGTGGAACAGAAGTTGCCTTCGGAAGTTGTAGGAGCTTCATCACTGGAGGCTCTCAAGAAGAGACTGTCAGAAATGGTGTTGGGGTCTCCTGCTTGGGCGGGGGGTTGGACTAAATGACCTACAAGACCCCTTCCAACTCCTTTAATCTGAATTTATCTAAGATGATCAAAGGCCTGGAGACTAAAACATACGATGAACAATTGCAGGAACTGGGCATGGCTAGTCTAGTGAAGAGAAGGACCAGGGGGAGACAAGATAGCAATCTTCCAATATTTGAGGGGCTTCCACAGAGAGGAGGGGGTCAAGCTATTTTCCAAAGCACCGGAAGGCCAGACAAGGAATAATGGGTGGAAACTGATCAAGGAGAGATTCAACCTGGAAATTTTCTGACAGTGAGAGCAATCGGCCAGTGGAACAGAAGTTGCCTTCGGAAGTTGTGGGAGCTTCATCCCTGGAAGCTTTCAAGAAGAGACTGGACTGCTATCTGTCAGAAATGGAGTAGGGTCTCCTGCTTGGGTGGGGGGTTGAACTAGATGACCTACAAGGTCCCTTCCAACTCGGTTAATCTGTTAAAGAAACCTGGTCCAAGCCCTCTTAAAAAAAAAAAATTGAACGTTCCTTCCGTTTAACAAATCAAATGTAGAAATGAAAATATCTACTGCCTGTAGACTCACAGCGTTCCCAGTTGGAAAGTATTTACTTTATGAATAAGCAATTTACCTTCATCGTTCATTATGTCAGAGTACAATTAACAACTAGAACTCTGCCATGTTTTCAAATACTTGACAACCGATATTAATTTTGGTGGTTTCCAAAGTTACTCGGTGAAATCTGCAAAATTCCAATTACAGGCCAGTTGTTCGACACCAGCAGAGAGCTTATCAAACAGAGGAAATTTACATTTACAGTGATAATATAAACCAATTTGGATCTGCTTAGCTGATTTCACAAAACCAACTGATTTCTTTGTTCAAATTCTTTGAAAGGGCCGCACGCTTAACAAGGGAACGGTTCAATCCAACGTCTGTTAGAAGGAAGCCGAAGGTGTTTCGGTGGTCATTACGCTCAAAATAAGTGTATATAAAAATTAATTTTAAAAAAAATAGAGATGGCAAATCTCCAGTGACTTCGTGGGGACATAAATCCTATCTGAGCTTTTTAATTAACTTCAGTGAAATTCAGGGCAAATAATAGGGCTGGGAAGACTCTCTGCTTTCAAAGACCACAAGGAGAAGCACTTTTGTGTGTGTCTGTATGCTGCATTTGTGGAGAGAAGCTTTACAACCTGGAAAAAGACACAACTTTTGTAGAGAGCTGCCAACATGAAGGACTGGATCTGGATGGGATCCCTGATTAGGATTTAGAAGAAAAGCATAAGTTGATTTAGCCTTGATTAAGGTTCCCCAGAAGTTTGGCAGACACAATTCAGCTAAATAAGATGCGCTTAGCACTAAATCTATAGCTTACAGATGCCTTACTTAGAAGTAAGTCCCACTGCAGTCAAAAGGATTTAATCCAGTGGTGAAATCCAAATTTTTTTACTACCGGTTCTGTGGGCGTAGCTTGGTGGGCGTAGTGTGGTGTGGCTTGGTGGACGTGGCAGGGGAAGGATACTGCAAAATCTCCATTCCCACCCCACTCCAGGGGGAAGGATACTGCAAAATCCCCATTCCCTCCCCACTCCTGGTGAAAGGATACTGCAAAATTTCCATTCCCTCCCCACTCCTGGGGGAAGGATACTGCAAAATCCCCATTCCCACCCCACTCCTGGGGGAAGGATACTGCAAAATCCCCATTCTCACCCCACTCCAGGGGGAAGGATATTGCAAAATCCCCATTCCCTGCTCACTCCAGGGGAACGGATACTGCAAAATCTCCATTCCCACCCCACTCCAGGGGAAAGGATACTGCAAAATCTCCATTCCCACCCCACTCCAGGGGGAAGGACATTGCAAAATCCCCATTCCCTGCTCACTCCAGGGGAACGGATACTGCAAAATCTCCATTGCCACCCCACTCCTGGGGAAGATTACTGCAAAATCTCCATTCCCACCCCACTCATGGGAAAGATTACTGCAAAATCCCCGTTGCCACCCCACTCCTGGGGGAAGGATACTGCAAAATCCCCATTCCTAACCCACTCCAGGGGAAGAATACTGCAAAATCTCCATTCCCACTCCACTCCAGGGGAAAGATACTGCAAAATCTCCATTCCCACCCCACTCATGGGAAAGATTACTGCAAAATCCCCGTTGCCACCCCACTCCTGGGGGAAGGATACTGCAAAATCCCCATTCCTAACCCACTCCAGGGGAAGAATACTGCAAAATCTCCATTCCCACTCCACTCCAGGGGAAAGATACTGCAAAATCTCCATTCCCACCCCACTCTGGGGCCAGCCAGAGATGGTATTTGCCGCTTCTCCGAACTGCTCAAAATTTCCGCTACCGGTTCTCTAGAACCTGTCAGAACCTGCTGGATTTCACCCCTGGTTTAATCCCATTTTATTTTGGCCCTAACAGAAGAGAGTATTTGTAGCACAGGATCGAAATGTGGGGGTCTTGATTCTCTTTGAACTTGGTTGTTTTCTTACAGACGTTTCATTATCCACGTACGTAACATCGTCAATGCTACTAGGAAGTGGGGTTTGCTCCCTGTTTATACAGTATATAAATGGCTTGCCCTGTGGGAGAGCTCTGGTTTCTTCTGGATAATTCTGTACTGGAGCATTGTTTACTGCTTGAATCTTGGCCTAGTATTAATCCTGAGGTAAATCTATGCTTAACTAGGTTTTGATGGCTGGTGAGTGCGCGTTTTGATCTATCTGTTTGTGTTCTAGTTTTTTGATTGTCTCTTTTGAATGGCGAAGAGAGCAAACCCCACTCCCTTCTAACACTCATGATGTTACCTAGATGGGTAATGAAACGTTGCAAGAAAACAACCAAGCTCAGAAACCATCAAGGGCCCCACAGTTATTTTGGTCTGGGGGACATAGTTATTTTGGACTGGTCTCTGTGGTGGATGCCATGATACCATGGTTGCCCCAAAATGGCTGCTGGAGAAGGCATGATGGGTGATCTACTGTTAGAATCAAGATATTGGTAAACATTCTTGCTTCGAAATAGATATATACAAGCAATGATGAGCTACAAATATGTCGGGAGCAACATTTTCATGTCCCCGGGATATGTAAGGAGCCCCCAAGTCCTCCTTAAGGTACCGATTTTTCTACTCACAGTCACTGACTTTCGAACTGCTGGGTGAGCAGGAGCTGGAGCGTGTGATGGGAGCTCACCCTGTCCCGCAGCAGCAACCGGGTCTCAAACACGAGCCTGCCAATCGCCATCCTAACCTCGTGAGCCACTGAATTTCTCAAGGCATTTATGGAAAACTCCTGCCACGTAAAGCAATTGGAAAACGAAGAGTGGATGATATGCCCTCCTCACCACTCCCCCAATCTTGTCCCCAAAAACAAAATCCAAACTAGATGTCATTGAGCGTCAGTTCTCTCAGGTTGTTGCTGCCCTGGTTTTGTGTGAAATGAAGCCTAATGGCTAAAGAAAGATTAATCACGAGCCCCCATTTGCTTTCTAAGCGATTTCTCAGCTGAGCACACTGAGTGGGCAGAATAAAGCACGTCCAAAATATTGGTGCCTTTCCTCTCCACACCCCCATCTCTGAGCTATTAAGGTAAAAAGGTAAAGGTAAAGGTTCCCCTCACACATACGTGCTATTCGTTCCTGACTCTAGGGGGCGGTGCTCATCTCCGTTTCAAAGCCGAAGAGCCAGCGCTGTCCGAAGACGTCTCCGTGGTCATGTGGCTGGCATGACTCAACGCCAAAGGCGCACGGAATGCTGTTCCCTTCCCACCAAAAGTGGTCCCTATTTTTCTACTTGCATTTTTTACCTGCTTTCGAACTGCTAGGTTGGCAGAAGCTGGGACAAGTAACGGGAGCTCACCCTGTTACACAGCACTAGGGATTCGAACCGCTGAACTGCCCATCTTTCGATCGACAAGCTCGGCATCTTAGCCACTGAACCTCCGCGTCCCTTTTAGATATATATATTTTTGAGATATTAAACGAAATGTCAAATCATTGAATTAAAACTAACTTCTGGTTATTATTCCTGGCAGTTCTCTTTTTAGACTTTCAACACGCTGTCAGCTCCCTCGGCAATATTCTGGGAACATCGCCCTAGGTTATTTTATTTTTATTTACTTATTTATTTTAATTTCGGGACTGGAATTTGCGGGCTCTTCGAAGGCTTACATCCCTGCAACTCGATTTCCTTTTCCAATTTTTCCAGCTCCCGGTCTGCCTCCCGAGGAATCCTGATGCATTAAATCGGTAGCCACCCTATTAGAAATGCTGATTGCCACTTATCAGGCAATGGAGTTCTGCCAGTTACTGGAATTGGCTGAAAGGTTTTTAAGAATATATTTAGCTGTGGTGCTTTTTTCTTAAAGGAAAACAAAAATTCTTTTTCCTTTCCCACCCCCTCCTCAAACCGCCTGAGAGAAGCATATACTGAAAACTACTATATGGTAATAAACCAGTGGTGAAATGTAAAATTTGTTACTACCAGTTCTGTGGGCGTGGCTCGGTGGGGTGGGTGGGTAATGTGACTGGGTGGGCGTGGCCAACTTTTTTTTTTATTTATTTTTAAAAGCATTTTTTTCTCCAACCTTAAGAGGTTGCAGAAAAAAATGCTTTTAAAAGCCTCTGACAATCAGGCAACTCGGCTGGGATCGTCAGAGGCTTTTAAAAGCATTTTTTTCCTACAACCTTAAGAGGCTGCAGGAAAAAACAGCTTTTAAAAGCCTCTGACGATCCCAGCTGAGCCGCGCGATCATCAGAGGCTTTTTTTTTTACTTTTAAAAGCATTTTTTTCTACAACCTTAAGAGGTTGCAGAAAAAATGCTTTTAAAAGCCTCTGACGATCCCAGCTGAGCCGCGCGATCATCAGAGGCTTTTTTTTTTTACTTTTAAAAGCATTAAAACCTTAAGAGGTTGCAGAAAAAAATGCTTTTAAAAGCCTCTGATGATCAGGCAACTCAGCTGGGATCGTCAGAGGCTTTTAAAAGCATTTTTTCCTACAACCTTAAGAGGTTGCAGGAAAAAAATGCTTTTAAAAGCCCCTGACGATCCCAGCTGAGTTCTCCGAACCACCCGCCGCTATCGCTACCGGATCAGGCGATCAGGTCCGAACCGAGAGCATTTTTTCACCCCTGTAATAAAGTAAGTTTTACCAAGCCAAAATGCAAATCGCTTACTCTTGCCTTAGCTTGTGGCGTGAAGCTAATTATTTCAGTATATAAAGTATGGTTTGAGGCTTAGTGTGAGGTATTAAATGGGATGCTGTAATTAGCTGAACAAATCATGGCCTTAGCACAAAATATGCTAGTTTGGTCTATCATGCAGAGCTCTCTCTGTGGGCATGCGCGCCGTTGCTAGAAGCTCTTCTGGTTTCTGGTGGGCATATGTGCACTGGCCAGCTGATCTAAAAAACAGCCTGGAAAAGGGCATGGAAACAGACTGAAAATGGCCTGAAAATGGCCTGAAAACAGCAAAAAAACCGACCAAAATTTAAGGCACCAGATTAGAAACCAGGAGACTGTGAATTCTAATCCTGCCTTAGGCATGCAAGCCAGCTGGGCGACTTTGAGCCAATCACCAAGAGATGGTGAGTTCTAGTCTCACCTTAGGAACGAAAGCCAGTTCGATGCCTTTGGGTCAAACGCCAGGAGACGGTGAGTTCTAGTTCCATTTTCAACATGGAAGCTAGCTGGGTGACTTTGGGACAGTCACTCTCTCTCAGCCCAAACCAACTCAAAGGGCTGTTGGGGGAAAAATAGGAGGAGGAAACAGTGTTAGGTATGCTTGATTTCTTGAATTATTTATATATATAAAAAAGCAAAATATAAATCGTCATCATTTAATGACCCCATAATCCCTTGCGGGGTGGAGTCTGGGCAACTGGATGGAACTAGCAGAGCGTTTTAATGGCCGGATGCCCTTCCTGTTGCCTGTACGGACTTTTGTTCAGCAGATATATTCTCATTGTGCCCAGAGAGAGAAATATCTGCCTCTACCTTGGATGGAACTCACAGTCTCCTGATTGTGAGGTGAGAGCTCCACCTCTAAGCCACTGCAGCACTCAAAAAAAGCAAAATATAAATAAAATCAATAAAATATGGGTCAATCTAGATCAGTGGTGGGATTCAAACATTTTTAACTACCGGTTCTGTGAGCGTGGCTTGGTGGGCGTGGCAGGGGAAGGATACTGTAAAATCTCCATTCCCACCCCACTCCAGGGGAAGGATACTATAAAATCTCCATTCCTTCCCCACTCCAGGGGAAGGATACTGCAAAGTCTCCATTCCCACCCCACTCCAGGGGAAGGACACTGTAAAATCTCCATTCCCTCCCCACTCCAGGGAAAGGATACTGTAAAATCTCCATTCCCACTCCACTCCAGGGAAAGGATACTGTAAAATCTCCATTCTCTCCCCACTCCTGGGGGAAGGATACTGTAAAATCTCCATTCCCTCCCCACTCCAGGGGAAGGATACTGCAAAATCTCCATTCCCACCCCACTCCAGGGGGAAGGATACTGCAAAATCCCCATTTCCTCCCGATCAGCTGGGACTCTGGAAGGCAGAGAATAGATGGGGGAGAGACCAGCCAGAGGTGGTATTTGCCGGTTCTCCAAACTACTCAAAATTTCCACTACAGATTCTCCAGAAAACCTGCTGAAACCCACCTCTTGTCAAGTTTCCAAAAGATGCCCTAATTAATTCATGAGCCATGATCCAAACTTCAAAGGAAATATATTCATTTATTAGGAGCACCATTCCGGCAATACTCGGATGTAGTTAGGACTGATCCCACGTAGATTTACGTTCCCCTATGACCCTGTCTCTCCCCTCCTCTCTGGCCATGTCATAAATCACATTCTCCAATTAACCACTTTGGCTGGCTGTGAAACCTAACGCCCTCCTTCTGAGTGCGGTCAGAAAGAATGTATGGAATTCACTTCAGTTCTCCCTCCCTCCTGCTCATGGCAACTTGAAAGCTTTGCAAGTTGACATCTCTGATCTAGATGTCTTGTTATGAATCAGTCCCGTTGAGATAAACAGGGTATACATTCAGATTGGCATTTTGGCTTACAGCGATGCACAAACCCATCTAATGATAGTTCATTCAATAAAGCTAACCCTAACAATGGTTTAAGGTTACATGCAAACAAGTCACTGACTCGGGCAGCCAAATAGTTGCTTCAACCCTTCTTACCTGCTTCCCCGAGCTACAGGTAGCAAAATATAGGCAAGCCATCTCAATCTCGGTTTGATACTCGCTCCTTGTTTTCGCATTAAGTAAACTTACATTTGTTATTACCTGGATTTATTAATAAACATTTAAAAGACACCAAGATTAATTGAGCAGGTACCGCTTCCCCCCCGCCCCCAGCGCATTTGTGAAGTTTCCATAATTAAAAATAAATCTTGACAGCTAGGAATAGCGTACTGCACATAGGAGAATGTGAAGGCGTTTAGGTGAGGCAAAGAAGCCTCTTCTCGGGAGGGGAGGCAGTAGGAAGGATTCTCCATCGGAGAAAAATTCAGGGGTTGTGAGTTCTAATCCTGTTTTAGGCATGAAAGCCAGCTGGGTGACTTTGGGCCAATCACCAGGAGATGGTGAGTTCCAGTCCTGCCTTAGACATGAAAGCCAGGTGAGAAACTTTGAGCCAATAACCAGGAGATTGTGAGTTCTAGTTCTACCTTAGGCATGAAAGCCAGCTGGGTGACTTTGGGCCAATCACCAGGAGATGGTGAGTTCTAGTCTCGTCTTAAGCATGAAAGCTTGGTGGAAGATTTTGAGTTTATTACCAGGAGACTGGGAGTTCTAGTCTCATCTTAAGCATGAAAGCCAGCTGGGTAACAATGGGCCAATCTCTCTCTCTCAGCCTAATTCACCTCAGATTGTTGTTGTTATGGGGAAAATAGGAGGAAGAAGGAACATTAGATATGTTTGCCATCTTGAATTATTTATAAAAAAACAATAAAAAGGTAGGATAACAATAAATTAAAATAATAAAACCAGTGAGAATTTACAGATAATGGATGGAAAGGGGGAAGGCCCAGAGCTTTAGCCCAGAATAAAAATTAAGCTTTTATGAGACCGATGCTCTACGATGCAGCATAGTTTCCTACGAAACGCTACTGTGGAGAATTGTGGGAAAGTTCAAAATGGCAGCTTTCCAAAGACTAGGAACCAAGCTCCAAGAAAGCCTTCGGAGCCTGGGGAGGGCGAAAATGCCTCTCCCACCATAGTGCAGGAAGCCGAGTAGGCCAAACCCCCAAGGCCACGCCTTTTGTGACCTAGGCCCAAGTAAGTATTATCAGACGCAATAAGTTCTAAACAAACAGATTTTTAACTCATTCTCAGCGTAGACCAAACTCATTCAAAACAAATTCTTCATAACACAATTCTTCAGCCTTATCACCAACCTTGGTCTACTTTGGCAACCTGCCAAAGGCTTTTCTTAGCAAAAGCTCGGAAGCAGAAGACGCCAACAAGAAATAAATGCAGCAAAACAAGAAACGAATCTATCAACGTTGTTTTCCGACAAAGAGCCCAATTGCTGTTGCTGGTCTTTTAAGCCTTATGGGAGGGGCCAATCATCTCTTGGCCTTACTCCCAAATCGTCCTTTTTGCTTTAGCTGTTCTTGCCTTCTGGCAGGTCTTCTCATATGTGCACCAGGAACAGGCTCCTCCTGTTCCTCTGCCTCTCTGCTGTCAGCCTCTGGAGGCTCAGGAGTTCGCACATCACTCCCCGATGGCCCTGGCCCCATCTCTGCCTCTGACGCAGAGCCCTTATCCAGGCCTTCCCCAGCCTCCAGGACTGGCCCCTGTTCTTCCTCAGCCTCCTCACTGTCCGACTCCACTGCCAGCTCCGCAGGCTGCTGGCGGACCACGCGGCCGCCACTCAGGGAAAAATTTTCAATCCCACCCCGGTGTCATCTTTATATTCAATCTTTATATTATTCATGTTGTCTTGTATTCTTGTATGGACTGCACCAGTAGAGGCGAAATCAATTTCGTTGCATACATGATGTACAATGACAATAAAAGTTTTGAACTTTACTTTTTTTTCCATACCTCTCCTGATGTCTTCCCTACCTCCTGACAGCCCTCGGATGCTGAATTAAGTAGAAATGATGTGGGCTGGAGTTGAATTGTATGATTTCTGGCTCTTTTAGCTCTTCTTAGCATTTATAGGCAAGCTGGAGGCTGAAACTATGGATAGAGTCCATCCTAACCCACTAAGTGATTTGTCTGGGCTTCACAAGTCGTCGTGCATTTTAAATCATGGTTTTCGGTTAGCACATTTTTTTTATGAATCCAGCCAGTTATAGTTTATTCAATAACTCATGCTTATGGGAGCCATTTAGCAGAGGTTGTGAGGGAAATCCATACTTTTGAACGGAATGAAGTCGAAATGGAGGACGGTGAGCCTTTTTGAATGGTGCTCCAGCCAAAGGAATAAAATAGAAATCCAGGGTCAAAATGTTCTAGCTTAGTTCTTTGCTTGTCCTGCTAGTTTTCTATTGGTGGGGAATTGTGTGTACAAGACTGTGAGTTCTAATTCTGCCTTGGTCACAAACGTTGGTTGGGTAACTGTGGACCAATCACCAGGAGACAGTGAGTTCTACTCCCGCCTTACGCATGAAAGCTGGCTGGATGACTTTGGGTCAATCATCAGGAGATGGTGAGTTCTGGTCCCGCCTTAGGCATGAAAGCTGGTTGGGTGACTTTGGACCAATCACCAGGAGACTGTGAGTTCTGATCCCGCCTTAGGCATGAAAGCTGGCTGGGTGACTTTGGGCCAATCACCAGGAGACGGTGAGTTCTAGTCCCGCCTTGGGCATGAAAGCTGGCTGGATGACTTTGGGCCAATCACCAGGAGATGGTGAGTTCTGATCTCGACTTAGGCATGAAAGCTGGATGGGTGACTTTGGCCAATCACCAGGAGACAGTGAGTTCTGGTCCCGCCTTAAGCATGAAAGGTAGCTGGATGACTTTGGACCAGTCCTTCTCTCTCTGAGCCCCACCTACCTCACAGGGTTGTTTTTGTGGGGAAATTAGGAAAAGATATTAGGTGTGTTTGCCACCTTGAGTTGCTTTAAAAAAATAAATAAAGGTGGGATATAAAATAACTAACTAACTAACCAACCAACTAACTAACTAGCTCTCCTCCTGCAGTGTCTTCAACCTCTGTAGCAGTGGTGAAATCCAGCAGGTTTTGACAGGTTCTGGAGAACTAGTAGCAGAAATTTTGAGCAGTTCGGAGAACCGGCAAATACCACCTCTGGCTGGCCTCCAGAGTGGGGTGGGAATGGAGATTTTGCAGTATCATTTCCCCTACCATGCCCACCAAGCCATGCCCACTAAGCCACGCCACACCTACCAAGCCACGCCCACAGAACCGGTAGTAAAAAAATTTGGATTTCACTACTGCTCTGGTAGTATCTAACACTTAATTTTTCTGGAAGGCAGAACAAGTGCTATGAAGGAGAGGGGAGAGGAAAGGAGAAAATAAAGTTGGAATTGGAAAGAGGGAGGGGTATTCATTGGATGGAACAGCAGCGATGGAGGACTCCCAGAAGATCTGAAGGATGGTCAGCAGACATCCTTCCTGTGGTTGGGCGAGAGCAGAATTCAGCCAGACAGAAAAATAATTACTGGGGGGGCAGGGAGGGGGGAGTTGATTGGGTGTCCCCCTCCCCACTTTCTTCTCTGTAATAACTGCACAGTAATTAGTTTCACAATTTTGCTGCTATACTTTATAATAGCCTCCATTAAAGTTATGGGGTTTTTTAAAGGCAGTAATGGCTTACAGAGTAATTAATGAGGATGAACTTTATTGCTACTTTTATTGGGTGGGGGTTGCCCATTCTTCTCTCTTTATCTCCCTCCCTCCCTCCCTCTCTCTCTCTCTCTTTCTTTCTTTTTCTTTCTTTCTTTCTTTCTTTCTTTCTTTCTTTCTTTCTTTCTTTCTTTCTTTCTTTCTTTCCCCCTCTGTTTCTCTGTCCCTCTTTTTCCTTCTCTGTTTCTCTCTTTCTTTCTCTCTCTCTCCCTCTCTCTTTTGCTCCCTCTCTTCCTCTCACACACAAACACCTTTTCCAAACTGTTTTCCTCTAACCGAAAATCCTTAGCCCCTTTCCTATAATATTAATCTTCCCACTTTTTACTAACAGCCCCCTCCCAAAATTTAGTTTATGAGAAGATAGACAGGACGAAGTTTTCGTTTCCCTCCCATAAACACTTACGGGAGAGGGACGGTGTGGATATGTTGATAAGATCAAAGATAATAGTAGAACTAGACACCTTCCATGAAATGAGCTAATAGGTGATTTTTAAACCTGCTAGGAGGAAATATTTATTCGTACAGCACGAAATCCCGTATGTGAAATTTCCTGCCACGAAATTTGGTGTGGGCGAAGGGGTGAGATAGCTTCAAAAGGGCCTTGGCGATTTTAAGATATGTTGGGGGCCTCTTCTTCTCGTTCTTAGTTAGAGAAAATCTTTCTTTCTCCTGGAGAAATTTAGTGAAACCATCCCCCAAAATTTCTCGGTTTACCAGTCCAATGAAGAAATTTGCAAGACCCTTCAGGCCAGCTCTAAAATAAGTACCGTATTTTTCAGACTATAAGACGCACTTCGCACCCACCCCCCAAAAAAGTGGGTGGAAATGTCTGTGTGTCTTATAGACCAAATATGGCCTCCCAAACCTTCCGCAAGTCATGTTTTCAACCTCCCCGGCCCCCAGAAGCTCTCTGTGGGCCAAAAATGTGTGTGTTTTTGGCAAAAAAAGGGATGCGCAGAGAGTTTGGGAGGCCTGTTTTTGGCCTGCAAAGTGCTTCTGAGGGCCAGGAAGGGTGAAAACGCAATGCGCGGAACCAAAAACTATTTTCTTCCCCCTTGTTTTTCTCCATTAATTCTAGGTGCGTCTTATAGTTTGAAAAATATGGTATCTCCCTTTTCTGAAGGACAAACGCCTTCCCCCAAATTCGACTGTCGTTGATTTTTTTTTTTTTTTTAAAAGGATGATTTGAATGGATCCTAGTGGGCAATGCTGCATTTTACATATCCCCCCCTAGTGCAGTGGTCTCCAACCTTGGCAACTTTAAGCCTGGTGGACTTCAACTCCCAGAATTCCCCAGCCAGCTCTGCGGGTAGTTCGGAGAACCGGTAGCGAAGGCAGCACAAGGCTCCGCCTACCCACTCAGTCATCATTGGTTAAATCAGGAAGTAATCTGTTTTTCACCCTCTGCACATGCGCCAGTGGTGGGTTCCTCCCAGTTCGGCCCCATTCGGCTGAGCCGGTAGTGGTGATGATATGATGTCACCAAACCGTTTCTCTTTGTTCAGGAGCTGCCCCCCCACCACATTATTCTTACCTTTTATTTGGCCCCACCCCCAATCTATTGCTGCCTCCCGAGTCCCAGCTGATGGGCTAGAAGGAAAAAAACTGTTTAAACTCTTGCCGCGGGGCTTCAAAGGGCTGCCCTATAGCTGTTAAAAGGCAGTGTGGTGGTAGACCAGTGCCTCCCAAAACAAATGAGTAGACCGGTGCCTCCAAAAATAAATGAGTAGACCAGTGCCTCCAAAAACAAATGAGTAGACCGGTGCCTGCAAAAATAAATGAGTAGACCAGTGCCTCCAAAAACAAATGAGTAGACCAGTGCCTCCGAAAACAAATGAGTAGACCAGTGCCTCCGAAAACAAATGAGTAGACCAGTGCCTCCAAAAACAAATGAGTAGACCGGTGCCTCCAAAAACAAATGAGTAGACCGATACAGCTCTGCAAGCAGTTAAAAGCCTGGTAGACCAGTACCTCTGCCAAATCCTAAAGAATTGTCACATGACCGTCAAGCCACGCCCACAAAATAAGCCACGCCCATAGAACCGGTAGTAAACATTCATAGAACCCACCCCTGGCATGCGCAGAAGGCTTTGCACATGCACAGAGGGTCCAAGCACGCATGTGACGAACTGGTAGGGAATGTAAATAGATTTCACCTCTGCACTGTCCCCCTGCCTGTCAACACACACACACATACACACTGCCTCCCCCACACCCCAATTGTCTGCATTGTCAATTGCCTGTTGATGTCTCTTTCTTGATCCCATCCCAACTTCTCTCTCAGAATTGCAAATTATCCACTCCGGGCATTGCCACTGAAGTGATGTATACCGCTTGCCAAGATAACCCCCTTGATAAAATATGGCCTGCTTAAATCTTGTCTGGGTTCCCATTAGAATCTGAGCTAAACCTTGGTGTCAGCTTAATATACTCCCAGCCTTGAACTTCTTTTGGCAGGAGGAAGCAGTAGGAAGTGGAAAGAGATCGCACGGAATCGAGAGACGATCTAAGATTTTTATTTTTTTTTTTTCCTGGTGGGAATCTAATCGAACAGGACAAGAATGGATGCTCCATCACTGGAGGTTTTTAAGGAAGGGATTGGACAGTCCCTTGTCTGCAATGGTATACTTGATTTCATCGAGGGCTGCATCAGGGTTGGGTTTGACCTTCGGGGGCGTGGCCAGAGAGGGCATGGCCAGCTCGACGTCACTCATATCAGGGGTGTCTGTGGCGGCCCGAGACAGCGGTGAAATCCAATTTTTTTTACTACTGGTTCTGTGGGCGTGGCTTGGTAGGCATGGTGTGGCTCGGTGAGTGTGTCTTGGTGGGCGTGGCAGGGGAAGGATACTGCAAAAGCCCCAATCCCTCCCCACTCCTGGGGGAAGGTTACTGTAAAATCTCCATTCCCACCCCACTCCTGGGGAAGGTTACTGCAAAATCTCCATTCCCTCCCCACTCCTGGGGGAAGGATACTGCAAAATCCCCATTCCTACCCCACTCCTGGGGGAAGGATATTGCAAAATCCCCATTCCCCTCCCCCCACTCTGGGGCCAGCCAGAGGTGGTGTTTGCCGGTTCTCCAAACTACTCAAAATTTCCGCTGCCGGTTCTCCGAACTCCTGAAAATTTCCGCTACCGGTTCTCCAGAACCTGTCAGAACCTGCTGGATTTCACCCCTGCCCCAAGAGCTCTGCAAGTGAAAATGGGCTCCTGAACTCCGTTTTCAGCTGTGACAGCCTCCTGCAACCTTTGTCAGCAAAAACGGAGCTCAGGAGGGTTTCACGCGGCCCTCTCAAGCTCCCTTTTTGCTTGCCGAGCTCCATTTTTGCTAGCAGAGGCACTGCGGGCCAGTCCTTCTGTCAGCCTTGGAAGCCATATTAGGCCAGAAGCTTCAATGCTGCCACCTCCTCATGTGGGGGAAAGTAGGAAGGGGGGATTTAGGAGAGTGGAATTAGTAGACATAATAGCATTCTTGCTATTGGTCAAGGTCAGGGGCTGGGTCGAGGTGGAACGGATGTTGATTGGAGCATGTAATGAAAGGAGAGAAATGGGATGGTTTTGGGAGCTTTTGAATTACTGAAGGAAAGCCCTGGATTTTCAGAGTCAGGATTTCTCAGATGTTCCAGTTACCTATTCTAGTAAAGAGAACTTTGGAAAATGCCTGCTTCCGTGTCTTTACTGGGAGTTGGGGGTTTTCTGGAACGCTGACACCTTCGCGGTTTCCAGGGTGGCCCCACAGGCCAGATCTAAGCACCCTATGAACCAGATCCGGCCCGTGGGCCTTGAGTTTGACACCCCTGGTATAGAGTTTCCTGCTTGAGCAAGGGGTTGGACTAGAAGACCTCCAAGGTCCCTTCCAGCTATACATCTCTGTGGTACAATTGTGGAATGGACACTGGTCCCATCCATCCTTTGGTGTCTACCCCCATTTTTTTTTTTTTTTTGCTTTGTTTCACAGGCATCCTTCCAGAAGGGATCCTGAAGTCCCGGTCAATAACATCACCCAGAGAAGCATCTTCCCTGCAGGGGACAACCTGACCTCTCTTTGGTGGCAACTGCTGCCTCTTCAAACCTGCTTGTGAAATGGGTGGGTTGTGAGCGCTGGTAAGACTTGTGAGCCTCATGGCCTTTGAACTGCCTTCTGATCCCTTCTTGCTTTGATCTCCATGTGGTCTCCTGTTCTGTCTCTGGGGTTTCTGCTGTCAGGTAATGAGGAGCTGTGGGTCCCATCAACCTTGGAGATGCCGAAGCGACGAGACATCTTGGCGATTGTGCTGATTGTGCTTCCCTGGACGCTGCTTATCACCGTCTGGCATCAGAGCGCCATTGCTCCCCTGCTCGCAGTGCATAAGGGTGAGGAGAAAGCCCAGGCCAGCTCTGGCCATCACTGGCCCCATCATCCACAACCACCACAACTCATCGTCAACCTTCCCACCATTGTATTCATTTCACCACCCAGTCTCCCATATGTTCTTTCCAAGATTCTGAACCCAAAACATCTTAGCGATCTTGAACCTTGT
Organism: Arizona elegans; assembly: GCA_022577455.1. Lineage (NCBI taxonomy): Eukaryota > Metazoa > Chordata > Lepidosauria > Squamata > Colubridae > Arizona > Arizona elegans. The sequence goes on along the minus strand of JAKOOJ010000013.1, from coordinate 20,761,871 downwards.
TTCTTGCTTAGTTTACACATAGGAAAGTCCACGGTGAATACCGAAGTTTCCTTATTGGCCATGAACAAAAATCCATCTTGCCCACCAGTCTTTAACTGATGAAGACAGTTCAGTACAAGCTCAGTAGGAATTCAGCTATGGTTCTTCAAGAATTAAGCTGAATGGAAGGCCACCTTCCCATTCCATATCTCCTGGGAGGATGGAGGTCAACAGAGAAAGAGCGCTCTCTTCCAGAATGGCCTTTCAAAATAAATTTATTTGATTAATAATAATAGTAATAAATTTCAATGTGCTCTTTCAATATGGAAGGTTTCATATTTTCTTCATGAGTTCTGAAATGATTTTTTTTTAAATTTGATTTATATGCCGCCCTTCTCCGGAGACTCAGGGCGGCTTACAATGAGTTAAGCAATAGCCTTCATACTTTTGTATATTTATACAAAGTCAGCTTATTGCCCTCTAAAACTGGGTCCTCAATTTACGTACCTTAGAAAGGATGGAAGGCTGAGTCAACCTTGAGCCTGGTAAGATTCGAACCTGAAGTAATTGCAGGCAGCTGTGTTAATAACAGGGTGCTTTAAACCACTGTACTACCAAGGCTGGGATTTCTTGCCCAGAAGAAGAGATAGGCCTTTATTAAAATGTCCAACTAACTATCTAACTTATAAAAACCCATACAATTATTGTGCTACCTACAATAGTGGCCAAAATTGTGAAAACCTTTTGGGGAAAAGTGTATTTTCTAAAACTAGGTCATAACACCACTTGGAGTAGTACCATAACATTATATATCAATGGAAAGATAATTTAATCAAGAACGTAATGCAATAACTTTTATGAAGGATTTGCTATTAGAAAAGCAGTTACAGTATAAAGAAGAAAAGTGAAACACGTAGAAAAAAACGAGAGACACAAAAATGATCACCATAGAAAAAATGAGATATACAAAAATGATCACCACATCAGTTAATCCTTAGTTGGGTAACCTTTAGCATGAATTACGACCTTACAACATCTCCCCATGGAGTGAACCAAGTCTTTTAGTTCTGCAGCTGTTATCACGTAAAACCTAGATGGAATGATGGCTTCTATTAACTGGGTTTTATTGCTGGGTCGCTTCTGACTAACAAGTTTTTTTAGTCGGCTCCATAGATTTTCCAATTGGGTTAAAGTCTGGGCTATTCCCAGGCCATTCCAGCAGTGGAATAGGATTATCTTGAAAGTCAAAAAAAAAAAAAAAAAAAGATGTTATTAGCCATCAAAGCTCAAAAATATACTTTTCCCGAGAGGTTTCCACAATTTTGGCCACTATTGTATTTCTTTGTTCATTTTACAATGTCCAACATACGTTCACCCCTTTCCATAAAGATCTAAATCAGCTTAACGGGGATCCAGTATTTTGTTTCTTATCATGGCCAACCTTGCAAGCTTTCAAACAGGCTCAGGTCAAGTTTAGCATCCTTTAAAACTCATGCCAAGAAATGTGCCTTGACCCCCTTGTTACTATGTTTGTATCCCTATATGGTCCTCTTGCTTACAAGCTATGGATAGGCTGGATTTACACATCATGCTAAGCAGAATATGGCTGCTTACACATAGTGAAATGTGTGAATACAACCAATCGTAGCTTATTCAACCAACCGTAGCCCAGCACAGGCTTACAGTGTCATGTATGACATTGGTCAAAGCCATTTTCTTCATCACAACCTCTTGCCTCTACTATCTTATTAGTCTTGGTGGTGCAGTGGTTAGAGTGCAGTACTGCAGGCTACTTCTGCTGACTGCCGGCTACCAGCAATTCAGCAATTCGATTCTCACTGGCTCACGGTTGACTCAGCCTTCCATCCTGCCGAGGTGGGTAAAATGAGGACCCAGATTGTTGGGGGCAGTAGGCTGACTCTGTAAACTGCTTAGAGTGGGCTGTAAAGCAGTATATATGTCTAAGTGCTATTGCTATCAGGGTTAGAGTTCCATCTTGCCTATCGTTCTTTTTCCAACTACTATATAAATATGGACCAACAAAATATAAACACAATACCTTCTTTCCTCTGGTGGTTTAAGCCCTGAGTTTTAGAGATTGAGGACCTGCTCAGTAATCTTCCATAAGGGACAACCAGATTGACTTTGTTCTCCCTATTCCTGAGCCAACACCTTACCCAGCACAACACACTAGGAATGAAGAAGATATAGCAGTTACCCAAAAAAACTTTAAATCCATTCCTTACAGTATGGAAAAAATTTGCACAGGAGCAGGTGAAGCTTGGCCAATAAATCCCAAGGAAGCAATAATATTTAAGTGTAAAATTGTTTTCCTGGAACCCCGAGGAGCCATATCTTGGTCTTTCTTGATTGCATTGAATCAAAAATTGGTAGGTTGACTGACGTTCAGATCGAAAGTGTTGCATGAATCATTTCATCATTTCTGTGACGTACGTTGGTAGGAATAAACGGATTGTCTGTGTGTGCTTTTTAAAACTCCTTCTGACCTTTAAAAATGAACGGTTTTATTTATACACGGGTCTTTTACGAGCAATCTTTCATTTGGGGTATGTTGCATGTTAGCTAATTCTTTGCAACTGCAAGGCTGTTCCAATTTGATCAATCTTTCATTTCTTCCTTGAAGAATTATAGATGATGACAATGATGATATCAATACTGTATTTATTCAATAGGTAATGGTAAATTTCCACACGTAGGACATTGCTGTCCATGGTCCTGAAGTCAAAATCTCTGACCTTGCTGTCCATGGTCCTGAAGTCAAAAAATCTCCCACTTTGCTGTCCATGGTCCTGAAGTCAAAATCTCCAACCTTGGCACTAGAACTTTTCTATTTCATTTCTCCTAGGCCTGTTTCAGCTAGCTGTCTCTTTTTAATCTTTTTATATAGAGAGAAGCACATTCTATTTTCTTTTTTTTTAAATGATTTTATAATGGTTTTTTTCTTTAACATATATGAGTATTTACTGAACAGTACATCGTCTGGGTCATTTTACTATATGCAGAATGCTAATAACAATAATAATACTATTTAGATATACATAATATTTTCCAATCCCTATCAGACCGATGTCAATGCCAGCACCCAACCTCTCCACTCACACCTTTTTCCTCAGCCTTCTTTATTTTTCATTCTTTCAATTCATCAGGCAGCCGGTTTGCAAATTGTTGGTTTCCTGTTGCGGTAGATCGGTAGATTTTTTTATGCAGTTAGAGGATTAGGGGAATCCTTTGGCTGGGAGAAATGAGATGATTGTTTTGCTTCTGAGCACAGTAGGAAAAAAGGCAACGTTCCCCAGGGCATCCCTTCTGCAGACACAGGTCAGGTTTTTGAGTCCATATAATACTTAGTGAGTGCTATCAGGCTGTGTTTCTGATAGCTCTCGATTATTCTCGTCTCCCTAAAGAATTGTGAGTATAATAATAATGGAAGCGCGCTCTTCAGCTAACCCTACGTCAGATCCTTGTCAAATGGCAGTTGCCAAGATTTCCTAGTAGGAAAGACAACCCCGTTTCTTGAGCTTTATTGTCTTGAGAAAAAGATACCCAACTGATTTTGGTCCACCCACTGGCAAATTTTTAAGAGCAGACCACAACAAAGAAGAAGGAGCAGAGTGAGATTTCCATTCAATTCATTAGTTTTAATTGGAATTGCGTTTGATTGCTAAAATACACTTAATATGATTATTCCCTGGTCGTGCATGACTTGCTTATGGAATTAACAAGTTTCCTACAATACTCTGACTCATAAACGAATCAGACTACACATACACAATAGGCTGAAGCACCCAAAAATTAAATCAAACCAGCTTTAGTAATATTAGATGAATGAAGTCACTAAATCTTGATCTAATCTGGTGATATTTACTATGTGAATGCAATTGATTACAGATACAGATACAGATTAACAGTGTTGGAAGGGACTTTGTAGGTCATCTAGTCCAACCCCCCAGCCCAAACAGACCCTACACCATTTTTGACAGATTCCCACAGATGCCATCACATCCTCATTCCATCATAAAGACAGTCCTTGACTTATGACCATGATTGAGCCTCAAATTTCTGTTGCTAAGTGAGACATTTGTTAAGTGAGTTTTGCCCCACTTTACGACCTTTCTTGCCACCGTTGTTAAGTGAATGACTGCAGTTGTTAAGAAATGTGGTTGTTAAGTGAATCTGGGATTCGGGATAGAGTCGGTGGTGACTGAATGAAGCTGAGAGTTTACTGCCCGGATGCCCTTCCTGACACCTACGCGGGGTTCACAGCAGATATTTTCTCTTTGCGCCCTGATAGAGAAACATCTGCCGCTGCCTAAGATTGAACTATCAACCTTCCGAGTGGGAGGCGAGAGTCTTCACCTCTAGGCCACCACGTTGCTCTAATACCACTATTCATTAAGCCCCTTTAGATAACTGAATGCTATCCTGGTGTATTTGTGTTTTCCCCATTCTTCATTCACCTAGGTGTTACTGCCAATTTGCTACCCTTAGTTCAAGACGAACAGTGTTTACCTGCTTCTATTTCTTTATAAAAATATAAGCAGAACAAAAGAGGTGTTAGCTGAAAAGAATTGTATTGATGAAGTTGTTTTGCTCCTTTCAAAATGCAGCATTCCAATCTCATGAAGTATCTGATGAAATAATTATATTTTGCACCCTCATGCCCAAAGCTTGATTATTTTCAGACTCAAAAGGTAACTCACGGTGTATTTTTTCAGGGATTGGGTGTGTGTGTGTGGAGATGTGAGCCAGAGGAGAACACCGAGTTGAAGTATAAAATGTACGCTTGTATAATCTGATGTAATCCCAGTCACGTTCAGGATTTCAAGTAAACAAGCTGGAGAATCAATAAAACAAATCAATGAACCAAAATAAGGGTAGAGCGATTTCACAAACTGTTTTCTCCTGAAATTACTTTGTCAGTTTTTACAGAACTGGGGTTGAATTACTCACACCGGCAGTCCACACACTGGCTGCACACACACACACACACACACACACACCATTTTGGGATGTGTCTAGCTGGGACTTCTAGTATCTTTGGATCTTCCAAAACTGTCTTCACTGACCCAAAGCACCTCTCTTAAAATACTATGAAAGCCAGTATGGTCTAGTGGTTAAGGGGCCTAGAAACCAGGAGATGGTGAGTTCCAGTCCTGTCTTATGTAAGAAAGGCGGCTGGGTGACTTTGACCCAATCACTAGGAAATTGGGAATTCTAGTCCCGTATTAGGCATGAAAGCCGGCTGGGTGACTTTGAGCCAATCACTAGGAAATTGGGAATTCTAGTCCCGCCTTAGGCATGAAAGCCGGCTGGGTGACTTTGAGCCAATCACTAGGAAATTGGGAATTCTAGTCCCGCCTTAGGCATGAAAGCCGGCTGGGTGACCTTGGTCCAGTCTCTTACTTTCAGCCCAACTCACCTCACAGCAGTAGTGGGTTGCAAAACCCATCGCTACCGGTTCGCTCGCGCACACACAGAATGTTTATGCGCATGCATCCAGCATGGGTGGGTGGAGCTTCCACCACCGCCGCCGCTACTGGTTCGCCGATCCAGGTAGAACCGGTAGCAACCCACCACTGCCTCACAGGGTTGTTGTTGCAAGGAAAATAGGAGGAGGAAAAAGTAGTAGATATGTTCCCTGCCTTGAATTATTTATTTAAAAAAAACATAAAATGGGAAACATCACACACACACACACACACACACACAAACACACACACACACACACAAACATCAGAGATCTCCAAAGACTGTGTTTCTCAGGGTAGAAACACAACCTTATAGCTCTGGATAGTTACCCTATGCAGGAACGGCCTCTGTAATTCAATTTGGTGCCCTTCAAATGTTTTCAGCTTCAACTCTCACCAGCTTCAGTTTTCATTCCAAGTTCAAAGCATTTGCATTATAGTTTTCTCCCACAACGTTAATTTTTTTTTTTTTTTGCTCCAAATACAAATTATGGATGAGGATGATGATTTATTTATTCATTTTATTTTATTTTATTTTATTAAATTTCTATACCGCCCTTCTCCCGAAGGACTCAGGGCAGTGAACAACCACAAAGATAAAACACGGAAGTACAAAAAATTAAAATAGATGAAAAACGAATTAAATAATTTGGCTGAATTTAAAAAAAACCCATAATTTAAAACAGATTAAAATTTGTATTTAAAATTTATATTTAAAAGGGGAGAAGATTTAGGCCAGGCCAGCTTGATGAAATAAAAAAGTTTTAAGCGCGCGACGGATGATGATGATGATCAGGGGTGAAATCCTCCCGGTTCGCACCAGATCAGGCGGTCCGGTAGCGATTATTTATTTATTTACTTATTTATTTAAATTTTTACACCGCCCCCTCTCCCGAAGGACTCGGGGCGATGAACAGCCAAAATTAAAAAAAACATACAATATAAACATTAAAATACTATAAAACAAAATTAAATGTATTGGCTTCCCCCAATTTAAAAACCCCTTACCCATAAAATTCACCAATTAAAAAATGTTTAACCCAGCCCGGCTTGCTGAAATAAAAAAGTCTTCAGGGCCCGGCGGAAGGTCCGGAGGTCCGGGATTAGTCGTATCCCTGGGAGTAGCTCATTCCAGAGGGCGGGTGCCCCCACAGAGAAGGCTCTTCCCCGGGGGGGGGGGCGCCAGTCGACATTGCCTGACCGACGGAACCCTGAGGAGGCCCTCTCTGTGGGAGCGTAATGGCCGGTGGGAGGTTATCGGTGGCAGAAGGTGGTCTCGTAAATAACCGGGCCCTAAGCCATGGAGTACTTTGAAGATGAGAACCAACACCTTGAAGCGCACCCGGAAGACCACTGGAAGCCAGTGCAGCTCGCGGAGGATAGGTGTCACGTGGGAGCGCCATGTCGCCCCCGTAAGTACCCGCGTGGCCACATTCTGCACCAGTTGGAGCCTCCGAGTGCTCCTCAAGGGGAGCCCCACGTAGAGAGCATTGCAGTAGTCCAGCTGGTTCAGCGATCCGGTAGTGATGGTGGAGCAAAGCTCCGCCCACCCACCTGGGTATCGTTACTTCCTGGTTTTAACCAGGAAGTAATGTGTTCATTACCTTCTATGCATTCCCAGAAGGCCTTGTGCACATGTGACATGCGTGGCGCGTGCACTTCCAAACTGGTAAGGAAGGTAAGTAGATTTCACCCCTGATGATGATGATGATGATGATGATGATGATGACAATTATTTATAGAGGCGCATCAGCCTCTACAGCTTTTGCCACAAAGTCAGAAGGCAGATTGTCTTACCCCAAAGAACTGATAGTTGATACAAGGAAACGAAGGAGAACCAAGGAGCTTCAGGATTAAGGTAACAGATTAACAGAGCTGGAAGGGACCTTGTAGGTCATCTAATCCAATCCCCCCTGCCCAAGCAGGAGACCCTACACCATTTCTGACAGGTGGCAGTCCAGTCTCTTCTTGAAAGTTTCCAGTGATGAAGCTTCCACAACTTCCGAAGGCAACTTCTGTTCCATTGGTTAGATTGTTCTCACTGTCGGAAAATTTCTCCTTATTCCCAGGTTGAATCTCTCCTTGTTTGGTTTCCATCCTTTATTCCTTGTCTGGCCTTCAGGTGCCTTGGAAAATAGGTTTGAGCCTTATTATCAAATGCAGAATTGAGAGTGACTTAGGACATAGGGGAAGACGGTGTGCAATCAAATATGATCTGCCCACTTTCCATCCGATACGCCTGATGGCTTCTGCTCTTCTGCTTTCTTTTCCTCCTTTTGACCCTTTTCCTCCTTCCTGACCCCTTCCAAGATGAGATGTTTACCTGTTCGCTACTTCAGCTCTTCTTCTCTTGTTCCTTCTCTACTGCAGAGGATGGTGGGGACACCCGTCGTGACTTCTCACAAGGCTCGGACTCTAAGGAGTACTGCTTATCTGACCGTGACATTGTGGAGGTGGTTAGGACAGAATACGTCTACACCCGCCCACCTCCTTGGTCGGACGCCTTGCCCACTATCCACGTGGTCACTCCTACTTACAGCCGGCCGGTCCAAAAGGCGGAGCTGACACGGTTGTCCAATACTTTTTTGCACGTTCCAAACTTGCATTGGATCTTGGTGGAAGATTCTCAACGTCGGACTGCTTTGGTCACTCGGCTTTTGCGAGATACCGGGCTGAACTACACCCACCTCAACGTGGAGACCCCACGCAACTACAAGCTGAGAGGGGACATGCGGGACCCCCGGATTCCTCGGGGAACGATGCAAAGGAACCTGGCTCTACGGTGGCTGAGGGAGACTTTTAATAGAAATAGCAGCCAACCAGGGATTGTATATTTTGCGGATGATGATAACACCTATAGCCTGGAACTTTTTGAGGAGGTAAGATGCTCGCGGGCCACTCAGCCAACTGGGTTAAGTTGCTAATGCTGGCCTGCGGCGGATCATGCTTCCCTCTGTTAGGAAGCCTTGGTGGACCTTCTCCACCAATATTGAGATGGTGCAGAAGAGATTGAAGGTAAGTGGAAACACCACGCTCAATTCCGGGTAGTTTTTTTATGTAGGTTATTTGTACAGATGAAGGTTTGACTTTAATCTTGACTTTAAGAGCCGTGGTGGCGCAGTGGTTAGAGTGCAGTACTGCAGGCTACTTCTGCTGACTGCCGGCTGACTGCAATTGGGCAGTTCAAATCTCACCACGCTCAAGGTTGACTCAGCCTTCTGTCCTTCCGCGGTCGGTAAAATGAGGACCCAGATTGTTGGGGGCAATATGTGGACTCTGTAAACCGCTTAGAGAGGGCTGTAAAAGCACTGTGAAGCGGTATATAAATCTAAATCCCCTTCCTTCCTTCCTTCCTTCCTTCCTTCCTTCCTTCCTTCCTTCCTTCCTTCCTCCCTCCCTCCCTCCTTCCTTCCTTCCTTCCTTCCTTCCTTCCTTCCTTCCTTCCTTCCTTTCCTCCCAGTGGTTAGAATGCAATATTGCAAGCTAACTCTGCCAGCAGTTTGATCCTGATTGGCTCAAGGCTGACTCAGCCTTCCATCCTTCCGAGGTGGATAAAATGAGGACCCAGATTGTTGGGGACAAGAGGCTGACTCTGTAAACTGCTTAGAGAGGGCTGTGAAACTCTGTGAAGCTGTGTATAAGTCTAAATGCTATTGCTATTGCTATTAATCTACAGAAATTGCCTCATCCTCCATTCCCTTCTGAAATTCTGAGGTTCCTCAAGTCCATTTATGGTGGGTGAGAGCAGTGATCATTTAAACCCATTTCCCATCATAGCTAGATGCCTTAAAGACGTTGCAGATGGATTGAGACAAGGATAGTTTCTCAGTCTTTTTGACCCCTCCCCATCAGACTATGATTGTTTACTGTTTCTGTACCAAAGGGGGAGGATGGAAGAAAGATGGAAGAGATGAGATGAGATGACGCTCTCTTATTTCACAAGCCATACCATTGTACCTTGTCAAATTGTATTTTGGGATTTTGAAAATTGAAGTCCAGGAGATAGGAATGCAGCAATTACTGCTCCAGTCTTAATGATCGTGGCATTCAGGAGTGGCTGGTTTCTCCTCAATAGATCTTTTCAAACCAAGCACCTCCGCCTTTGGGGCAAAGAAAATATGTGATCGGCAAGCTAGCTTACGTCTTATGAAGAACGGCTGCAAGATTTGAGTTTGGCTAGTTCTAAAGAAAAGAAGGACTAGGGGTGACATGATAAAAGTATTCCAGTATTTGAGGGGCTGCCACAAAGAAGAGGGGAGTTAAATTATTCTCCAAAGCACCAGAAGGCAGGACAAAAAAGAATGGTTGGAAACTAATCAAAGAGAGAAGCGACCTGGAATTAAGAAGGAACTTCCTAACAGTGAGGACAATTAATCAGTGGAATAGCTTGCCTTCAGAAATCGTGGGTGCTCCATCACTGTAGGTTTTTAAAAAGAGACTAGAATAGACAGTCTTTTCTATTATTTCTTATTCTGTTCTGTTCTATTCTATTCTATTCTATTCTATTCTATTCTATTCTATTCTATTCTATTCTATTCTATTCTATTCTATTTCTATTTCTATTTCTATTTCTATTTCTATTTCTATTTCTATTTCTATTGTTTCTTATTCTATTCTATTCTACTCTACTCTATTCTATTTTACTATACCCTGCCCTGCCCTGCCCTGCCCTGCCCTGCCCTGCCCTGCCCTGCCCTGCCCTACTCTACTCTACTCTACTCTACTCTACTCTATTCTATTCTATTCTAATTTCTATTTCTATTTCTATTGTTTCTTATTCTATTCTACTCTACTCTATTCTATCTTACTATACCCTACCCTACCCTACCCTACCCTACCCTACCCTACCCTACCCTACCCTACCCTACCCTATTCTATTCTATTCTATTCTATTCTATTCTATTCTATTCTAATTTCTATTTCTATTTCTATTGTTTCTTATTCTATTCTACTCTACTCTATTCTATCTTACCCTACCCTACCCTACCCTACCCTATTCTATTCTATTCTATTCTATTCTATTCTATTCTATTCTATTCTATTCTATTCTATTCTATTCTATTCTATTCATTTCTATTTCTATTTCTATTTCTATTTCTATTTCTATTTCTATTGCTTCTTATTCTATTCTATTCTATTCTACTCTATTCTATCTTACTATACCCTACTCTACCCTATCCTACCCTACCCTGCCCTGCCCTACCCTACTCTACTGTACTCTACCCTACTTTGGAAGTAGATGTTGATACTACAGGGAATGAAAGAGAGAAGGAAGTTGTTTTTTTTTAGGAAGGACTCACAGGTGGCACTGAGAAAATAGTCCAAGCAGCAAAGGAGGAGAAAAAAAAATCTGATTTATAGGGGTGTGTATTCCACATGCTAGATTTGAAGGAATCTTTTAACAGGTTTCAATCTCTGCTAAGGATGTGCCGAGCACTTTAAAAAAAAGAACAACTCCGTTTAGCTGTCTGCAACAGTCGAGTGGAATTCATTTTTGACATGCATTTTTTTCTATAGATAATAATTTCATAACTGTCTATATTTATAATGCCTCATTACATATCGTGCTTTCCCCATTATCGTCTCCTAATTGACAAACTGTTCCTATAAATTGTCCACGGATTATTATTTTTTTTAAATTGCAAATCACCCTGCTTTCCTTCATTTAAAGGGTTAAATTGTGAATTCCCCTGACGTAGACTGTTTTTTTTAAAATGCAACTGTCACTACTGATGCAGAATTTCTAGGGTGTATACATAGTCCTCACTTAACGACCAGTCGCTTAGCAAACATTCCTAGTTAGGACGGACCTCACCAGGACTACTTAACACCCGATTTCGAAGTTCTAGCAGCGGCTTACACACAAACCCACATACGCATTTAACACAAACACACATACACACAAATTGCAATCTTGAGTGTTTGGCAGCTGGCTTGAATTTAGGGATCATTGGCAGAATCCTGTGGTCACATGAATTTTTAGTATTTTTTTACCCGTTTCCAAGCTTTTTCAACAAAAAATGCCCACTGGGTAAAATGGGTTCATTTAATGTCTATAGTGTTTGCTTCATGACTGCCTCATTCATTTAATGACCATGACGGCGGCTTAATGACTACTGCAAAAGAGGTTATCAATCAGGCATGGTGAGGTGGTGACCTGTTTAACAACCTCCAAGATTTACAGCTGTCATTCCAAGTCATAAATCAGGGACTACCTATACCCATGATGGTGAACCTATGGCACGCGGAGCCATATCTGCGGGCACCCGAGCAGTTGCCCTAGCTCAGCTCCAGCGCGCATGCCCACCCACCAGGCAGCTGATTTCTCAGCTGGCCCCGCTGACACCACCCCTCCCCTCCTAGGAGTCTCCATGCGGTCCATTTGTAGGTAAGTACAGGGCTCGCGCAGAGGCTCCGGGAGGGTATTTTTTCAGCCTCCAGAGTGCCTCCGGAGGGGTGGGGGAGGCTGTTTTCACCCTCCCCAGGCTCCAGGAAAGCATCTGGAGCCTGGGGTGGGCGAAAAATGTGCCTACCAGAAGTCTGGAAATGGGCTGTTTCCAGCCTCCGGAGGCTTCAGGGTGGCCTGCTAGGCCCAAAACGGAGTGCGGGGGAGGGGTTGTGCATACATGCACAGGGCAGTCTCATGCACCTAAGGAGGGGTGCAGGGTGCAGGGGGGCATTAAATTATGGGTGTGGACACACGCACGCATGACACCAACCCCCCCTCCCCATGCTTCCCCACTTTTGGCACGCAACGGCAAAAAGGTTAGCCATCACTGACCTATACCTTTTTTTGTTTCCAGATTATTTTTTGGGGGAGATGTCTGTGTGGCAAAATTTTGATCAAAGGTCATCAGATTTCGTTGCGTGTCTGTATTTCCCACCTATAAACACCCACCCAGATTTCCTTCCAGGGGGATGTGATCTGATCAAGGTGAAAACGTCCGCACTTCCTTTCTAAATAGAAGTTGATTCCAGAATTCAGAATCACAGAATAAGAGAGTTGGAAGGGACCTTGGAGGTCTTCTAGTCCAACCCACTGCTTACACAGGAGACCTTATTGGAGGCTAAACCATATGAAGAATGGTATACCGCATTGGATAAATCATTATTCATGAGCTGCTAGTTTGCACTCAGAGAAACCCAGCGAGGTTGGGAGTGAGCCCGAAGGTCTTTAAGGCAAGACCACTGTGCATCCAGGGGTGAAATCCAGCAGGTTCTAACAGGTTCTGGAAGACCGGTAGCAGAAATTTGAGTAGTTTAGAGAACCAGCAAATACCACCTCTGGCTGGCCCCACAGTGGGGTGGGAATGGAGATTTTGCTATATCCTTCCCCCAGGAGCGGAGAGGGAATGGGGATTTTGCAGTATCCTTTTCCCAGGAGTGGGGAGGGAATGGAGATTTTGCAGTATCCTTCCCCCAGGAGCGGGGAGGGAATGGGGATTTTGCAGTATCCTTTTCCCAGGAGTGGGGTGGGAATGGAGATTTGACAGTATCCTTCCCCTGCCACGCCCACCAAGCCACGCCCACAGAACCGGTAGTAAAAAAATGTGGATTTCATCACTGTACTTTCCCCATACACATAGTTTTTGACCTACGACCACAATCGAGCCCAAAACTTCCACTGCTATGCCAGTTAAGTGAGTTTCAGTCCATTTTACATCCTTACTTGCTACAGTTGTTAAGTTAGTAATACGGTTGTTCAGCGAATCCGGTTTGCCCACCGATTTGGCATGTCAGGAGGTCGCAAAAGGGGATCACGGCACACACACACAAACACACACACACACACACACACACACACACACTGGGACTCTGCAATTGTCATAAATACGAACCAGTTGCCGAGCATCCAAATTTTGATTCTGTGACGGCTGCCACGGTCGTAAGTGTGAAAATGGTCACGAGTCAGCTTTCTTCAGTGCCGTTGTAACTTCCAAAAAGTCACTAAGGAAAAAGACAAATAGGAAAAGTTTTATAAGTAGTTTTTTCCACTCAGTCTCATTAAGTTCGCATAAATCCACAAATCCAAAATTTACAAGTATTCAATCAGGCTTTCCTGATTTTCTTATTTTCTTGCTCCCCCAAGTAATTTTGTTCCTTCATTCTCTGTACATTTCTTCCGCTTGGGTCAATCCACTTTCTTCGCCGCTAAACAGCTGAGGGTAGAGAGCTGACACACTCTCCCTGCTCTCCCCTCTTCTCTTTGCCCCCTTCACTTTCCTTCAAGTTGTTTCCCGGGGTTTATGCAAAGGAAACTTCAAATCAGAAAACAAAAAGAGAAGTCCGCTTTCTCACCCAGATGAATCCACATCTGTTGCCTCTCCGCTTCGTTGCGGCTTCGTTGCGGCTCATTCAATGGCCGCTTTCTAGATCGTCTGGTTGAAGGGCTACTTCTGACTAACCAGGGAATTGCGATTTCCCTGCGTTAGCCAGTCTGTGCCCTTCTTGCTCACCGTCCCTCTGAGACAGTTTTCGGTGAATAAAGACCCCAAACGACTTCGATATCAACGTTTTCTCGGGAGCATCTGAGAAAAGCTTTGTGCCATAGGGCGCTGGCCACACCTCCTCCAAAAAAGTCGCTAAGGGAATCGTAAGTTGAAGACTACCTACAGCACCCCCATAAGAGAGAGTGTAGTTTGGCACAAATCAAATGGGGGGGTGTGCCTAGATCTTGGTTGTAACTTCTGTATGGGGGAAAAAAAACAAGCTTTTTTTCTGGCTGCATGCAGAAATGAGCTTGCTTCAAGAGGGCTTAATGGGGAAAGGATGTGAGATAAAAGCAGGGAGACAGGAATAGAAATAAAGGAATCTTTTCTCGATACTCAGAATTCAAATACTGTAATTCAAATTCAATTCCATTCAATTCAAACCTTTATTGTCAATGCACAATATGTGTACAATGAGATTGGATGAGCCTCCTGTCAGGGTTCCGAAGGATGCCCTAATTAAATTATGAGCCTCGAGCCGAGCTTCAAAAGAAATCCAATTATTTATTAGGAGCTTCATGTCAGCACGTTCCCAAATGAAGCCAGCTCTGACCCTTCATAATTTACATCCCAATCATGACCCTGTTTTCCCCCTCCAACCCCCCAGGGTGTGTCATCAATCACATTCACCAACGGAGCAATTTCGCAGGTTGTAGAGACCACTCCCCTCCGGCCGCTGTGGGTAACCCTGGGATACAGCCTTGAGAGAGATAAGTCTGAAATGTACATCTGTCTTTGGCTGCCATGTCATTTTGTCGGTTTCCCATCCCCCCCTTGCTTATGGCAACTCGAGAGCAGCCAAGGAATCTTTGCGAGTTGACATCCCCCTTAGTGCAGCCCCCCCCAAACACAAAATACATCAAAATGACTCATAAGTGAAAGAAGGAAAAAAACACTAACCCAATAGATCATACGAACAGACACACAATCCTTTATACATATATGTGCATAATATTACGTATTGTATTAACGTAACTGTACGGCCTTAAAAATTGCCTAAACGTGAGTTTGTGTTTCTGTTTGGGCTTTTCTTTTTTTAAAAAAAAGTCTTCTGGGAGGCCCATGAAACGGCACCCACCTCTTCCCTTCCAATAACGGCTTATTTGCATATTACTGCTATTAAAGAACACTAACTCTGATTCACTGCCAGCAGCTTGCAGTGGTTTTTATAGACCAAAGCGCATGACGCATTCCTTTCCCCTCAGGATTTTTATAAATTAAGTCATTTTCAACCACGCTGTAAAGTTAATTAATTTAAATGCAGGCAAATGAAATGTTGCCTGTTGTCGAAGTGTGGCGTCCAGGCTGAATCTTTTCCTTCTATTTTATTCTTTTCAAAAAAGATTTGCCCCCAAACAACAATCTGAAAACGAGAAAAAAGGAGCTGAGAAGGAGTACAGTTTGAAATCGGCAAGGAAACAGGTTTAACGACTCGAAATAGGACTATTTATTAATCGTACACAAAAATGCGAGAGATAAAAATATAAAGTATAAATTTCAAAATCTAAAATATTATAAACCAGAGGCCCCTAATTTTTTGGGCACCAGGGACCGGTTCCGTGGAGAATGGTTTTTCCGTGGACTGGAAGGCGCCTGGTTTCGTGTGCTGCCTGCATCCTGCGGGTGGAGCTTCACTTGTTTGCGTGACTCTGTTTCTGACATGCCGCGGATCAGTGTCAATCCACTGACTGGGGATTGGGGGACCCCTGTTATAAACCTATGCCTCGAATACAGATATATTTTTTTGGGTTCATTCGTCACAGCCGGGAAATCAACAAAATCTCAATTACAGGCTCTGTTTTGGCCCTCTTACACTATATGTTGGATAGTTTGTTTTTTGGGGTCCCACCAGTGGTGGGTTGCTCCCGGTTCGCACCGGTTCGCAAGAACTGGTAGTAAAAATTTGTAGTAGTTCTGAGAACCGGTAATAACATTGGCTGGCCACGCCCCCGAACCGGTCCCCGGCTGGGTCACTGCTCGCTTACCCCGCCCACCTCATCAGAGACTTTTTTAAAAAACTTTTAAAAGCATTTTTTCTACAACCTCTTTGGCTGAAAAAATGCTTTTAAAAGTAAAAAAAAAGAAGCCTCTGATGATCCCGTGGCTCAGCTGAGAATGTCAGAGGCTTTTCAAAGCATTTTTTCTACAACCTCTTCAGCCGAAGAGGTGGTAAAAAAAATGCTTTGAAAAGCCTCTGACGATCCCAGCTGAGTTGCCTGATCGGCAGAGGCTTTTCAAAGCATTGTTTTCTGCAACCTCTTCAGCCAAACAGGTGGTAAAGCAAAAAATGCTTTGAAAAGCCTCTGACGATCCCAGCTGAGTTGCCTGATCGGCAGAGGCTTTTCAAAACATTTTTTTCTGCAACCTCTTAAGGTTGTAGAAAAAATGCTTTTAAAAGTAAAAAAAAAAAAAGTGGCCATGCCCACCCAGTCACATTACCCTCCCACCAAGCCACGCCCACAAAATAAGCCACGCCCACAGAACCGGTAGTAAAAAAAAAAATAGAACACACCGCTGGGCCCCACAGTCACAATTTCGGGAATGGTGTATTTTGCCTAACTTATAGAGGGCATCAGAAGGGCGCGATGGCTCAGTGGTTAAAGGTGCAGAGCATGTCAGATGGAAAGTTGACAGCCTGGGTATCAGGGTTTCAAGTAATACACCCATAACACACAGAACTCCAAGGCAGGTAGATTCCTGAAAGAACAGTTTTATTGGATATATCATATTGGCACAGACTGGTGAAAACCGACTCTAAAGTTTCCCATGGTTTTCACCTAATTAAAAGTAAAGGTTTTCCCCTCTTCCCAAACAGTCACATCATCCAATCAGGGTGCTATCCAGTTGCTGGGTAACATCACTCCTCCTCTCTTCAGCCACCTGTTGGAATGTCCTTGGTTCCCAGGGGAAAGTATTTTGTTGTGGTTCTTTGGATGCTTAGCAACCTAAATTCCAGCCGCGATTGCGGTCGTAACTTGAGGATTACCTGTATATGCAACCTGAAGCCTGTTGACACCGATATAAAGACTGAGCTTTTGATATATTACTACAGCACTATCCACTGCCTTTGACAGAGCTTAAATGTTATTGGCAGAAGCCATTCACTCTTAGTACCTGGTTGCCCAAAGTCAGATTTAACAATGATAGATGGAACAGGAATCCTATGCAGGTGTCAATGTACACACCAGAGTTGTTCTACATGCAGTCAGTCTTTCCAGGTAGCAACACTGGGATCAGAAGCTCACTGTTGTGAGGTCCAAGAATAGAACAGGTAGACATCATCTCCACTTTCTCATGGTCTTCAGCAAGTTTCTGGAAGAATATCCTGGGAGCCTTGTTTAATTGTTGACAGGGTCTTGCTTTGCCAGTTCATCTTAAGAACAGTTGCTGGAACTGGGTATGTCTAGTTTAATGAAAAGAAGGACTAGGGGTGACATGATAGCCATCTTCCAATATCTCAGGGGCTGCCCCAAAGAAGAGGGAGTCAAGATATTCTCCAAAGCACCTGAAGGCAAGACAAGAAGCAATGGGTGGAAACTAATCAAGGAGAGAAGCAACCTAGAACTAAGGAGAAATTTCCTGACAGTGAGAACAATTAATCAGTGGAACAACTTACCTCCAGAAGTTGTGAATGCTCCAACACTGGAGGTTTTTAAGAAGAGATTGGACAACCATTTGTCTGAAGTGGTGTAGGGTTTCCTGCCTAAGCAGGGAGTTGGACTAGAACTATATAGTTGGACTATAGAAACGGGCTGAACTGGGAGCAACCCACCACTGTGTCTTAGGCAGAAAAGTCTCCTGGGTGACTGGGTCAATGAGCAGAAGACGGTGAGTTCTAGTCCTGCCTTAGGCACAAAAGCTGGCTGGGTGGCTTTGGGCCAATCAAAAGGAGAAGGTGAGTTCTAATCCCGCCTTAGGCACGAAAGCAGGCTGCTATAGGGTGACTTTATTCATCTCTGTCCTTCTGCCCCCCTGTGAGTAGCGAGCACTCTTAATAAGTGCGTTTATGCAAGAGGGCAAGTACTACAAGCTCATTTGGTTTCCCTTGTAGTAATTAATAACGCTGAAAGACAGGTGAAGAGGGAAGGTGAGCAGAGAAGACGCAGTACCAGCAAAAGCTTCTGTGAGAAAGAGCAAGCTGAACAATCAGCTGCTTCTAGCAATTCTGAATGAGAGGTTCCGTTGAAGGGGTGTAGAGTAGCTGGGTGCTATTCCTCTAACAGGCCCCTGGAGCTCTTTCTTTCTTTCTTTTTCTTTCTTTCTTTCTTTCTTTCTTTCTTTCTTTCTTTCTTTCTTTCTTTCTTCTTTCTTCTTTTTTTCTCTTTCTTTCTTCTTCTTCTTTCTTTCTTTCTTCTTCCTTCCTTCCTTCCTTCCTTCCTTCCCTTCCCTTCCCTTCCCTTCCCTTCCCTCCCTCCCTCCCTCCCTCCCTTCTGTTGGAAGAAATATTCATCTGATTCTTTCCAAGTCGAGAGGAAGACACTGGAAACATGGAGGCTGATTGGAAAGATGGTTTAATGATGAAGCAGAACCGTCAAGCACATGGTTCTCTGGCACAGCTGAACACATGGGGTTGAGAGCGAGGGGGTATTTATACTTTCTCTTGGGCTTTGCACTTGAGCTTCCTGTTCCTGTGCAAGAGCATGTATTCTATTGGCTATCATCAGACTCCCATGGGGCCATGTGGGGTCATGTTTGTCTGAGTCAAGTTTGGTTGAAGTTTGCTGGGTGATGCAATGCCCTTAGGAGATCGTGCAATGCAGTGAGCTCTGCTGCTAGATAATCCTATAACGTCCTGGAGGGTCATGTCTTAATCCCATCAACCTGGAGCTGAAGGTCTTTTGTCTTGTAGATAGGCTGACCCAGTCCTGCTGGGGCTATTAGCAAAAGTGGAGGCTGCTTTTCAAGAGCATATTTCTCCTTTAGAGAAATATAATATTCTTCCTTTTTAATATTTCTCAAAATATTTCATTCTTCTAGGAGGGGTGTAGCCTGCCTACCTGCCTTCCTTCCTTTCTTCCTTCCTTCCTTTCTTCCTCCCTCCCTCCCTCCCTCCTTCCTCCCTCCCTTCCACCCACCCTCCCTCCCTCCTTCCTCCCTCCCTTCCTTCCTCCCTCCCTTCCACCCACCCACCCTCCCTCCCTTCCACCCTCCCTCCCTCCTTCCTTCCTTCCTCCCTCTCTTCCTCCTTCCCTCCCTCCCTCCCTCCCTCTCCTTCCTCCCTCTCCCTCCCTCCCACCTGCCTTCCTTCCTTCCTTCCTTCCTTCCTTCCTTCCTTCCTTCCTTCCTTCCTTCCTTCCTTCCTTCCTTCCTTCCTTCCTGTTTCAGCATGGGAACTAATTCAAGGAGTTATTCATGCCATTCTTTGGCTAATACACTAGCAGTTCATTCCTGTGAAAGTGACTTTCATCATGCCAGCTCCTTCAATTTTTGATCATTACCACCACAATATAGTGAGATAGTTACAATTTTTTTTTACTACCAGTTCTGTGGGCGTGGCTTGGTGGGTGTGGTGTGGCTTGGTGGGCATGACTTGGGGAAGGATACTGCAAAATCTCCATTTCCACCCCACTCTGGGGCCAGCCAGAGGTGGCATTTGCCGGTTCTCCAAACTACTCAAAATTTCCCCTACCGGTTCTCTGAAATACTCAAAATTTCTGCTACCGGTTCTCCAGAACCTGTCAGAACCTGCTGGATTTCACCCCTGGGTTCTCCCCAGTCCTAATTCAGCAGCTTCACTGCTACGCTGCGCTGACTCAGAAATGCACCTTTGTATAGTCTCTATTTGAAGGGGGATGTGGTGGCTCAGATACTAAGGCATTGAGCTTATCGATCAGAAAGGTCGGCAGTTCAGCGGTTCGTATCCCTAGTGCTGCATAATGGAGTGAGCTCCTGTGACTTGTCCCAGCTTCTGCCAACCTAGCAGTTCGAAAGCACGTAAAAAATGCAAGTAGAAAAATAGGGACCACCTTTGGTGGGAAGGGAACAGCGTTCCATGCGCCTTTGGCATTGAGTCATGCCAGCCACATGACCACGGAGACGTCTTCGGACAGCGCTGGCTCTTCGGCTTAGAAACGGAGATGAGCACTGCCCCCTAGAGTCAGGAACGGCTAGCACATATGTGTGAGGGGAACCTTTACCTTTACCTTTTATAGTCTCTTTTGACCGGTTCGCTCGCACAGAGAGGGCCTCCTCAGGGTGCCGTCGGCCAGACAGTGCCGGCTGGCGACTCCCAGGGGGAGAGCCTTCTCTGTTGCAGCACCCGCCCTCTGGAATGACCTGCCCCCTGAGATACGCATGATATCAGACCTCCGGACTTTTCGTCGGGCCCTGAAAGCACACTTATTCCATCTAGCCGGGCTGGCTTGATCCCATCCTCTCTGTTTTTAATTGAATTCGGTTTTAATTGGGTTGTTTTAAATTTTTAGGCCAAAATTATTTAATTGTTTTTTAAACTGTTTTTTTAAATTTTATATGCTATGTTTTCTCTTGGCTGTACACCGCCCTGAGTCCTGCAGGAGAAGGGCAGTATAGAAATAAAATAAAATAAATAAAAATTAAAAAAAATGAAGGGAAAAAAGACTTTCTCTACAGATAAACAAATATCCTCCACTTGAGGTCTTCGAGAAAGGTTGATCGGTCACCCATCAGAGATACTTGAATAGATCCTGCCTTGGGCAGAGATTGCCACTAGATCAGCAGTTCTCAAACATCTTATAGTCTTGGGACCCTTTTATGTTCTTTAAAAATGATCGAAGATTTTGGTTCGTGTGAGTTAAACTCAGTGGTGAAATCCTCCGCGGATCGCCACCGGATTGCTGCCCGTGCTTGCACAATGCATGCGCAGTGCGTGTCAAATGCATCCTTCGTGTAGAAAAAAGAGGCTTAACAAGGTAAGTAGAATAGCGAGGGGGAGGAAACAGCTGTGCCGCGCAATTTACTTATGCTAGAAAGCAGGATTTCCTGCTTTCTAGCCAATATAAGTTCTGCGGAACAGCTGATCGTCGGAAATACTGGTTCTGACGAACCAGTAGCTTTTTTTTACTACTGGTTTGCCTGAACTGGTACGAACCGGTAGCATTTCATCCCGGTTAAACCTAACCGTATTTACTGTATTAGAAATTAAAGCCAAGAAATTTTTAAGTTATGGATTTGACACCGCAGACCCCCGAGAAGAGTCTCAGGGATCCTCAGACACCCCTTGTGAACCACTACACAACTCTACTTCCAACTCTAATATTCTGGGACAGTAAACTCAAAGGATGTGATTGTTCTTGTTACCCAAGGCATTCGCGAGTATCTAAGGTGGCTTTAGCTAAGTTTCCTCACCCCTGGTGCCCAACAAGTCCAACTATTATGTTGCCTGGGGATAATGGGATTTAGAACCCTCTTGAAAAAAATCACCTTGGAGAAGAGCTTGTGCTCAGCTGTCAGAAAGATCAGAGAGATAATATTCCTCGGTTGCCCAACTGTGGTCATAATGGCATCCTCTTCCATTGAGCCAATCCAAGGGATGTCCGGTCATTGTGTGGTTCTCCTCTTGTTTTCCAGATGCGGACCACCCGCAGAGTATCCGTCTGGCCGGTGGCCTTTGTGGGAGGCTTGCGGTACGAGTCCCCCAAAGTCAACGCTGCCGGGAAGGTGTATGGATGGAAGACCGTCTTTGATCCCCACCGGCCATTTGCGATCGACATGGCAGGCTTTGCT
The DNA here is from genome assembly GCA_022577455.1 of Arizona elegans. Taxonomy (NCBI): domain Eukaryota; kingdom Metazoa; phylum Chordata; class Lepidosauria; order Squamata; family Colubridae; genus Arizona; species Arizona elegans. The sequence continues at coordinate 20,740,210 of JAKOOJ010000013.1, read as the reverse complement.
GTCAACCTCAGGCTAATCCTTCAGCGACCTCAGGCTTACTTCAAACTGCGAGGGGTTAAAGGGGGCTATCAGGAGAGCAGCCTGCTCCGGGAGCTGGTGACCTTGAATGACCTCGAGCCCAAAGCTGCCAATTGCACTAAGGTACGGCCGGAGGCGGGCATCACATACGGCAACAACCGGTTCACCCAGAACAAAAAATGTGAGCGCGAAATATGCATGCAGCAACGAAAAACCAATGGCGAATGGGAGGGCCCAGCTGCTGGTCGGAACTACAGGTTCGTGCAAACCGGTGCAAACTGGCAGCAGCCCACTATAGATACGGCTGCCTTTGGTATCCCAAGCAGAGAAGTGGTTTATACAGATGCTGGTTTCTCTGGAGAACAGCGGCTGGAGAACCACAAATCTCCACTGTGGTGGGTTTCAATTTTTTTTAATACTGGTTCTGTGGGCATGGCTTGGTGGGCATGGCATGGCTTGGTGGGCGTGGCTTGGTAGGCGTGGCAGGGGAAGGATACTGTAAAATCTCCATTCTCTCCCCTCTCCAGGGGAAGGTTACTGCAAAATCCCCATTTCCTCCCGATCAGCTGGGACTCGGGAGGCAGAGACTAGATGAGGGCGGGGCCACTCAGAATTTTTACTAGTGGTTCTCCGAACTACTCAAAATTTCCGCTACCGGTTCTCCAGAACTGGTCAGAACCAGCTGAAAACCACCTCTGCTCCAGACCCAGCCTGAAGAAGCTTGACTTGAAGGGCTTTTGGGTAGAGCAAATTCTGAGTCTCCATAGAATAGGGATGGCTAACCTTTTCCAGACTGAGTGCCCAAAGCACACGCACGTGTGCGCAAATGTGTGCACACACACCCGAATCCCCAAAATGTAATGCCTGCATGGCCATGCCCATCCGCCCCCACTCCCTATGCATGCATCCTGGCCCCCACACATGCACGGCAGAGACCCAATGACCAGCTGGCTGGCGGGAAGCACACACACATGTGCAGCGGAGCTAAACTGGGGCAATAGCTCATGTGCCTACAGAGAGGGTGCCGCGTGCCATAGATTCGCCATCATGGCCATAGAGGATAATCTTTGTAGTAGGATCCATCAATGGGACCAAAGGTTTATTTTTTTAAGCTTTCAGGCTCATCATCAGGGAACTTCTCTCCGTGGACTTCAGCATGAGCCCACGAGCTTGGAAGAATAAACCCTTCGTCCCCGTTACTAACCCAGATTGGATCCTGCAACATTATCCTGGGACACACAGATTTGCCTTCGTTCGTGAGAATCTTTGTAGCTCTGAGTAGAATCTGAGTAGCCACACTACCTTGGTTTGGTTGCTTCTTCAGCCTGTTCACATCCTCCTGGGCAAACCCAAGTGAAGTGTGGCATCTTCAAGGCAGAAAGCAAAGGGATTGGTGGAGCTACTCCATTTTGCATCAATGTCATGAGTGCCTTTTCAACAAGGGTCGAATTTTGCATCCATGTGTTAATTGCGATTTTAAAACAAAGCTCTTTCTATTCAGGAGCAATTCTCTACGATTTATTTGATCTCATTTCACAATGAAACACTAAATTAGAGACCCCCCTGGAACTAGAACTAGTAGAAACTACATTTTTAAGTGCTCTTGACTATATCATCTTGGACAATCTGCATTTACATCCTGACTGTCGGGCTCCATCTTTTAAAGCCTCCTCAGCACGCCATTTTGGATCCTACGGCAGTGCTTTTCAACCTTGGTGACTTCAAGATGGGTGGACTTCAATTCCCAGCATTCCCCCGCCAGCAAAACTCCACCCATCTTAAAGTCCACCCATCTTGAAACCACCAAGGTTGAGAAACACTGCTCTAAGGAATACAGTTAATGGTGGCACAGTGGTTAGAGTGCAGTACTGCAGGCTACTTCTGCTGACTGCCGGCTGACTGCAGTTCGGCAGTTTGATTCTGAGTAGGTCAAGGTTGACTCAGCCTTCCATCCTTCCAAGGTGGGTAAAATGAGGACCCAGATTGTTGGGGGCAAGAGGCTGATTCTGTAAACCGCTTAGAGAGGGCTGTGTATATAAATCTAAGTCCTATTGTTATCTTCCTTCCTTCCTTTCTTCCTTCCTTCCCTCCCTCCCTCTCCTTCCTTCCTTCCTTCCTTCCTTCCTTTCTTCCTTCCTTCCTTCCTTCCTTCCTTTCCTTCCTTCCTTTCAACCTGAGTAGTTAGAAGGCAGTATTGCAGGCTAACTCTGCCCACATCCAGGAGTTCATTCCTGACCGGCTCAAGGTTGATTCAGCCTTCCATCCTTCTGAGGTCGGTAAAATGAGGACCCAGATTGTTGGGGCAAGATGCTGATTCTGTAAACCGTTCAGAGAGGGCTGTGTAGCGGTATATAAGTCTAAATTCTATTGTTATCTTTCTTCCTTTCCTTTCCTTTCCTTTCCTTTCCTTTCCTTTCCTTTCCTTTCCTTTCCTTTCCTTTCCTTTCCTTTCCCTTCCTTCCTTCCTTCCTTCCTTCCTTCCTTCCTTCCTTCCTTCCTTCCTTCCTTCCTTCCTTCCTTCCTTCCTGAGTAGTTAGAATGCAGTATTGCAGGCTAACTTTGCCCACAGTTCAATCCTGACCGGCTCAAGGTTGATTCAGCCTTCCGTCCTTCCGAGGTGGGTAAAATGAGGACCCGGATTGTTGAGGGCAAGATGCTGACTCTGCAAACCGCTTAGAGAGGGGTCTTGAAGCACTGTGAAGCAGTATATAAGTCTAGGTGCTATTGCTAGTAGTTTTCTTATTTTCAAAGGCCAAAGATACTCTAGGCTCCCACGAACGGGGAGGGCGACTTCCGAAGCTTTTTCCTGGCTGGTATTTCGCTTCTCCATAAAGCGAGACGCCTGCCTGCCTTTCTACAGCTGCTTGTGCGCCTATAATCCTCTTATGGATTAACTCCTTGGGTTGCCACTTGGAACTGGAGAAGTGGGGGTTTGAACCGAAGCTCAAATACCGAAAATTGAGGAACAGCGGGACTCTGCTTGAGAGGCTAATGAGAAGCGCTGTTTTTCATGCCTTGGAAGCAGAATCGATTTCTTCCAACCAGGCAAAAACCCCAACCCGGGTCTCTCGACATGAAACGGGGGGGTCTCGATAGCATGCTGTGCATTGCTATGGCAACCAGGCCCGTGGCAAGGTAAGGAGATTCACAAGGAAGAGCTAAAAGGATATTGGAGACATTTGGCTGATCATCCAAGATGACTTGTAGGTCATCTAGTCTGACCTCCCCCACCCCCGCCACCCAAGGAGGAGACCCTACACCAGAGGTGTCAAACTCGATTTCATTGAGGGACGCAATAAGGTTGTGTTTGACCTCATGTGGGGGCTGGGAGGGGCATGGTCAAGGTGGGCGTGGCCAGCTCGATGTCACTCATGTCAGGGGGCACCTGTGGTGGCCAAGTGCTAAGACAGGACTTCCCTCAGACGCTCCCTCACTCTCATTATAATCTATCTTCCTTCCTTCCTTCCTTCCCTCTCCATTCTCCTTTGTTCTTCCTTCCCCTCTTTCCTTTATTTTTCCTTCCTTGGCTCTCTTCCCATCTTTCCTTCTTTTTCTTTGTTTTTCCTTCTTTCCTTTTCTCCTTTCCTGTCCCTTCTTGCATGCTCAAATGCAAAAGGGGGAAACATTTCTCCTTTAGTTTTGTTGTGAACTCCTTTTGCTAGCCCTCTGCCAGCTAAAACGGAGCCCGGAGTGGGGGGCTACGCCCGGCTCCTCCTGGCCCCATTTTTGCTGGCAGAGACACCATGGGCCGGTCCTTTGCTGTTTCCAGGGAAGCCCCACGGGCCAGATCTAAGCACCCCATGGGCCAGATCCTTGTGTTTGACACCTCTGCCCTACACCATTTTTGACAAATGGCAGTCTGGTCTCTTCTTGAAAGCATCCAGCAATTTTGATTCCCTTTTTTTCTTTTCTTAAAAAATCGAGATCATTTTGGTTGCCGGGCCCCCCCGATTTCAGCAGCCCAAAACAGATTTAGACATGACAGCCCGTTGGAGAGCTGACAATTATCCTCCTTCTGTTTTAATAACTAAGATAATGGTTCTGACGGTTCCCGTAATTGGAGAGGCAGCATGCGATGCTGGAGACTCGTAGGTGTGAGTGTAATTAAAATAGCAGTAGGGATTAATCAGATTCATGTGATCTGCCAAACCACAAGTGCTTCAAGTGTAAGAGACGTCGGAGAGACTTGGCCTGGTCCATTTTTTAGGTCTTTTCGTAGCTGAGGTTGCATGGCTGGCTGGGGAATTCTGGGAGTTGAAGTCCGCAAGTCTTAAAAAGTTTGCCAGAGGTTGTAAGCACTGGAAGCTGTGAGAATCATACTTAGGAGACGCATCGGCTTTCTTGCTTCACAAGTTACAAATCATTATATATCCAACCCCGAGCTACAAATATTCTCTTCTACCAGGATGAAAGCAAACCAGGGATGAGCAAGGAAGCGCCCGCATTGCTATGTTTTCAGAAATGCATAGTCACAATTCGTAATTATAAACTCAGGCGATATGTTGAAAGGAAACCAAGGGTAGCTAAGTGCTTTTCTTGGGAGATGTGTTTAGAAACCACGTTTGAAGCACGTCTGAATGAGGCTGAAGAAGCCACTGGAAAGATTTGCTAGTCTCCTGGCAACAGGAATACAGCAGTGGCCAAAATGGTGGAAACCTTTTGGGAAAAGTGTATTTTTGAGGTTTGATGGCTAATAACACCACACTTTTTTGGAGTTCCAAGATAATCCTATTCCACTGCTGAAATGGCCTGGGAATAGCCCAGACCTTCATCCAATTGAAAAATCTATGGAGCCGACTAAAGAAACTTGTTAGTCAGAAGCGACCCAGCAGTAAAACCCAGTTAATAGAAGCAAACCTTCAATCTTGGTTTCACATTATAAAAGCTGCAGAACTAAAAGACCTGGTTCACTCCATGGGAAGACGTTGTAAGGCCGTAATTCATGCTAAAGGTTACCCAACTAAGTATTAACTGACCTGATGATCATTTTTGTATTTCTCGTTTTCTCTATGTGTTTCACTTTTCTTCTTTGTACTGTAACTGTTATTCTAACAGCAAATCCTTCATAAAAGTTATTGCATTACATTCTTGATTAAATTATCTTTCCATTGATACGTAATTTTATGGTACTACTCCAAAAACAAGTGGTGTTATGAGCTAGTTTTAGAAAATACACTTTTCCCAAAAGGTTTCTACAATTTTGGCCAGTACTGTATTGTTTTTTCTTACCCTGGTAATCTTCCACCAGTGATTTCCACTACCGGTTTGGGCGAATACACCTCTGGTTCCATCACTATTTTTATCTCTGGAATCCCATCTTATTTTTCTCCGATCTGTTATAACATCTGGAGATACCCCAGGGGTGAAATGCTCCCGGTTCGGACCGGATCGCCCGATCCGGTAGCGATGGAGGCGAGTGGTTTGGAGAACCGGTAGCAAAAATCCCTGCCCCTCCCCCATTGCCCAGCTGAACCGGGCAATCATCAGAGGCTTTTTTAATTATTTTTAAAAGCATTTTTTCTACCACCTCTTTGGCCGAAAAAATGCTTTAAAAAGTAAAAAAAAAAAAAAGCCTCTGATGATCGTGAGGCTCAGCTGGGATCATCAGAGGCTTTTAAAAGCATTTTTTCTACAACCTCTTTGACTGAAGAGGTTATAGAAAAAAATGTTTTTAAAAGGAAAAAAAAGCCTCTGCTGATCAGGCAAGTCAGCTGGGATCGTCAGAGGCTTTAAAAGCATTTTTTTTTACAACCTTTAAAAGTTTTAAAAGTAAAAAAAAAAAATTGGCCACGCCCACTCAGTCATATTACCCCCACCACCACCAAGCCACGCCCACAGAACCGGTAGTAACAAATTTTACATTTCACCACTGAGATACCCCATCTGTCTTTGGAGAACATAGCTAGCGATGCCCTTAAGTTTAATAATGTAACGTATAGTATGTTGCATGTTAAGAAGACCGAGGAACTGATCCTCCTAATCCTTCTTCTTTGATCCCCAGATTCTCGTCTGGCACACAAGGACCGAAAAACCCGTGCTGGTGAACGAGGGAAAGAAAGGCTTCACAGATCCCAACGTGGAAATCTGACTTAATGCTGCAAAGCCAGGAACAGATGCCAACAGGTACCGACATGGTGCATGACTAAATCGCAACGCTCTGGCATGTTGGCATTTGGTACTACGGAGGTGCCTCTTCAAAGTGGGACTTACTTAAGAGGGGAGAATGTGAATCTGAGCCAAATTTGTGGCAGCTGCTCAAAACAGTAATCCCCGGTCTCTCTTTCTTCTGAAAGCTTGATGCATGATGCTAACATGCATGATGCATCAACATAACATGCCTGTGCAACTGGGAGGGAGAGGAATGCCATGTTTAGCTCTGTTCCAAGGCACCTGAAGGCCAGACAAGGAATAATGGATGGAAACTGATCAAGGAGAGATTCAACCTGGAAATAAAGAGAAATTTCCTGACAGTGAGAACAATCAACCCATGGAACAGAAGTTGCCTTTGGACGTTCTGGAAGCTTCATCACTGGAAGCTTTCAAGAAGAGACTGGACTGCCATCTGTCAGAAATGGTGTAGGATCTCCTGCTTGGGTGGGGGGTTGGACTAGATGACCTAGAAGGTCCCTTCCAACTCTGTTAATCTAATCTAATCTAATCTAATCTAATCTAATCTAATCTAATCTAATCTAATCTAATCTAGTCTAGTCTAGTCTACTTTAGTCTAGTCATCTAATCTAATCTACTCTACTCTACTCGTTTAATCTAATCTAATCGAGTCTAGTCTAGTCTAATCTAATCCTCTAGTCTAGTCTAGTCTAATCTAATCTAATGTAATCTAGTCTAGTCTAATTAATCTAATCTACTGTACTCTAATCTAATCTGTCACATTAAGCTATATTCTACTCTACTCTACCCTACCCTACCCTACCCTAACCTAATGTCACATTGAGCTATATTCTAATCTACTCTACTCTACTCTACCCTACCCTACCCTAACCTAACGTCACATTGAGCTATATTCTAATCTACTCTACTCTACTCTACCCTACCTTACCCTAACCTAATGTCACATTGAGCTATATTCTAATCTACTCTACTCTACCCTAACCTAACCTAATGTCACATTGAGCTATATTCTAATCTACTCTACTCTACTCTACCCTACCCTACCCTAACCTAATGTCACATTGAGCTATATTCTAATCTACTCTACTCTACTCTACCCTACCCTACCCTAACCTAACGTCACATTGAGCTATATTCTAATCTACTCTACTCTACTCTACCCTACCCTAACCTAATGTCACATTGAGCTATATTCTAATCTACTCTACTCTACTCTACCCTAACCTAACCTAATGTCACATTGAGCTATATTCTAATCTACTCTACTCTACTCTACCCTACCCTACCCTACCCTGTCACATTGAGCTATATTCTAATCTACTCTACTCTACTCTACCCTAACCTAACCTAATGTCACATTGAGCTATATTCTAATCTACTCTACTCTACTCTACCCTACCCTACCCTAACCTAACCTAATGTCACATTGAGCTATATTCTAATCTACTCTACTCTACCCTACCCTACCCTACCCTAACCTAATGTCACATTGAGCTATATTGTACTAAACATAGCAGCCGGACAGGAGAGAATAAGGCAAGTGCAGTGGTGGGATTCAGCCAGTTCAATCCGGTTCGGGCAAACCAGTAGTGGTGACTGCCGAAGGCTCCGCCAACCCGTCCGGAGGTAAAGCGCGAGCAATGCGCATGCACAGATGGCTGTGCGCATGTACAGTGGTGGCGCATAAGCGAAGCGAGTGCAAACCGGTAGGGAAGGTAAGTGAATCCCACCGCTGGACAGGTGGGAACTATTTCCAGGGGCTGCCATGTGCCTCATTTAACAAGCTGGAGACAGAAGTAAGGTAATAGAATAACAGAGTTGGGAAGGACCCTGGAGGTCTTGTAGTCCAACCCTCTGCACAGGCTGGATACCTATAACATTCCAGACAAGTGGTTGTCCAGGCTCTTCTTAAAAACCTCCAGTGTTGGAGCACTCACAACTTCTGGAGGCAGGTTGTTCCACTGGCTAATTGTTCTCACTGTCAGGAAATCTCTTCTTAGTTCCAAGTTGCTTCTCTCCTTGATTAGTTTCCATCCGTTGTTTCTTGTCTGGCCTTCTGGTGCTTTGGAGAATAGCTTGACCCCCCACTTCGTTGTAGCAAGCCACAAATAAAATGTAAATCAAGGTTTGCTTTGGGGGGGGAAAAACAATTAAGCATTCTACTGCTGAACTGCAGCTAAAGTGCGACACTAAAACCCACTTTTTTCCCCTCCCTATTTGCAGTTTGTTCCTACTCCAGGCACCAAGCACCCCGATTCCAGACTCAAACCGGGCCCTTGGTCAACCAGAGGAAAACCAACAAGTCGAGTTGCTCCATATACCAGAGACCAGCTTTGGTTCTTGAGCAGAGGAAGAAAAAAAAAAGAAAAAAAAAGGAAGATCAATAAATTAATAAATCAGTATTTAAAAAACAACAACAGCTCACTTATGCCTGACCTCCTGGAAACGATCGAATAAAATAAAATGAAACTATAAGAGATTAAAAAGCAAGAGCGATGGAGATGTGGGATCCCACCCCGGGGTCATCGGTAAAATGTGAGCAATGCAAAAATCAGCAAAGAGGGCAAAAAGTCCGTTTTATTGATTAGTCGGATTCCTCAATCGTATGCCTGCCATAAATATTAGAACAGGAGAATTAGAAGGGATACAGGCCATAAACACCCCAGGGCAGTCTTTCTGAATTCAAGTTCGCTCTTCTAAAAAAAATGTGTCTAGCCTAATGTTTCCCAACTTTTAAGATATGTAAACTTCAACTCCCAGAATTCCCCGGCTGACTGGGGAATTCTGGGAGTTGAAGTCCACGCAGCTCCAAATTGCCAAGGTTTAGAAACAGCGCCCTAGACTGAATCATCGTCTTTTAATGACTCCATAATCCCTTGCGGGGTGGAATCTGGGCAACTGAATGGAGCTGAGCGTTTACTGGCCGGATGCCGTTCCTGTCGCCAATGTGGAGTTTTTTGTTTTTTTTTCCTAGCAGATACATTCTCATTGTGCCCAGAGAGAGAAATATCTGCCTCTACCTAGGATCGAAGATGCGTTTAAAACTATATCAGTTTATATTTGAAAAGCGGGCTTGAAATTTAAGAGAATTTCTGTCCCCCACTTCAGCTTATTCTGAGCGAAAGACAAAAGTGATGCATGGAAAAAGAGGATACAGAAGATGGGGAATAACAGAACAGGACTGCCCTGCTATACACCCTGAGCTATTCACAAGATCTATTTTTTCCTGGTACATGCTGAAATTATGGGGATATAAAGATTTTGGGGGGGGAGGGATTCAGGGGTGGGCTTCAAAAGTTTTAGCAAGGGGTTCTCTGCCCGGTTGCTTGGGTGGGCGTGGCCATAGTGGGCGTGGCCTAGTTGGCCTCCTGCACCATGGCAGGGGGAGCATTTTTGCCTTTCTCGGGCTCCGGAGCAGTGGTGAAATCCAATTTTTTTTTACTACGGGTTCTGTGGGCGTGGCTTGTTGGTCATGGTGTGGCTTGGTGGGCGTGGCAGGGGAAGGATACTGCAAAATCTCCATTCCCTCCCCATTCCTGGGGGAAGGATATTGCAAAATCTCCATTCCCACCCCACTCAGGACAGACAGAGGTGGTATTTGTCCGTTCTCCAAACTACTCAAAATTTCCGTTACCGGTTCTCTGAACTACTCAAAATTTCCGCTACCGGTTCTCCAGAACCTGCTGGATTTCACCCCTGCTCCCGAGGCTTTCGTCTAGCCTCCGGGAAGGCAAAAATGGCCTCCCCAGGCTCCGGAGGCCCTCTGGAGGCCGTAAAGGAGTTTCTGGGCTTCCTGAACTTCCGGTAGGCCCGTTTTTCGCCGTCCCCAAACCTCCATGCGTGCCCTGAACTTACCTCATCCAAAACGGGCCGTGTGGGGACTCCTGGGAGGAGTGAGGTGGGGTGGGTGGGGCAGGGCCAGCCAGGAGTGGGATTTGGGGGTTTTCCGAACTGCACAGAATCTTAGCTAGAGGTCCTCCCAAACCCCTGCGAATCCCCAGTAACCCACCCCGGGAGGGTTGCATAATGAGGGATATGAATGAGCTTGCCGGTAAGAATGGTGGTAACCATCTTTGGATTTTACCCTGATGAATGATGGTCAAAACTTCAGTGACGCAAAATGGACTTGTATCAAATTATGCCTCCTGTGTGATTTTTAAAAAAGCCACACATTAAGAGGGGAGAGGCTTAAAGAAAGTCAGTTCTGCCTCTTGCAGATTCTGATCTCTTGCCAAACAGATCAAATACGAAACCATTTCTGATGGCGAGATGTCTTCTTTAAAAGAGGCCTCACGATACAGGTAGTCCTTGACTTACGACCACAATGGAGCCCAAAATTTCCGTTGCTAAGCGAGACAGTGAATTTTGCCTCATTTTAGGACCTTTCTTGGCACAGTTATTAAGTGAATGGTTGCAGTGGATAAAAGTTAACAACCTGGTTGATAGGTGAACCCGGCTTCCCCACTGATCTTGTCAGATGGTCGCAAAAGTGGAACAAACGACCTCGGGACACTGTAACCGTCATAAATGTGTGTCAGTTGCCAAGGGAATGAATTTTGATCACGTGACTGTGGGGATGCGGCAAAGGCCGCGTGAAAGACGGTTGTAAGTCACTTTTTTCAGTGCCGTGGTTAACGTCAAATGGTCACGAAATGAATTTTTGTAAGCCGAGGACTCCCTGTACTGGATCCTGATTTTTTTTTTTAAATCTCCATCTCAGTGTCCGACACGCTATTAGTTGGCTTTCCTTTAAATCAGAGGTGAAATGCTCCCGGTTCGGACCGGATCGCCCGAACCGGTAGCGATAGAGGCGGGTGGTTCGGAGAACCGGTAGCAAAAATCCCTGCCCCCCTCCCCCATGCCCAGCTGAGTCACACACTCATCAGAGGCTTTTTTTTTTTTTACTTTTAAAAGCATTTTTTCTACAACCTCTTTGGCCAAAAAAATGCTTTTAAAAGTTAAAAAAAAAAGCCTCTGATGATCGCGCGGCTCAGCTGGGATCGTCAAAGGCTTTTTTTCTTTTAAATGCCTCTGATGATCCAAGCTGAGTTGCCTGATCATCAGAGGCATTTAAAAAAAAAAAAGCCTCTGCCGATCAGGCAACTCACTGGGATCATTGGAGCCTTTTGAAATCATTGTTTTATAACCTCTTCGCCAAAAAGGTTATAGAAAAAATGGTTTTAAAAGTAAAAAAAAAAATGGCCACGCCCACCATCACATTACCCCACGCCCTCAGAACCGGTAGTAACAAATTTTAGATTTCACAACTGCTTTAAATATATACACAGTTTCCCCCCAAAAATAAGACATCCCCTAATAATAATCCCAGTTGGGCTTTTGAGTGCATGCGCTAAAGCCCTATCTGAAAATAAGCCTCCCCGAAAATATTTAAACGCATGTGCAGCTGGTCCCCGCCATTTCCTCTGGTTAGGGTTAGGGAGACAGAGCTGGAAATCAGTTAAGACGGCAAGAGGAGCCCCGTCTTGCTCCACGCGCCCCAAAATAATAAGACCTCCCTGAAAATAAGGCCAAGCGCTTATTTCGGTGTTCAAAAAAAATATAAGACAGGGTCTTATTTTCGGGAAAACACGGTACATTTAAAAAGGCAAAGCACAATTGTAGCTTTTTGGAAAGGAAAGTAATGTAAAATTGTAGAGCAAAAAAAAAGAAAAAAAGAACGGAAAAAAAAAAGCTTATTTTTTTAATCTTTAACCTGAGTGACTAAAATGCATAAGGCGGTGTGGACTCAAATTGTCCTTGGGATTAATGGCAGCCCTCTCGCGATAGAGAAAACGACCATGGCGCCAATAAATAATAAGAGATAAATTTCCTTTTTTCCCCCCTTTATTTATTACAAATATCTAGCAAACCAGTCACAGAAGGGTGCGGAAAAAACCCGAACCAACAAACCAACTAGGCCTTAATACGACTTTCCTGAAAAAAATTCAAAACCTCGGTCACCGTCGGTAGGGGAAAACAGCATTTGAATCAAATTCACATCCAACGATACGGAATTTAATCCGCAGAACAAAAACACCAGCCTAAACCTTTAATTAAAGGGGAAAACGAGAGGCAATTCTTTCTTTTCTTTTCTTTTTTAAAAAAAAGGAAATTCGGTTTTCTCAGCGAAACACGTCTTTCCAATCGCCGTTCTTTCTGCTGGTGTGTGTGTATTTTTTTCTTCTTTCGCCCTTCCTCTCTCTCTCTCTCTCTCACCATTTTATGACTATAACTCTGCCCGGCTGTAGCAAATCACAGACCAAAAAGAACATTGCAATGATTCATCCCAATTTTCCTTCCGTGTTTTTTTTTTTTTTTTTTTGGCAAAGGAGCACGTGATGGATGGCAGGTGGTGATAGGCTCTGGCAGGCATCCAAAGGTTTAAATCTTTGCTATCAGGGCTCCGGTGAGTTGCAGAGCACAGAACTGGTGGAAAGGGTGCCGCTTTTCCCCACCTCTTTGTCTTCTGTTTTTTATTTTTTTTACACCTGTACCTTATGTTTTCAATTCAACTGTGGTTCATTTCATAAACAGAATGAAAGATGGTTTTTGATAAGCTAGAAAAGACTAGAGAAAGGGATGCCCAACCTTGGCAATGTTAAGACCTGTGGACTTCAACTCCCAGAATTCCCAGCATGGCATGGCTGGCTGGGGAATTCTGGGAGTTGAAGTCCACGAATCTTGACGTTGCCAAGGTTGGACACCTCAGTCTCCAATCCCTTAACCCAGTGTTTCCCAAACTTGACCCTTTGAAGATGTATGGACTTCAACTCCCAGAATTCCTCAACCAGGCATACTGGCTGGGGAATTCTGGGAGTTGAAGTCCATGCATCTTAAAATAGCCAAGTTTGGGAAACACTGCACCTGTAAAGGGGAAGGCCAGGATCACAATTCAGCTGCCTCGTGACAATCAACCTGAATTATAGTTGGAAAACCAAGCGCCGAATTTATTCGGGGTGGGGTATATGTCTGGGGTGGGTGCCTGCAATACATAACCAACAGCAGGCTGGCAAGAGGACGACACTGGGCACCAATTGTACCCACGGTTATTACAACACTTGGCTCCAACAGGGAAACTGAGGTCTTGATTAAGGCTGGAAGGAGGGAAGAGACAGCAGGAGATAAAGACTGGACGTATATGGCTTAAAGCAGCTTTTTTCCAAACCGGTGCTTCCCACAAGGTTAGGGATACAAGATCCATCATCCACTGGCCTTCTGGGGTCATAGGTTGTGCCTCAAAAGCACTGGGGGGGCGTCATATTAGGGGAACGTCATATTAGGAGAATGTAGCCATGTTGCCTTTTTTCTTTAAAAAAAAAAAAAAGCAGGAAAAAGATCATTTTTTAAAAAACCAGATCCAATTCCGTCTTTGACAAATTATTCGGAAATGCCCTCAAAGCACCCTTTCGGGCTGAATCTCCAATCCTTCGGATCCTGCCTCAGAAACGAAGAGAAGCGGTCGAGTCGAGTCTCGACGCAAGCCGACATAATTCCGAGGACGATCTCCAAAAACGGAGCTGCAATCGGGATTGGGACTCCGGAGGCCCCTTGAGGAGATCCAGTCTAGAAAGCTTAAAACGGCTGCGGATGTATCGAGAGTTGCAAGTCCCGTTTTTTGCCGAGGGAGGGGCGCCTGTTGCGACCGGCCGAAGCGCGCTGCACAGAATCACAACCTAGTTTGGGGGTGGGGTGGGGGGGTACGACGGACATTGTGTGACATTTTGCCGGACGTCTCTATTTTCGGAAACGGCACAGTTTTCGGCTGGTCTTTGGAGAAGGGGGAGCTCTCTACACGTGGGGACTTAGGTTGGAGGGTCCTCCTGGCTCAAGGGGGCGCTCCGAGAATATAGCAGTGGGTGAGTACATGTGAAGTCTTGATGCAAAGGTACATCCCGATCCCACCCACGCCTGGCCCAGCACCCACCCTTTATGATTGGCGATCTCCAGAACCTGTGGTCAAGCTAGGGAGAGTTGCAAAGATGTTATCGGTTGGAAGCCCAATTCCAACCTCTCCCACCCCCAAATCCATTAACGTGTCACTGAAATGCAATTCCCATTGGCTTTGCATGGAAGTGCCCATCGAAAGTGGCATTTTGTACGCTGAAACGTGGCGTTCCTTCCTTTAAGAGCTGGCTTGGAACAACCGAACGAAGGCAAAGCTGTTAAAAAAAAAAAAAAACATTCCTTCACAGCCTGCCTAAGGACTAACTCAGGTGCCTGAGACTGTGCAGCTTCAATGGTCTGGAAAGACCCAACGTGGACTATTAAGAGATGCAAAAAAAAAAAAAATGTTCCTTTTCCAGCGGCAACCGAAAGGCCGGTCGATGTCAAACCGCTGCAGATCGGCTGTTTCAATTCATCGGATCTCTCGTGCGAAGATTCGTTCTTTTGCCAGGTCCTTAGCATCTACGAGAACTTGTAGTAAAGTCTTGAGTTCCTTTAGGAGAACGTTCCTAACTATCTGGGCATCTTTCTTTCTTCAAGTACTCTTAAGTCAACCTCCTAAATTAACTCACCGGGCGGCCCTTCCTTGGCCAAACTCCACCCATAACTAGAAAATATAAGGATACGGGGCACGGTTTTCACAACGGGAGGGAGGAAGTTCTGCATTCAGACTTTCTTACCTCCCGCGTTCAGTTAAGAAGCATAACCTTAACCATTACTACCAGTGGAGGGTGGGGCAACCAGGAAGAGATCAGGTCACATACTGAACCCTTCCCAAGAAAGCCAGATCTGTGGAATGGATGATGCGGCCTCCAAGACGCTCCTCAAATATAACGATCTGGAGAAGAAAGAAGAAGGGAAGGCTCAAACTTACCCAACCAGATTTCAAGCATAAGGTGGGAGTAGAACTCCCAGTCTCCTGGTGATTGGCTCAAACTCACCCAGTCAACTTTCATACTTAAGGTGGGACTAGAACTCCCAGTCTCCTGGTGATTGGCTCAAAGTCACCCAGCCAGATTTCAAGCATAAGGTGGGAGTAGAACTCTCAGTCTCCTGGTAATTGGCTCAAATTCACCCAATCAACTTTCATACTTAAGGTGGGACTGAAACTCCCAGTCTCCTGGTGATTGGCTCAAACTCACCCAACCAGATTTCAAGCATAAGGTGGGAGTAGAACTCCCAGTCTCCTGGTGATTGGCTCAAACTCACCCAGTCAACTTTCATACTTAAGGTGGGACTAGAACTCCCAGTCTCCTGGTGATTGGCTCAAAGTCACCCAGCCAGATTTCAAGCATAAGGTGGGAGTAGAACTCTCAGTCTCCTGGTAATTGGCTCAAATTCACCCAATCAACTTTCATACTTAAGGTGGGACTGAAACTCCCAGTCTCCTGGTGATTGGCTCAAACTCACCCAGTCAACTTTCGTACTTAAAGTGGGACTGAAACTCCCAGTCTCCTGGTGATTGGCTCAAAGTCACCCCGCCAGCTTGCATGCCTAAGGTGGGACTAGAACTCCCAGTCTCCTGGTGATTGGCTCAAAGTCACCTCGCCAGATTTCAAGCCTAAGGTGGAAGTAGAACTCCCAGTCTCCTGGATTATAACCTGGTGTCTTCACCACTAGACCAAACTGGTCCGGAGTAAATTGAGAGACATGAAAAGAAAGAGAGCAGGATTCAAATTAAGCAACTCACTTCATTGTACCCTTGTTGGAGCCAGGTTCCCGGGAGGTAGAGAGTTTCCTGAGGACCAATTTTCCAGTAGCGACCGAGGTTCTGGCCATTGACAAATACAACTCCCTTTTCCCAGCCCTGCAAACACAAAAGAGGATCCCACTATAAATGGATCGAGATATTATAGAATTCTTGGATGGACCACCTGGTGCCCTTGCAGGTGACAAGTGTCACCTCAATAATGAAATGCCCTGAAAATCACACCCAATAAGCCACGTTTCAGAAACTACTGCAGGGGTTCTAGAAGCCCTTCACATATTTTTTCTAGTTCCTGCTGCAAAAACTAAGAATAAAAAAAAGAGAGAGAGAGAGAAGACAAATGCATATTCATCTTTACAAATTAAGTATTCTGAGCCAAGCACACGTTTTAAACTATTGTCAACACATGGATGCTAACAAAATAACAGGTCAATCCCAAATGCATGGAAAGAATACTAACTGGAAACATACAATTGGCCGTCCAATTGTTTCCTTTCCCTTCCAGTGCCTCACCACCACAAAATGCCGATAGGCCACCGAGGCACAATTAAGGCTGTTTCATCTCTGGAAAGCAGGCTCCGATAAATCCAGGCCGAATTGGGCTGATCTCAGGGGTGAAATGTTCCCGGTTCAGGCCGGATCATGCGATCCGGTAGCGATGGGGGTGAGTGGTTTGGAGAACCGGTAGCAAAAATCCCTGCGCCCGCCCCCTCCACCATGTCCAGCTGAGCCACACGATCATCAGAGGCTTTTTTTTTTTTTTTTTGCTTTTAAAAGCATTTTTTCTACAACTTCTTCCGTCGAAAAAATACTTTTAAAAGTAAAAAAAAAAAGCATCTGATGATCGCGCGGCTCAGCTGGGATCTCAGAGGCTTTTCAAAGCATTTTTTTAACCAGCTCTTCCGCTGATGAGGTTGCAGAAAAATGCTTTAAAAGTCTCTCTGACGATCAGGCAACTCAGCTGGGATCATCAGAGAGACTTTTAAAGCATTTTTTTTCTGCAATCTCTTCAGTGGAAGAGGTGGTTACAAAAATGCTTTGAAAAGCCTCTGACCATCCCAGCTGTGTTCCTGATCGGCAGAGGCTTTTCAAAGCATTCTTTTGCATTTGCAGAAAAAATGCTTTGAAAAGTTAAAATTAAAAAAAAA
The DNA here is from genome assembly GCA_022577455.1 of Arizona elegans. Taxonomy (NCBI): domain Eukaryota; kingdom Metazoa; phylum Chordata; class Lepidosauria; order Squamata; family Colubridae; genus Arizona; species Arizona elegans. The sequence continues at coordinate 20,723,263 of JAKOOJ010000013.1, read as the reverse complement.
AAACAAGTTGGCCACGCCTACCCAGTCACATTACCACTACCACCCCCTCCCCAGCCATGCCCACAGAACCCGTAGTAATAAATTTTACATTTCACCCCTGGCTGATCTACATTTATCCTACACCTTGTAGATCTCCTTTTTACGGCTCTGGTCAACCTATCAAAACGTACCTCCAGCTTCAGGAACGTATCCTGAGGCACATACTGTACTTGGAGTGTTCCTCGGAAGAAGGCGGGGCCCACCGCGCTGTCAGGGATGGCACTCCAGGGGGACGCACCTCGTAGACTAGGGGAGAAAGAAAAGGTTGTTTCTTCAAAGGGATCACCAGGTGGGAAAAGAAGAATCCATCAGCATCCCCAATCAGTTTTGATGTAGGCTAGGTCTTGCTTGAGGGATCCTTGGTGCTCTCCGAGCGTGGCTTTCTTGCAGATATTTCATTACCTAAATTAGGTAAGATCATCAGTGCTAGAAGGGGAGGGGACATTGTGGAGAGGAGGAGGAGGAGGAGGAGGAGGAGGAGGAGGAGGAGGAGGAGGAGGAGGAGGAGGAGGAGGAGGAGGAGGAGGAGGAGGATTATGGGGTCCTTGCTGCTCTCTGAGCTTGGTGGTTTTCTTGCAGTTTCATTACCTAAACTAGGTAACATTATCAGTGCTAGAAGGGGAGGGGGTATTCTGGAGAGGAGGAGGATTATGGGGTCCTTGGTACTCTCTGAGCTTGGTAGTTTTCTTGCAGATGTTTCATTACCTAAATTAGGTAAGATTATCAATGCTAGAAGGGAAGGGGGTATTGTGGGGAGGAGGAGGAGGAGGAGGAGGAGGAGGAGGAGGAGGAGGAGGAGGAGGAGGAGGAGGAGGAGGAGGAGGATTATGGGGTCCTTGGTACTCTCTGAGCTTGGTAGTTTTCTTGCAGATGTTTCATTACCTAAATTAGGTAAGATCATCAGTGCTAGAAGGGAAGGGGGTATTGTGAGGAGGAGGAGGAGGAGGAGGAGGAGGAGGAGGAGGAGGAGGAAGAGGAGGAGGATTATGCGGTCCTTGGTACTCTCTGAGCTTGGTAGTTTTCTTGCAGATGTTTCATTACCTAAATTAGGTAAGATCATCAGTGCTAGAAGGGAAGGGGGTATTGTGGAGAGGAGGAGGAGGAGGAGGAGGATTATGGGGTCCTTGCTGCTCTCTGAGCTTGGTAGTTTTCTTGCAGATGTTTCATTACCTAAACTAGGTAACATTATCAGTGCTAGAAGGGAAGGGGGTATTGTGGAGAGGAGGAGGAGGAGGAAAAGGAGGAGAATGATTATGGGGTCCTTGCTGCTCTCTGAGCTTGGGTTTTCTTGCAGTTTCATTATTTATTTATTTATTTATTGGTTCGATTTATATGCCGCCCTTCTCCGGAGACTCAGGGCGGCTTACAATGCGTTAAGCAATAGCCTTCATACTTTTGTATATACCTGTTTAATAGAGCTTTTGCCCCTGTATATATATATATATATACACAAAGTCAGCTTATTGCCCCCACAATCCGGGTCCTCATTTTACCTACCTCGGAAGGATGGAAGGCTGAGTCAACCTTGAGCCTGGTGAGATTCGAACTTGTAGTAATTGCAGGCAGCTGGTGCTACTTAACAGCACTTTAGTGTGCTGCGCCACCAAGGCTCTTGGAGATATGCTAAGGGACCTACTGAGATTCCAGTTTGCAAACGTCAGAAGAACTTCTAAGACGGATAGAAAAGAATATGTGTAGCTGGGGGTTGAACTGTGAGGTCCTTGGGTGGTCTCTGGGCGTGGTTGTGTTCTTGCAGACGTTTTTATTACCCAACTAGGTAATGTCATCAGTTTAACAGTAACAGAGTTGGAAGGGGCCTTGGAGGTCATCTAGTCCAACCCCCTGCTCACCTCGCACAGGAGACCTGTAGTAGGGATTTGAACCGCCGAACTGCAGACCTTTCTGATCGACAAGCCCGGTGTCTTAGCCACTGAGCCACAGTGCTCTAGAGCAGGGGTCTCCAACCTTGGCAACTTTAAGACTTGAGGACTTCAACTCCCACAGTTCCTCAGCCAGCTTTGCTGGGAATTGAAATCCACAAGTCTTAAAGCTGCCAAGGTTGGAGACCCCTGCTCTACAGAGCAAACCCGTTCCCGTCTAACACTGATAATGTTACCTAGTTGGGTCACGAAATGTCTGTAAATAAACCAAGCTCAAAGAGCAACAAAGACCACCCCAGAATGTCTAAAAATGTTCACCCATGTAACCAGTGACCCGTAGAGATGACGGGCTCCTCTTGAGAGACACCTTCAAGGCAGTGGTGAAATCTAAAATTTGGTACTACTGGTTCTGTGGGCGTGGCTTGGTGGTGGGGTAATGTGACTGGGTGGGTGTGGCCAATTTTTTTTTTTTTTTTTTTTTTTACTTTTAAAACCATTTTTTCTACAACCTCTTTGGCAAAGAGGTTGTAAAAAAATGCTTTCAAAAGGCTCTGACGACCCCAGCTGAGTTGCCTGATCGGCAGAGGCTTTTTTTTCTTTTAAATGCCTCTGACGATCAGGCAACTCAACTTGGATCGTCAGAGGCACTTAAAAGAAAAAAAGGGTTTTTTTTTTCCTTTTAAAAGCCTTTGACGATCCCAGCTGAGCCCATGATCATAAGAGGCTTTTTTTTTTTTTTTACTTTTAAAAGCATTTTTTTGGCCGAAGAGATTGTAGAAAAAATACTTTTAAAAGGGAAAAAAAAACCTCTGATGTTTGGGCGGCTCAGCTGGGCATTGGAGGGGGGGGGGGCAGGGATTTTTGCTACCGGTTCTCCGAACCACCCGCCTCCATCGCTACCGGATCAGGTGATCTGGTCCGAACCAGGAGCATTTCACCCCTGCTTCAAGGTGAGTTTAGGCAGCCGTCTGGCAGGTGCAGTTTGGATCCCTGCGGTAAGCAGGCTGGCTGCATTTAATTGCCGCGCGGCTCCTTTTAACTTTTGCCGTTGTGGTGTTTTGCAATTTGGCGAATTTCCTCTGCTTCTGTTCTAATCTGTGAATTGGTATCCAAACCACCATCCCTGCTGACAACAAATTTCAACGGTTTGGAAAACGGGAGGGGGAAGGAGGGAACCTGACAACCAGGCGTGCCAAATTGGTCTGTACCTTTTTGAGGATTGTTAACGAGATTTAAAAAACACCGTCCCCCTCGCTCTGAACTGCACAGGGATATTTTGAAAGGAAGGAGAGAGAGAAAACAGAAGAGCCCTTTGTCAAAAGCTGGCATTTATTGGGATTTCTGCAGATGGCGGGAGTTGGAACTGATGGCCTCAAGGGTGCCTCCCGGCTATTATAGCTTTGAAGTGCTTATCTCTGTGATTGCTGTTATCCAGCCAGAGGCCTCTAGACTACTAGGACTCTAGTACCCGTGCTTTCCCTTCCCTCCTCCATCAGCCAACCTCCCTCCCTCGAAGTGCCCCCTGCCCTCCTATAAAGGGCGAGAATCCAGACCGAAATGACTCCAGCCTGTACTATAACCAGCAAACAATAATGAGCAATAAAGGAGAATATTTGTAGCTCAGGGTCTACCTGAGGGGGTCCTTAGTGGTCTCTGAGCTTGGCAGTTTTCTTGCAGAAGTTTCATTATCCAAACAAGGTAACATCATCAATGCTAATTTTTTAAAGCTGGCAAGACACTTTTTCTTGTGCCAGTCAGTTCCACAGGTTCAGTAAGCTTTGTCTTGCTCTCCTCGGTGGCTAGTCTTTTCTTCTTCCAGCAACGGGTGGGCAGAGAGGGGTTCCAGGCTGCCTCCTTTGCATCGGGGGGGGGGGGAGGGGGGGCTAATCAAAGCAAGACACCCCCCCTCTGCAAACTCCTCAACCCACATTTCTAGAAATCCAGGGGAAGGACTTGAACTCGCGCCACAGGGGCTGCAACGGTTCCAAAGATCATCAATTGTGCCCTCCACAATTCAGAAGGAAAAAAAAAATGTCGTATTACAGGATTGTCCATTTAGGGTGGGGTGGGAGGGGGGGTCCGTCCAATTTTGCAACTTTCAAGATCTAAATTTAAATCTAGCACCGATGACGTTAGCTAGCTTGACGAGCACTCCTCCTCCTTCTCTTTTTCCTTCTCTTCCTCCTCCTTCTCCTTCTCCTCTGCTCCACAAATTGCACTCTTTGCTTGCACTGAGGATGGTACCTAGTCTGGGTAACGAAACCTCTGCAAGAAAACCACCAAGCTCAGTAATAATAAGACAATATTGCTTAGTGGTTCTCCAGCTAACAGTTTCAAACCACGACACAGCCTAAGCCAACTTGGCTTGTTCTTGGTCAGTTACAAGAGCGCTGATGTGTATCTCAAAAGCTTGAGTAATTGTGGAAGCTTCCTTCCTTTCCTTCCTCCCTCCCTCCCTCCCTCCCTTCCTTTCTCCCTCCCTCCCTTCCTCCATCAACCCATCCATATCCCATCTTCATTTTTTTTTAATATAATTAACTGAAAGTGAGAAACATGTTTAATACGCCTGCCTCCTTCTATTTCCCCTTCAACAACAACCTTGTGAGGTGGGATGGGCTACGAGAGACAGACTAGCCCAAAGTCAAAATCACCCAGCTGGCCTATATGTCTATGGCAGGAGTTGAATTCAGAGTTTCCTGATGTTTGACCCGAAGCCATTCACCCTAAGGAGGAACTAGAACTCACCGTCTCCTGGTGACTGACCCAAAGTCACCCACCCTAAGGAGGAACTAGAACTCACATCTTCTGGTGACTGTCCCAAAGTCACCCACCCTAAGGAAGAACTAGAACTCACCATCTTCTGGTGACTGTCCCAAAGTCACCCACCCTAAGGAGGAACTAGAACTCACCATCTCCTGGTGGTTGACCTAAAGTCACCCACCCTAAGGAGGTACTAGAACTCACCATCTCCTGGTGAGTGACCCAAAGTCACTCAGCCTAAGGAGGAACTAGAACTCACATCTCCTGGTGACTGACCCAAAGTCACCCATCCTAAGTAGGAACTAGAACTCACCATCTCCTGGTGACTGTCCCAAAATCACCCACCCTAAGGAGGAACTAGAACTCAACGTCTCCAGGTGACTGACCCAAAGTCACCCACCCTAAGGAGGTACTAGAACTCATCATCTCCTGGTGACTGTCCCAGTCACCCACCCTAAGGAGGAACTAGAACTCACCATCCCTTGATGATTGACCCAAAGTCACCCACCCTACGAGGAACTAGAACTCATCATCTCCTGGTGACTGACCCAAAGTCACCCATCCTAAGGAGGAACTAGAACTCACCATCTCCTGGTGACTGTCCCAGTCACCCACCCTAAGGAGGAACTAGAACTCACCATCCCTTGATGATTGACCCAAAGTCACCCACCCTACGAGGAACTAGAACTCATCATCTCCTGGTGACTGACCCAAAGTCACCCACCCTAAGGAGGAACTAGAACTCACCATCCCTTGATGATTGACCCAAAGTCACCCACCCTACGAGGAACTAGAACTCATCATCTCCTGGTGACTGACCCAAAGTCACCCATCCTAAGGAGGAACTAGAACTCACCATCTCCTGGTGATTGACCCAAAGTCACCCATCCTAAGGAGGAACTAGAACTCACCATCTCCTGATGACTGACCCAGTCATCCACCCTAAGGAGGAACTAGAACTCACCATCTCCTGGTGATTGACCCAAAGTCACCCATCCTAAGGAGGAACTAGAACTCACCATCTCCTGATGCCTGACCCAAAGCCACCCACCCTAAGGAGGTGCTAGAACTCACCATCTCCTGGTGATTGACCCAAAGTCACCCATCCTAAGGAGGAACTAGAACTCACCATCTCCTGATGCCTGACCCAAAGCCACCCACCCTAAGGAGGCGCTAGAACTCATCGTCTCCTGGTGACTGATCAAAGTCAGTCCAATAGCCATCCTGACTATTCTAGTTTTATCTGTCAAACCATTATCAATACTGGCGGTGCCAGTTGGCACGGAAGCGGGAAATCATATTGAAAAACGGGCATTGCTAAGAAGGGCTGCTGCACGGCTCTGCAGGTTTGAGAGCGACCAGCCCAATTCTTTGCCAGATGCCAGATTGCTGGCAGGTGGAGCTGCTAACTAGGATTTGGACCCTGGCCAAGCATAATTCCAGTAAACAAAGGGAAAGAGGGAAACAAATCACCGGAACAGAAAAAGCAGGGGAGGGGGAGGGGCTGCTGTTGTGGCCGAGATTCACTGAGCAAACCTTTCCATGAAGCTGGGTTTCATTTCAAGGCTGTAAATCTTGAAGTTTCTCAAGGAGGTTTTGTTGAAAATCATGTCGCCAATTAAGCCTGCAAGAGAAACGAGAGCAAACGCTGAGCGGAGCAGGGACAAGGCTGATGAATCACCTTTCAAAGGGGAGGCACGGCCTGTTGCCGAGAGCGGCAGCCGCTGCTGCCAACCTCCGTATTTGGCACACAATTCTGAATCAGCTGGAAGGGACCTTGGAGGCCTTGTAATCCAACCCTCTGCTCAAGCAGGAGACCCTCTACCGTTTCAGATAGGTGGCTATCCAGGCTCTTCTTAAAAACCTCCAGTGATGAAGCCCCTGTAATTTCTGGTGGCAAGCTGTTCCACAGGTTTAATTGCTCTCACGGTCAGGAAATTTCTCCTTAATTCCAGGTTGCTTCTCTCCTTGATTAGTTTCCATCCATTACTTCTTGCTTTGGGAAATAAGTTGACCCCCTTCTCGTTGTGGCGGCCTCTCAAATAGCAATAGCGCTTAGACTTATATACCGCTGCACAGTGCTTTTACAGCCCTCTCTAAGCGGTTTACAAAGTCAGCATATTTGCCCCCAACAATCTGGGTCCTCATTTTACCCACCTCGGAAGGATGGAAGGCTGAGTCAACCTTGAGCCTGCTGAGATTCGAACTGCCAAACTGCAGGCAGCCGGCAGTCAGCAGAAGTAGCCTGCAGTACTGCACTCTAACCACTGCGCCACCGCGGGTCATATTGGAGTATTGGAATGAATGAATGAATGAATGAATGAATGAATGAATGAATGAACGAATATTTTTGTGTGTCCATTGTGCCTGGATCTCATCTTGATTTGGGTTTATATTGATTTTTACGTCATTATTTATCAGTCGAGAGTCAGCTTGAATTTGGGTAGTGTATAATTCAATCACAGCAACAAATAAAGAAAGGCAAATACAATGACAGCTAAAATAAAAGAGAAACTCTTTGCAGGGTTTGGAAACGAGCAACTGCCAACTCCCTAAAAAAACAAAATAGGGGCTTAATGAAGACATTATTTCACAGAGGTTTTTCGGTGAAGGAATCCTGGCTGTGGCATTCTCTCTCTCTCTCTCTCTCTCTCTCTCTCTCCCCCCCCCCCCCCCCCCCCTTTGTTCTTTGTTAATCTTCAAACGACAGAGTCCATCCTGCTCCTTTCAGCCAGTCATGGCTGTTCATTCTATAGTAGCGGCCAAAATTGTGGAAACCTTTTGGGAAAAGTGTATTTTTTGAGGTTTGATGGTTAATAACACCACTTTTTCTTTTGGAGTTTCAAGATAATCCTATTCCACTGCTGGAATGGCCTGGGAATAGCCCAGACCTTCTTAACCCAATTGAAAATCTATGGCGCCATCTAAAGAAACTTGTTAGGCAGAAGCGACCCAGCTATAAAACCCAGTTAATAGAAGCCATCATTCAATCTTGGTTTCACATTAGAACAGCTGCAGAACTCAAAGACTTGGTTCACTCCATGGTAAGACGTTGTAAGACCGTAATTCATGCTAAAGGTTACCCAACTAAGCATTAACTGACGTGGGGATCATTTTTGTATATCTCGTTTTTTCTATGGTGATCATTTTTGTATATTTCGTTTTTTTCTACATCTTTCACTTTTCTTCTTTAAACTGTAACTGCTGTTCTAATAGCAAATCCTTCCTAAAAGTTATTGCATTACATTCTTGATTAAATTATCTTTCCACTGATATATAATTTTATGGTTCTACTCCAAAAAAAAAAAAAAAAGTGGTGTTATGAGCTATTTTTAGAAAATACACTTTCCCCCTCAAAAGGTTTCCACAATTTTGGCCACTACTGTAAGATTCTTGGCCTTGAATCTGATCCATTGAGCAGATTGGAATGGGACTCTGTGTCCAATTTCTCCTGATCTAATTTTTAAGATTTCCTAGCGTCTGTTTCAACAATTCAAGAAGGGCGTATGTGTGTGTCCGTGACAAATGATTTTGCTGCCAAGTGTCTCTTATTTACAGGCAGTCCTTGACATGCGACCACAATTGAGCCCAAAACGTATGTCGCTAAAGCGAGAGTTTTGCCCTGTTTTACGACTCTTCCTGCCAGCTGGGTTAAACGAATGGCTGCAGTCGTTAAGCTAGTCCCATGGTTGTTAAGTGAAAAGGGCTTCCCCGTTGACTTTGCTTGTCAGAAGGTCGCAAAAGTGGGTCATGTGATCCAGGGGACACTTACAACTGTCATAAATGCGAGGCAGTTGCCAACGGTCTGAATTTCGATGACGTGAGCCTGCAACGGTCGTTAAGGGTGAAAAAAAAAACGATCCTTAAGTCCCTTTTCTGAGGGCCGTTGCAACTTTGGTCACTAAAAGAACTGTTGTAAATTGAATACTATCTGTATTAGATTATTTGATTCATCACATTCAGCTAGAATCCGTATTCCTGGCACTTCAAATTTATTCTTCTGTAATCTGACTGCTTGGCAACCCCCCCCCCCCCACCCTTATTAACACCTTTTCTGGTGTCTACTAGAAATCTTCATGCATCTTTCTGAGTATCTATGGAGATTCTCAGTCATCAAGGTCATGACTGTCCCAAAGATGTTTTTTTTTTCAAGAGGCAACTGGACTTTCTGTTTATCCTTGAAGACATTTCGCTTCTCATACGAGAAGCTTCTTCGGCTCTGACTGGATGGAGAATTGAAGGATTTATATTCCTTGCAGACAGTTGGTCATTTGCATCCTTTTAGAGGGTCGTTGAGGGCACCTGGAGGTTTATCAAAGAGGCCATCTATGACGAAATTGAACAGCCCTCTCCCAAAAAAGGGTGTCCTGCCCCAGCTACGGACCCCAAAGAACGCAGCACACACAAAGTCTGTACAAACCTTAGTTTACTGAATTAAATCAGTCTTTTTTTTTTCAAACAAAGTCTGTTAATTAACCTTCTTAACAGTTTACAAGAATCCAAAGAATAAATAATCCTAATCTTACTATGGTTGGCAGAAAGCCCAGAAGCAATTTGCAAAGAACTGAGATCCAGACGCGAAGGAGTGTGAATGAAGTTGTTCCCTGCAAATTGCTTCAGTCGGCATTCTTCCTTAAATAGGCTAAGGGAGTGGCCAATTAGCCCCAAGCTTTACTCTCGAAGAGACCTCCTCCTGAGGAGCCACTCCTGCTTTTTGGCAGCTCTGCATGCCTGTGCATCGAGAAGAGGCTCCTCCTCTTTGCCCTCTTCACTTAAGGGAGCTTCTGAAGGCCCTGGCTGAAACTCCACCTCTGGTACCACATCTTCTCCAGCCTCCTCATTGTCTGACTCGAGTGCCAGCTGCACAGGCTGCTGGCGCGGCACCACACCAGCCTCCTCGCTGTCGGAATCAGCTACTAGCTGCACAGGCCGCTGACGGGCCACAACAAAAGGGGAGAGATACGACTTCATCTATCTCCAGTCTACAACACAGTCCTTTCAACAGTTCCAAGAAGGCTCCATATCCATTTGCACCATTCAGGGGACCCTGATGACACAGATAAACCTCCAGGCGGCCTCAACGACTCCCTAAAAAGGATGCAAATGACCAGCTGTCTGTAAGGAGTATAAATCCGTAAAGAACTTCAATGTTGTTGCTTTAAAGCAGGGAGCGGACAATACAGGCAAAACTTTCTTTCAATTACAATAAAAGTCACGAGAACAGTAAACAGCGTGACTTACCTTTCCGCTGGTTATTCAGATTAAGCCCATAGTTGACTCTCCCGGAGTTCTCGACTAAAATTTGCAGCTGCCTATATCCCTGCATGGGATAAGAAAGGAAAAACAGATCATCCTCAACTTACGACCACAATGGAGCCCAAAATGTGTGCTGTTAAGGGAGAAATTTTGCTAAGCGAGCCTTGCCCCATTTTATTACTTCTCTTGCCACCTTTGTTAAGTGAATCCCTGCATTTGTTAAATTAGTTAAGGCCGTTGTTAAGTGAATCTGGCTTCCCCATGGTCTTGTGTTGTCAGAAGGTCGCAAAAGGGGATGAAGGGACCCCGGGACACCGCAACCATCATATACGTGAATCAGCTGTCAAGCATTCTAAATATAAATCCCGTTGTCAACTTATATAGCTTTCAAGTTGCCATGAGCAGGAGGGAGAGAGAACTGATGGAGCTGATTGATTTCCCTAACTGAAACTACATTCCACAGATGCTTTCTTACCGCAATCAGTAGGAGGGTGTTGGGTTTCACAGCCAGCCAAAGTGGTTAATTGGAGAATGTGATTTATGACACGGCCAGGGAGGAGGGGAGAGAGAGGGTCATAGGGGAACGTAAATCTACGTGGGATTAGTTCTAACTGCATCCGAATATTGCCGAAATGGTGCTCCTAATAAATGACTGTATTTGTTTTGAAGTTTGGCTCGTGGCTCATGAATTAATTAGGGCATCTTTCGGAAACTTCACACCCGTGACCATGCTGCAGAAGTGTGAAAAATGGTCATAAGTCACTCTTTTCAGTGCCGTTCGGTCACTAAGCGAACTGTTGTAAATCGAGAACTACCTATACCTAAATTTTTGAAAGAAAAGGAAACAGGGATGCAGGCAGAAATCTGGGTAGGTAAAGGAGATCTGCAATTCCAGCTGTTTTTTCTAGCTGCTCACCTGCAGGTTAGGAATGGACAGCTCCTGTACATTGTAATCGAGGTGACCGATGTAGCGAGTATTAATAAACACCTGCAGGAAAAGAAATCAAAGACAGACATCTTTTAATTTTCACAAAAGTCAGGAGATTAGAGGAGGATTTAAGAGACCGTAACACGAGGAGGCCAGGAGTACCTGGTGAGAATCGCAGCTGTGGGAATCTGATCCAAGCACCGGATGTAGCCGTGTTATAATTAGAATCATTTAAACAGATCATAGAAACGGAGGGAACGAGGGGAAATTAATTAAGGAAACCTTGATTATTCAGCCTCAGCAAGTTACAGTTAAGCAGGTGATGGCTATCCAGTTGTTCCACAAAAAGAATATATATTATATATATATATATATAAATATATATATATATATATATATATATATATATATATATATATATATATATATATATATATATATATATATATATATATATATATATATATATATATATATATATATATATATATATATATATATAATATTTTTGTAGCTCCAGCTCAGTAGAATCTCATCTACTCGGTTCTGGGCTTTTTTCCTTTCTAACACCTAGCAAGCTCTAACTGCTAGGTGGGAGACCTAAATAGATCCATTTCTAGCTCGTTAGCTGTCATCAGTAGGCCACACCCATATCCTCCCTGTAAAGGTACAGTATCAATTTTCTTACTTCTTCGTAGGGTTTATGTGTGTTTTTCTTCTAGCCAGGTTTTCCCTACGTAGCCAAGGTTTATATATATATATATATATATATATATATATATATATATATATATATATATATATATATATATATATATATATATATATATATATATATATATGTCTTTTTCTGTTTTTCGTAGGCTTTTATGTGCATATTCTTTCTAGCCAGGTTTTACCTACGTAAGCTAGGTTGTTCTGCAGCTCTGACTGTGTGAAATCTCATTCACCAACCTCAGAGCTCCTCCTCTGCTGACAAACTGCAACTCTGCGTTGCTCTCTGGGAGACTCAGATAGCTATTTCTGCCTTATAAGGCTTCGTCAGTGAGCCACACCCACTTCTCAGATATTCCCCCTGTAAAGGTACAATGTGTCTTTTTCTGTTTTTCGTAGGCTTTTATGTGCATATTCTTTCTAGCCAGGTTTTACCTACGTAAGCTAGGTTGTTCTGCAGCTCTGACTGTGTGAAATCTCATTCACCAACCTCAGAGCTCCTCCTCTGCTGACAAACTGCAACTCTGCGTTGCTCTCTGGGAGACTCAGATAGCTATTTCTGCCTTATAAGGCTTCGTCAGTGAGCCACACCCACTTCTCAGATATTCCCCCTGTAAAGGTACAATGTGTCTTTTTCTGTTTTTCGTAGGCTTTTATGTGCATATTCTTTCTAGCCAGGTTTTACCTACGTAAGCTAGGTTGTTCTGCAGCTCTGACTGTGTGAAATCTCATTCACCAACCTCAGAGCTCCTCCTCTGCTGACAAACTGCAACTCTGCGTTGCTCTCTGGGAGACTCAGATAGCTATTTCTGCCTTATAAGGCTTCGTCAGTGAGCCACACCCACTTCTCAGATATTCCCCCTGTAAAGGTACAATGTGTCTTTTTCTGTTTCTCGTAGGCTTTTATGTGCATATTCTTTCTAGCCAGGTTTTACCTACGTAAGCTAGGTTGTTCTGCAGCTCTGACTGTGTGAAATCTCATTCACCAACCTCAGAGCTCCTCCTCTGCTGACAAACTGCAACTCTGCGTTGCTCTCTGGGAGACTCAGATAGCTATTTCTGCCTTATAAGGCTTCGTCAGTGAGCCACACCCACTTCTCAGATATTCCCCCTGTAAAGGTACAATGTGTCTTTTTCTGTTTTTCGTAGGCTTTTATGTGCATATTCTTTCTAGCCAGGTTTTACCTACGTAAGCTAGGTTGTTCTGCAGCTCTGACTGTGTGAAATCTCATTCACCAACCTCAGAGCTCCTCCTCTGCTGACAAACTGCAACTCTGCGTTGCTCTCTGGGAGACTCAGATAGCTATTTCTGCCTTATAAGGCTTCGTCAGTGAGCCACACCCACTTCTCAGATATTCCCCCTGTAAAGGTACAATGTGTCTTTTTCTGTTTTTCGTAGGCTTTTATGTGCATATTCTTTCTAGCCAGGTTTTACCTACGTAAGCTAGGTTGTTCTGCAGCTCTGACTGTGTGAAATCTCATTCACCAACCTCAGAGCTCCTCCTCTGCTGACAAACTGCAACTCTGCGTTGCTCTCTGGGAGACTCAGATAGCTACGTAAGCTACCTAGCTTACGTAGGTAAAACCTGGCTAGAAAGAATATGCACATAAAAGCCTACGAAAAACAGAAAAAGACACATTGTACCTTTACAGGGGGAATATCTGAGAAGTGGGTGTGGCTCACTGACGAAGCCTTATAAGGCAGAAATAGCTATCTGAGTCTCCCAGAGAGCAACGCAGAGTTGCAGTTTGTCAGCAGAGGAGGAGCTCTGAGGTTGGTGAATGAGATTTCACACAGTCAGAGCTGCAGAACAACCTAGCTTACGTAGGTAAAACCTGGCTAGAAAGAATATGCACATAAAAGCCTACGAAAAACAGAAAAAGACACATTGTACCTTTACAGGGGGAATATCTGAGAAGTGGGTGTGGCTCACTGACGAAGCCTTATAAGGCAGAAATAGCTATCTGAGTCTCCCAGAGAGCAACGCAGAGTTGCAGTTTGTCAGCAGAGGAGGAGCTCTGAGGTTGGTGAATGAGATTTCACACAGTCAGAGCTGCAGAACAACCTAGCTTACGTAGGTAAAACCTGGCTAGAAAGAATATGCACATAAAAGCCTACGAAAAACAGAAAAAGACACATTGTACCTTTACAGGGGGAATATCTGAGAAGTGGGTGTGGCTCACTGACGAAGCCTTATAAGGCAGAAATAGCTATCTGAGTCTCCCAGAGAGCAACGCAGAGTTGCAGTTTGTCAGCAGAGGAGGAGCTCTGAGGTTGGTGAATGAGATTTCACACAGTCAGAGCTGCAGAACAACCTAGCTTACGTAGGTAAAACCTGGCTAGAAAGAATATGCACATAAAAGCCTACGAGAAACAGAAAAAGACACATTGTACCTTTACAGGGGGAATATCTGAGAAGTGGGTGTGGCTCACTGACGAAGCCTTATAAGGCAGAAATAGCTATCTGAGTCTCCCAGAGAGCAACGCAGAGTTGCAGTTTGTCAGCAGAGGAGGAGCTCTGAGGTTGGTGAATGAGATTTCACACAGTCAGAGCTGCAGAACAACCTAGCTTACGTAGGTAAAACCTGGCTAGAAAGAATATGCACATAAAAGCCTACGAAAAACAGAAAAAGACACATTGTACCTTTACAGGGGGAATATCTGAGAAGTGGGTGTGGCTCACTGACGAAGCCTTATAAGGCAGAAATAGCTATCTGAGTCTCCCAGAGAGCAACGCAGAGTTGCAGTTTGTCAGCAGAGGAGGAGCTCTGAGGTTGGTGAATGAGATTTCACACAGTCAGAGCTGCAGAACAACCTAGCTTACGTAGGTAAAACCTGGCTAGAAAGAATATGCACATAAAAGCCTACGAAAAACAGAAAAAGACACATTGTACCTTTACAGGGGGAATATCTGAGAAGTGGGTGTGGCTCACTGACGAAGCCTTATAAGGCAGAAATAGCTATCTGAGTCTCCCAGAGAGCAACGCAGAGTTGCAGTTTGTCAGCAGAGGAGGAGCTCTGAGGTTGGTGAATGAGATTTCACACAGTCAGAGCTGCAGAACAACCTAGCTTACGTAGGTAAAACCTGGCTAGAAAGAATATGCATATATATATATATATATATATATATATATATATATATATATATATATATATATATATATATATATATATATATATTATATATATTCTGCTTTTAATGGCGTTCTGTAAATTGTGAACACCAAAGCTTTCTTCTGTGTGTTTAAAGCAGGTAACTAGCATTCAAACCTAGTTTAATGGGTCAACAGGTAAAGGGAAACATTTCAGAACAGGGTCTAGATAAGGCAGTCCATATTAAAAGACCAGATTTCTGAGCACAACTGGAGATTATGTGTGTAACACTTACAGGTAATCGTCAACGTACGACCGCAATGGAAACCGACATTTAAGTTTCTAAGTGAGAAATTTGTAAAGGGAGTTCCCCCCCCCGCCCCCGTTTTACGACTTTCCTTGCCACGTTTGCTGCAGTTGTTAAATGAGTCACACGGTTGTTCAGTGAATCTGGCTTGTCAGAAGGTCACACAAGAGAATCAAGTGACTCCGGAACATTCAACCATAAGTCATAAATATGAATCAATTGCCAAGCATCCGAATTTTGATGACATGGCCATGGGGGTGCTGCAATGGTCATAGGTGTGAAAAATGGTCATACAGTAGTGGCCAAAAATTGTTGAAACCTTTTGGGAAAAGTGTATTTTTGAGGTTTGATGGCTAATAACACCACTTTTTCTTTGGAGTTTCAAGATAATCCTATTCCACTGCTGGAATGGCCTGGGAATAGCCCAGACCTTAACCCAATTGAAAATTGATGGAGCCGATGAAAGAAACTTGTTAGTCAGAAGCCACCCAGCAATAAAACCCAGTTAATAGAAGCCATCATTCAATCTTGGTTTCACATGATAATAGCTGCAGAACTCAAAGACTTGGTTCACTCCCTGGGAAGACGTTGTAAGGCCGTCATTCATGCTAAAGTTTACCCAACTAAGGATTAACTGACATAGTGATCATTTTTATATATCTTGTTTTTTCTATGTGTTTCACTTTTCTTCTTTACACTATAACTGCTATTCTAATAGCAACTCCTTCATAAAAGTTATTGCATTACATTCTTGATTAAATTATCTTTCCATTGATATATAATTTTATGGTACTACTCAAAAAAAAAAAAAAAGTGGTGTTATGAGCTAGTTTTAGAAAATACACTTTCCCCAAAAGGTTTCCACAATTTTGGCCACTAGTGTATGTCCCTTTTTCCAGTGCCATTGTAACTTCAAACAGTCACTAAACGAACTGTCGTAAGTGGAGGACTGCCTGTATTAGGGCCAAATGACCTAAACACCTGGGAATTATGGCACCAGAATGTCAATCTGTTTACTCCAAGAAAGTCACCTCGATCCAAGGGTAAATTATGAGTTAACTAAGATCGAGCCAGCTTTTCCCTCCCAGAAGGAGGTTGTAATCTCACACGTCCATCCTCACCTGTGCTCGATCTCGGATGTAATCCCGGGAATACAGGGTCCCTCCGCCAAGGATGACCGTCTCATAGAGGGTATAGCCAAACGCCTGTCCGTTCCCATTATTTATTGGCAGGTTCTCCATGTTAATGGGGTATTCCGACTTCACAATCTGCAGAAACCAGAAACCAGAACAGGATCCTAACAGCAACTGCTAAGAAATAAGGTGTTTGGGTTTTTTTTCTTTTAATGGGTTCGTGAAACAAGACGCGGCTCCATAATAAGTTATCACCTTGGTGATAATGAGAGAGAAAAAAATAGGGGTAGGGTTTTGCTTTGAGGGTGCTTGGTGCATTTTGAGTTTGTGTTGTGGCTCCATTACCTGAGCCTGTGTCATCGGCAGGAGAGGACTCCGAGAGTGAAGGAGAGGAGTTGGCAAGGCCTCCCTCTCCAGGACCCTCCTCTCTGGCAATGCCTTCGGTGTCCGCCAAAGGGCAAGAGATAGGGCCGGGGCCAAGCACGTCCACGCAGCCACAGATGGACAGTGATGAGGGTAATGAGTCTTGGCTGGATCCACACCAGCGTCGCAGAGATAAGCGCGCGCAACAGAAGAAAAGGCGTGCCCGAGATTAGGCTGAGTCACTGGACCACACCCCACAAGGTATAAAAGGGAGCGTGGTGGCCAGTCAAACCTTGTGACGAACAAAGCTGAAAGCTTCCACGCCATTCTGCATTGCCGGACTTTTGCTATAGACTTTGCTGGATTATCTTTGGACTTGATTGACTCTGTAATTATTCAGCTGTTTCCTTTGATGTACCAGAAGCGGGGAGAAGTTATCTCTCCTCTTCGTAAGTAATAAACTCTTGGCAGGCAGCCACTAGGTTGTTGCCAAGTTCCGTTATCATAAGGAAAAGGATTTTGCCGGCTGGTTTGGTCTTTAACTCTTGAATGTCTGTTGGTGTGTGTGCGTGTGGGACGGGGACAGAACAGTTTGGTTGTTTTCCGGTAGACATTTCATTACCCAAGCTAGGTAATATCATCAGTGCTAGAAGGGAGTGAGATTTGCTCTCTGTTTACATACAAGTCCCTTCTGGCACTGATGAAGTTACCTAGTTTGGGTAATGAAACGTCTCCAAGAAAATGTCTGTAGAGATTCCCTATCTTCCAAGTCATGATTGTCCCAAAGGTGCTTTTTTCAAGAGGCAACTGGACTTTCTGGTTTTTCGTTGAAGACGTTTCACTTCTCATCCAAGAAGCTTCTTCAGAGCTGACTGATGGTGGAGAATGGAAGGATTTATATTCCTTACAAATAGCTGGTCATTTGCATCCTTTTAAAGAGTCGTTGAGGCCACCTGGAGGTTTATCGAAGAGGCCATCTATGACAAAATTGAACAGCGCTCTCTCAACATTATCTATCTCCAGTTTACAACACAGTCCCTTCAACAGTTCCAAAAAGGCTCCACACCCATTTGCACCATTCAGGTAGACCGTGAGGACACAGACAAACCTCCAGGTGGCCTCAACAACTCCCTAAAATGATGCAAATGACCAGCTGTCTGCAAGGAGTATAAATCCTTCCGTTCCCCACCATCCAGTCAGAGCTGAAGAAGCTTCTAGGATGAGAAGCGAAACGTCTTCAAAGAAAAACCAGAAAGTCCAGTTGCCTCTTGAAAAAAGCACCTTGGGGATCTCCAAGAAAACAACCAAGCTCAAAAAGCATCAAGGACCCCATAGTCATCGTCATCCTCCTCCCCCTCCCCCCCTGTAAACCCCACCCCCTTCCAGCTCTGATGGTGTTACTCAGTTGGGTAATGAAAGGTCTGAAAGAAAACAGCCAAGCTCAGAGAGCACCAAAGGCTTCTCATTTCAACCCTGAGCTACAAATATTCTTCTTCTTTTTTTAAATTTGATTTATATGCCGCCCTTCTCCAGAGACTCAGGACGGCTTACAATGCATTAAGCAATTAGCCTTCATACTTTTGTATATTTATACAAAGTCAGCTTATTGCCCCCACAAACTGGGTCCTCAATTTACCTACCTTAGAAAGGATGGAAGGCTGAGTCAACCTTGAGCCTGGCGAGATTAGATCTTACTTTAATTGCAGACAGCTGGTGTTAAATTTGAGTTTTTGAGTTTGGTTTCATGTGAATGTGTCCGTAACACCTCATCTTCTGGTGGAACAATTCAGATCCTGCATGGATCACGTCATTCAAACCAAGAAAGATCCAATCGTATCAAAGAACTGGCTAATGTCTGGCTTCCTGCTTACACACAGGACATGACTTAGTCCCTTGTCAATTTGGAAATCTGTGATCGATTCAGATAGGTGAGCATTATAGGCACCAAGCAAAGCATCAAATGCTTGTTTGCAGAAACTAAATCAAGAAACCATATTTTTTTTCTTCTTCTGAAACCTTTCCAGCTGAGAGACAAAGGGTTTGTGGCACTTCGGATGCTGCAGTTTAGACAACTAGGCTAAGGGTTTTTCCCCCCCAAATGCCATACAAAATAATCTCTCAGGGATGCAGAATTGTCCCTCTGCTTGCTCCAAAAAAAAAAAAAGTGTTAAATAACACTAGGAGCCTGGTGGTGCAGGGGACTAAACTACTGTTAAAGTAGTATTTAGCTGCCAGCTGCCTGCAATTACTGCGAGTTCAATTCTCACCAGGCTCAAGGTTGACTCAGACTTCCATGGTAGGTAAAATGAGGACCCGGTTTGTGGGGGCAATAAGGTGACTTTGTATAAAATAGAACACCGCTTGGGGGCCCCCGAAAGCCCTACTAAGCAGGTATATACAAAAGTATGAAGGCTATTGCTTAAAAGCAGTGTAAGCTGCCCTGAGTCTCCGGAGAAGGGCGGCATATAAATCAAACTAATTAAAAAATAAAATAAAATAAAATAATAAAATAAAATAAAATAAAATAAAATAAAATAAAATAAAATAAAATAAAATAAAATAAAATAAAATAAAATAAAATAAAATAAAATAATAAAATAAAATAAAATAAAATAAAATAAAATAAAATAAAATAAAATAAAATAAAATAAAATAAAATAAAATAAAATAAAATAAAATAAAATAAAATAAAATAAATAACAGACCAGAATGAGAGGATTGGGGCTCATTCAGACATGCATATTTAACCTTGCAAATGACTTTTCAAGCAACTTAAGTTTCACAGGCCACTCATTATATTTGCATACAAACACAATGATTCAAAGGGACGCAGTGGCTCAGTGGCTAAGACACTGAGCTTGTCGATCAAAAGGTCAGCAGTTCGGCGGTTCGAATCCCTAGCGCCGCATAATGGGGTGAGCTCCCGTTACTTGCCCCAGCTTCTGCCAACCTAGCAGTTCGAAAGCACGTAAAAAATGCAGGTAGAAAAATAGGGACCACCTTTGGTGGGAAGGGAACAGCGTTCCGTGCGCCTTTGGTGTTGAGTCATGCCGGCCACATGACCACGGAGACGTCTTCGGACAGCGCTGGCCCTTCGGCTTTGAAACAGAGATGAGCACCGCCCCCTAGAGTCGGGAACGACTAGCACATATGTACAAGGGGAACCTTTACCTTTTACAATGATTCCATTTTAAGCGTGCATCTTATCCATCCATCTCACACCAGCGATATCCAAACACTTAAGATACATGCTGAGTTCTTTAATGTGTGGTTTGTTCCATTTCCATCATCTGGGCCAATTGGAGCACATCCCTCCCTGGAGAATGACTTACCTCCATTCCCGACAACAATTCCCACAGTGAGATATATTGCTGCATCAGGATGGCCCCGTAGGATGCTTTATGTGAAATTATCGGAGGCGGAGGGAGAGGAGTCTCTTTGGAGAAGGAAAGAAAAAGAACCTGGTTGAATTCAAGCACTGGATTGGTGGGAGAAATTACTCAATTTCGCAATTTTTTTTGGCTTGAGAAGAGCTTAGTTAGTCCTTGACTTACGAACACAACTGAGCCCAAAATTTATCTTGCTAAGCAAGGTGTCAGGGTTCCGATGCCCTAATTAAATAATGAGCCTCAAGCCAAGCTTCAAAAGAAATCCAGTTACTTATTAGGAGCTTCATGTCGGCATGCTCCAAGTGAAGCCAACTCTGACCCCACTTAATTTATGTTCCTGCTCTGACCTTGTTTCCCCCCTCCCCCACCCCCAAGGTGTATCATCAGTCACAAGGCAACAAAGCAATTTTGCGGGTTGTAGAGATCACTCCGCTCTGGCCACTGTGGGTAACCTCGGAGATGGCCTTGACAGAGATATGGCTGGAATGTGCTTTTGTTCTGACTGACGTGCTGCCTCGCTGCGGCTGCAAAGTTCATTTTCCCATCGCCCCTGCCTATGGCAACTCGAGAGCAGGGATGCTTTGCAAATTGACACAGGACAGTTGTTAGGTGAATTTGGGATGAGGGAGGGAGGGAGGATCATTCTCTGCGTTGAATGAGGTGTAGGACCTAGCTGATCTACAAAAGCTAAGCATGGCCAGACCCGGTTAACCCTAAACGGAGGAAATGTTAGGGCTCTTGGCTAAACTGGTAAGATGAAAAAAAAACAAAAACCACACCCTGGAGGAAGGCAATGGTAAAACACTGCGCTAGTGTACTACGGAGAAAATTCAGGAATTTATTAATGTCATCCAGAATGAAGCCCGACTCAAAGGAGACAGTACTGAAAAAGCCTCTTCCCAGGGTCAAAGAAAATGCTTACAAACAAAGGGAGACGGGGGAGGAGGTATTTACTATCCAGGGAAGAGTTCTACAAAGAAAAGAGGAAGGAAGGAAGGAAGGAAGGAAGGAAGGAAGGAAGGAAGGAAGGAAGGAAGGAAGGAAGGAAAAAGGGAAGATGTACAAAAGTTTCTCTCTTTCCCTCCCTCCCTGCCTCCCCTTCCCACTCCCACCCCCCTCCCCTCCCTCCCTATTCCTTCCTTCCTTCCTCCCTCCCTCCTTCCCTTTCCCACCTGTCCTCACCCCTCTCCTCTTTCCAATCAGCATTTTCTTTAAGTCCACCAACGTTGTTATATAAGGACTCATCCTTCCTTACAGCCTTGGAAGTCACCAGTCTCATAACAAACCTCCCTCCTCCCCCTTCCCCCCCTCCCCCCTCTCCAGAAAGAAGCCCCCCCCCGGCCGATCAACAGAATGAAGCTACACCGGAAGCATCTGGGGGTCCCACACGCCCAGCGGGGTGAGCCAGTTTTCAAGCTGGGCTCCTCTAGCCCCACCGGCCTCCAGAGAAGGCAGAGGAGCTGCTCCTTCGTTCGTGCAATTACCTATCATGCTGGAAAAAAGCTTGCGCAGTTTGAAGTACTTGGCGGTGTAATCTCCAGCCTCGGTCAGCACGGCATCGTAATCTGGAAAAAAAGAAAAGTAGAGCAAATAGAAAAAAACAAACAAACCCTAGTTTGCCTTACTTATAGGTGCATGTCATGAAAATCACAAGAATGTAACACACACGCAGACAGACAGACATTATAAGACAATCATACCTATCATCCGATTTTTAGCTCACTCTTAAATTCGCTGTACCAACGCCAGTAGGACACCAACAAAGGAGAATATTTGTAGCTCTCTGAGCTTGTGTGTTTCCTTGCAGAGGTTTCATTACCCTAATTAGGTAACATCATCACCACCACAAGTAGGGCATCATAGCAATTTAATAATAATAATAATAATAATAATAATAATAATAATAATAATAATAATAATAATAATAATAATAATAATAATACAAATTTACAGAATTGAAAGGGACCTTATAGGTCATCTAATCCAGGGGTGAAATCTACCTACCTTCCTTACCGGTTTGGAAGTGTGCAGGTCACACGCGTGTGCTCGTTTCGCTCTTCTGCGTGTGCATAAAATCTTCTGCACATGTGCAGAAGGTAAAAAAAAAAAACATTACTTCCTGGTTAAAACCAGGAAGTAATAACACCCGGGCGGCGATCGCTACCAGATCGCCGAACTACATGGAAAAATCGCTACCGGATCAGCCGATCCGGTCTGATCTGGGAATATTTCACCCCTGATCTAGTCCAACTCCCCACCCAAACAGGAGACCCTACGCCACTTTTGACCGATGGCAACCCAGTCTCTTCTTGAAAGCTTCCAGGGATGAAGCTCCCACAACTTCCAAAGGCAACTTCTGTTCCATCGGTTGACTGTTCTCACTGTCAGAAAATTCCTCCTTATTTCCAGGTTGAATCTCTCCTTGATCAGTTTCCATCCATTATTCCTTATCTGGCCTTCAGGTGCTTTGGAAAATAGCTTGACCCCTTCCTCTCTGTGACAGCCCCTCAAATATTGGAAGACTGCTATCCCTGCGCAACTCCAGGGCACAATGGCCTTGACTTTCTAGAAAGAATGTTATTTTGACTACATATCATCTTCCCTCCATACAATCCACCCTCCCATTTTCCCACAGTAGAATTTGTGGCTGGCCTGAAGGCTCAAAGGGAGAAGATGGCTTCCAGGAACCTTACCATAGCTGGTGATGGCTGCCTTGTAGTCGTTAAAATGCAGAGCGCCGTTCATGAATCCAAAATTGGTCCCTCCGTGGAACATGTACAGATTGATGGAGGCTCCTGCCCGGAGGACATCCTCAACCCTATCCAGCATCTCTGCAGAGAGAAACAAAGCTTCTAGTGTAGCACGGCACTGGCGCGTTATTCTTGTTACTACAGGTAGTCCTCGACGTACGATAGTTCGTTTAGTGACTGTCCGAAGTTACAATGGCATTGGAAAAAGGGACTTCTGACAGTTTTTCACGCTTTAACGACCATTGCAACATCCCCGGGGTCACGTCATCAAAAGTCAGACGCTTGGCCACTAACTCACAGTTATGATGGTGGCAGTTTTTCCTGGAATCCTATGATCCCCTTTTGCGACCCCAAAGAACACAGCACACACGAAGTCTATACAAAACTTAAATTTACTAAAACAACTCAGTCTTTTCCAAACAAAGGCTGTTAATAAACTTCCTTAACAGCCTACAAGAAACCAAAGATAAAGTAATCACAATCTTACTAAGGTTGGCAGAAAGCCCAGAAGCAATTTGCAGAGAATCCAGACGTGAAGGAGAATGAACTAAAGTTGTTCCCTACAAATTGCTTCAGTCGGCGTTCCTCCTTAAATAGGTTAAGGGAGTGGCCAATTAGCCCCAAGCCTTACTCTCGAGGAGACCTCCTCCTAAGGAGCCACTCCTACCTTTTGGCAGCTCTGCGCGCCCGTGCATCGAGAAGAGACTCCTCCTCTTCTTCCTCTTCACTTAAGGGAGCTTCTGGAGGTTCTGAAGGCTGAATCCCTACCTCTGGCACCATATCTTCTCCAGCCTCATTGTCCGACTCGAGTGCCAGCTGCACAGGCTGCTGGCGCAGCACCACAACAGCCTCCTCACTGTCAGAATCAGCTACAATCTGCACAGGCCGCTGACGGGCCACAACACCGTCTGACAAGCAAGGTCAATGGGGGGGAGCCGGATTCATTTAACGGCCATGTTACTCATTTAAGGACTGCAGGGATTCCCTTAGCAAAGGTGGCGAGAAAAGTCGTAAAATGGGACAAAAGCTCGCTTAACGAATTTCTCACTTAGCAACATCAAACTGGGGCTCAATTGTGGTTGTAAGTTGAGGACTACCGGTACTGCTACTTGACTTTATGCAAGTAGGCGTCGGCTTACGACCGGTGACTCAGAAACTATTCAAAGCTATGATGACCTCCCCTAAAGATACTTATGACCCAGTTCTAAAGTTCGGAGGGCCGAGTCCTTCACCTGAGGTCGTGTAACCACATTTTGGGTGCTCGACTTTTAAACCCGCATTTACAGCTATTTGCCGTGTCCTGTCACATGACTGATTTATGGCATTTACGTTGAAAACCTGCTGTTTACTTCCGGGTTTTGGCAAAAAGGCCCTATAGCAGAGGTGGGTTTCAGCAGGTTTTAGAGAACTGGTAGCGGAAATTTTGAGTAGTTCAGAGAACCGGAAAATACCACTTATGACTGGCCCTGAATCCATCTATTCTCTGCCTCCCGAGTTCCAGTAGATCGGGAGGGAATGGGGATTTTGCAGTAACCTTCCCCTGGAGTGAGGAGGGAATGGAGATTTTATAGTATCCTTCCCCTGCCATGCCCACCAAGCCACACCCACCAAGCCATCCACGCCTACCACAGAACCGGTAGTAAAATTTTTTGAATCCCACCACTGCCCCATAGCAAACAATGGATTTGTTTAACAGTTGCCAATTCTTTTAACAACCGTGGTGATTAGTTCAATCATCATCTTCTTCCTTTAACGACCCCATAATCCCTTGCGGGGTGGAGTCTGGGCAACTGAATGGAGCAAGCAGAGTGTTTTAATGGCCGGATGCCTTTCCTGTCGCCAATGCGGAGTTTTGTTCAGCAGATATATTCTCATTTGTGCCCAGAGAGAGAAATATCTGCCTCTACCCAGGATCGAACTCACAACCTCCCGATTGTGAGGCGAGAGCTCCACCTCTAAGCCACACCGGTGATTAGCTCAATGATACTGCAAAAAAGATGGCTGACAATCACGTGACCCTGGATTGACAATCACGTGACCCCAGGATATTGCAACTGTCGCAAATACATGCAGGCTGATAAGTGGCGAATTTTGATCAGGTGATTGTGGGGATGCCTCAATGGTCATAAGTGCGAGGACCAGTTGTGAGTCGCTTTTTTTCCCACTGCCACTGTAACTCAGAATGGGCACTAAATGAATGATTATAACTCGAGGACTACTTGTATAAAGTCAACATGACCTTTCGTAACACAAAGCCATGCCAGGAGACCACATCTGGAGAGATACCTCTGCTTCTACTATTGTTTGGAGCAATAATTAGAATAAAGGAGGAGGGGTTGGGAACACAGATAGAAAAGGAACAGCGCCAGCAAACAACTTACCATCTGCATCAAAGACGTTGTGAGGTCCTCCCCAGCTATCAAACCAACCAGTCCAGTACTCCATCACCATCATTGGCATGTCATGCTGAAAAAGGGCAAACACACCAGGTGAAAACATGGCCTCGTTTGACATTGATGAGTACGTGTTCACTCTGCGATCATTTAACTGAACTCAGGAATTTTTGACACTAGAACTCCCAGTCTCCTGGTGATTGGCCCAAAGTCACCTAGCTGGCATTAATGCTTAAGACAGGATTAGAACTCATCATCTCCTGGTGATTGGCCCAAAGTCACCCAGCCGGCTTTCATGCTTAAGGTAGGACTAGAACTCCCAGTCTCCTGGTGATTGGTCCAAAATCACCCAGCCAGCTTTCATGCTTAAGGTGGTACTAGAACTCACTGTCTCCTGGTGATTGGCCCAAAATTACCTAGCCAGTTTTCATGCCTAAGGCAAGACTAGAACTCACTGTCTCCTGGTAAATTGGCCCAAAGTCACCTAGCTGGCTTTCATGCCTAAGGCAGGACTAGAACTCATGGTCTCCTGGTGATTGGCCCAAAGTCACCTAGCTGGCATTAATGCTTACTACAGGACTAGAGCTATCATCTCCTGGAGATTGGCCCAAAGTCACCCAACCAGCTTTCACGCCTAAGGCAGGACTAGAATTCAATCTCTGGAATTGTAATACCATTGTGTTACATTAACTCATCCTTGATTTGTCTATTTTTTCCTCTCTCTCTCTTCTTTCCCGTCTCTTTTTCCTTGAATGCTGTACCTTTTAGAATTCGGGCCTACAGGCCAATATCTAGCGTTACTGAGATATAAGCCACTTTGAAAGACCTCCTGGGTGAAGATCAGAGAATGAATGTCTCTTTTTAAAAAATAAAATGAACACAGAACGCGACGGTAGGATTCAATGAAAACGGAAATGACTTTTATTATCTTCTTCACGTCCAGATCCTGCACCGACCGAGGAATCAATGAGCTTCTCAGTGGGTTATTTACTGATTGTTGACAAGAAGGCTAAAGAGAATCTTCCAACAGCAAATCAAGTAAATACTGTATATTTCCCGAAAGCCAGCTTTGTCTGGGTATAAATTCTTTGGGGCACAATTGAGCAACGACCAATTATGGGTCTCTAATGACCATTTTGGGCTGCAGAAAATGAACCCCAAGAAACCCAGGGAAGAATTTACATTTGGAAAGCAATCTTCTATATATATAAAAATGGCTGTGTGTATGTATGTTCCAGCATAACTCTGGAACGCCTCGAGCAATTTCAACCAAACTTGGTACACAGATGACTTACTCTCTGGAAATAAATACTGTGGGGTAAGACACCCCTAACACCCCTCGGGGGGGGGGGGTGTTCTGTTAAGATGTTGTGCCTTAAAATGGCTTCTACTGTACTGCCTTAAAATGGCTTCTACTGTGCAGCACAGTGGAGTTGCCATGGTAATGGCTTCACAGTACTCCACAAGGGGGCTCCCTCTGGTAAAGGGGAAAATCCAACATTAGAAATTACGTTGGGTCTGGACATTTTCAACAAGGCTTTGATTATTCTTGAGGACAAATGTATGGCCATGATCAATAAAACCAAGATCAGGAAAAAAGCATACCAAATGATCAATGATCAGCTAGCAAAACAACAAGGCGGTATCATTTTACTGGATGCTTCTGGGGGCACAGGGAAAACATTTTTAACTAATTTAATTCTCGCCGAAATTAGGGCTCAGGGTGAAGTTGCTCTTCCTGTCTAATACAGGATTGGGATAAATAAATAGTCGGGCAATGCCGGGTTATAGCTAGTGTTAAATAAATACAGTTCCAGGAATCAAGAAATATCGGCATTTTTGGCATATGGTACCCTCCTAGTTTTCGGATCATAAAATACACAACAAGAGCCTTAGAAGGTGAGGTCTCACCTTGGGAAGCGTCTTCCTTACCTGCAGTTTCTTGAGGGAGGACAGGAGTCCCCGCTCCATCTTCTGAAAGTTGACCGTGGCCAAAGCTATTGAGAAAGAGGGGAAAATGGGCAGAACAAGGAAAGATTTCAACTAGGCTACAAGAAGTTAATTCATAGGAAATCCTTGACTTACCATAACTGGGACTAGAATTTCTGTGGCTAAGTAAGGCAATTGTTAAATTGTACTTTTTTTTTTTTTTTTGCTGTGGTCCTTAAGTGGAAGAGAAGGACACTGGGTGCTAGTCAATTAACGACTGCTTGTGCTCAGCAGTGGAAATGGAGGTCGTATGTCGAGGACTGCCTGCACTGCCTGAGATTCGAAGGTTCTGCTCATACGAGAAGACTCTCAGACTGACATGGACTCAGGAGGGAGTTACATAAACCATCATCCGCAAGCTCCTTCATTAGCAAGGAACAGAGCCTTCAGCTCGTGGGAAGTCATAGGAAAGACAAAACAAAATCCACCTTAAATTAGTTAGGGATATATCTATTATAGATGGGAAATTTTAAAGTTCTTTTACGTTCTTTTGTAAGCCACCATGAGTCGCCACGGGCGAATAGGCGGCAATATAAATTCAACTAATCAACCAATCAATAAATAAATATATCCCATTCTTCAAAATGAATCTTGCTCAAGAGACTATGAGGCTGTGAAATAGTTTAGGTCCGTGATGGCAAACCTATGGCACATGTGCCAGAGGTGGCACGCAGAATCCTCCCTGTTGGCATGCATGCTGTCGCCAAGCTGGTCTCTACGGGCGCCGGAGCCGGAAAACGGCCAAAAAAACAGCCTGAAACAGCCAAAAACGGCCTGAAAACAGCTAAAAATGGCCCAAAACCAGGCATGCTCATGCAAGCCAGCTGGTCTTCGGATTTTTTGCACTCCGGCGCATGCACATGGATACATGCACTATTGCAACACTCTCTCTACATGGGGGCTCCCCCTGGGGTGCACCCGGAGGCTCCAACTGCCGCAGAGCGGCCGCGCGGGGGATTATGGGGGCGACGAGGCGCTCCCATGTGACACCTCTCCTGCGCGAGCTGCACTGGCTCCCGGTGGTCTTCTGGGTGCGCTTCAAGGTGTTGGTGACCACCTTTAAAGCGCTCCATGGCTTAGGGCCGGGGTACTTACGAGACCGCCTTCTGCCACCAATAGCCTCCCACCGGCCAGTACGCTCGCACAGAGAGGGCCTCCTCAGGGTGCTGTCGGCCAGACAATGTCGGCTGGTGACCCCCAGGGGGAGAGCCTTCTCTGTGGCAGTGCCCACCCTCTGGAACAACCTCCCCCCAGAGTTACGTACAATAACAGACCTCCGGATTTTTCGTCGGGCCCTGAAAACCTCTTTATTTCAACTAGCTGGGCTGGCTTGAGTTAAATTTTAAATTGATTTTAAATTGGGTTGTTTTAATTTACGGCCAACATATTTAATTATTTTAAACTGTTTTTCAAATTTTGTATGTCCTGTTTTTCTACTTTGGCTGTTCACCGCCCTGAGTCCTATTTTGGAGAAGGGCGGTATAGAAATGGAAACAAATAAAATAAATAAAATAATATGCATGCACGTGTGTTCCGGTTTGGGCACTCGGTGCCAAAAATGTTCGCCATTTCACTGGTATAATGTAGGCTGGTGACCCCCAGGGGGAGGGCCTTCTCTGTGGGGGCACCCACTCTCTGGAACCAGCTGCCCCCAGAGATAAGGAGAATCCAAGACCTCGGTGGCTTCCGCCGTGCCCTTAAAACTTTCTTTTTTCAGCAAGCCGGGCTGACCTAACACTTCTTAAAATGTTTTTAATTGTTTTGTCATTGCTTTTAATTATGGGGCCAAATATATATATATATATATATATATATATATATATATATATATATATATATATATATATATATATATTTTTAATTGTATTTTAATGTTTGTAGTTTATGTTTTTACTTTGGCTGTACACCGCCCTGAGTCCTCAGGGAGAAGGGCGGTATATAAATTTGATATAAAATAAAAAATTAAAAAAAGTATAGGTTCTCCTGCTTGAGCAGAGGGCTGGACTAGAAGACCTCCAAGGTCCCTTCCGGCTCTATTCTATTCTAAATTCTAAAGAGACTGCGAGAATCTTAATTTGAGACACACTATCATTTTTTGTTTTAGGTAGGTGCAGAAGAACATGATCACACAGGTAGTTATCGACTTACGGCCACAACTGAGCCCAAAACCTCTGTTGCTAAGCGAATCATTCGTTTGGTGACTTTTGCCCCATTTTGCCCGTTGAGTTGGCTCGTCGGAAGGTTGCAAAAAGGGGATCACATGACCCCAGGACACGACAACCGTCGTAAATACAAATCAAGTTTCCAAGCATTTTAATTTTGATCATGTGAACTGCCCGCGACTTACGTACATTGCATGATCCCCGACTTACGTATATTTCGCTGTGCCCTTAAGAGTCTTTTGTTCCAACAGGTCGGGCTGGCTTAGAAAATGAATTTTATTTATTTTATTTATTTATTGGTTCGATTTATATGCCGCCCTTCTCCGGAGACTCAGGGCGGCTTACAATGCATTAAGCAATAGCCTTCATACTTTTGTATATACCTGCTTCGTAGAGCTTTTGGCCCCCCCAAGCGGTGTTCTTTTTTATACAAAGTCAGCTTATTGCCCCCACAATCCGGGTCCTCATTTTACCTACCTCGAAAGGATGGAAGGCTGAGTCAACCTTGAGCCTGGTGAGATTTGAACTTGCAGTAATTGCAGGCAGCTGGTGCTACTTAACCGCACTTTAGTCTGCTGCGCCACCAAGGTCTCTTTTAATTTTAACTGGGTGTCTGTAGTTTTTAACATAAGGGCCAATTTTTTATATATTTTAAATTGTTTTTAAATTTTTGGGTATATGTTTTTTTTAATATGGCTGTACACAGCCCTGAGTCCTTCGGGAGAAGGGCGGTATAAAAGTTAAATAAATAAATAAATAAATAAATAAATAAATAAATAAATAAATAAATAAATAAATAAATAAATAAATGTGACTATGGGGGAAAATGCTGAAACGGTCGTTAAGTGTGGAAAAACGGCCACACGGTCCCTAAATGAACCGTTCGTTAAGTCGAGAACGAACCTGTAGCATCTATTCAGGACAACGACAATTGCAAGCACGCATCGTGCTTTATTAATAAACCAGAGGGACTAGCAGCTTAGTTCTTTCCAAAATGAAGACCCCCCCCCCCCCCCCCACAAGGCAGCACAGATATAAAATCCAGAGTTCAAAACTGGATCTCGGCAGTTAATTGGACAGTCGGAGAGAGAAAAAAAAAGAGAGAGAGAGAGACAGAACTGCACCTAAACCATCCAGGATGGCATTTTCTCTCGCGGGAAGAAAACGCATCCTTTCTTCTCCTTTTCTCCAGCCTGCCTTTTCGTGCACCCTTTGTGTATTCTCACAGCCACCTCTTCCGAGGTTGTCATCATCGCGGCATCACTCAGGGTCCTCGTTATTCTGCATTCCTGATTAACTTGACATGTTGACTCTAATGAGCAGATTGTTGTGACATCTGAAGGAGGGGCTGTGGGATCCAGGCACACGGGACACACAACTCCCAGCCAGAGGATGAATGAGCGAGCGAGCGAGCAAGCAAGCAAGCGCTCGCAGGCAGTCAACACATTTGTGCAAAAACACAGAACGACGAGAGCTCAAAGCTCTCTCCAGCCCCCCTCCCACCTCCATGGTTCCTAGCACTAGAAGGGAGAGAGCGCCTCCACCTGGAGAAAGAAGGGAATGGCTGCCACGTATGAGAAGGAGAAATATTTTAAGCGGGAGGTGTGATAGCCCAAAATGGGCAGCCTGCTGGACAGTCCTCTGGGCTTGGGTTTCCAAAACGGCAAAGGCCAACAGGAAGGAGCCGTGAGCGCTCAGGTTTTATTAATGTGGTGGGCATTGCAAGTGGTTCTGCTTCGAAGCCAGCAAAGAGAATCTCCACATTAAGAATGGGCAAAAGAATAATATCGAGAAAATGACATGAATCGAGCTAAGCCTTTGGAAAAAGACCCAGGTAGAGTTTATTTACAGAATCGCAGAGTAGGAAGGGAAGTTGGAGATCTTCTAGTCCAACTCATTGCTCAAGCAGGAGATTGTTCTGTCCCCAACCCCACGCACACACACCAACAGACGTTCAGGAGTTAAAGACCAAACCAGCCGGCAAAATCCTTTTCCTTATGATAACGGAACTTGGCAACAACCTAGTGGCTGCCTGCCAAGAGTTTATTATTTACAAAGAGGAGAGATAACTTCTCCCCACTTCTGATACATCAAAGGAAAGCAGCTCAATAATTACGGAATTAATCAAGTCCAGAGATAATCCAGCAAAGTCTATAGCAAAAGTCTGGCAATGCAGAATGGCGTGGAAGCTTTCAGCTTTGTTCGTCACAAGGTTTGACTGGCCACCAAACTCCCTTTTATACCCTGTGGGGTGTGGTCCAGTGACTCAGCCTAATCTCGGGCATGCGCTTCTGTTGCACGCGCTTATCTCTGCGACGCTGGTGTGGATCCAGCCAAGACTCATTACCCTCATCACTGTCCATCTGTGGCTGCGTGGACATGCTTGGCCCTGGCCCTATCTCTTGCCCTTCGGCGGACACCGAAGGCATTGCCAGAGAGGAGGGTCCTGGAGAGGGAGGCCTTGCCAACTCCTCCCCTTCACTCTCGGAGTCCTCTCCTGACGATGACACAGGCTCCAGTAACGGAGCCACAACAGAGATTCTATACCACTCTGGACAAATGGCTGCCCAGTTTCCTCTTGAAAACTTCCAGGGTTTGGAGAACTCACAACTTTTGAAGGCACGCACTAATTGTTCTCGCTGTCAGGAAATTTCTCCCTAGTTCTAGGTTGGCTCTCTCTTTGAGAAGTCTCCATTCGTTCCTTCTTGTCCTGCCCTCAAGAGCTTTGGAGACTGAGTTGACCCTCTCTTCTCTTGTGATAGGCTCTCAAATATTGGAAGACAGCTATCAAGCCATGCCTAGTCCTTCTCTTCATTAGATTGCCTAGTTTGCATTTATTTATTCCAGGAGTCGGCAACCCGAGGCTCTGGAGCCGCGTGGGGCTCTTTCGTCCCTCTGCTGCGGCTCTGTCGCCGGTTGGCTCCACAATTGATAGGGCTTTCGGTTAGGATAGGTAGAGGGAAAAGGACGCCGTGCTAGGAGGAAACTCTATGGTGGGGGAACCAGACTTCTGGTCGGCTCCAGAATTGAATGGGGGCGGGGTTTCCGGTTAGGACCTTTGTGGCTCTTTGAGTGTTTAAGGTTGCCGACTCCTGATTTATTCATTCATTTTGGCCATCTCTCGGATAATTGCAGAGAAGGGCAAACCCTTTAATTTTGAACCAGAACATTGTGATCTGTCATCACGAAGTTCATCTTATCGTTTTGATTAGGTTTAGTGAAGTTCTTTCTGCATATCTGATTGGGTGACTTGCCTGGAGCATACTAATGGGATGAGAATAAGTTTTAATAAATTAGCAGGCAGAGACGCACACGCACACACTTATATTCTGGAAGCCAACCGTATAAATGATGCACTCATCCTTCGCATGCAGGCCGCATAAAGTAAGGAAAATTGAAATGATTTCCTGCCAGTCGTTACAGACTGCCTCTTGTGCATCCTTTTTTAATGTTGATTTCAGAAATATGGACCACAAACATAAACCAGGGTTACAGATCCGGATTGTAAAATTTCAGGAAGGCTGCAAAGGCACTTCTGTATATTGCAATGGTCGAGACTTCTGTAGCCCAACTTCAACAACTAGAAAAGAAACGTCGTACAGATAGTCCCTCGAGTTACGAACGGTCATTCAGTGACCATTCAAAGTTATGACGGAACCACCACCACCCTTGTTGTGGCCCGTCAGCGGCCTGTGCAGTTAGTAGCTGATTCCGACAGCGAGGAGGCTGGTGTGGTGCTGCGCCAGCAGCCTGTGCAGTTGGCGCTCGAGTCAAGACAATGAGGAGGCTGGAGAAGATGTGGTGCCAGAGGCGGGGATTCAGCCAGGGCCTTCAGAACCTCCAAAAGCTCCCATAAGTGAAGAGGAAGAAGAGAAGGAGCCTCCTCTCGATGCACAAGCGTGCAGAGCAGTTAAAAGGCAGGAGTGGCTCCTCAGGAGGAGGTCTCCTTGAGAGTAAGGCTTGGGGCTAATTGGCCATTCCCCTAGGCTATTTAAGGAAGGACGACGACTGGTGCAATTTGCAGGAAACAACTTCGTTCATATTCCTTCGCGTCTTGATTTCAGAAACGTTTGATTCGGCTCTTGTTTCTCTCTTGTCAGTTTTCCTGCAAATTGTTTCTGGGCATTCTGCCAACCTCAATAAGATTACGGTTATCTGAACTACTGTGCCTCAGAATTGAGTTATTATTCTTTGGATTCTTGTCGGCTGTTAATGAAGTTAAATTAACAGCCCTTGTTCAGAAAAGACTGATTTAAACTGTACTTGTGTTTGAACAACTACTAAGAAAGCTCATTAGTAGTCCTTAATTAGTAAACTAAAGTTTGTACAGACTTTGTGTGTGCTGCGTTCTTTGGGGTCCGTAGCTGGGGCAGAACACCCCCGCCAAAAAAAAGCTACTAATAAGTTTTAATAAATTAGCAGGCAAAGACACACAGACATAGACACACGCACACACATTCTGGAAGCCGACCATATAAATTATGCACTCATCCTTCACATGCAGGCCGTATAAAATAAGGAAAATTGGACATAACAATAGGGTGTCAGAAGCCATGGCCGGCAGCAGACAAGTCTAGCAATTTTAAGCATTATATATACCCAAATTCTTTCTCATTAGCCTCACCAATATTGTTCTACTACCAGAAGGATTAGAGGCTTTATCGGCAAAGCAAAACGAGGGGTGGGTTGGGGGGAATGCAATTATTTAAATTCTAAGCAATCAACCGTATTTTTAATCAATTGGTGGCAAGTCTCTTTTTTTCCCAGTACCATTGAAACTTTGAATGCTTGCTAGATGAATTGGTTACAAGTACAGCATTACCCTTACACTCTGAGCTTTAAATAGAGGAATGATTTCAAAAGCTTTCTATGGCATATACAAATATTTTACAGCGATGCTGGTTACTCGTGTGCGTTTAAACAAAAAAAAACCACCACACTGCCCTTTTGTAAAATTGTAGCAGATAGTTGTACAGTGGCACGTGTTTTTTTAAAAAAATCTGTCACAACTTTGCTCCAGAATCACACAACTTACCTCCTTCTACGGTGCCGGCACTCAGTCCATCTTTATTATCCGAGGTCACCAATAACTCCACCACGTTCCTGCTCAACAGGGCCTGCGAGAAAGAAGGATCACCATGCTGAAGTACAGAGCCGATAGCCCAGAAGAAGCCAGGATCAGGAACAAACCACGGTTTGAAGGGAGTTAACTCTTTCCGGGACCAATGTCATTCTGACCCAGATGTCCCAAAGATGCTTCTCCAAAATGCAAACTGGATTTTCTTGGGTTTTTTTTCCTTCTCGGAAAACGTTTTGTTTCTCATCCAAGAAGCTTCTTCAGTTCTAACTGAAGTTAAATCAAGAAAAGTCCAGTTGCCTTTCGGAAAAGCAAAAGTTTGGGACAACCGTGAGACCTGATTGATTGAGAATCTCCATAAACATCCTGACCCAGATGTCGCGAGGATCAAGAGAAGCTGAAAAACATCTGTTGTTGATCAAGATGATTTCTGATATTAGCCCTGGTCAATGGAGAGGTTTCATGATTTCCTGCCAATTGTTACAGACTGCCTCTGTTCTGCAACCCAACAAGATGGACACGGACTTCAGAGGATAATTAGAACTGCAGAAAAAACAATGGCTACCAACCTGCCTTCCTTTGAGGACCTGTATACTGCACGAGTCAAAAAGAGGGCTGTGAAAATATCTACAGACCCCTCGCATCCTGGATATAAACTGTTTCAACTCCTACCCGCAAAACAATGCTATAGAGCACTGCACACCAGAACAACTAGACACAAGGACAGTTTTTCCCCGAATGCCATCACTCTGCTAAACAAATAATTCCCTCAAAACTGTCAAACTATTTACTAAGTCTGCATTACTATTAATCTTCTCGTCGTTCCCATCACCCATCTCCTCCCATTTATGACTGTAACCTTGTTGCTGGTATCCTTACGATTTATATTGTTTCCTAGTATGATTCAATTGCTTATTTGTACCCTATGACTATCATTAAGTGTTGTACCTTATGATCCTTGATGAACGTAGATTTTCTTTTATGTACACTGAGAGCATATGCACCAAAGACAAATTCCTTGTGTGTCCAATCACACTTGGCCAATAAAGAATTGAATTCTATTCTATTCTATTCTATTCTATTCTATTCTATTCTATTCTATTCTATTCCATTCCATTCCATTTCTATTCTATTCTTTTTCATTCCAATATCTATTCTATTCTATTCTATTCTATTCTATTCTATTCTATTCTATTCTATTCCTATTCTATTCTACTCTTTTTCATTCCAATATCTATTCTATTCTATTCTACTCTACTCTACTCCACTCCACTCCTCCACTCCACTCCACTCCACTCCATTCCATATTTCTATTCTATTCTGTTCTGTTCTGTTCTGTTCTGTTCTGTTCTATTCTATTCTATTCTATTCTATTCTATTCTATTCTATTCTATTCTATTCTATTCTATTCTATTCTATTCTATTCTATTCTATTCTATTCTATTGTACCAGGTAACCCTGGCATTTATTCCTCCGCACCAGCAAGCTGTCAGCTTTGGAAACCATATTAGCACCGGAGGCTTCCACGCTGCCACTTTCTCGTGTGTGGGAAAGTAGGAGGAGGGAATTTAGTAGAGGGAATGTAGTTAGACGAAATAGCATTCTTCCCTTCGGTCGAGGTCAGGACAATCCTGCATCTGGAGAAGGAGTGGTTGGAGTGATGTCTCGAGATGGGACGGATGGTGATTGGAGCATGCGATGGACTGATGAGTGAGGGGATGCTTTTCGGGGTTTTGATTTACTGAGTGAAAAACCCGGAACTCTCAGATTCGGGTTTTCCCAGATGTGCCAGTCATACCTACTCTCATAAATGAAACTTTGAGAAAATGCTTGTCTCAGAGTTTTTAATTGGAGTTGGGTTTTTCTGGAACGCTGACACAAGCATTTCCACCAGGTAAGGGATGGGGGCGGGGGTGCAGCTTCAGGAGGATTTGCCAAGCTGAAACTGATCATCTCCCAGGACCTGCCCTGCCCAGGACACAAGTGGGAACTTGCCAAGTTCTCTTCACTGGGTAAGATGACAGCAGGAGACCTTAATCAAATTAGCCGTCCTTCTGCCTTATCCCCGGATTACCGGGTTTTGCAAGGCAGCTTCAGTCTGCTTTGCAAAAAAATAATCTACGGCAAAGGAGGCTCCACGCCTTTTACGACAGGGCCAAAGGTTCGTTTCGTGATTCACAAACTATTTGCTTTGGAAGAGCAGGGAGATCTCTCTGCTTTTGCGAGAAAGCTCAGAGATCCCTGGATTCGAGAATGGGAAGGAACCATCCAATCTCACCCCTGTTCTTTGGAGGAATCCCAATTAAAGCGCCCTTGATGGATGGCTGTCTAACCTTCGCATGTATTAACAGAATGACAGTTGGAAGGGACCTTGGAGGTCTTCTAGTCCAACCCCTTGCCCAGGCAGGAAACCCTACACCATTTCAGACAAATGGTTATCCAAGCTCTTCTTAAAAACTTCCAGTGTTGGAGCATTTACAACTTCTGGAGGCAAGTTGTTCCACTGATTAATTGTTCTCACTGTCAGGAAATTTCTCCTTAGATCTAAGTTGCTTCTCTCCTTGATTAGTTTCCACCCGTTGCTTCTTGTCCTGCCCTCAAGTGCTTTGGAGAATAGTTTGACTCCCTCTTCTTTGGGGCAGCCCTTGAGATATTGGAAGACTGCTGTCATGTCTCCCCTAATCCTTCTTTTCATTAAACTAGACATACCCAATTCCTGCAACCATTCTTTATATGTTTTAGCCTCCAGTACCCTAATCATCTTGGTTGCTCTTCTCTGCACTCTTTCTAGAGTCTCCACATCTTTTTTTTACATCGTGGCAACCAAAACTTCTAAGAACTGGCTCTGTTGCTCTTAGGAGCTTTGGAGATGGGCAGTCAATACATTTAAAAAATAGTAAAATAAAATGGATTAAATAAAATCATCTTACTATTTAACCTTACTATCTTGATCGGGATTCCCTGTGCACAGTCACTCATGCCCTCGTAACCTCTCGCCTTGATTACTGCAACGCTCTCTACATGGGGCTCCCCTTGAAGAGCACCCGGAGGCTCCAACTGGTCCAGAATGCAGCAGCGCGGGTAGTAACGGGAGCAGCGTGGCACTCCCATGTAACACCGCTCCTGCGCGAGCTGCACTGGCTCCCGGTGGTCTTCCGGGTGCACTTCAAGGTGTTGGTTCTCACCTTTAAAGCGCTCCATGGCATAGGGCCTAGCTATCTTCGAGACCGCCTGCTGCCACCGACAACCTCCCATCGACCCGTGCGCTCCCACAGAGAGGGCCTCCTCGGGGTGCCCTCAGCCAAACAATGTAGGCTGGTGACCCCCAGGGGGAGGGCCTTCTCTGTGGGGGCTCCTACCCTCTGGAATCAGCTGCCCCCAGAGATAAGGAGAATCCATGACCTCAGTGCCTTCCGCCGTGCCCTTAAAACCTTCCTTTTCCAACAAGCCGGGCTGGCCTAATTCTTTTTAAGTGTTTTTAATTGTTTTGTTTATCGTTTTAATTAATGGGGCCAAATTTATATATATTTTTAACTGTATTTTAATATTTGTATTTGATGTTTTTACTTGGCTGTTCACCGCCCCGAGTCCTCAGGGAGAAGGGCGGTATACAAATTCAAACTAAAATAAAATAAAAATAAAACCAGCATCTCCCCCCCCGCCCCCGCTAACTTTCATATATTACTTGTCTCTGTCCCAAAGGTGCTTTTTCAAGAGACAACTGGACTTTCCGTTTTTGTTTTCTTTGAAGACGTTTCGCTTCTCATCCAAGAAGCTTCTTCAGCTCTGACTGGATGGTGGGGAACGGAAGGATTTATACTCCTTGCAGACAGCTGGTCATTTGCATCATTTTAGGAAGTCGTTGAGGCCACCTGGAGGTTTGCCTGTGTCTTTAGGGTTACCTGAATGGGGCAAATGAGTGTGGAGCCTTCTTGGAACTGTTGAAAGGACTGTGTTGTAGATTGGAGATAGATGTGATGTCATCTCTCTCCCCCTCTGTTGAGAGGGCTGTTCAATTTTGTCATAGATGGCCTCTTTGATAAACTTCCAGGAGACCTCAACAACTATCCAAAAGGATGCAAATGACCAGCTGTCTGCAAGGAGTATAAATCCTTCCATTCCCCACCATCCAGTCAGAGCTGAAGAAGCTTCTTGGAAGAGAAGCGAAACATCTTCAAAGTAAAAAACCCAGAAAGTCCAGTTGTATCTTGAAAAAGCACCTTTGGGACAACCGTGACCTGGATGATGGAGAATCTCCATAGACATTACTCCTGTCTATTATCAAAAGTTGCTGGACAGTGAGATGGACGGTGTATAAATGTAAGGAATTAATAAATAAATATTACTCCGTCTCTTGTCCCATGAGATCAATCAGATCAACTCTTGGACGTATCAACATTTGTGTGTGTTTTTGTGTGTGTGCTTGTTTTGCTTTTATGTAACCTTCAGCATTTTTTTTTCCAGTTCAAAAGAGGTGGAGGAATAATTTTACCTGTTTTATGTAGGCCATGTAATTTTGGTCTTGGGCATAGGAGCCGTATTCGTTCTCCACCTGCATGGCTATAATTGGCCCCCCGTTCTTGTACTAGGAAGAGAAGCAAGAGAACGTAAGCAAATGGGGTGCAGTTGGCAGATCTAATTACTGAATTTGGGAAGATTAATGGAGGAGGACTCTGTACAGTTTTGCCTTGCCTCTCCACGGCTTGGTCCAAAGTCCCATTTTAAAAGTGACCTAGAAAAATCTCTGAACCTCACCGGGACACGGAAATGGGAAACCAAAAGTCCCCTCTGTGTCAAGAACACTTTCAGGAGGCAGAGATGGATGCCTGCTGTATCCTCTCCTTACCACCAATGAAAGAAAGATAAGATAAGAAAAGAAAGAAGCAAAGGAGAAAGAAAGAGAGAAAGGAAAAGAAAGAAGCAAAGGAGAAAGAGAGAGAGAGAGAGAGAGAGAGAAAGGAAGGAAGGAAGGAAGGAAGGAAGGAAGGAAGGAAGGAAGGAAGGAAGGAAAGAAAGAAAGAAAGAAAGAAGCCAAGTAGAATGAGAGAGAGAGAGAGAGAGAGAGAAAGAAAAGAAAGAAGCAAAGGAGAAAGAGAGAGTGAGAAAGAGAAAGAAAGGAAAAGAAAGAAAGGGAAAAAAGGAAAAAAGAGGCAAAGGGGAAAGAAAGAGAGAGAGAAAGAAAGAAAGAAAGGAAAGAAAGAAAGAAGCAAAGGAAAAGAGAGAGAAAGAAAAAAGAAAGAAAGGAAGGAAAGAAAGAAAAGAAAGAAGCAAAGGGGAAAGAAAGAAAGAAAGAAAGAAAGAAAGAAAGAAAGAAAGAAAGAAAGAAAGAAAGAAAGAAAGAAAGAAAGATGGATGCTCAGGATACATTTGAACATTTAACAACATCCCAGGAAGGTATAGAAATTTAATCTGGGGCATTTGGACACGGGAGCAATTTTCAATTCTGGTGCTATAAAAGATTGTGTGATTTAAAAAAAAGAAACCTCAAGGAAGAAGTAAATAAAGGGTGTGATGTTATTTACCTGAAGATGCACCACCTGGGGCATTAGGTTGTCAAAGTAAGAATCTACAGCCTCGGTGAAACCCTTGTAGGTTGTCCTGAGTTGCATTTCAGGGTCCTGAAGTAACCAGCTAGGAAGGAAGATGATCAGGTAATCAATTAAAATAGGAGAAGGTGAAATATATATATATATATATACCGTGACCCCTGACAGTTTTTGCTCCCCCCCACCGCCAATTCTTAAGCAGCCTTGAAACAAATGGGCTGGACCAGACTGGACATTCAGCTTGAATTTAAATCATTTTTAAATGCTTTAAGAAGTTCTTTAAAATATTCATATACACACGACCACAAACACATCTTAGGAAAAGTGAGTAGAATAAAGCTTATGCTTCACTGGTAGGTAGGTAGATAGGTAGGTAGGTAGGTAGGAAGGAAGGAAGGAAGGGGAGGGAGGGAGGGAGGAATCTTGGACAGTTCTAATAGGCGCAATATAATATTTTTTCTACCCACTTTTACCATTTATTTATTTATTTATTTATTTATTTATTTATTTATTTTATTTTATTTTATTTTTGACGCATTTCTATGCCGCCCAACTCCCAAGGGACTCTGGGCGGCTTACAACAAAGAATAAAACAATGCGAACAATCCCATAAAAAATGTTAAAAAGAAAAACATTAAAACATTAAAACCTTTAAAAACGTTAAAACACACGCACTCCAATTCGTGGCCTCACAAGATCATTATAACGAGATCAACGGCCCCAGGCCTACCGGAAAAGCCAGGTCTTCACCGCTTTACGGAAGGCCAATAGGGTGGGGATGGTCCGGACCTCAGGAGGTAATTGTTTCCAGAGAAGCGGGGCAGCCACAGAGAAGGCCCTCCCCCGCGGACCCGCCAGCCAACATTGTTTAGCTGACGGGACCCGGAGGAGACCGACTCTGTGGGATCTTACCGGTCGCTGGGAGCTATGTGGTAGAAGGCGGTCTCGAAGATACCCTGGCCCTGAGCCATTAGGGCTTTAAAGGTAATAACCAACACCTTGAATTATGCCCGGAGACCAATAGGGAGCCAGTGCAGCTCGCGGAGAATTGGTGTAATGTGGGTGTATCTAGGTGCACCCACTATAACTCACACGGCTGCATTCTGGACCAACTGTAGTCTCCGAACACTTTTCAAGAGTAGCCCCATGTAGTAATAATTGTAATAATAATAGTAATAGTTAAGTAATAAGTAATAGTTGTAATAATCCAACTGTGAGGTGACAAGGGCTATGCATTTTCTGAACCTTTTCTAATGCAACATACTTTTGTGTGGCATTTTTCCTAGGGAAACGACCCGATTTTTTCTTAATATCTATATACATTTCGTGATTTCTGAGCCTAAAAAAGGGGAGATTTTTTTTTTTGTGTGTAAGACTGCATTGGCCTTGAATACAAGTTCAAATTAGGTAAGTTTGTCCTAGAATGCAAAGCACATTGTTTTTTTGGTGGTTTTTTTTTTTGTCCTTTCTAAACTTGCCTCAAATTACAGGTTTAAATATCTGAAAACATTTAAAATATGCAACGGCGTAGAATTGGACAAAACCATCTCAAAGTCAGCTCCGTAAAAAGAGGAAGGGGAAGGTTTTAAAAGAGAGGCAGAAACTCTCTTTGAGCCAAGATTCTCTAGAGACGCTCAATCTCTGGTGGCAAAGACAAGTGGAAAAAAAAATAAAATAAAATAAGCAGGACTGGTGCGTGTCGGTGGGCCCCCTTGGGACCCGGTAACTAGGAAGGATTTTCAGGGATGACGTTGGTCTCGTCAAGCGTATTGCCTTAGGGCCTGACATCAACAGATTATCCCCAGAGGGAAGAAATAAAACCAGCGAAGGAAAAATAAAAAAAAAGGAACCCAGCTGGGGAAAATCAAGCCATTCGTTGCAGCAACTAGAAAGGAGGATGGAGGTTTATCTGGAGAATCAGCCAAAAATGCAGGCCAAATCAGCCCACCCACGTTAAATTCCCAGTCTAACTAAGGGCAGCTTCTGTGGAATTTTGCACAGGGCAAGAAGTCCATCTGTAGGTAGACGATCAAAGACCAAAACCCTCTAATTAAAGGTAGAGAAGTGATGGCTTCTGTAGAGTTGAGTCCTTTGCCTATCACATTTGGAATGAACCAAAATACCAATGTAGACCTCCGGGGGTTTCACAACAGTGATGTCCAACCATGGCAACTTGAAGACCTCTGGACTTCAACTCCCAGAATTCCCCAGCCAGCCATGACCATAGATCATTCTTGCTAGTTGCAAAGTCGTGTCCGACCCATCGCGACCCCATGGACAATGTTCCTCCAGACCTTCCTGTCCTCTACCATCCTCTGGAGTCCATTGAAGCTCACGCCGACTGCTTCAGTGACTCCATCCAGCCACCTCGTTCTCTGCCGTCCCCTTCTTCTTTTGCCCTCAATCGTTCCCAGCATTAGGCTCTTCTCCAGGGAGTCCTTCCTTCTCATTAGGTGGCCAAAGCATTTGAGTTTCCTCTTCAGGATATGGCCTTCTAAAGAGCAGTCAGGGTTGATCTCCTCTAGGACTGACCAGTTTGATCGCCTTGCAGTCCAAGGGACTCACAGGAGTCTTCTCCAGCACCAGAGTTCAAAGGCCTCCATTCTTTGGCGCTCAGCCTTCCTTATGGTCCAGCTTTCACAGCCATCCATTGCAACTGGGAAAACCATCGCCTTGACTATACACACTTTTGTTGGCAGGGTGATGTCTCTGCTTTTTAGTATGCTGTCCAACTTTGCCATAGCTTTCCTCCCCAGGAGCAAACGTCTTTTGATTTCTTGGCTGTAGTCCCCATCTGCGGTGATCTTGGAGCCCAGGAAAATAAAAAATCTGCCACTGGAGAAGGAAATTGCAACCCACTCTAGTATCTTTGCCATGAAAACCCCATGGGCAGTACCAAATAAGATCATGGCATCCGGCCCTCTCAATTCCTGGCAAATAGATGGGGAAGAAATGGAGGTAGTGACAGACGACCGAAAGTACTGGAGTAAATTCAGAAGGCTTCCCCTTGGGGTCATTTAGCATATTATGACTTAGACTTAGAATAACTTTATTGTCATTTTAAACATACACTAATCAGCATACATTAAAAATGAAATTTCGTTGCATACAGCTCTCAAAGGGTCACCACCTCCAATATACACCACATAAACATGACTAAATAAATACAAAATTATGTATATACAATACATAATACAATATACATGTACAATGTAGTTTGGTTGTATAGATGTACATGGCGAGAAAAACAAATTCTGCGAGTTTACCAGACGGATGGCGTATGGAATAAAGCTGTTACAGAATCTGAAAGTCCTGCTAGAAATATTTCAAAACCTCTTCCCAGAGGGGAGCAACGTAAACAGACCATGAAGTGGGTGTGTGGGGACTCTAATAATGCTTCAAGCTCTAAGCACATAGTGCTTATAAGCAGTATCCTGAATGACAGGAAGCGAGCTTCCTATAATCTTCTCCGCTGTCCTCACCACTCTCTGTAGGGACTTTCTATCTGAGGCACTACTGCCACCAATCCCAAACAGGAGATGCGGTTTGTTCTCCATCGTGCCTCTGTAAAAAGTGGCCAGGACAGAAGGAGAAAGAGGTGCTCTCCTCATCCGACGCAGGAAATGCAGACACTGATTTGCACGCTTCACTAAGGACGACGTGCGGAGAGATCAGTTAGCTATACATGCAGAACTTTGCGGACGGTCCATAATCAGAACTCTATGCCTTGAGAACTCTTGGGTTCATTTCAGAGCAAACCTTGGGCTTGTTAATTTGCAGGTACGGACATGAAACAATCCTGGCACATTCAACGTCCATGCTGCCTTACAACCGGATCCATACCGCGTGCTCAGGGTCACCTTCCTTTGTTACTATAGGTGACTTCCTCACCTATAGTAAATCCAATCCAGAGTTTGCCCCATTTTTGGGGTCCTTGGTGCTCTCTGAGTTTGGTAGTTTTCTTGCAGACCCAACTAAGGAAATATCAGTGCTGGAAAAGACAGTCCCCTGTCACTGTTGGTGGGAGTGGGAGTCTTGATGGCTGTTTTCTCTTTGATTGTTAGTCTGGGTTGGGCTTTTATTTTCCGCTCAGTTGGTGGTCTATTATCAATACTGGTGTTAATCTCTATTTATCTGGGTGTTAATTACGGGTGAGGAGGTATTTTGACAGGCCAATCAAGGAACTGACAAGAAAAAAACAACACTCCCACCAACCTTGACAGGGCAAGCCGGTAGTGTATTAACAAAGAGCAAACCCTACTTCCTTCTAGAGCTGATGACGTTGCCTAATTGGGTCCTGAAACATTTGCAACAAAACAACCAAGCTCAGAAGGCATCAAGGACCCCCGCAATTTCACCCTCACCCTCATCATCTTCATTTAACAACCCCATAATCCCTTGCGAGGTGGAGTCTGGGCAACTGAATGGAGATAGCAGAGTGTTTTAATGGTCGGACGCCCTTCCTGTCGCCAATGAGGAGTTTTGTTCGGCAGACATATTCTCAGTGTGCCCAGAGACAGAAATATCTGCCTACCTAGGATCGAACTCACAGCCTCCTGATTGTGAGGCGAGAGCTCCACCTCTAGGCCACCCTACAGTTCCACCCCAAGCCACAAATATTCTATATTGCCCCCCCGCCCCCTGGCTCTGAAAAGACAGTCAGAAATCAAGATATTTAGGCGCGGGACACTACTTTTCGTGCCTAGAATGAACCAACATGGCCTACTTATGCTCTCCGCCGTTATGGATCCCCCCCCCCTCAAATCATTCTCTTGAAAAATGTTGTCCACTGCTTTTATGTGAAATAGGCATGAAGGGAGGGAGCGAATGGAAGGAAGGAA
The DNA here is from genome assembly GCA_022577455.1 of Arizona elegans. Taxonomy (NCBI): domain Eukaryota; kingdom Metazoa; phylum Chordata; class Lepidosauria; order Squamata; family Colubridae; genus Arizona; species Arizona elegans. The sequence continues at coordinate 20,678,642 of JAKOOJ010000013.1, read as the reverse complement.
GGCAGAAAATGCTTTTACGCTGAATAATTGAATGCAGAAAGAACAAATGGTGCTTTTTATTCTGGGTGGCAAGAAAAACACTCTGGCATCGGGCAACTTCTCACCCCCGTCACCCCGCATAAGCTGGCCTATTGTTCCCTTTCCTCCCTTCTTCTTTCTCCATCTCCACAGCTTTGATGACAGGGCTCCTAATTCCTGAGGTAGCTTGTCCTTCCCCATTCGTCAGGCCATTTCCCCCACCCGCCGCCCCTGTTCTACTTTTAAGTCTCTGAACTTCAGGGTCAAAATATCGCTTGCGGACGACTCCAAAGTGTGTCAAAAGAGAATTTTAACAGAAGGCCAGGCTTCGCGGGTGCACTTTTCTGTAACAATCTAAACCGAGAAATGGGGGAAGTTGCGTTCAACAAGATGGCTGATTTCCCTCCCCCACCCCCAACCCTATTTTTTTTGGGGGGGGAGAAATGTTTCTGCGGGGAATTTTGCCTCAACTTCTGACCCAAAAGAGCGGTCAGTGGGGGTTGCAGAGGAACCGAGAAGAGCTGTTTTCTGACTCGGGTGAAGCAGAGCAGGGGTGAAATGCTCCCGGTTCGGACCGGATCGCCCGATCCGGTAGCAATGGAGACGGGTAGTTCAGAGAACCGGTAGCAAAAATCCCTGCCCACCCCACCATTGCCCAGCTGAGCCGCACAATCATCAGAGGCTTTTTTTTTATTTTTAAAAGCATTTTTTTCTACAACCTCTTTGGCTGAAAAAATGCTTTTAAAAGTAAAAAAAAAAAGCCTCTGATGATCACGCGGCTCAGCTGGGATCATCAGAGGCTTTTAAAAGCATTTTTTCTACAACCTCTTCGGCCGAAGAGGTTATAGAAAAAAATGTTTTTAAAAGGAAAAAAAGCCTCTGGCGATCAGGCAAGTCAGCTGGGATCGTCAGAGGCTTTTAAAAGCATTTTTTTACAACCTCTTCAGCTGAAGAGGTTGTAGAAAAAATGGTTTTAAAAGTAAAAAAAAAAAAAAAGTTGGCCAATTTTTGAGTGGCCAGAGAAAACAGAAAGTCCAGTTGCCTCTTGAAAAAAAAAAAAACACCTTTGGGAGAAGGAAGAGAGACCGACTTCGCAATACAGAACTTTAATCGGCAGGGAAATTTCCCCCCATTTTTTAAACAGGCTTCTCCAGTTTTAGGAGTTGCAGCTTATACTTTGAGGCTGCAACATCTAAAATGTCAGGAAGGTGAAAAGGACGAGGGAATATTGCTCGGAACCAAAAGAAGTATCAGTTGGAAGGACAGACCCGTGGAACATCCCAAGCAGAAAGCTTGCCACTAACAGGAAACCAAATTAGTTCTATGCAGACCAGATACATGTCATTTTGGAAGAAACAGCCTATTTACAGTGATGGCTAAATCTTTTCTGGACTGAGTGCCCAAATCGCGCGCCCGCACCCCCAAAATGGCAATGTACGTGCAGCTGCCTCGCATGTACCCTGCCATGCGTGTGTGCCCCCACATGCCCCCTCTCCCTGTGCATGCGTGCACGCCCTCCTGCACTTTCTGTGCCCCTGCGCATCCACCCGCGGGCATTCACATGCGACCCCCACCTCCTGTACATGCCTTGCCCCCCACGGCAGAGAGCCGATGACCAGCTGGCCGATGGGAGGCATGTGTGCATGTGTGGCAGAGCTGAACTGGGTCAATGGCTCATGTGCCCACAGAAAGGACGCTGTGTGCCACCTGAGGCACGCATGCCATAAATTCGCCATCACAGGCCTATTATGTAGAATATTTAAAATAAAATAATATTTTTATCAGACTTCGATGCTATCTCAAAATAAATGAATTTCCAAACTGCCAATCTTTAAGGAAATCTTTTCTTTAATTGAGCACAGCCACCGGATCATGACTCGATGCAGACAAGACTGACCTTTTGCCCCCCAATCCCTCCCTTTCCGATCCCCAATTCTCTGCTTCTCATTGGCTATCTTCCAAGTCATCCTTCAGACTTCTTGTCTCATCATTTCCCAGGAATGTTCCCCCCCCCTTCATTTCCACGACAACCCGACTTCAAAGCGATTTAGCAGGCAAAAGTTCAGAGCTTCTCTCTCTTTCTCTATGCCAGCGTTGAAGCGCTGACAATTTTATCAACAAGGTCCACTGCAAAAGGAATAACCGCTGAGTTTGTCTAGATTCTTACGTTCCATTTGGCTGCCTCTCTGTTCTATTTATGTTCTAATTATCTGATTTCTTCTCCTTAAAATTAGACTATGAAAGCTGCAGACACAGTTCAGTAGCAGCATTTTAGACAGAAGTCTAAGTCATTCAGACTTACCTGGGGAGGCCACCGAGGTCCCACTCTGAGCATATATACGGTCCGGGACGCAGTATCACCCATAGTCCTACTTCTTCTGCTGTCCTAAGAAAAGCCCTAGAGAAGCAAAAGAGAAATGGCAACAGGACTGCAAGGGCAAAACGGCTTGAAATTTAGCAAAGGAAGCTCAAAATAGCAATAACACTTAAAATTTATATACAGCTTCACAGTGCTTTACAGCCCTCTCTAAGCGGTTTAGAGAGTCAGCATTTTGCCCCCAATAATCTGGGTCCGGGTTTTACCGACCTCGGAAGGACGGAAGGATGAGTCAACCTGGAGCCGGTCAGGATCAAACGCCTGACAGTCGGCAGAATTAGCCTGCAATACTGCATTCTAACCACTGCGCCACCACGGCTGAAAAACTACCCTGTTTCCCTGAAAATAAGACCTCCCCGGATAATAAGCCCAATCAGGCTTTTGAGCGCATGTGGTAAAATAAACCCTCCCCAAAAATAAGCCCTCCCCAAAAATATTTAAACGCATGCGTAGCCGGTCCCCGCCATTTCCTCCGGTTAGGGTTAGGGAGACAGAGCTGGAAATCAGGTAAGACGGCAAGAGGAGCCCCGTCTTGCTCCACGCGCCCCCAAAAAATAAGGCCTCCTTGAAAATAAGTCCAAGCACTTATTTCGGGGTTCAGAAAAATATAAGACAAGGTCTTATTTTCGGAGGAACACTGTAACTTTAAAGACCTAACTGTAGAATGTATGGATTATTAAAAGGGACTCATGAATTTTTCCTGCCAACTACAGAGTTTGCAAAAGTTATAGCTATCTACTATTAGAATAAAACTACTAGAATAAAATTTCTGCTTTTATTTATATGTCTCAAAGCTGTGTACATAATGCCCAATCGTTTTTATTACGATCAATAGCACAAGAACCTCCTGTACTTCTGATTTCCAACTCAAACTCGCTCTTCACCTCTTTACTTCTAAAACCATCCCTCCGTTTCCTAGTGCTGCATAAGAACGAGAAATTCAGCATATATAAATTTGATATCAGATGAAAACGTATTTTTAGATTACTAGATTCGTTTCGTAAAGAAAAGGAAAATCTCCAATACGTACTGGAGGTCCAAGTTTCCGCTGAAGTCAAACTTCCCTCTGACGGCCTCGTGAAGGTTCCACGGGACATACCTGGAACACGCAGTGAATAAATATCTCCGTAATAGAGGCCCGCGACCGATCTGATTTTACGACTTTTGCAGCAGACGTTAAGCAAATCGCCATGGCCGTTAAGCGAATGCCAGAGTTGTTAAGGGAACCGAATGGTTCGCTACGGGTGCGGATTTGGCAAAACGAGAAATACACGCTAGGATTTATTAGCTAGCAGGATGCTGCCGACAGCCATAACTTCAACCTGGGTGCTAAGCACCCCATGACTGTGGGGTTACCCCAACCATCAAAACTACCGAATCTGGGTTGTAAGTACCACTTCCCCCCCTCAAGGTGGGTGCATCAGAACTTTGAATAGCCACTACGTTACGGGTCGTAAGTCAAGGACTATCTGTATTCCAGTGAAATCGGCAATTACCGTATTTTTCGGAGTATAAAACGCACTTTTCCCCCCTAAAAGAGGGTGAAAATTTGGGTGTGTCTTATACACTGAATGTAGCCACGCCCACCTGCCGGCCCCCACCCTTTGGCCTCTGCCTCCCAGCAATTTACCTCCTTGCAGCAAGCAGCAAACAGTTCGTTTCAGCTTCAGCACAGCCTGATTAGCACAAGCAGCTGATTGTCAGTTGGATCGGTCTCCCGATCCTCAGCTGTTTCAGGCTGCAGGGACTGCCATTGTCTATTGCCGTGTGCCCCATTTGCTGCAAGGAGGCAAATTGCTGGGAGGCAGAGGCAGACTTTTTTTTTTCTTGTTTTCCTTTCCAAAAAAGGTAGGTGCATTGTCAGATTTCGATGTCATCTCAAATAAACTGCACTCCCAAACAATTAATCTTTGCTGAAATATTCCATTTATTGAGTAAGACAGATTTGGCCCCGACTTCGTCGTAGCCAATACTAACCCTCTGGCCCCCCAAACCCTTCCCTTTCCGTTCCCCAATTCATCTTTCCCCAGCTTCTGACCTCACCCCACAGGAATGTTCCCCCCTCCCATCCCATCTCCTAGGGGATATTATCTACAGAGAAAATAAGTAGGTGAAAAGTCAAGCCTCGTCTTTTTATGGCAGCATCAGAATCCTGACATGCGTCTTATAGTCCGGAGTGTCTTATACTCTGAAAAATACGGTACATTGAGACAAAGCTGAGCGGGCTGTGAAGAGCAGACAAGCCTTACGTTGTGAGGGTGTTCAGGCCGCAGGCCTTCATCTTGACCAAGCGGTCCCTCCAATATTCCTGGGGGATGCGGAAATAGTGCATTGAGCCGCCAAGGATGCGAAAGGGCTTCTCCTCCAGCAGGAACTGCGAGTGCTTGGCCTGTAAGCCCAGCACTCGGCCCCAGAACCGCATGGGAATTACGTTCGTCAAGTTAAACCTGAACAGGAAAAAAGGAAAAGGATACTGGTAGCAGAGCGAGGTAGAGTCGGTTTAATCTGGTGGTTAAGGCACCAGGCTAGAAAGTGGGAGGCCGTGAGCTCTAGTCCTGCGGTAGGCTTGAAAGCTGGCTGGTTGACTTTGGGTAATCACCCAAGCCCACTTTCATGCCTAAAGTAGGACTAGAACTCCCAGTCTCCTGGTGATTGGCCAAAGGATACTCAGCCGGCTTTCATGCCCAAGGTGTGACTAGAACTCCCATTCTCCTGGTGATTGGCCAAAGGACACCCAGCTGCCTTTCATGTCCAAGGTGTGACTAGAGCTCCCATTCTGCTGGTGATCGGCCAAAGGATACTCAACCGGATTTCATGCCCAAGGTGTGACTAGAACTCCCAATCTCCTGGTAATTCACCAAAGGACTCCCAGCCAGCTTTCATGCCCAAGGTGTGACTGGAACTCCCATTCTCCCGGTGATTGGCTAAAGGACACCCAGGCGGCTTTCATGCCCAAGGTGTGACTAGAACTCCCAATCTCCTAATAATTCACCAAAGGACACCCAGCCAGCTTTCATGCCCAAGGTGTGACTAGAACTCCCAGTCTCCCGGTGATTGGTCAAAGGATATTCAGCCGGCTTTCATACCCAAGGTGTGACTAGAACTCACAGTCTCCTGGTAATTCACCAAAGGACACCCAGCCAGCTTTCATGCCCAAGGTGTGACTAGAACTCCCAGGCTCCTGGTGACTGGCCAAGGGACACCTCACCAGCTTTTGTGCCCAAGGTGTGACTAGAACTCACCGTCACCCAGTGATTGGCCCCAAGTCACCCAACCAGCCAGTTTATATGCCTATTTTGCCTCTTCTCTCCTGTATTTAACCGATTTCATGGAGTCGTGCTATAAAACTTCTCTCTTCCGGCCTCTCTTTGCCCGTCCCCCAAGTTCATCCTTCCAAAGAATCTTTTTATTTCCCTTCAGCATCCATGATTTAACTTTGAGAACTCTCCTTTGCTTCATCAACTTGCGTTATCCTGGATCTCTGGGGAGGGGAAAAAAAAGAAGGAAAAAAAGAAAACCACAGCTTTCAGGAGGAAATCTTCAACCCACCCTTGAAAACTCCGAACAACGAAACGAGCAGAGAAGTTAGAAAAATGGGAAGCTGTAAAACGATGGGTCTCTGCAGGTGTGCGAACGCAGGTCCCGTTTTCAGAGACAAATGTTTAAAATGTTCCCTACAGTCTACAACACTATTCTGGCAGCACCAAGCTGTGTTGTCAAACAAGAAGCAGATATAAAGAGGCAGAGAGAATCTGGAATTTTGCCGTGCTCTGTTTCCTTAACCAACAAAACATTTTGCTTCCCCCCCTCGCAATGTTTCAGGACGCGAAACTAGCGAACCAGAAGAAAAAGAATATGATCTCTGATACCTGCTGTCAGCACGTCAAGATGCATTTATCCTAGTGCTGACATGAGAAGGAGAACGCAAGTGTCTGCAACGGGACGGCTGCCTTTCACCTACTTATTTTAGCTGGAGATAATGTCCCCTAGGAGATGGATGGGAGGGGGGAAATTCTTTGAGTTGGAGCAGTAGATTAGGAGTGAATGATTGGGAAGATGGCCAAAGAATGCAGAGGAGTGGGGGAAGGAAGAAGAGGGATTTTGGGTCAGCACCTCAATGCTGGCTGCATGGAGTCAGTGTAAAAGTTGCCGTGCTAAATAAAATGGAAGTTTGTTTCAAAAAAGACTTTGTTTGAGATGCAATTTATTTGAAGACGGCCTGAAAACCTGACACCTGCCTATTTACCGTAACTGAATAAAAACGGCCATAATCCAGTGGACTTCATCCAGGCTGACTGTTCTCTCTGTGGGTTTTTGTGCTCTTCAAGGCACTTGTGTTCAACTTACTATCTGAAATCACTGCAGGAGCCATGTAGAAACTAGGAACTGAGAATGCTAGCTTGTCTATGTATCGGTGTGATGGAGACAGGTTTGAGCAGGGATCTGAGGCCATCTTATTCCCAAGATGGTGAAGACAATAATCACCAGAACTGTTAAACAGAAGTTGAATTGTTGTCTGTTCCTAGAAAGATATTTCTGCCATTAATGACTTATTCCTCTATTAAAGGAACAGTTATCCAAGGAAAAATGATTGCTCATGAGAAATAAGTGAAAAACAAGGAGGTGACTTTATTTTTTTAAAGAGGAATCTCATGTGTTAGAATAGAATAGAATAACAGAGTTGGAAGGGACCTTGGAGGTCTTCTAGTCCAACCCCCAGCTTAGGCAGGAAACCCTACACCACTTCAGACAAATGATTGTCCAACCTCTTCTGAAAAACTTCCAGTGTTGGAGCATTCACAACTTCTGCAGGCAAGTTGTTCCACTGATTAATTGTTCTAACTGTCAGGAAATTTCTTCTTAGTTCTAAGTTGCTTCTCTCCTTGATTCATTTCCACCCATTGCTTCTTGTCCTGCCCTCAGGTGCTTTGGAGAATAACTTGACTCCCTCTTCTTTTTGGCAACCCCTGAGATATTGGAAGACTGCTATCATGTCTCCCCTAGTCCTTCTTTTCATCAAACTAGAAATACCCACTTCCTGCAGCTATTCTTCATACCTTTTAGCCTCCAGTCCCCTAATCATCTTTGTTGCTCTTCCCTGCACTCTTTCTAGAGTCTCAACATGTTGTTTTCTTGAACTTCCCAGATCCTGAGACCTAAACAAGCTAAGATCTACAGCAACTAGGGAAACGTCCAGATGTGTGGACTTCCAGCTCCACAGCTTCACAGCAATGGCCTTGCTGGCTGGGGAATTCTGGGAGTTGAAGTCCCCATGCCTGGAAACTGTCCATGTTGGGACAGTTGCTCTATTGCAAAGGACCAAGAAGGATGCATGAAGAAGACAATTTCTACCGGGACTGTTAGGGGCTGGTAGACGAATCATGGTTTAAGATGAGACAGCTTGACTCTTGTCAATAGAAGCCCCAGAGAAAAAGTTAAAAAGGAAGAGTTGATAGGGAAGTTTAAGGACATAAATGTTCAGAATTACAATAGAGCACCAAATCTAGACAGCATACAAAAAAAGCAGAGACATCACCCTGCCAACAAAAGTGCGTATAGTCAAGGTGATGGTTTTCCCAGTTGCAATGTGTGGCTGTGAAAGTTGGACCATAAGAAAGGCTGAGCGCCAAAGAACGGAGGCCTTTGAACTCTGGTGCTGGAGAAGACTCCTGCGAGTCCCTTGGACTGCAAGGCGATCAAACCGGTCAGTCCTAGAGGAGATCAACCCTGACTGCTCTTTGGAAGGCCAGATCCTGAAGAGGAAACTCAAAGACTTTGGCCACCTCATGAGAAGGAAGGAAGGACTCATTGGAGAAGATGCTGGGAAAGATTGAAGGCAAAAGAAGAAAGGGACAACAGAGAACGAGGTGGCTGGATGGAGTCACTGAAGCAGTCGGCGTGATCTTAAATGGACTCTAGAGGATGGTAGAGGGCAGGAAGGCCTGGAGGAACATTGTCCATGGGGTCGCAATGGGTCAGACACGGCTTCGCAACTAACAACCACCAACGATATTAGACATAAAAATTGCAATGGTTGACTCTACAAACTTAGAGGGAACCTTCATACCACATCATACTGCTAGCTTATAGCAAGAACATGCAGGCAGTGGTAATAGCAGTTAGAAAAGGAATCCTGAATAAAATGTGGGATGCCTAAATCCCGCATGGATGAACTAGAAACTATAGTTTACAAACTGCAAACTACAACATTTTTTAAAGGGAAGAAGAACTTATTCGGTATTATTACAAGCTACAATTTTTCTACAATCTTTGACACTAATTACAAGCAGATATTTCATTTCTTATTCTCAGCTAAGGTACTTTTTCGGCTGAGATTTTATTTTTCTTGTCATCTTTTATTCATCTGTCATTTTTTTAATACATCTGCGGATTTCAAACTATATCTAGAGGGCAGCCTCAAATTCTATTTCAACATTAGCCACAGAAGGGACCGAAAGGAGAATCGGGAACTCCTAGAATGAAGGGAGACATTTCCTGAAGGTTAGAACAATTAATCGGTGGGATGGTTTGCCTCCAGACATTGTGGGTACTTCAACACTGGAAGTGTTCAACAAGAGTTTGGACAGCCCTTTGTTCAAAGTGGTATACAGTAGGGGTCTGCAACCTTAAACACTCAAAGAGCCATTTGGACCCGTTTCCCACACAAAAGAAAACACCGGGAGCCACAAAACCTGGGTGGGCGTGGCCAACTCGATGTCGCTCACTTCCACCAGTCACATGACCCTCTAGCCACGCCTACCCAGGCGGTCATTAGGGCAGAAAACTGGTTGTTAAAAAACACCGGGAACCACAAAACCCTTTTGACATCTCTCTTTCTCTCCCTCCTCCCTCCCCCTCTATATCTCTCTCTGTCTCTCTCTCTGTATCTCTGTTTCTGCCCTGGCCGCTTCTCCATTCCCTGCTGTCACCCTTAACTTCTCAGGCCAGGCGAGGAGTGACTGGGAGGGGAGGGCGAGGGGCGGGGCCAGCCAGTGGTGGGATCACCCGCCAGGAAGCCACAGCAGAGGGACCAAAGAGCCACACGCGGCTCCAGAGCCGTAGATTGCCCACACCCGCTATATAGGGTCTCCTTCTTAAGCAGGGAGTTGGACTAGAAGACCTCCAAGGTCCCTTCCAACTCTGCTATTCTGTCACAAGGGAACCAGAACAATTTTCACTCATGAGACCTTCTCTTTTGATCCAATATTTAGTCCGTTGTGAAGGCCAGTGTTCTTAGCTGTGAGGTTTACCTGCTCCGGGCTAATTTTGATTTCAAGTTTTTTATTTTATTTTATATTGTTTATACATATCAATGTGTGAATAGTGTGAATGCATAAAAACATGATTAGCAGTGAAACATCAGAACTAGAACATGGGCGATTAGATAATGAAAGAATATATTTTAATATACATACGTGTATTCATAGAATTATACTCTGTATTATAGAATTATGTATTTATGTATTTATTTATTTGATTTGATTTCTATACCGCCCTACTCCCGAAGGACTCAGGGCGGTGCACAGCCAAACAATAAAATGCATACATACAACATTTAAAAGTGGAATTAAAATCAAATTAAATAATTTTGGCCCAGACAAATTAAAACCCCAATCAATTTAAAACCAATTTTAAAATTTGAATATATAAAATCCAAAAAAATATTTAAAAAGTATTAATGATTGTGAATGGTACTAGGCGTGTATATTGAGGCAATGAATAATGAGAGATTGAAGGATGAATTTTTGATATAAATTGATGTGAAGTAGTTAACTAAAGGAAGTGAAAAAGAAACCATGTCTTTGAATATTATAGTGATATTGGAAGGGGAAAAAAATAAAATAAAATTAAGATAGAAACAAGAGGGGAATAATAATATACCTATATATATCAGGGGTGGGTTGCCCCTGGTTCGAACAGATTCGCAAGAACCGGTAGTAAAACTGGCGGCAGGTCCCGCCCACCGCCCCGGATGTTGTCATCAGCGATCTGCGCATACAGAGAAGCAAGGCGCGTGCCCGCGATCCCGTTGCGAACTGGTGATAAAGGTAAGTAGAACCCACCCGATACGTGTGTGTGTGTGTGTGTGTGTGTGTGTATGTTATGTATGTATGTTATGTATCAGGGGTGGGTTCTACTTACCTTTACCATCGGTTCGCAATGGGATTGTGCCCGCTCGCTTCGCTCACCTTTCTTCTGCGCATGCACAGAAACTTCTGCTCATGCACAGATTGCTGATGACAACATCCGGGGTGGATGTTGCGAACCGGTCCGAACTGGGGGCAACCCACCACTGGTAAGTAGGTAGGTAGGTAAGTAGGTAGGTATTGACATGAAGGTATATGAAAGAACAAAAGGAAAGTTTAGAATTGAAGGGTACTAGTAAAAGATATGTGTATATGAAACTATGAAAATGAAATGTAATAACTAGGAGCCTCGGTGGTGCAGCGGACTAAGTGCCGTTCAGTGCTAGCACTTAGCTTCCAGCTGCCTGCAATTAGTGCGAGTTCAAATCTCCACCAGGCTCAAGGTTGACTCAGCCTTCCATCCTTTCGAGGTAGGTAAATTGAGGACCCGGATTGTGGGGGCAATAAGGCAGCTTTGTATAGAACAACACCGCTTAGGGGGGGCCCAAAAGCCCCAATAAGCAGGTATACACATAAAAATATGCCGGCTATCGCTATAATGCATTGTAAGCTGCTCTGAGTGTACGGAGAAGGGCGGCATATAAATTGGACAAATCAATCAATCTATCAATAACATTATGTTTATTGTACTGAAATGTATGATACCCAGATATCACACTATTCACACATTGATCTGCCTCAGGCTAATTTTGAGCCAGCAGGCCAACCCAACGTTTGTCCGTGGTTTCCTTATCTTTCAAGGCCTGTACGATTCCCAGGTACTGCAAAAACTGTGAAAAATGCTCTACTCATAATGTGGTGACAGGATCCAGCTTTGAAAGTTGAGGGTGTCCTGGACAGGTTAGATGCAAGATATGGGATGACTGACAGGGGTCTATCATCTCTCAGAGAACTTGAGAGATACATATTCATCTCTCTCACCTGTAAGCACCGAGGCCACCTGGGCTTCTGTTGGCCCAACACGGAACTGATTTACTACATCAGCAAGGTGTCTTCCTTTGTCCATTACTTTTTACGATAGTCTTTAAATCATAGCCAGCTTGACGTGGCATTGCTCTCTGCCCTCCTTTCTGTATTTGAGGATCTGCCAGGGAAATTCTCCCCTAGGGACTTACTGATTCAGCAGGGGAGACACATACACAGGGGAGAAACAAGAGCCTGGTGGCGCAGCAGACTAATAGCCTGTTATTAACATTCAGCTGCCTGCAATTACTGCAAGTTCGAATCTCCCCAGGCTCAAGGTTGACTCAGCCTTCCATCCTTTCTAAGGTAGGTAAATTGAGGACCCAGATTGTGGGGCAATAAACTGACTTTGTATAAATATACAAAAGAATGAAGGCTATTGCTTAATGCATTGTAAGCCGCCCTGAGTCTCCGGAGAAGGGGGCATATAAATCAAATTAAAAAAAATAAAGTAAATATACATGCACACAAGTGTCTCTCCCCCAGGCAACCCTGTGTTCCCAATTTCAGCTTTTCCAAATGAAATGCCACACGCCCACGTGCGCGCTCTCTCCGTCTCCCCCAAAATGTCAATTTGTAGACATCGCTTTATTTTCCACCACCCCACCCCCCGAGTCATCTTTTGATCTTCCTCCAAATTCAATTTGCATCATTTGCTCGGCTTTAATCTAATCGGAACATTTCTTTCGTTTAGTAGCCCAGCTCACTAACGAAGCGATGAAAAGAAAGAATAGACAAAAATAGACATCACATCCTTAAAATGTACTAAAAAAAAAATCGGCAATGTTCGTGAGGGTTTAGTTTGGGTTGTTGGTTTTTTTTTTTTTTTTTACACATTAATGAACATTGCCCGGTTGTGTACATGAATTGTAGCCAAACCAAACAGAAGGACGTTAATGTGTACATTTATCTGAACTTCCATTCTGGGGGGAAAAAAATATTTGTCTGCTTTAACCAGTGGCAGGTTAGTGTTTAAATCTGCCAAAAAATGCAATTTGCAAAGCACCTCTTCCCAATCAAATCCTAAACCCGGGATGGCGAACCTATGGCATGCATTCCACAGGTGGCACGTGGAGCCATCTCTGCCCTAGGTCAGCTCCACCACGCATGCGTGTATGCCTCCCAGCTGATTTTCAGGTCTCCGCTGCGCATGCAGGAGACACGCGCGCTGTTGTGGCCCGTCAGCGGCCTGTGCGGATTGTAGCTGATTCTGACAGCGAGGAGGCTGGTGTGGTGCTGTGCCAGCAGCCTATGCAGCTGGACAGTGAGGAGGCTGGAGAAGATGTGGTGCCAGAGGAGGGGATTCAGCCAGGGCCTTCAGAACCTCCTTTAAGTGAAGAGGACGAAGAGGAGGAGCCTCTTCTCAATGCATGGGTGCGCAGAACTGCCAAAAAGCTGGAGTGGAGGAGGTCTTCTCTAGAGTAAGGCTTGGGGCTAATTGGTCACTCCCTTAGCCTATTTAAGGAGGAACGGCGATTGCAGCAAGCTGTAGGGAACAACTTTAGTTCACTCTCCTTCGCGTCTGGATTCTCTCCAAAATTGCTTCTGGGCTTTCCACCAACTCTAGTAAGACTGTGATTACCTTATCTTAGAATGCTTGTAGGCTGTTAAGGAAGTTTATTACCAGCCTTTGGTTGAAAAAGACTGAGTTATTAAGCTTTGTATAGAGTTTGTGTGTGCTGCGTTCTTTGGGGTCCGTAGCTGGGGCAGAACACGCGCACGCCCATGTTGCCCTGCCTCTCCCAGGAGTCTCCACGCAGCCCTTTTTGGATGCCAGATAAGTACAGGGCTCGCACGGAGGCTCTGGGAGGGCGAAAAATGGGCCTACCAGAAGTCTGGAAACAGGCTGTTTCTGGCCTCCGGAGGGCTGGGGTAGGCCATTTTTGCCTTCCTGGAGGCTCCAGGAAAGCCTCTGGAGGGCGAAAAACAGATCTCCCGGAAATCTGGAAACATGTCGTTTCTGGCCTCCGGAGGCTTCAGGGAGACCTGCTAGGCCCAAAATGGGGGGGGGGGGGGGGAGTGTCGCATGCCCGGAGCAGGAGGAGCGCGGGTGAGGTTTGTCACACATGTAGGGGGGCGGGGTGTGCGGGAGGCATTGCATTATGGGCTTGGGCAGGCACGCGCGTGCTTTTGGCACCAGAGAAAAAAAAGTTTAGCCACCACTGCGCTATACAGATACTTCACTTGAAGTTACAACGGCATTGAAAAAAAAAAAACAAAAACTTTACAACCATTTTTCAGGACTGTTGCAGCATCCCTGCGGTCACGTGACTTCCGCTCGGATACGCGGGCAACTGACTCACATTTATGACGGAGGCAGCGTCCCTGGGTCGCCTGATCCCCTTTTTGCGGCCTTTCTGACAAGCCAAGATCAATGGGGAAGCCAGATTCGCTTAACAACCTTGTTACTACTGTTAACAACCGCAGTGGTGACAAGAAGTCGTTAAAAAAAAAAATGGGGCCAAATTCACTTAGCGAACATCTCACTTGGCAACAGAAATCCGGGGGCTCAACTGTGGTCGTAAATCGAGGACTACTTGTGATTTTTTTTTTTTCAGAAGTCGCTACTTCCAAGGGCCAAATGTGACCTTAATTTTTTAATTCAGTCCTAGAGTAGCTTAACTCAATATGTCTTGTAATAAGAGGGCTGCCCTGCTAACCTGGAGATTTACTTGTTATCCAGCTTTAACAGAAGGAGGCAGCTAAGTAGGGCCATGAGTTTAGAAGGGCATTCGTCCTAAGGAGAGGATACACCAGCAAGCAGAATCACTAGTACAGTGACTAACCTTTTTGCCGTCGCGTGTCAAAAGCAGGGGGAACGCGGGGGGAGGGGGTTGTTCAAATGCATGCCAACACCCATAATTCAATGTGCCCTGCCCCCCAATGCATGCGACCCCACACGCTCCCCCTGCTTTTGGCACATGATACCACAGTGGGCCAAGTAGGCCCATTTTTTGACCTCCCCAGGCTCCAGAGGCTTTCTAGGATCCTGGGAAGGGCAAAAACGGCCTACCTCAACCTCCCGGAGGCCCTCCGCAGGCTGGAAACAGCCCGTTTCCCGACTTCTGGTGGGCCCAAAAATCAGCTGGCTGGTGCACGCGTGCGCACTGGAACTGAACTAGGGCAATGCTCGCGTGCCCACTGATATGGCTCCGCGTGCCACAGGTGGCACGCGTGCCATAGGTTCGCCATCACGGCACTAGTAGGTTGGGAGGCAACCGCAAGGAAGGTAGGAAGAATGTAAAAAGTGCTTTCTCACACATGCAGGACTTAAATCACCCTGATTCACATCCAGAAATAGGTGCGCAAGTATCGCTAGAAGAGAAAGGAACTAGGAGAAAAATGACACCAATTTGGGTCATAACAGGGCAGCAGATGGCTGACTGCATTCCTCCTCTGATCTGTTGGGACTCCAGCTCCCATCAATCCTAGCCAGCGGGGTTAACAGCAAGGGACGAGGGTAGTTGTGATCCAAAAATATTAAGAGGATGGAGGCTGGTTTTCGGTGGGTTTGAATCCATTCTCTGCAGTTTGCATATTCTTTGTAAATGTAAAGTTATAAAGAATATACAAGATTTGCAACAACGTCCCACGTAATTTTTGATTGCCCCCTATATTCAGACCTGAGGAAACACCAACTGGGCAGGATCTTTTATACCAGCACCCCTAAGTCTAAAGAGCACTTTTTGCGATATTGTTTGTTAGGTTCCAACTTGCAGTTGGTAAAATGGATTGCTAAATTTGTGGTAAAGTTGATGGGAAGGAGGACAAAGTTGGTGCAGCAAAATGCGGTAGATTGTAAGAATGACCGCTTGATCTAACAATGTAATTTTAATAGCAGTTAACACTGATTGGGTAGACGCAGGGGCGACATTATAATATAATTTTAATTATATGTAAGCGGTATTTTAAATAATTGTATTTTATCCCGTATTTTATCCCGATTTTATTTTAGATCGTATTTTATTCTAATTGTATTTTAATTGGGAGTTATTCCAATCTCACTTAATTTGTTTTACCAAACCTTTGTAATGATTTCTCTTTGGAATTCTGCACTTGATATGGCCCAATGGGCTAATCAATAAATAAAATTGAATGGAATGGAATACAAGTTTTGCATCAAAAGTGGTTTTTTTTTATTTTTGAAAAAAGCAACTGGACTGATTTTTTATTTTTTTGAGGAGGAGGAAGAAGAAGACATTTGGCTTCCAATCCTGGAAGCTTCATCCGTTGAATTAGATGGTGTGGGAGATGGAAGGAGCCTCATCTGACCAGCTTTCTGCCAGGAGAATAAATCCTTCCATTCGCCCCCTCCATTCAGTCAGAACTGAAGAAGCTTCTTAGATGAGAAGCGAAACCTCTTCAAAGAAAAACCAGAAAGCCTCTTGAAAAAGCACCTTTGGGACAACCATGACTTGGATGACTGAGAATCTTCACACACATCAAGTTTTATAGTTTTTGAATTCTCCCAAATGAATGCATTTCTCCCCCAAACTAATGATTTGATCAACTACAGGACATTTTGATGGGAATATTTTGCATGTGTCTGTCATGAACTGAAGCTGGAAGATAAGACATTCTTTTTCATAGGTATATTTTTTGTTTGTTTGTGGTCATAACAGACCAGACTATTCTTCTTCTGTTTCTTGTACATTTTCTTAGAAAACTCACAGGAAACACATATATTCCAACATGGAAGTTTCAACATGGAAGAAGTTAAGTAGGAGTGAAACTAAATTGACAACAAATTAAGAGTGATTCTACTAGGAAGATGGCTCTTGATTTGCATTTTTTTTTTTTAATTTGATTTATATGCCGCCCTTCTCCAGAGACTCAGGGCGGTTTACAATGCGTTAAGCAATAGCCTTCATACTTTTGTATATACCTGCTTAATAGGGCTTTCGCACCCCACCACCCAAGCGGTGTTCTTTTTTATACAGTCAGTTTATTGCCCCCAAAATCCGGGTCCTCATTTTACCTACCTCAGAAGGATGGAAGGCTGAGTCAACCTTTTTTTAAAAAAAATTGATTTATATGCCGCCCTTCTCCGGAGACTCAGGGCGGCTTACAATGCGTTAAGCAATAGCCTTCATCCTTTTGTATATTTATACAAAGTCAGCTTATTGCCCCCACAATCTGGGTCCTCAATTTACCTACCTTAGAAAGGATGGAAGGCTGAGTCTGGCGAAATTCGAACCCGCAGTAATTGCAGGCAGCTGGTCTTAATAACAGGGTGCTTTAGACCACTGTACTATCAAGGCTCTTATCACTTTATCTGGCTTAAGAAGAAATTTTTAAATTCTTTTAATTAGTCTGTGATTTTTAACTTTCGGGCCAAAATTTATATATATATTTAAATGTTTTAATATTTGTATTCTATGTTTTTTATCTTGGCTGTACACCGCCCTGAGTCCTCAGGGAGAAGGGCGGTATATAAATTGGAATTAAATTAAATTAAATTAAATTTATCACTTCATGATAAATGACCTGTTTCATTCTGTTTGGCCACAGAGAAGGAAGTAATTAAAACACAGTTTAAAATGTACACGTCTGCTGTTCAGCTCCACAAAAAAACAAAACAAAAAAAAAAAACAACTATTAGATCATATAGAGTTTGAACATTCATCAGAGAGGCAGCCTTCAAAATTAATCTTTTGACAACTTGCAAGCAAAGGAATAGACTGAATCACTTTTGCTTTCCTTTGTCAAAGCAAATCCATTTTTATCATAGCCATAGATTGTAAGGGGCTAGGAATACAGCCCTTAAAAGGAAGCCTGTATAAAGCATGTAAAACTGTGAATTTAAATGAGTTATTAAAAAAAAAAAGCTACAAGGTATAAAAGATGCACAAATTGAATATATGGAACAAAAGATTTAACAGGGGAGAAAGGACCATAAAAAGTTAGCAAGCGGGGAAAACTATTTGGATTAAGTTTCGGAACGCCGTAACACAATAATATTATTATATTATTAATAATAATAATAACCTGACAGTTAGAACAATTAATCAGTGGAACAACTTGCCACCAGAAGTTGTGGATGCTCCAACACTGGAAGTTTTTAAGAAGAGGTTGGATAACCATTTGTCTGAAGTGGTGTAGGGTTTCCTGTCTGAGCAGGGGGTTGGACTAGAAGACCTCCAAGGTCCCTTCCAGTTCTGTTATTCTCTTCTCTTCTCTTCTCTTCTCTTCTCTTCTCTTCTCTTCTCTTCTCTTAAACCAGGTGCACACGGAAATCTAGTTTATACTGTTGAGCCCCAAGTCTAAGCTAGAAGCCATCCTGTGGTGAATTTAGGAGTGCTGCTGCAGAGAATATGGCAATATTATATGTTGCAGCAGCAGTGGCATCTGAAATCAACAGGATGGTGTAGAATTACTTTGTGTGCCTTGTGTATTTATGTAGTGGTGGTAAGATGAGACTGGCATGGATGTTGCTACAGTACAAACATCAGAGAAGAACATGTGTTCAGATTCATCGATGTCTTTCCTTCACCAGCAGAAAACTACCATGGGGTTAATTCCCAGGAAACCGAGGCTTTCCTTCTTTTGCAATCAATATGAGATAGTTTTTTTTAAACTATCTCATATTAAACACTGCGTGAAATTATTTATAAAGCAACTCCAGATTTATCTAAGTAAGCAGCTGATGAGGAGGGCAGTGCTGCCCATCCAACAGAAGGACCTGAAGAAACAGGGAAAATGTACACAGCAATCTTTTAGGCAGGCATTTGTGATCAGTCCAACCTACCTCACAAGGTTGTTGTGGGAAAAATAGGTGGCAAGCATAGGTTAGGTTTGCTGCCTTGAGTTATGTATATAAATGAAAGGCAGTTTGGCGATAATCCTAGCTTAAGAAACCAGGAGGCTGTGAGTTCTAGTTCCACCTCAGGCTTGAAAGCTGGCTGGGTGACTTTGGACCAATCACTAGGAGAGAGTGAGTTCTAGTTCTGCCTTAGACATGAAAGCTGGCTGGGTGACTCTGGGCCAATCACCAGGAGGCTGTGAGTTCTAGTTCCACCTCAGGCATGAAAGCCGGCTGGGTGACTTTGGACCAATCACTAGGAGAGAGTGAGTTCTAGTTCTGCCTTAGACATGAAAGCTGGCTGGGTGACTTTGGGCCAATCACCAGAAGGCTGTGAGTTCTAGTTCCACCTCAGGCATGAAAGCCAGCTGGGTGACTTTGGACCAATCACTAGGAGAGAGTGAGTTCTAGTTCTGCCTTAGACATGAAAGCTGGCTGGGTGACTTTGGGCCAATCACCAGGAGGCTGTGAGTTCTAGTTCTACCTCAGGTATGAAAGCCGGCTGGGTGACTTTGGACCAATCACTAGGAGAGAGTGAGTTCTAGTTCTGCCTTAGACATGAAAGCTGGCTGGGTGACTCTGGGCCAATCACCAGGAGGCTGTGAGTTCTAGTTCCACCTCAGGCATGAAAGCCGGCTGGGTGACTTTGGACCAATCACTAGGAGAGAGTGAGTTCTAGTTCTGCCTTAGACATGAAAGCTGGCTGGGTGACTCTGGGCCAATCACCAGGAGGCTGTGAGTTCTAGTTCCACCTCAGGCATGAAAGCCGGCTGGGTGACTTTGGACCAATCACTAGGAGAGAGTGAGTTCTAGTTCTGCCTTAGACATGAAAGCTGGCTGGGTGACTTTGGGCCAATCACCAGAAGGCTGTGAGTTCTAGTTCCACCTCAGGCATGAAAGCCAGCTGGGTGACTTTGGACCAATCACTAGGAGAGAGTGAGTTCTAGTTCTGCCTTAGACATGAAAGCTGGCTGGGTGACTTTGGGCCAATCACCAGGAGGCTGTGAGTTCTAGTTCTACCTCAGGTATGAAAGCCGGCTGGGTGACTTTGGACCAATCACTAGGAGAGAGTGAGTTCTAGTTCTGCCTTAGACATGAAAGCTGGCTGGGTGACTCTGGGCCAATCACCAGGAGGCTGTGAGTTCTAGTTCCACCTCAGGCATGAAAGCCGGCTGGGTGACTTTGGACCAATCACTAGGAGAGAGTGAGTTCTAGTTCTGCCTTAGACATGAAAGCTGGCTGGGTGACTTTGGGCCAATCACCAGGAGGCTGTGAGTTCTAGTTCTACCTCAGGTATGAAAGCCGGCTGGGTGACTTTGGACCAATCACTAGGAGAGAGTGAGTTCTAGTTCTGCCTTAGACATGAAAGCTGGCTGGGTGACTCTGGGCCAATCACCAGGAGGCTGTGAGTTCTAGTTCTACCTCAGGCATGAAAGCCGGCTGGGTGACTTTGGACCAATCACTAGGAGAGAGTGAGTTCTAGTTCTGCCTTAGACATGAAAGCTGGCTGGGTGACTCTGGGCCAATCACCAGGAGGCTGTGAGTTCTAGTTCTACCTCAGGCATGAAAGCCGGCTGGGTGACTTTGGACCAATCACTAGGAGAGAGTGAGTTCTAGTTCTGCCTTAGACATGAAAGCTGGCTGGGTGACTCTGGGCCAATCACCAGGAGGCTGTGAGTTCTAGTTCTACCTCAGGTATGAAAGCCGGCTGGGTGACTTTGGACCAATCACCAGGAGAGAGTAAGTTCTAGTTCTGCCTTAGACATGAAAGCTGATTGGGTGACTTTGGGCCAATCACCAGGAAGCTGTGAGTTCTAGTTCTACCTCAGGTATGAAAGCCGGCTGGGTGACTTTGGACCAACCACCAGGAGAGAGTGAGTTCTAGTTCTGCCTTAGACATGAAAGCTGGTTGGG
The DNA here is from genome assembly GCA_022577455.1 of Arizona elegans. Taxonomy (NCBI): domain Eukaryota; kingdom Metazoa; phylum Chordata; class Lepidosauria; order Squamata; family Colubridae; genus Arizona; species Arizona elegans. The sequence continues at coordinate 20,658,421 of JAKOOJ010000013.1, read as the reverse complement.
TGACTTTGGGCCAATCATTCTCTCTTTGTTGTGTGGGAAAAATAGGAGGAAGTATTAAGAATGTTTTCTGCCTTGGAGCTACCTATAAAGTCATACAGGAAGGATAAAAATCTAATAAATAAATAGATAGGATACAAATTTTTTATTATTATTATTATTATTATTATTATTATTATTATTATTATTATATTTCTTAAAGAGGCAGGCTATGCATTAACTTGTCCAATTTCTCGTTGATGGCAACCATCGCTTATTTGTGTTAGGAAAAGCGACTCCTTTGCAACCACAAGGCAACAAAAAACAAACACCAGGTTGCCTGCCATTAAGGCACTAAGGCGTTATCCGGGCAAAGGCAGCTTGTAGGCTTTACCCAACAGATCCGTGGGTCTTTTCTTCTAAAAACGGCGGGTGCAAGGAGGAGAGGGAGCCTCTTTCTGACATGCTTCCTCTGGTATCCGAAGCCCCGACAACCCCCTTGCCCCCCCCACCCTCCAAACGGGCTGGCATCCCCAAAAATCCTTGCCAAGTTTGCAATGGGCGCCTTCAGAAAGTTCGGCAGTTCGAATCCCTAGTACAGTGAGCGGGGGGGGGGGGGGGGAAGAGGGGTTGGACTAGATGACCTCCAACGTCCCTTTCCAACTCCGTGACTGTTATCAGATGCTGCGGATGGGGAAGGGGGGTGCAAAAACCAGTTTGAAAGATGCTTGTAAAAGAAATAAAGACAAAACAAAACAAAAAACCCCCTTTTTTGGGGGAGGGGGGCAGTCTGCCTTTAAAGCAGTGCTGTGCGCCTTTGTCTTTGTGTGTGTGATTGTGTGATTGTGTGTGTGTGTGTGTATGTGTGTGTGTTTGATTGTGTGCAATTTGATGTCCTTGCAAAGTCCCGACAGAGCAAAAGATGTTGGAGATGGAGGGTCCCCATTTTTGCAAAATGGGGAGGGGGATGTTTTCCTTTTCCTCCTAAGGGGATGATGAAGGGTGATGGGAAGGAATGGGGAGGGTGGCTTTCCCCCCCCACCCCTCATTCCAGCCCTTGGCTGGCTGTGGATGATGGGCCTGGTGGTCGTCACGTGGTCCAGGGGGGGCTGGGGATAATGGGGGCGGTAGTCGCAGCATCCATGGGAGAATTGGAGGAGGGGGATTTTTCTTAGGAGGGGAAGGGAAAAGGCATCTGCAGGGAAGGAAGGTCCGGGGATGATGGGTAGGGGAACCCCCTGGGATGATGGGCTCTGTAGTATCCTGGGGAGAGGAGGAGGGGGGGATTGGGGAGAAGGGGGGGTCTCCTCCGAGGGGGCGTGGCCAGAGCGCGGCCTGGGGGCGGGGCATCGAAGCCACGCCCCCTCCCCCTTTTCCCTCCATCTGCCTCACCTGCGGATGGCGACGACGGCCAGCAGCAGCACGAAGAGGCCCGCCAGCAACCGGCGACGCCGGCGCCCCCCGCAGCTCCACATAGCCGACGACCTCCGGCGAGACCCGGCCCCGTCCAGCTTCGTTTCGCCGCTCCGGCCGCTCCGGCTCCCACGCACGGGCGCCCCGTTAACGGGCGGAGGCGTCTCCCATTGGAGGAGGGCGGGCCAGGCGCCGCCACGCCATTGGCCGACGGCGGGGGGAGGCGGGAGCTCCGACGCGCGAGGCCGCACCCGGCTCCTCGCGCCCATTGGACGGCGCGACCGTCGCTCTTTCGCCCCGCCCACTCGGGTTCACCTGTGGCCCGGTGAGGAGCGCTCTCTGTACATGGTCAGGAGCCCTCTTGCCTCTCCACAGAAAGAGTACTGAAAACACCAAAAACCTCTTGCTATCGTAATCCCCGATTCACACACAACGATCCCCGACACACACACACACCCCCCAAAAAAAACAAGGGAGGCGAACCCGTGGGACGCTTAACGTGTGAATGCAGAAAAGAAGCGGATCCTGCCCAGACACGTGTTGCAGCTGCAGCTGCGAATCGTTCTGTTCTTGAAGATGTGAAAGAAAATGGAAAAGGGGAGAGAATTACAAAATAAATGGCTTTCCACTGTCATTACAACAAGCACAATTATAACAAATACAGAGAATATCATACACACACACATATATACACACACACATATACATATATGTCTCCCTTCATTTCTTATTCCCTATACAAGTCTCCCTTTATTTCTTTATCAGCAAAATAATAAATTTGGTATAAAATGGTTACTCATGAATGCAACTGCTTGAGGGCTCCTGGATTGGAGCTGAAAGGCGAAAGGGAACTGAATGTCCCCTCCCACATGTTGAGGTAGACCATATGTATATAATATCATATATGCGTATATATATATATATATATATGCAAGTTTTGGTGTATTCGGGTCTTTTCCCGTGTAAGATTGAGAGTATCTTGGCGACATTTCGACGAGGTCCCACTCGTCATCTTCAGGATGGTGTCTTCGGCTTCGTGCCTGTGCAAGCATCTCCGATCACCACAGGCATGAAGCCGAAGTGCATGACAATAAGGCCAAGCGCTTATTTCAGGGTTCAAAAAAATATAAGGGTCTTATTTTCAGGGAAACACGGTAGTTTTATTGTTTTTTATATGAGGTTTTTATATTCTTGTAAGTCGCCTTGAGTCGCCATATGCGAATAGGCGGCAATATAGATTTCCTAAATAAGAATAACAATAATCACAGTTGTCGAAAACCAAAATGTACAATTTATTGATATCGCTGAACCAGGAGATGCCAGAATCGAAGAAAAAGAACTGGGGAAAAAAAATCACGTCATATGGCAACCTGGCCATCGAAACTACGTGATTATGGATGAAACATATAACAGTGATACCCATTGTCATCGGGCCGCTTGGTACCATGTCCAAGAATTTTATATGATACATGAAGAAATTGCAGCTTCCTGCAATCACACCAGCGGAACTGCAAAAAACTGCGCTACTCGGAACATCGTACATCTTAAGAAGGTACTTGGTTGATCCCTAGGATGCTGGCAGCAATGGTATTTATTTATTTATTTATTTATTTATTTATTTATTTATTTATTTATTTATTGCGATTTATATGCCGCCTTTCTCCCTAGGGACTCAAGGCGGCTTACAAAATGACAACTTCAATACAAATCACAATACAATACCAAATTAAAATCAGTAACCCAATTAAAAAAACGATTTAAAATTATCCCAGTGTACCCCCAAACGGATCAGTTTAATTGGCGGAAGAGCCACGTCTTCAGCTCACGACGGAAGGAAATAAGGTCGGGGGCTGTCCTGAGCTCAGTGGGCAATCCATTCCAGAGGGTCGGGGCTCCCACAAAGAACGCCCTTCCCCTGGGGGTCGTCAGCCGACATTGTTTGGCCGACGGCACCGAGGAGGCCAACTCTGTGAGAGCGCACAGGACGATGGGAGAACGGCTGGAGATGGTCCTGCAAGTACCCTGGGCCTAAGCCATGAAGGGCTTTATAGGTGAGCTATAATCATATATAATTATATATCAACTATTAGCACCAGTGAATGGTATTTGTGACGCATTTTTGAATGTTCAGTTGACTGAGTTTCATGAATAAAAGAGATAATAATAATATAAATAGACAACGATGGATTCAAAAGCCAGCTCTCGTTTACAAGCCTCAAGAAGGCGGGATAAAATCCTTCACCCTAAACAAGCCAAAATCGAGCAGATGCAAAAGACAAGAAATCACGAGGCGTTTATTGATTCCAACATTCGGAAGGAAATAATCCGCGATTTGCAGTTCACTCTGGGCGAGATTCATTTTAGCTTGTACAGATTTTAATCTTGTGATTTTGTATTTTCAATTGTCTGTGGGATATAGTATGTCTTATTTTAATTGTGATGCTTCTGACACACACACACACACACACACACACACACACACACAAAGGAAACAAGTTCATTTTTGGCTTTTCTGTGGCCATCTAATAGGATGGCAAAAACATTTTCTTATTTTTTTTTTCTTTGAAGACTTTTCGCTTCTCATCCAAGAAGCTTCTCTAGCTCTGAGAGGATAGAGGGGAATGGAAGGATTTATATTCCTTGCAGACAGTTGGTTATTTGCATCCTTTTTTAGGAACCTTGAAGCACGAAAGAGGAATGGATTTCCAGAGGAAAAAAATGCAGACTACAGGAAGCATGACCCTGAGGACACAGATAAACCTCCGAGTGCTTCGATGACCCTCTAAAAGGATGCAAATGATCAGCTGACTGCAAGGAATATAAATCCTTCCATTCCCCACTATCCACTCAGAACTGAGGAAGCTTCTTGGATGAGAATCAAAACGTTTTCAAAAGAAAAAACAAGAAAGGTTTTTTTCCAGAGAAAGCACCTTTGGGACAACCTGACCTGGATGACTGAGAATCTCTACAGACGACGGCAAAAAGTTAGGGGAGAAAAAAAAAATCAGGTTCCTACCATCACGATGCTGAAAATCGACTTACTAAGAGCACGGCAAGATTTTTCCATGTTAAAAGATTGAGAAAAAACAAAAAAATAAGAGAGAGATTTTTGTCTCCTTTGGCAAACAACTCTCCCTTTTTCTGGAGAGAAATATGAAAATGAGCGGGTTTCCCAGCCTAAGCGAAATCCAGAAGGGATCCGATTCTTCCCAGATGCTGCTGGGATGCGGGAACTCGTGATGATGGAAGGCTGATGCAAAACTCCCACGTGCAGATGTTCAGCGTTGGCATTTTGTGGACAAAGGGATCTATTGAGACCAGCCCGCCTTTGTCGTGCCTTTGCAGCTCTGCCAGGCTGTGCCTGTCGCAAAATCTGGAGTTTAGGTCAAGGAGACGGGATGAGAAAAATGCATCGCGTTCTTCTCATCGCAGCCGGGTGTCCCCAAAGGCAGCTTGTAGCACACTGAGGCCGATGACCAGCTCTGGACACTCATGCTTGTAACAGAGACCTGGCTATAATCATCTTCATGATTTCATTGGTCCCTGCAGTCCACAAAGAGGAAAACAAGAGATGGGTGTGTTAAGTTAACAAAAAAACTGCAGAACGGTTTGGGTGCAGAAGAGGTACCAAACGGCAGGGAATCCCCATAGAACATCCTAAGAAACGGGAGCTTCAATCAGGGGTGCTATTCAGCGGGTTCTGACAGGTTCTGGAGAACCGGTAGCAGAAATTTTGAGTAGTTCAGAGAACCGGTAGTGAAAATTTTGACTGGCCCCGCCCCCATCTATTCTCTGCCTCCCGAGTCCCAGCTGATCAGGAGGAAATGGGGATTTTCCAGTATCCTTCCCCTGGATTGGGGAGGGAATGGAGATTTTGCAGTATCCTTCCCACGGAGTGGGGTGGGAATGCCCACCAAGCCATGCCATGCCACGCCCACCAAACCACACCCATAGAACCGGTAATAAATTTTTTTGAAACCCATCACTGCATAAGCCCCTTTTTGGGGTCTCCATTGTAACTTTAACCGGTTGCTAAAACCTATAATCCAATTCAAATATATAAACTGCATTCAGTGTTCCAATTTTCTTCTAAACCGTCACTCACCTGACTGAAATACAGAAATGGGGAACTTCCTAAGTACAGGTAAACCAAAAATAGTTAAGTTTTTAAATACAGTAAATTCCCAAATTACATTTTCGCTGATGTTCACAAACTCTCACGTTATGTGACAATTTGCAAACATCAGAGAAAACGTTATCGCATTTGGGAATTTACTACATTTAGGAATTTGGTATTTTTACTTTAGTTTTTCTTTTTTTCCGTGTGACTGGTTTATTGGCCTGGCCTTTGCTACTCTCTCCTCTCCCTCCCTCCCTCCCTCCCTCCCTCCCTCCCTCCCTCCCTCCCTCTCTCTCACTCTCCCTCCCTCCCTCCCTCTGTGCGTAACTAGTAGCAGCACTTTTCAAGCATGTTTTCTCAAGTCACACAAAACAACTATTGTGCCAAGGACTTGATTGAGAACTGAGAGCAGCTACTGGACCATCAGTCCAATATATAACTCAGGTTGTATTTTTTTTTAAAAAAAAAATTGATTTATATGCCGCCCTTCTCCGGAGGCTCAGGGCGGCTTACAATGCGTTAAGCAACAGCCTTCATACTTCTGTATATTTATACAAAGTCAGCTTATTGCCCCCACAAACTGGGTCCTCAATTTACCTACCTTAGAAAGGATGGAAGGCTGAGTCAACCTTGAGCCTGGTGAGATTCGAACTTACAGTAATTGCAGACAGCTGGTGTTAATCAAAATACTATTAGTCTGCTGAGCCACCAGGCCCGTGGCTCAGCAGACTAATTTAACTGGACTTGGTATACATTGTTGTGGTCTGCCAGCGGCCAGCGGATCTGGCAGCAGATTCAGACAGTGAGAAGGTTTTGGAGGAACATGGGCCAGCCCTGGAGTCTGGGGAAGGCTCTGACGAGGACTCTGCGTCCGAGGCAGAGAGGGGGCCAGGGCCGTCGGACAGTTATCAGCTGCCTTCGGAGTCAGACATCAGTGAGGCAGACAAACAGCTGGAGCCTGTTCCCATTGTGAGAGTTGCCAGACGAAGGGAACAGCTAAAGAACAAGGGTCGACTCAGGAGTAAGGCCACAGGTGGACAATGAATGGCCCCTCCCAGAGGGAATAAAAGAGGAGCAAAAGGGGAGTGGAGTTTGCAGGAGACAATTAGTTCGCTTAATTGGTTCGTGACTCTCTGAGACTTTTTGCCAAGTTTTGAAGATATCAGCCTGGCAGCTCTCCAAGCCAGATAAGGTCTGTGACTGTAAAATTCACCCTTGAAAGACTTTGCTGGATGTGAATGAGAAGAATTCACAGTAACTTAACAAAAAGGGACAAGGAGTCTGTTTCATGCTCTTAGGAAGCCTAGGTCAGAACATACATCAGGGAGATGCCGACAAGAGTGGGCAAGGTTGTGTCCAATCCACAGCACCTGTGTGTGTGAACAGCAAGGGCCAAGCTCCTAGGAACTTCCCAGGACAACCTACCTTCCAAAATCTGATGCACTCTGATGTCCCGCACAAACTGTTGCACGGCGTAATCCTTCAGGTAGCCGTAGCCACCATGCATCTGCAGAGCTTGATTGCAGATCTACGAGGAAGAGGAAGAGAAACCCAGTGAAAACTCAGGAGTGAGAAAAAAAATCTTTTTTTTTCATTCCAAGAAGAGCACGCCAGGGCCCAGAAACTTAGGAGGGAAAAACATGCTGAGACGGACAAAGCCGACAACGAAGCTGTGCGAATATACAGGTAACTCAACTTAACAAACACACCTGGCACTTAGCAATTTCCATTGCTAAGATTGCCGGGATAAATATCAACAACCTCCGAAATGTAGATGATACCACTCTAATGGCAGAAAGCGAAGAGGAACTAAAGAGCCTCTTGATGCAGGTGAAGAAGGAGAGTGCAAAAGTTGAGTTCTTGAAACTCAACATTAAGAAAACTAAGATCATGGCATCCGACCCTCTCAATTCCTGGCAAATAGATGGGGAAGAAATGAAGGTACTGACAGATTTTATTTTCCTGGGCTCCAAGATCACCGCAGATGGGGACTGCAGCCAAGAAATTAAAAGATGTTTGCTGCTGGGGAGGAAAGCTATGGCAAATCTAGACAGCATACTAAAAAGCAGAGACATCACCCTGCCAACAAAAGTGCATATAGTCAAGGCGATGGTTTTCCCAGTTGCAATGGATGGCTGTGAAAGCTGGACCATAAGGAAGGCTGAGCGCCAAAGAATGGAGGCCTTTGAACTCTGGTGCTGGAGAAGACTCCTGCGAGTCCCTTGGACTGCAAGGCGATCAAACCGGTCAGTCCTAGAGGAGATCAACCCTGACTGCTCTTTAGAAGGCCAGATCCTGAAGAGGAAACTCAAATGCTTTGGCCACCTAAGGAGAAGGAAGGACTCACTGGAGAAGAGCCTAATGCCGGGAACGATGGAGGGCAAAAGAAGAAGGGGACGATAGAAAAGGAGGTGGCTGGATGGAGTCACTAAACAGTCGGCGTGAGCTTCAATGGACTCCAGAGGATGGTAGAGGACAGGAAGGCCTGGAGGAACATTGTCCATGGGGTCGCGATGGGTCGGACACGACTTCACAACTAACAACAACAAAGCACTGTGCTGGTGAGCGTGTCGCACCCAATTTTATGACCCTTTTTTCGGCCATGGTTCTTAAGCAAACCACTCTACATTAAGTGAATTTGGCTGTCATTAAATGAATGTGGCTCCCCCCCCCATTGATTTTGCTAATCAGAGATATCTTGGAAGGTCTCCCATGATGATCAAAGGAGCTCTGGACGCCACAAATGTCATGATTTGACAAGCCTCCTAATTTATGTTAACAATAGGGATGGTCAAACGGTCGTAAGTGCAAGGACCGGTCATTAATCTTTTCTTTTTCCCAGTGCTGTTGCAACCTTGGTCACTAAACAAATTGGTTGCAAGCCGAGGCTCACTTTTAATTAATTTCTGAAACTCTGCAATGCACGCAGCTCCACAGTTCGATGTCGTTGTTTTAACCGTCTAGATGTAGCACAAGACAATCATTTTTCAGACTTTTCTCTTTTTTTCCCCAGAAATGGGGATGGGATGGCTGTCCAGATGTTCCTGAATCCTATTCTGGATGGACAATTTTCAGGAATTCTGGGAGTTGTAGTTTACAATGGGCCGACACAGCATTCAGACCCTTAAGTGTGTGCATTTGTCAATGAAAGGGCAAGACCGCCCTCTAGTGGCCAAATGAAGGACTTTGTAGGATAACAAGAGAATCCCACAGGGCTGGAAAGGAACTCCGAGGTCTTCTAGTCCCGTGATGGTGAACCTATGGCACGCGTGGCATACGGAGCCATATTGGTGGGCACGCGAGTGTTGCCCTAACTCAGCTCCGATTTTCGGGCCTTCCGGGCCCACTGGAAGTCAGCAAACAGGCTGTTTCCAGCCTCCGGTGGGCCTCAGGGTGGGGAAGGCCGTTTTCGCCCTCCCCAGGCTCCTAGAAAGGTTCTGGAGCCTGAAGAGAGTGAAAAACAGGCCTACTGGGCCCACCGTGCCATCACATGCCCAAAGCGTAGGGAGCGTGGGGGGGGGGGGTCGCATGCAAATGCGTGGCACATTGAATTATGGGTGTGACCCCCGTGCTCCCCCCACTTTTGGCCCAGAAAGCAAAAAGGTTAGCCATCACTGCTCTAATCCAACCTCCTGCACAAGTCAGAAAATCTTATACCAGGGGTCTGCAACCTTAAACACTCAAAGAGCCATTTGGACCCTTTTCCCACAGAAAAGAAAACACTGGGAACCACAAAACCCTTCCGGTGCCTGACTATTTCTTGATTGGACACAAAACTAGCATCTGTAGTTGAATTAAATGTTCTGTTTTCTTCTGAAACTTTTCTTTTCTTGGATTTATTTTTGGACATTCAGATTTAAGGTAGCTTGCCAAGTTTCTTATCTTTAAGCTAACTGCGCATGTCTACATTCCTTCACTTTCTTCTACTGTTTTTTTGTTCTCCTGCCAGGAGAGGTCCGGCCAAGAAGAGGTGGCCGGGATCTTTGCCAAAATGTAACTAATTTAGATAGTGAGATGTTTTATTTTCTTTACAATAACTATGAGTTTAATTAGAAAATGTATTTCGGTTTATTTTTCAAAGTATACACAAGGAGAACGCCACGATCCAACTCTAATTGAGGGCAATTACCCCAGGTAAGGTAACGGGGCTGATTGCCGCTCTGACAGCCTCTACCAGGGTTTGATAAGCTCAATAAATCCCGTGCCAGCAAGTGTCACACATTGCCAGCTGTGACTGATATTTTGAGTGACAGGGAACCGCAGCAGAGGGGTGAAAGAGCCACATGCGGCTCCAGAGCCGCAGGTTGCTGACCCCTGCCTTATACCAATCCTGGTCAAAGCATTGTCCTGTCTATTTTTCAAAACCTCCAATGATGGAGCGTCCACAACCCCCAGGAGGCAAGCTATTCCATTCATGAATTAATCTCGCAATTAATAATCTCAATAACAAATTAAATATTAATTAATAAAATTAATAACAGTGAAAGCGACTTTTGGGAGGCGCGCTGCATTTCTTCTCAAATGACACCCTGGGCTCTTTTATAGAGGAAGCACAACAGAAACAACCTCAGAATGCTCAGCTTTGATGGACAATCTTAAAATCCAACGTGTAGATTTTATTTCAAGGAGAAAGAGGGAGATTCTAAGAGCCATAAGTGGCGCAGTGGTCAGGGTGCAGTACTGCAGGCTACTTCTGCTGCCTGCCGGCTGCCTGCAAGTTGGCAGTTCGAATCTCATCAGTCTAAGTGATATTGCCATCTATCTTCCTTCCTTCCTTCCTTCCTTCCTTCCTTCCTTCCTTCCTTCCTTCCTTCCTTCCTTCCCCTTTCCTTCTTTCCTTTCCTTTCCTTTCTCCCTCCCTCCCTCTCTCCCTGTGGTTAGAAGGCAGTATTGCAGGCTAACTCTGCCCACAGCCGGGAGTTTGAGCCTGACCAGTTTAAGGTTGACTCAGCCTTCCATCCTTCTGAGGTGGGTAAAATGAGGACCCAGATTGTTGGGGACAATATGCTGACTCTGTAAACCACTTAGAGAGGGCTGTAAAAACACTGTGAAGCATTATATAAGTCTAAGTGCTATTGCTATCTTCCTTTCCTTTCCTTTCCTTTCCTTTCCTTTCCTTTCCTTTCCTTTCCTTTCCTTTCCTTTCCTTTCCTTCTTCCCTTCCCTTCCCTTTCCTTTCTCCCTCCCTCTCTCCCTGTGGTTAGAATGCAGTATTGCAGGCTAATTCTGCCAATTACCAGGAGTTCGATTCTGACATGCTAAAGGTTGACTCAGCCTTCCATCCTTCTGAGGTTGGTAAAATGAGGACCCAGATTGTTGGGGGCAAGAGACTGACTCTGTAAACCGCTTAGAGAGGGCTGTAAAGCACTGTGAAGTGGTATATAAGTCTAACTACTATTGCTATCTTCCTTCCTTCCTTCCATCCCTCCCTAACTCTGTAAACCGCTCAGAGAGGGCTGTAAAGCACTGTGAAGCGGTATATAAGTCTAAGGGCTATCGCTTAACAGGTAACAGGTTTAACAGAGTTGGAAGGGTCCTTGCAGGTCATCAAGTCCAACCCCCTGCCCAAGCAGGAGACCCTACATCTGCCTCTACCTAGGATCGAAGTCACAACCTCCTGATTGTGAGGCAAGAGCTCCACCTATAGGCCATCGGGTCGTAGTTCGCTAGTGCTATTCTGCCCCCTCCATAAAGGGTTTTACATACATCAAAGCACTCGTCTGTGGCAAAGAGCTTGGCCATGGAGCACATAGCGACAGCATCATTCCGCTGTTCCTGCAGAGCTCGGGCGGCATTGCGCACCATCAGACGAGCTGCCACTAACCGGGTCGCCATCTGAGCCAGCTGGAACTGGAGATACTGACAAGGAGAAAGAGGAAGCAGTTAAAACATGGGCCAGTCCTGGGGACTAGGGAAAGCCCGGATGAGGGCTCTGCGTCGGAGGCAGAGAGAGGGCCAGGGCCATCGGGGAGTGATGTGCGGACTTCGGAGCCTCCAGAGGCTGACAGCAGAGAGGCAGAGGAACAGGAGGAGCCTGTTCCTAGTGCACGTATGAGAACAGCTGCCAGAAGGCAGGAGCAGCTACAGCAAAGAGGACGACTCGGGAGTAAAGCCAAGAGATGATTGGCCCCTCCCTCTTGGGCTCTTTGTCGGAAAGCAACGTTGATAGTCTTGCTGCACTTATCTCTTGTCGGCGTCTTCTGCTTTTGAACTTTTGCCAAGAGAAGCCTTTGGCAATTTGCCTAATTATACCAAGGTTGGTGATTAGACTGAAGAATTTGTGTTATGAAGAGTTCGTTTTAATTTAGTTTGGACGACGCTGAGAATGAGTTAAGCCAAGCTGTCTCAGGAATTGTGGGAGTTGAAGTCCAGAGGCTGTAAAAGGGCCACCGTTGCCCACCCCTGCCCCAGGCAGATGTTTAAGGATCCCACAGAAAACACACCTGATTGGTGGCCAAGACCTCCCCGAATTGTCTGCGGACATTAAGATGCTCTCGAGCCAGGAGAACCGAAGCGTGGGCAGCCCCCAAGGAACAGGACGCTGGAGAAGAAACCAAACACAGCCTCTGAAGCACACATTCCATTCGACTCTGGTCAGAGACCCCATAACACCTTCCTTACCGATATTAATTCTCCCTCCGTTGAGGCCCTGCATGGCAATGTTGAACCCGTGGCCTTCCTCTCCTAGCCGGTTGGCCACCGGAACGGCGCAGTCTTCAAAGATGACTGCCCGGGTCGGTTGCGAATTCCAACCCACCTGCAGGATAACAGGCACCGTTCTTTGATGCTCCAGGTGGCCCCAACTCAACCCGGGACATAGGAAACAACCCACCGGCTCTTACTTTCTTCTCTTTTTTGCCAAAACTCAAGCCGGGAGTTCCTTTCTCCAGCACCAGGCAGGAGATGCCCTTCGGGCCTGCCCCGCCCGTGCGGCACATCACCACGTAGAGGTCGGCGGCACCACCACCGCTGATGAAAGCCTGGAAGAAGAGGAGCAGAAGTTAACAGATTAACAAAGTGTAAAGGGACCTTGTAGGTCACCCCGTCCAAGCAGGAGACCCTACACCATTTCTGAAAGATGGCAGTCCAGTCTCTTCTGGAAAACTTCCAGTGATGAAGCTCCCACAACTTCCAAAGGCAACTTCTGTTCCATGGGTTGATTGTTCTCACTGTCAGGAAATTTCTCCTTATTTCCAGGTTGAATCTCTCCTTGTTCAGTTTTCATCCATTATTCTTTGTCTGGCCCTTCAGTTGCTTTGGAAAATAGCTTGACCCCCTTCCTCCTCTCTGGGGCAGCCCTTCAAATACTGGAAGACTGCTCTCCTGTCTCCCCTGGTCCTTCTCTTCACTAGACTAGCCAGGCCCGGTTCCTGCAACCATTCATTGTACATTTTAACCTCCAGTCCCTTAATCATCTTGGTTGCTCTTCTCTGCACTCTTTCTAGAGCCTCAATATCCTTTACAGATTAACAGAGTTGGAAGGGACCTTGTAGGTCATCTAGTCCAACCCCCCACCCAAGCAGGAGACCCTACACCATTTCTGACAGATGGCAATCCAGTCTATTCTTGAAAGCTTCCAGGGATGAAGCTCCCACAACTTCCAAAGGCAACTTCTGTTCCATGGGTTGATTGTTCTCACTGTCAGAAAATTCCTCCTTATTTCCAGGTTGAATCTCTCCTTGATCAGTTTCCATCCATTCTTCCTTGTCTGGCCTTCAGGTGCCTTGGAAAATAGCTCTCTGTGGCAGCCCCTCAAATATTGGAAGACGGCTATCATGTCTCCCCTGGTCCTTCTCTTCACTAGACTAGCCATGCTCAGTTCCTGCAACTGTTCATTGGAGGAATTGTTGTAGGAGGTTGGTTGCTCTGTTAGTTTCTCTGGTGAAGGAACATCAGAAAGGATCCAGTAGCCCCTTTTCCACCTATCCCTTTTCCAGGTAGTCCTTGACTTACGACCACAACAGAGCCAAAATTTATGTTGCCAAGCGAGACAGGTTGTTCGGCGAATTTTACCCCATTTTACAACCTCGAATCACTGCCGTTCTTGGTAACACGGTTGTTAAGTGAATCTGCCTTCCCCTGTTGACTTCACTGGTCAGAAGGTCAGCAAAAATGGGGATCGTGTGTCCCTGGGGGACTCTGCAATCGTCATAAATACGAGTTACTTGGCAAGTATGACTATAGGGAAGCTGCAACGGTTGTAACTTGGAAAAGTGGTCATAAGTCTCTTTTTTCCGTACTGTTGTAACTTCGAACAGTCACTAAACAAACTATCGTAAGTCGAGGACCACCTGTCTGAAGAGGCATAAGTTACAGTTCACACTTTTAATATGTGGGTTAATTAGAAAAGAAACTTCCAGAATTCTCCACAGTGGTTCTGTCAGAGAGGGAGAAGGATACCTTGGAGCCGTTGAGGATATACACGTCTCCACATTTCTTAGCCGAAGTTAGCAACGAAGCCGCATCACTTCCGCTTCCTAGTGAAAAAGTAATAATTCAGAATATTTTCATTAGGAAACGCCTGCTCCGGTTCCCCTTTTCCCTCTCTTCGCCCATCGATTCGAAGCTCTCCCAGGAAGAGTCTCTCTTATCCTCAGTTCCATCATCATCATCACCCTCCATCTGAAAGTGGAAGGATCACTTTTGGATTCGAACTCGGATCTTTATATAAAGATAAAGGTTCCCCTTCCACATATGTGCTAGTTGTTCCTAACTCTAGGGGGTGGCGCTCGTCTCCGTTTCAAAGCCGAAGAGCCAGCACTGTCCGAAGACGTCTCTGTGGTCATGTGGCCGGCATGACTCAATGCCAAAGGCGCACGGAACGCTGTTGCCTTCCCACCAAAGGTGGTCCCTATTTTTCTACTTGCATTTTTTACCTGCTTTCGAACTGCTAGGTTGGCAGAAGCTGGGACAAGTCACAGGAGCTCACCCCGTTACGCGGCGCTAGGGATTCGAACCGCTGAACTGCCAACCTTTCGATCAACAAGCTCAGCGTCTTAGCCCAAAGGGACACAGTTGTCTCACCTGGCTCTGTCAGGCAATAAGAGGCAAATTTTTCCATGCTGCAAAGGGAAGGGCAGAATTTCAGCCTCTGTTCCTCGTTCCCAAAAGTGTCGATCATCCAAGCACACATGCTGCAGCGGGAGGAGAGAAACAGGGCCACGGATTATGGAGCCATCCTTTACAGATCCAGTTAGTGGTTAAGGCATCAGGTTAGAAACCTGGAGATGGTGAGTTCTAGTCTCACTTTAGGCATGAAAGCCGGCTGGGTGATTTTGGGCCAATCACCAGGAGACTGGGAGTTTTGGTCCTGCCGTAGATATGAAAGTTGACTGGGTGATTTTGGGACAATCATCAGGAGACTGGGAGTTCTAGTCTCACTTTAGGCATGAAAGCCAGCTGGGTGATTTTGGGCCAATCACCAGGAGACTGGGAGTTCTAGTCTCACTTTAGGCATGAAATCCGGCTGGGTGATTTTGGGCCAATCACCAGGAGACTGGGAGTTTTAGTCCTGCCTTAGATATGAAAGCTGGCTGGGTGATTTTGGGCCAATCACCAGGAGACTGGGAGTTCTAGTCTCACTTTAGGCATGAAAGCCGGCTGGGTGATTTTGGGCCAATCACCAGGAGACTGGGAGTTCTAGTCTCACCTTAGGCATGAAAGCCGTCTGGGTGATTTTGGGCCAATCACCAGGAGACTGGGAGTTCTAGTCTCACCTTAGGCATGAAAGCCAGCTGGGTGATTTTGGGCCAATCCCCAGGAGACTGGGAGTTTTAGTCCTGCCTTAGATATGAAAGCTGGCTGGTTGATTTTGGGCCAATCACCAGGAGACTGGGAGTTCTAGTCTCACTTTAGGCATGAAAGCCAGCTGGGAAATTTTGGGTCAATCATCAGGAGACTGGGAGTTCTAGTCTCACCTTAGGCATGAAAGCTGGCTAGGTGATTTTGGGCCAATCACCAGGAGACTGGGAGTTCTAGTCTCACTTTAGGCATGAAAGCCGGCTGGGTGATTTTGGGCCAATCACCAGGAGACTGGGAGTTTTAGTCCTGCCTTAGATATGAAAGCTGGCTGGGTGATTTTGGGCCAATCACCAGGAGACTGGGAGTTCTAGTCTCACTTTAGGCATGAAAGCCGGCTGGGTGATTTTGGGCCAATCACCAGGAGACTGGGAGTTCCAGTCTCACCTTAGGCTTGAAAGCCGGCTGGGTGATTTTGGGCCGATCACCAGGAGACTGGGAGTTCTAGTCTCACCTTAGGCATGAAAGCTGGCGGGTGATTTTGGGCCAATCACCAGGAGACTGGGAGTTCTAGTCTCACTTTAGGCATGAAAGCCGGCTGGGTGATTTTGGGCCAATCACCAGGAGACTGGGAGTTCCAGTCTCACCTTAGGCTTGAAAGCCGGCTGGGTGATTTTGGGCCAATCACCAGGAGACTGGGAGTTCTAGTCTCACCTTAGGCATGAAAGCTGGCGGGTGATTTTGGGCCAATCACCAGGAGACTGGGAGTTCTAGTCTCACTTTAGGCATGAAAGCCGGCTGGGTGATTTTGGGCCAATCACCAGGAGACGGTGAGTTCTAGTTCTGCCTTAGGCATGAAAGACACCTGGGTGCCTTTGGGCCTATCACCAGTGAACGGTGAGTTCTAGTCCCACTTTAGGCATTAAAGGAGACTGGGTAACTTTGGGCCAATCCCTCTCTCTCTCTCAGTCCAACCTACCTCACCCGATTATTGTAACGAGGAAAATAGGATTAAAAAAAAGGCGCATTAGATAAATTCACTGCCTTGAATAACTTATAAAGTCATAAAGGCAGGCTAAAATAAAATAAAATAAAATAAAATAAAATAAAATAAAATAAAATAAAATAAAATAAAATAAAATAAAATAAAATAAAATAAAATAAAATAAAATAAAATAATAAAATAAAATAAAATAAAATAAAATAAAATAAAATAAAATAAAATAATAAAATAAAATAAAATAAAATAAAATAAAATAAAATAAAATAAAATAAAATAAAATAAAATAAAATAAAATAAAATAAAATAAAATAATAAAATAAAAAAAAAATAAAATAAAATAAAATAAAATAAAATAAAATAAAAAAATAAACTTTTCAGACTTTTCGTCGGGCCCTGAAAACACATCTATTTCATCTAGCTGGGCTGGCTTGATCCCATCCTTGCGGTTTTAATTTGTAATTGGTTTTAACTGGGTTATTTTAAATTGATGGGCAAAATTATTTAATGTCTTTTAAATTGCTTTTAAATTTTATATGTTGTGTTTTACCGTGGCTGTTCACCGCCCTGAGTCCTGTTGGAGAAGGGCGATATACAAATAATAAAATAAAATAAAATAAAATAATAAAATAAAATAAAATAAAGTAATAAAATAAAATAATAAAATAAAATAATAAAATAAATTAAAATAAATTAAAATAAAATAAAATAATAAAATAAAATAAATAAATAAAATAAAATAAATAAATAAAATAATAAAATAAATAAAATAAATAAAATAAATAAAATAAATAAAATAAAATAAATAAAATAAATAAAATAAATAAAATAAAATAAATAAAATCAGATTATAAATGTATAACCCCCTCCATACCTTCAATGGGACAATCCCTGGGTGCTGGATGTACCCAGAAGGCCCAGTGTCGAGGCTGAACCCACAGCAGAAACTCACTTGTGGATGCTGATGTAAGCTGTGGTGCTGACGCAGCCGGTCGAGAGAGCCTCGAAGATGACGGAGGTGTCAAGCCGAGAGAGTCCAGAGCCCCCCACCTCTGGCTTCACGTAGATGCCCCCAAACCCCAGCTGAGCTGCTTTCCGGAGTGTTTCCACTGGGAAGATTTCCTGTCAGTAACAAAGACGAGAGGGAAATGGAACCGCGTCAATTGCAAGAGCTTAAATCCAGCTCCCATTGCTACGGAATAAACATTCAAATTGAAATTGTGAATTGTTATTTCCCTGACAATGTTCATGCCAAGGAAGGGAAAGCCTCTATAAAAACAAAAGTTGTAAATAAGAGCAATATTTGGAGCGTAAAACAATGTCTCCCTTTCCATTTTCTTTCAGATCCTTAAGTCCTGCATTAGCCCAGGTTTTTTTGGGGGGTCACTTTAAGCTGGGTAGACTTCAACTCCCAGAATCCCCCAGCCAGCAGGGGAATTCTGGGAGTTGAAGTCCACCCATTTTAGCATCCAAAGTTGAGAAACGCTGCATTAGCCTTGCACCGAGTAAGAACATTTATTGACTGAGCTTACTATGTACTTACACCAGCCTTGATTAATAAGGTTTGTGAAACCTATTGTGATCTGGTTGACCTCAACTGATCTTGAAAAAAACATAAGTATGGACGGACCAGCTTTGTGCTCGGAAAGGAGACCACCAAGAAATCCCAAAACTGTAGAATAAGGTGGCCCATCAGAAATAATCCCCGAAGGCACCAGGAAGCAGCTTGCATCTTTTCACCAAGAAAGTAACATAGTTCTTTGTGTCTTTCTTTCTTTCTTTTTCTTTCTTCTTTCTTTCTTTTTCTTTCTTCTTCCTTTCTTTCTTTCTTTTTCTTTTTTCTTTCTTTCTTTCTTTCATTCATTCAATTTATATGCCGCCCTTCTCCGGAGACTCAGGGCGGCTTACAATGCATTAAGCAATAACCTTCATACTTTTGTATATACCTGCTTAGTAGGGCTTTCGGTCCCCCCTAAGTGGTGTTCTTTTTTTTTACAAAGTCAGTTTATTGCCCCCACAATCTGGGTCCTCATTTTACCTACCTCGAAAGGATGGAAGGCTGGGTCAACCTTGAGCCTGGTGAGATTTGAATTTGCAGTAATTGCAGGCAGCTGGCAGCTAAGTGCTACTTTAACAGCAGTTTAGTCCGCTGCGCCACCAAGGCTCCTTACAACCTGTAGGGCATTTTTCCTTGACTCATGAATCTTATTCATTCCAGGCAAGCCACCGGTAGTGTCAGTAGACCCAAAGGAGACCATTGGACCATCTCGTTCAACCTTCTGCCCAAGCAGGAGACCTTACACCATTTCTGACAGATGGCAGTCCAGTCTCTTCTTGAAAGCTTCCAGTGATGAAGCTCCCACAACTTCTGAAGGCAACTTCTGTTCCATGGGTTGATTGCTCTCACTGTCAGGAAATTTCTCCTTAGTTCTAAGTTACTTCTCTCTTTGATTAGTTTCCACCCATTGCTTCTTGTCCTGCCCTCAGGTGCTTTGGAGAATAGCTTGACTCCCTCTTCTTTGTGGCAGCCCCTGAGATACTGGAAGACTGCTATCATGTCTCCCCTAGTCCTTCTCTTCATTAAATATTAAGTTCCTGCAACCGTTCTTCCTATGTTTTAGCCTCCAATTTTCTAATCATCTTTGTTGCTTTTCTCTGCACTTTTTCTAGAGTCTCAACATCTTTTTTTATACCCTGTTTCCCCGAAAATAAGACATCCCCTGATAATAAGCCCAATTAGGCTTTTGAGGACATGTGCTAAAATAAGCCCTCACCGAAAATATTTAAACGCATGCACAGCCGGTCCCCGCCATTTCCTCTGGTTTCCTCCACATGCCCCAAAATAATAAGACCTCCCCGAAAATAAGGCCAAGCACTTATTTCGGGGTTCAAAAAAAAAAAAAAAAAAAATAAGACAGGGTCTTATTTTCAGGGAAACATGGTAGTATAGACCAGGCAGCAATTCTCCAAGATTTATTTAAAATCTATTTTTCTGCTGGTTTTTTTTTTTTTTATTTGATTTATATGCCGCCTTTCTCCGGAGATTCAGGGCGGCTTACAATGCGTTAAGCAATAGCCTTCATACTTTTGTATATTTATACAAAGTCAGCTTATTGCCCCCACAAACTGGGTCCTCATTTCACCTACCTTAGAAAGGATGGAAGGCTGAGTCAACCTTGAGCCTTGGAGAGATTCGAACCAGCAGTAATTGCAGGCAGCTGTGTTAATAACAGGGTGCTTTAGACCACTGTACTACTAAGGCTCCTGTTAACCCCGTAGAGCTCTCTGAGGATTATTTTCACACAAAGCAAAGCCTGACTAGGTGGCTCAGTGGCTAAAGACACTTGAGCTTTGTCGATCAGAAAGGTTCGGCAGTTTGGCGGTTTGAATCCCTAGTATAGGTCTCCTGCATAAGCAGGGGGTTGGACTAGATGACCTCCAAGGTCCCTTCCAGCTCTGTTACTGTAAGTATACAAACACATCTCAAAGTGTTTGTAAAAAAAGGAGTGTTCCTTTTTTTTTTTTTTTTTTTCTTAAACAAACTGGCTCAAGAAAAGAATTTCGGGTTGGTTAACCTTGGCAGAGAAGGCAGGAGGCGTGAACTGTACAATCGTCAGCATGATGTCCCAAGGAGAAAAAACCAACAGGTGTCTCACCTTTTCGTCCCACTCAGCCATGTGTGGGGCCATCTCCTTGGCAGCAAAGTCGAAAGCCACTTTTTGAAACTCCTGCTGCTCTTCCGTCAGGCCCAGGGCAGCTGGGGAAGGCCAGGAGAGAATCAGCTCGGAAAAGCGGAAAGCAGGAAGGAAAATTGGGGGGGGGGGAGAAGTGGGGAAGAAAGGAAGAGAAAGCCCAACTCTTGAGAATTGAGGAAACTTCTTGGATGAGAAGCAAAACATTTTCAAAGAAAACATCCAAGAAAATCCAAAGGTGTTTTGGAAGACAAAACACCTTTTGGGACAGCCATGACTTGGATGATTGAGAATCTCCGTAGAGAACCCCAAACTCTTTTTTTTTGTTCTTTCACCCCCATCCCGCCCTCCTTTCTCATACCTTCCTCCCTCCCTCCCTCCATGCTCTATTCCTTCTTTCCTTCCTCCTGCTCTATTCCTTCCTCCATCCCTTCCTTCCTCCCTTCCTCTTGCTCTTGCTTCCTTCCTTCCCTCCCTTCCTCCTGCTCTATTCCTTCCTTCCTTTCTTCTTTCCCTCCCTCATGCTCTGTTCCTTCATTTCTCTCTCCCTTCCTCCTGCTCTATTCCTTCCTTCCTCCCTCTCTTTCTCATGCTATTCCTTCCTCCCTTCCTTCTTTCCTTCCTTCCTTCGCTCTCTCCCTTTCTCATGCTCTATTCTTTCATTCCTCCCTTCCTTCCTCCTGCTCTATTCCTTCCTCCATCCCTTCCTTCCTCCCTTCCTCTTGCTCTTGCTTCCTTCCTTCCCTCCCTTTCTCCTGCTCTATTCCTTCCTTCCTTTCTTCTTTCCCTCCCTCATGCTCTGTTCCTTCATTTGTCTCTCCCTTCCTCCTGCTCTATTCCTTCCTTCCTCCCTCTCTTTCTCATGCTATTCCTTCCTCCCTTCCTTCTTTCCTTCCTTCCTTCCCTCTCTCCCTTTCTCATGCTATTGTTTCCTTCCTTTCCTCCCTTCCTTCCCTCCCTCATGCTCTATGCCTTCCTTCCTTCCTTCCTTCCTTCCTCCCTTTCTCATGCTATTGCTTCCTTCCTTTCCTCCTTTCCTTCCCTCCCTCATGCTCTATTCCTTCCTCCATCCCTTCCTTCCTCCCTTTTGCTCTTGCTTCCTTCCCTCTCTCCTTTTCTCATCCTTCCTTCCTTCCTTCCTTCTCCCCCTCCATCCCTCCTACAAGGGGGAGTTACTCTGAGCTCCTTTCTCACCCTTCTCCCTTTTTACAGCACAGGCAATCTCTTGTGCAAGTCGCCCCTTAAGATTTTCACCCCAACCTTCCCCAAATTCAGCTCTCTGTCCCTTTACAATGAAACCCTGCTTTGGAGACCAGATCTGGAGGTCCCTCCTGCAACGAGGACATCAGAGTTAGCCTTCCCACTTCGGGCCGAAATTCAACAGGTGAAGCAGCTTTTCCCTCCCCACCCCCACCCCCACCCCCACCCCAAAAAAAAGGCAGATTGCCCCCTCCCTGGCTAACTTTTCCCCATAGGTTCGAAGCAAAAGCGTCTGAAATAACCACAGGGGTCTTTTTTCCTACCCATCCTTGGGCTAACAGCTGCCAAGCCTAGGTACCACCTCCCCCTCCCCCCGACTCCAGCCAAGAATGCCTTCCTCCCAGCCCAACGACCCTTCCCCAACCTGGCGCCCTCCAATGCTGGGGTTACAAATGCCATCATTAGGGCAGTCTGGGGATGATGGGCACTGTAGTCCAGCTCAACCAAGGGGAGTTCGGGTTAGGGAAAAAGGCTGCAGCGGGGCACTCCCCTCTCCAGCTGAAAGCACCACCTGTTGGATTTCCGCCTGCAGCTCTAGACAAGCCAACTTTGCAAAAGTTGATTGTGGTTTTTTTTTTAAGATAAGGAAGGTCAACCACCCCCCAATTCCCCCCCATCTCCCCCCCACTCTGGAGCCTTACGGTCTATGCAGGAGGCAACCCATCTGCGCCCCCAGGCTCGCTTCGGGACAGAGCCCCGCAGCCGGACCCCCAGCCTAAAACAGCCTCTCCAAGCCATTGTTTCTCCTGGATCTCTACGGCTGCGGCTAGGGAGGCCGCATGGCCTTGTGGGTATCGAAGTCCGCGCCTCTCCATCCCCTAGCGGGGAAACCCTTCCCAAAGAACTACCGATCCCGAAAGCGCTCGCGGCGAAGCGGCTTTGCTTTCCTGGTATGGGCGTCTCCGGCTCGGGGCTTTCTGATTGGTGAAAGGGAAGGGGGCTGGTCTTAAAGGCACAGTGGCCTTTATATTTTTTATTTTTGCAAGGAAGTAGAGCCCGTCCGGACTCTCCAGCTGGGCTTGGAAGGAGAAGCGGCTGCTGGGGACTGAGAGCCGAGCAGATCGAGGCGCGTTTTTCCCTTCTTCCAGGAGATAGTTTCTGCAGCATTCACTTACACGGGAAGCCTCTTCTCAACCGAAGGCATGCAGCTTTGCCCTCCCTCCCCTTCTCCCCTTCCTTCCCTCCAATCCATCCATCTATCTAATCTATCACCCATCCACCCACCCATCCACCCATCCATCCATCCAATCTATCATCCATCCATCTAATCTATCATCTATCTATCCATCTATCCATCCATCCATCTATCTATCTAATCTATCATCCATCCATCCATCCATCCATCCATCCATCCATCCAATCTATCATCTATCCATCCATCCATCCATCCATCCATCCATCCATCCATCCATCTAATCTATCATCTATCCATCCATCCATTTAATCTATCTAATCTATCATCCATCCATCCATCCTTCTATCTAATCTATTATCTATCCATCCATCCATCCATCCATCCATTTAATCTATCTAATCTATCATCCATCCATTCATCCATCCATCCATCTAATCTATCATCCATCCATCCATCCTTCTATCTAATCTATTATCTATCCATCCATCCATCCATCCATCCATTTAATCTATCTAATCTATCATCCATCCATCCATCTATCTAATCTATCATCCATCCATCCATCCTTCTATCTATCTATCAATCTAATCTACCATCCATCCATCTATCTAATCTATTATCTATCCATCCATCCATCCATCCATTTAATCTATCTAATCTATCATCCATCCATCCATCTATCTAATCTATCATCCATCCATCCATCCTTATATCTATCTATCAATCTAATCTACCATCCATCCTTCTATCTAATCTATTATCTATCCATCCATCCATCCATCCATTTAATCTATCTAATCTATCATCCATCCATTCATCCATCCATCCATCCATCTAATCTATCATCCGTCCATCCATCCTTCTATCTAATCTATTATCTATCCATCCATCCATCCATCCATCCATTTAATCTATCTAATCTATCATCCATCCATCCATCTATCTAATCTATCATCCATCCATCCATCCTTCTATCTATCTATCAATCTAATCTACCATCCATCCATCTATCTAATCTATCATCCATCCATCCATCCATCCATCTATCTATCTATCTAATCATCCATCCATCCTTCCGTCCGTCCGTCTGTCTGTCTGTCTATCTATCTATCTATCTGTGAGAACAGTTAACCAGCGGAACGACTTGCCTCCAGAAGTTGTGGGCGTCCCATCACTGAAGGTTTTTTAAGAAGAAACTGGACAGCCATTTGTCCAGAATAGTATAGGCCCTCCTGCTTGTGCAGGAGGTTGAACTAAAGACTTCCAAGTTCTCTTCCAACTGGTATCCCTCCCTCCCTCCCTCCCTCCCTCCCTCCTTCCTTGGTAAACCGAGTTTTCAGCGCAGTCGTCTTTATGCAATGTTAATTAAAAATTATGCATAATATTTGGAGAGTTTTAAAGTATTGAAGAGAACAAGGGAAAGGTGAAAATTCTATCGGCATCCATTGCCGCTTAGGATGTCAGCATTACAAGCATAAGAAACGTTTGACTTTGTCCAAAATAGAACATAAAAGAGATCCACTGCAATTCATTCGAAGTGGTGGCTATACAATTAAGACTTGACCTAATTGTTTAATATTAAGTTTCTCCATTTTATTGTTACTTACTGTAACACCCACTATCTCCTGGACTCCGCATTTCTAAATCTGTGGGTCTCCTACATCCAGGCATGATCTGTCTTCGTAGCTATGAGGAGCAGCAACATGAAAAGGAAATGAAACCTTTGAACTTTCACTAGAAATTAAACCAGCTGCTCAGGGACCCCCGCTGGGTATTTATTTATTCATTTAAAACCTCTTTACATCCTCTTTACATACAAACCTCTTTACCCATCTTCCACCAAACTGGGCAGCTGCCAATCAGAGAAGGTTTCCACTGATTCACGAGTGAAATCGTTTTTGTTTTTTTTTACAGGTGCCCAATCTACTCCTTGCCAGCGAAAGAATGCCTGCCCGTGGGAAGAAAAGAGGCCGGCCAGCTTCGACGGGTCAGTGGATATTTCCCCTTAATGCACATTTCTCTATGTTTCCTTTTTAAAGTATATGCTTCTTCTTCAGCCATGCCTGTTTTCCAATTTGCAGTAAGCTCTAACAGCTCAGCACTGTTTTTCTAATGTTTCCAGTCGCGTTTGCTCTTTGTTTTCCTATGCAGAAGAGGGGTAGTTGATCCTCTGTTGCTGTTGCTGCTTCTTTTTCTTCTTCTTCTCCTCCTCCTCTTTTCTCCTCCT
Source organism: Arizona elegans (assembly GCA_022577455.1). Classification (NCBI taxonomy): domain Eukaryota; kingdom Metazoa; phylum Chordata; class Lepidosauria; order Squamata; family Colubridae; genus Arizona; species Arizona elegans. The sequence continues at coordinate 20,633,860 of JAKOOJ010000013.1, read as the reverse complement.
CCTCCTCTTCTGTCTCCTCCTCCTCTTCTTCTTCTCCTCCTCCTTTCTTCTCCTTCTCCTCCCCTTCCCCTTCCTCTTCTTCCTCTTCCTCCTCTTCGCCTCTTCTCTCCTCCTTCTCCTCCTCTTCTCCTCCTCTTCCTCTTTCTTCTCCTCCTCCTCTTCCCCTTCTTCCTCTTCCTCCTCCTCTTCTCCTCCTCCTCTTCCTCTCCCCTTCCCCTTCCTCTTCCTCCTCCTCCTCTTCTTCTCCTCCTCCTCCTCCTTCTCTTCCCTCTCCCCCTTCCTCCTCTTCCTCCTCTTCTTCTTCACCTCCTCCTCCTCCTCCTCTTCCCTCTTCCTCTTCCCCTTCCTCCTCCTCTTCCTCCTAGCATATTCCCGCAGGTGCAGGGTCCGATTTTTGGATGATTGAATGCCACTTTGCACAGTCAGCTGTGTATCCAGGGTGCAGGCCCGCAGTTTGCATATCTTTGTTGATGGTATCTTACCAGCTCTGTTTTGGGCGCCCGCAAAGTCGCCAGCCATTGACTTCTAGTCAGTAGGCAGTCTTGGCCACGGTGGAAGGTGCTGCTCTCAGGACGTGTCCATACCAGCGGAGTCAGCCTTCTCTCATCTTCTCTATAATTGGTGCCACCCCAAAATGTTCTCGAACGGTGTCATTTGTGATGTGGTCAAGAAGGGAGATGCCCGCTATCCAACGGAGCCTTTGCATTCCCATGGCATGGAGAAAGCTTTCGGTCCTGGTTGTTGCTGCCCAGCATTCAATGCCATACAATGCAACAGGGCAGGTGGTTGTCTTGTAAAACTTAGATTTAAGATGGGTTGGCATTCGTCTGTCGCATAACACCACCGGTGAGTTCTCACCAACACATCCAGTCTGCATTCACCCTGCATTCAGTGGTGAAATGTAAAATTTGTTACTACCAGTTCTGTGGGCGTGGCTTAGTGGAGGTGGGGTAATATGACTGAGTGGGTGTGGCCAACTTTTTTTTTTCTTTTGAAATCATTTTTTCTACCACCTATTCAGCTGAAGAGGTAGTTTAAAAAATGCTTTTAAAGCCTCTGACGATCCCAGCTGACTTGCCTGATCGGCAGAGGCTTTTTTTTTAAAAGCCTCTGATGATCCCAGCTGACTTGCCTGATCTGCAGAGGCTTTTCTTCCTTTTAAAAACATTTTTTCTATAACCTCTTCGGCAGAAGAGGTTGTAGAAAAAATGCTTTTAAAAGCCTCTGATGATCCCAGCTGAGCCGCGCGATCATCAGAGGCTTTTTTATATTTACTTTTAAAAGCATTTTTTTTGGCCAAAGAGGTTGTAGAAAAAATGCTTTTAAAAGCCTCTGATGATCCCAGCTGAGCCGCGCGATCATCAGAGGCTTTTTTATCTTTCCTTTTAAAAGCATTTTTTCGGCCAAAGAGGTTGAAGAAAAAATGCTTTTAAAAATAAAAAAAAAGCCTCTGATGATTGCGCGGCTCAGCTGGGCAATGGGGGGGGCAGGAATTTTTGCTACGGGTTCTCCGAAACCACCCGCTTCCATCGCTACTGGATCGGGCGATCTGGTCCGAACCGGGAGCATTTCACCCCTGCCATTGATCCTCTGTAGCTATCACCTGTATTTACAGCCATGTTTCTGAATTGTGACAACTTTTAAAATCTGTGGACTTCAACTCCCAGAATTGGCTGGGGAATTCTGGGAGTTGGAGTCCACAGATCTTAAAAGTTGCTACAGTTGAGCAACGCTGATTTAAAGTCACTGCAAAATTCACAGGCACTTCGTGACAAAGCAGCCTAACCAATTATTAAGTGCATCTTGCAATTATCAAGTGAAAAACAGACATTTCAACTTGCCCCACCAGAAACCACTTGACAAAACATGAGAGGTGTACTTCCCCAAAAAAATAAAAATAAATCAAGAATATATATGGTAGTTTTCCAGAAAAAGCCCCTTTTTTTTACTTCTTTGTGATTGCTTCATTTAAGATCCATTTTCCATGACTTAATAAAATCTACTCAAAGGTGCTTTTTCAGGAGGCAACTGGACTTCGGGTTTTTTGGGTTTTTTTGAAGACGTTTCGCTTCTCATCCAAAAAGCTTCTTCAGCTCTGCGAGGATAATGGGGAATGAGCACCCAGTCAGAGCTGAAGAAGCTTCTTGGATAAGAAGCGAAACGTCTTCAAAAGAAAAAAAACAAGGAAGTCCAGTTGCCTCCTGAAAAAGCACCTTTGGGACAACCATGGATGATGGAGAATCTCTACAGAATCCACTCAACATTCCGTATTCTGGTTTTGTCACCTAAAGGTACCAAACAGCCAAAATTGCCTAAAACTGAGATCCAAAAGGAGAAGGAAGGATCCAAAGTACCCAGTTCTGGGATGAGAAAAACTGGGACAAGCTTGAAAGAAGATGCTGGAATTGAGGAGAAAAGCAAAACAGTTTATACTCATTGGCTTATGAAGTCCGAACCGGAGAGCAGGTTTCAAAAGGGAGTCGATATGAAGGTGAGGAGGTTATTTTACCTTTTAATTCATGAGTTGGTAGAGGCAGTGTCTTGAAACCAGTGGTGAAATCCAATTTTTTTTTACTACCAGTTCTGTGGGCGTGGCCTGGCGGGCATGGTGTGGCTTGGTGGGCATGGCAGAGGAAGGATACTGCAAAATCTTCATTCCCTCCCCACTCCAGGGGAAGGATACTGCAAAATCCCCATTCCCTCCCCACTCCTGGGGGGGGGGGAAGGTATTGCAAAATCTGCATTTCCACCCCACTCCAGGGGAAGGATACTGCAAAATCCCCATTCCCTCTCCACTCCAGGGGAAGGATACTGCAAAATCCCCATTCCCTCCCCGCTACAGGGGAAGGATACTGCAAAATCCCCATTCCCTTCCCACTCCTGGGGCGGAAGGATATTGCAAAATCCCCATTCCCACCCCACTCTGGGGCCAGCCAGAGGTGGTATTTGCCAGTTCTCTGAACTGCTCAAAGTTTCCGCTACCGGTTCTCTAGAATCTGCTGGATTTCACCCCTGCTTGAAACAGCAAAAGGCAAACCTAACTACAAGTAGTTGTTGACTTACGACCACAATTGAGCCCAAAACGTCTGTTGCTAAGCAAGAGTTTCACGGGAGTTTTGCCCCCATTTTATGATGTTTCTTGTCATGGTTGTTAAGTGAATTCAGTGCTCTTATTAAATTAGTAACGCAATTGTCAAGGGAATCTGACTTAAGGTAAGTCAAGGACTATTTGTATCTAACGTCTAGATAGGCTCTAGAAATGTAAAAAGTGAAAATCGGTTTACTGGACATCAGTGGTTCTTAAGCCCCATCAATTGCGTTAGCAAAGTATCTGAATCCCACCTTAACAGAAAGAAAAACAGTTCCTTAAATCAGCAGAATGCATTATTATTTACAACTGATTTATGTTCCACGGACAGATTGTCGTCTGAGGCATTTCTTGATACCTCGCTTATTCATTTATATTTGACTGTTTATTCTCCCTTGTCTTCTTTTTAAAGTTTGATATAGCGTGTTCAATTTAAAATGTTTAAATATTTTATGGAAGAAAACAGCAGCGCTTTGAGTAATGCGATGTTTGCTGTTTCATTCACCAGTTTGGCATTGAAGACTTAAAAGCTCAGCCTAACCAAACAGCTTGTTGGGATGGAGTCAGGAATTATCAGGTAAAACGGTTGTGAAATATATATGTGACAATTTTTGTTCAAGTTATAAACTGGGAAACCAATTGTTATTAGTTGTAAAGTCGTGTCTGACCCATCGCGACCCCATGGACAATGTTCCTCCAGGCCTTCCTGTCCTCTACCATCCTCTGGAGTCCATTTAAGCTCACGTCGACTGCTTCAGTGACTCCATCCAGCCATCTCGTTCTCTGTTGTCCCTTTCTTCTTTTGCCTTCAATCTTTCCCAGCATCTTCTCCAATGAGTCCTTCCTTCCTTCTCATGAGGTGGCCAAAGTCTTTGAGTTTCCTCTTCAGGATCTGGCCTTCTAAAGAGCAGTCAGGGTTGATCTCCTCTAGGACTGACCGGTTGGATCGCCTTGCAGTCCAAGGGACTCGCAGGAGTCTTCTCCAGCACCAGAGTTCAAAGGCCTCCATTCTTTGGCGCTCAACCTTCCTTATGGTCCAACTTTTTACATTGCAACTGGGAAACCAGAGATAAGGTTTAATATCTTTGAGAAGCTCCCGTTCATTTTTTTCTTTTCCCCTGGAAAAAAATATGGTGAGAAGAGAGGTAATCCTCAATTTATAGCCATTTTTTAAAATGACCATTAAAAGTTACAACAGCAGTGAAAAAAATGACTTACAACCAGTCTTTAGAACACTTGCAACATCCCCATCAAGGTAACAGGAACAAAATTTGGGTGCTTGGTCAAGTGTATTATAATATTATATGTGGTTGCAATTTGTGACTGTCCCAGACGGTTCCTGATAAGCAAAGCCATTGGGGAAAGCCAGATTCACTTAACAACAATTTATCCACTTAGCAACCACAGCAAAAAAGGTCATAACATTGGGCATGGCTCACTTAACAACTGCCTTTCTTAGCAATAGATGTTCAACTCCCAACTGTGCTCATAAATCAAGGATTCCCTATAAGTAAAATATATTGAGTGGGATACGTTTGAAATTAACCAGTTTTTAGATCATTTGCTTTGGGATCAAAATCCGTTAAAAGGGAGCAGTTAAGGTAGTGGTGGGTAGTGTTAAGTTAAGGTAGTGGTGGGATTCAAATAATTTAACAACCGGTTCTGTGCCCTACCCTAATGACCAGCTGGGTAGGCATGTTTCGGTGGTCATGTGACCGTGTGGGCATGGCCAACTCAACGTCACTCATGTCAATGGGCGCTTCGCCTTAGGTGTTACAATGTAATAAGGGTTAACCAGAGGCAGTTTCTGTAAGCAGGGCAATAAAGGTTAGGCTAGAAACACCACCAGAATGTTTCCTTCCTGCCTTCCTTACAGGATTAGCCCTATAAGGCTAATTTTTTTGTAAAAACAAAATAAGATTTCTTCTAACAATCGATTCTCCCGAGTAGGTGCAAACTGGCTGAATCCCACCACTGAGTTAAGGTCTGCTTTTAATACTCCATGAATTTCCACTTCTTGCAGTTTACTTCTGAGTAAGCCACGGCTAGTTAAGTTTGAGCCAAGGTAAAGCCAAGCCAATGTACAATGATGTCAAACCAGCTATTTCTTGCTCATTGCGCAAACTGTGGTTACCCTAAAACATGGCTTAGTGGGATGTGAGACTTAGTGGGAACCTGGTTCACTAAGACAAAGTTCATTATGGTTACTCATTATAATTGCATCTTTTGCTAATACTGTATTCTTACTTGGCGGCGGCCAAAAAAGCCAATGGAATCCTAAATTGCATTAACAGAGGGATGCAATCAAGATCAAGGGAGGTACTAACACCACTCTATAAAGCCTTAGTAAGACCACACCTAGAGTACTGCATCCAGTTTTGGTCACCACACTATAAAAAAGATGTTGAGACTCTAGAAAGAATGCAGAGAAGAGCAACCAAGATGATTAGGGGACTGGAGGTTAAAACATACGATGGACAGTTGCAGGAACTGGGCATGGCTAGTCTAGTGAAGAGAAGGACCAGGGGAGACACGATAGCAGTCTTCTGATATTTGAGGGGCTGCCACAGAGAGGAGGGGGTCAAGCTGTTTTCCAAAGCACCTGAAGGCCAGACAAGGAATAATGGATGGAAACTGAACAAGGAGAGATTCAACCTGGAATAAGGAGAAATGTTCTGACAGAGCAATCAACCAACGGAACAGAAGTTGCCTTTGGAAGTTATGGGAGCTTCATCACTGGAGGCTTTCAAGAATAGACTGGACTGCCATCTGTTAGAAATGGTGTAGGGTCTCCTGCTTGGGTGGGGGGTTGGACTAGATGACCTACAAGGTCCCTTCCAACTCTGTTAATCTGAATTTTGTTTTTGCTTTTTCAACTTCTAAAACTGGAGCAATAGAGATTGCCGTGGGGCTTATATAAAAGCGTGGAAGCTGTGTCTTGTTTCCTGCACACACAAAAGCCGGAAATTCACACTTCTCCTTTGGCAGGCACGGAATTTCCTGCGGGATATGAAAGTTGGAGAAGACGCATTTTTCTACCACAGTAATTGCAAGGAACCTGGGATTGCAGGTCTCATCAAGGTGAGTGCAGAGTTTGAAACGAGCCCATAATTCTGGAAAAGTACCACAACACCAACAGGCTGAGTATTGGCTTCACATGTGAAAGGCAAGATTGAATGTTGGTATTTATGATGAAGGTCCAAGCACTTGCCACATTGTTCACGCATTGATATATATATAAGGTAAAGGTTCTCCTCAAATATATGTGCTGGTCGTTCCTGACTCTAGGGGTGTGATGCTCATCTCCGTTTCAAAGCCAAAGAGCCAGCGCTGTCCGAAGACGTCTCTGTGGTCATGTGGCTGGCATGACTCAGTGCCAAAGGTGCACGGAACGCTGTTACCTTCCCACCAAAGGTGGTCCCTATTTTTCTACTTGCATTTTTTACGTGCTTTCGAACTGCTCGCTTGGCAGGAGCTGGGACAAGTAACGGGAGCTCACCCCATTATGCGGCACTAGGGATTCGAACCGCTGAACTGCCGACCTTCTGATCGACAAGCTCAGCATCTTAGCCACTGAGCCACCGCGTCCCTTTTGAGATATATATATATATATATATATATATATATACACATACATACATACATACATACATACATACTTCTCAAAAAAAATAAAGGGAGCATAAGCAGGAGACATCCGAGATCTGAATGAATGAAATAGCCTTATTAAATACATTGTTCGTTACATACAGTAACAAACAATGTATTTACATACAGCCAGTGCTGCTGTCTGGGGGATTCTGGGAGTTGAAGTCCACCCATCTTCAAGCTACCAAGGTTGAGAAACGCTGAACTAAAGGGAACACAAAACTACTGTATGTAACGAACAATGTATTTAATAAGGCTATTTCATTCATTCAGATCTCGGATGTCTCCTGCTTGTGCTCCCTTTATTTTTTTGAGCAGTGTATATAAAATAAACTTGAAAAGAAAAAAAAAATATTAATTCAGTGTGTGAACAGAGTATAATAAAAAGCTAACTTTTACTGAAAAAAAAAAAGATGGATGTTTTTTGCTTTATGGCTGTGTGACTGCAGCCACTGACATCCCCTCTCCCCTTTTTCCTTCCCAGATTGTTAAAGAGGCTTACCCCGATCACACCCAGTTTGAAAAAAGTAATCCGCATTATGATGCTTCCAGCACAAAAGAAGACCCCAAATGGTCCATGGTAAGGTGGATTTCATCTGAGCCTTGTGGTTTGCCAAGGTCCTTCTCTAATTCTCTTCTACCTCATCTTCCCCAAACTGTGTTCTGCCCCAGCTACGGACCCCAAAGAACGCAGCACACACAAACTCTATACAAAGCTTATTTTACTCAAATAACTTAAGTCTTTATCATTCAAAGACTGTTAATGAACTGTCTTAACAGCCTACCAGAATTCTAAGATAAGGTAATCACAGTCTTACTAGAGTTGGCAGAAAGCCCAGAAGCAATTTTGCAGACACGAATGAGAGTGAACTAAAGTTGTTCTCTACAGCTTGCTTCAGTCGGCATTCCTCCTTAAATAGGCTAAGGGAGTGGCCAATTAGCCCCAAGCCTTACTCTCGAGGAGACCTCCTCCTGAGGAGCCACTCCTGCCTTTTGGCCGCTCTGGGCGCCCGTGCATCGAGAAGAGGCTCCTCCTCTTCGTCCTCTTCACTTAAAGGAGCTTCTGGAGGTTCTGAAGGCCCTGTCTGAATCCCTGCCTCCGGCATCACATTTTCTCCAGCCTCCTCACTGTCCGATTCGAGCACCAGATGCACAGGCTGCTGACGCAGCACCACCCCAGCCTCCTCGCTGTCGGAATCAGCTACAATCTGCACAGGCCGCTGATGGGTCACAACACTTTGTGCCCAGTAATTTCCTATTCCCAGTGACATGAAAAATAGTATGGATCCTTTTACGGGTAGCCCTCGACTTACAACATCAATGGAGTCCAAAATTTCTGTTGTTCAGTGAGATTTTGTGAGTTTTGTCCCATTTTACGACCTTGCTTGCCACGGTGGTTAAGTGAATCTGTCTTCCCCATTGACATTGCTTGTCAGAAGGTCGCAAAAGGGGATCATGTGACCTCGGGACACTGCATAAGTACATGCCAGTTGCCAAGCATTTGAATTTGGATCACATGATCATGGGGCTTCTGCAAAGGTCCTAAGTGTGAAAAATGTCCTAAGTTACATTTTTCAGTGCCTTTGTAACTTTGAATGGTCACTAAATGAACTGTTGTAAGTTGAGGGCTACCTGTATTTAATTTATATCCCAATTTCAACCAGTTTTTCAGAATTCTTTAGTGCTATCACAGTTTATATGGTGGTTTCTTGTCTTTGTGTACATTGATTGCTTGTTTAGTATCCATGACAATCACTAAGTGTTGTTATCTAATGTTTTATGGTGAGTGTATTTTTACAAGGACTATGATAATGATCTATCACTGTGTTGTATGTACACTGAGAGCTTATGCACCAGAGACTAATTCCTTGTGTGTTTAATCAACCTTAGTCAATAAAGAATTCTATTTCTATTTCTAAATTCTAATTCTATTTCTTCTACTTCTATTTCTTCTATTTCTGTTTCTAAATTCTAATTCTATTTCTTCTATTTCTATTTCTAATTCTTCTATTTCTAATTCTTCTATTTCTATTTCTTCTATTTCTATTTCTAAATTCTATTTGTATTTCTTCTATTTCTATTTCTAAATTCTATTTCTAATTCTTCTATTTCTATTTCTAATTCTTCTATTTCTATATTCTAATTCTAATTCTTCTATTTCCATTTCTTCTATTTCTAATTCTTCTATTTCTATTTCTCTTAATTTTATTTCTAATTCTATTAAGTCTAATTCTTCTATTTATATTTCAATTCCTATTTCTATTAATTCTATTTCTAAGTCTATTAATTCTATTTCTAATTCTATTAATTCTAATTCTATTAACTCTAATTCTAATTCTATTAATTCTAATTTGGCAGAGAATGATTTTCTTACAGCCTTCCTAGTACAAATTGGCTGGAACCAGAGAAATTTATAGTTCATTATTTACAGCAGATTTCTCCCCCTCCCCCCCAGCAATGTTTTAGGTATGTGGACTTCAACTCCCAGAATTGCTGGCTGGGGAATTCTGGGAGTTGAAGTCTACACATCTTAAAAGTGACCAACATTGGAAAACTCTTCTTTACAAAATTGTCTCCCGAATCTTTTTTTTTTTTTTCAATTGAGGAATCAACATCTATTGAGGGGAGTCACGTCTAGTGAGTAATGGGGCCACTTCCTGAATCTCACCGATGTCCTTCCCTTTTGCTTTTGTAGGTCGATGTCCAGTTTGTGCGAATGACCCAGAGGTTCATCCCTCTAGCTGAGCTCAAAGCCCATCGTCAATCCCACCAGAAGTCAGGAGGCCCTCTGAAAGAGATGGCTCTCTTCACAAGACCGAGGTTGTCCATCCAACCCGTCACAGATGGTAAGGCCTTGAGAGAATCAGAAGCTTTTTTTGCGCCTCTTGATTAGCTCTAGTTTGTACATACAGATAGTCCTCGAGTTATGACCATTTGTTCAACGACTGTTCAACGTTACAATGGCACTGAATCAGGAGCAAAATGCTACTGGTATCGCACCGGTTCAGCAAACCGGTATCGGTGGCGGTGCATGGTTCAGACCCATCAGTGTGATCTCTTTCCCCAACCTGTCTGCACCTGCATACACACACACACACACACACAGAGAGAGAGAGAGAGAGAGAGGGAGGGAGGGAGGGAGGGAGGGAGGGAGGGAGGGGAGTGTCTTACCCAGTGGTGGGATTCAGAGGTGGGTTTCAGCAGGATCTGACCAGTTCTGGAGAACCAGTAGTGGAAATTTTGAGTAGTTCGGAGAACCGGTAGTAAAAATTCTGACTGGCCCCCACCCCCATCTATTCTCTGCCTCCCGAGTCCCAGCTGATCAAGAGGAAATGGAGATTTTACAGTATCCTTCTCCTGCCACGTCCACCAAGCCATGCCACGCCCACCAAGCCACACCCACAGAACTGGTAGTAAAAAAATTTGAAACCCACCACTGCTGGGTTCAAATAATGTCACAACCGGTTCTCTGCCGTAATGACCGGCTGGGTGGGCGTGGCCAGCAGGTGTGACAGGCAGCACTCGGCCTCCTGGACCTCCCTAGGAGCAAAAACAGGCTGCAGGGGGGAACGTGCCTCCCCCCCCCTGCGCCCCGTTTTGGGCCTAGGAGGTCTCCCTGCACTTACCTGGGAGCCAAAGTAGGGCGCCTGGGGACTCCTGGAAGGAGCGGGGAGGAGCCATCCAGCAATTTAACTACTGGTTCACCTGAATCAGCCCAAACCGGCTGAATCCCACTACTGCTCTTACCCCAGCCTCTGAGCTTGTACCACACTGCAACAGCACTCTCAACTCATATGTGGCCTTGGTCAGTCCTCTCATTCCCCACCCTTATGGACTTCTTACCTGGGACTCTCTCTGCTTCCCACTTAACAACCCACATGTCTTGGGTTTACATCGACAGTCAGAACCGATTGCTGTCACTAAGCGATGTGGTGACGTGACGTTGTGCTTTATAACCGTTGCCTTGCTCAGCGACGGCAGTCTCGATCTCAATTGTCATCATAAGTCGAGGACTATCTGTTACGTCAAGCCAGGGGTTAAGAAAAGGTAAGTAGAGCAGGGCACCTTGATTGACTGACTTTTCTCCTTTTTTCTCAAGAGGAATTTCAATTCATTTTAAGCCTTGAAAAAGGGACAAGGAAGACTCCCGAGAACTGATTTTAAAGCCGCTTCCCTTCAAAACCACACGGAGAGCAAAGTGCAGGAGAGTTTACTGTTCAATTTGCTTTAGTTGCTTTTTTGATTGCAGTGCAACCTTTCCTAAATAAATGTGAGTTTTTTTAGTGATTTTTTTAAAAAAATTTCGAGGGAGGGAAAACTATGTTCTTCAAGGCCTCGAATTAGCTTGCACTTAAAGAGATCAATTTAATAATTAGCTCGTTTGTATCTGCTCAAGTCAAAAGGTCGTAATTATCTGTCTTCTCACTACCGCAGGTTTTCCAATGAAGCTCCATGAGGTTATGTGCAAAAAAATTCCCAAACGCACATAAAAATAGAAAAAGTGCCAATATTGCACAACGCCTGTATAGAAATGTACACATCTGTGCGAAAATACAAACCAATTTTAAGGCAGAATAAAACCATTATAAAATGATGTAGAAACAGGAATACAAGTCTGGAAAACCAACGAACCAACGGAGAATAGATTTGTGGATCTTGTGTGATTCTTCTTGCATATTGTCTTTAAATTGCAAAAGCTGTCTATTGCTTTAACAAGGCAAGACGGCTGTCAATTCTCATGGTAAGCGCTGAGAAAATCTCAAGAGAATCGTCTGAGCATACAGTAGTGGCCAAAATTGTGGAAACCTTTTGGGAAAAGTGTATTTTTGAGGTTTGATGGCTAATAGAAGAGCCTGTAGTACAGTGGACTAAAGCACTGTTATTAACAGATTAACATCTGCTGCTTGCAATTACTGCAAGTTCAAATCTCACCAGGCTCAAGGTTGACTCAGCCTTCCATCCTTTCAAAGGTAGGTAAAATGAGGACCCAGATTGTGGGAGTTATAAGCTGACTTTGTATAAATATACAAAAGTATGAATTGCTTAATGCATTGTAAGCCGCCCTGAGTCTCCGGAGAAGGGCGGCATATAAATTAAAGCAATTTTTAATTTTTTTTTTTAATAACACCATTTATTTTTATTTTTTTTGGAGTTTCAAGATAATCCTATTCCACTGCTGGAATGGCCTGGGAATATCCCAAACCTTCATCTAATTGAAAAATCTATAGAGCCGACTAAAGAAACTTGTTAGTCAGAAGCAACCCAGCAATAAAACCCAGTTAATAGAAGCCATCATTCAATCTTGGTTTCACATGATAACAGCTGCAGAATTCAAAGACTTGGTTCACTCCATCGGAAGACGTTGTAAGGCCGTAATTCATGCTAAAGTTTACCCAAGTATTAACTGACAGGGTGATCATTTTTGCATATCTCGTTTTTTCTACTTGTTTCACTTTTCTTCTTTATACTGTAACTGCTATTCTAATAGCAAATCCTTCCTAAAAGTTATTGCATTACATTCTTGATTAAATTATCTTTCCGTTGATATATAATTTTATGGTTCTACTCCCCAAAAAAGTGGTGTTATTATCTAGTTTTAGAAAACGTAATTTTCCCAAAAGGTTTCCACAATTTTGGCCACTGCTGTAAGCAGAATGCCTCTCCTCCTGCCAAAAAAATTTTGCACTCAAGAGGTCAGTTCAGGCCAGTGGTAAAAGGCACTAGGCCAAAAACTAGGAGACTGTGAGTTCTAGTCCTGCCTTAGGCATGAAAGCCTGCTGGGTGACTTTGAGCCAAACCCTAGGAGATGGTGAGTTATACCCCCACCTCGGGCATGAATGTTGCCTGGGTGAGTTTGGCCTAGTCCCTCTCAGCCAGGGGTGAAATCCAGCAGGTTCTGGAGAACCGGTAGCGGAAATTTTGAGTAGTTCAGAGAACCAGCAAATACCACCTCTGGCTGGCCCCAGAGTGGGGTGGGAATGGGGAATTTGCAGTATCCTTCCCCAGGAGTGGGGTGGGAGTGGAGATTTTGCAGTATCCTTCCCCTGGAGTGAGGTAGGAATGGAGATTTTGCAGTATCCTTCCCCTGCCACGCCCACCAAGCCATACCACGCCCACCGAACCGGTAGTAAAAGAATTTGGATTTCACCACACTGCTCTCAGCCTATCTCACAGCGTTATTGATGTTGTTTTGTTGTTGTGGGGTAAATAGGAGGAAGGGATGTTGGAACTGCTCGCTGCCTTATTTTTTAAAAATAAATCAAGGCAGGATAACCAACCAATAAATTGATTCAAGGCAGAGATGTCTTGAGTTTCTCTCCGCAGGCACGTTTGAAAGACAGCTCAAGGATCCAGATTATGGGGGCAATAAGATGACTTTGTATAAAATATACAAAAGGATGAAGGCTATCGCTTAATGCATTGTAAGCCGCCCTGAGTCTTCGGAGAAAGGCGGCATATAAATCAAATTTTAAAAAAATATTGGAAAAATTTGGAAAAAAAAAATTGGGAAAAAGTCACACCAGCCCCTAACTTTTCAAAGGTGTGAGAACTGTCCCTTTTTTAAAAAATTGGAGTCAAAAGAAAACTTCCCATTCTTTTTAAAATACATTTAAAAGTCAATGGGTTAAGAAACATGTAAACAATGGAGAGGCTTAAAATTTACCTGTCGCACAGCTTACCTATAGAATCCCCTTTTGGACCTCACCTCCCCAAATGCGGTTTTTTTCCTGATTGTCACGGAATCCCATCATTTCTTATCTACAACTTTTTATTTCCCTACTGTCCCAAACCGGAGACTAACGAGAGGACTTTTCCTAAGCTGGAACTGATGTGACATAAATACAGGTAGCCCTTGACTTAACAACTATTTGTTTAGTCACTGTTCGAAGTTACAAGGGCATGAAAAAGTGACTTACCGCATTTCCCAAAAATACGACCTACTCCGAAAGCAAGCCCTAGCTTTATTTTTACATGTGTGCCCAATATAAGCCCTACCCACAAAATAAGCCCATTAAGATCCAGCCCACTCCGGGGTGCACGAGGTGGGGAAGGCGCATGGGTAAAAATCAAGTTGGGGTGGGGATGGGGGGGTGGGGCTGCCCTACTTACCAGGCCTCGCACACCCCAACACCTTCCTTGCTGTTGTGGTCCGCCTGCAGAGCTGGCAGCAGTTGGACAGTGAGGAGGCTGGGGAGGAACATGGGCCAGTCCTGGAGTCTGGGGAAGGCTCGGACGAGGGCTCTGCATCGGAGGCAGAGATGGGGTCAGGGCCGTCTGGGAGTTATGTGCTGCCTCCGGAGCCTCTAGAGTCGGACATTAGAGAGGCAGATGCTAAAAACCTGGATTTCTCGCTCGGTCCTGGTTTCTTTCTGTACAATAATGGAATGTGTCTACACCTCCATTTCCTGGTCTCAGAAGACCAATCTAGCAGCTGAATTTCACAATCAAAAGCTTTCCAGCTTTCTCTCCTACCGCTGGAGAAGTAAAAGGAAGAGCAGGTTTAATTCTTTCAGCAGCTTCAAAATAATATTTATCTGAGAGCCAGACTTGTCACAGAGAATACAAGTACAAGGTACGAACGGTTCTCGCAAAAGTCCCGTATAGATTTATCGCGCCCTACTTCAAAGTTTTCATCAGCCATTTTGGGAAACTTTTTTTTTTAAAAAAATTACATTTACAAGTAAATGTCTCTGCAGTCTTAATAGATTGAGCTGAGAGCAAACTGGATTATTAATTTAAGGTGTCCGCATCCTTTTTGACAAACGGCGATTTTTCTTTTGAACCCACAAAGAACACATTGATAAGGACTCCAAGTGGCAAAGTTCTCTGAGAAAATTATGGGATGGTTTTGTCATCATCCTGGCTTGGCAACGATGCTGCAACTGAAGACGGAACTCAGAAAGAACAGGAAAAGTTTCAAGCAGTCCATGAAGTTCTCCAGAACAGTGGTGGTACCACTCACAAAACTTTCCATCTTCATCCTCCTTCTTGATGAAATATTAGAAAGTATCCTCAGAGGAGGCTTGTATACAGGTAGCCCTCGACTTACAACAGTCTGTTTAGTGACCGTTCGAAGTTAACAATGATAAAAAGTGACTTACGACCATTTTTCACACCACCATTGTAGCAGCATCCTCATGGTCTCATGAGCTAAAATCCAGACACTTGCCAACTCATAACTTACAACGGTTGCAGTGTGGATCACCTTTTGTGACCTTCTGACCAGATAAGTCAACGGGGAAGCCAGATTCACTTAACAACCCTGTTATTGGATGTTTTAAATTTTTGGGGTTTTAAATTAAGCCAAATTTATTTAATATTTTTAAATTATTTTAAATTGATGTTGATTCTGTTTTTAAATAGGCTGTACACTGCCCTGAGTCCTTCGGGAGAAGGGCAGTATAGAAATAAAATTATTATTATTATTATTATTATTATTATTATTATTATTATTATTAACTTAAAACAATGGCAGTGGTTCATTTAACAAAGGTGGCAAGGAAGGTCGTGAAACGGGGCAAAACTCACTGAACTGTCTCGCTTAGCCACAGAAAATTTTGGGCTCCACTGTGGTCGTTAAGTGGAGGCCAGAACAAAGATTGGTGGGACCAAGAATAAAAATATATACACATTTTTTTTAAATAGAATAAAATTAAGTTATATACAGTTAGTAATTTCCTTCTTCAAATCATTGATCATCATCTCTCTTCTTCCCATCTCAACCGAGTGACAACTTTTGAAAGCATTCTGGACTCCCAAGGTTTCAAGAAATCCATACGACCATTTGGCCTCTAATGCACACTACTGCACTAAACCATGGTTTATTTTAATTAAGGTCCATCTGCTTTAACCTTGCTTAGTATTGTCTATTAGCCATGGTCAATATAATTAGGCTGTAACGGTTCAATTTACACCTAATGCTAAATCTATAACTAAGATTTACAAGGCACCTGGGCCATTTTTTTTGCACAGTGCTCTAAGTCATATTGCGGATTTGGCTTGATGTTGGCTCATTGTGAACTTGGACACTGTGATTTAAACATGGTTTAGCCCCCTTTCTCTTGGTCAACAAGCCATCTTTAAACCAAACATATAACAATGCCTACTGAATGAAGTTTCAACCGTTTGGACAATATTTTCTCTTGAATATAAAAATGAGCAGCTTCAATCATTCTGAAAATGTCCCAAGTTCAAAATAGTGTCCTATACCCAGTTGCAGAAAGATTTGAGGTACTTTCCCACATTGGTCTGCAGGGAAAGGGGCGCCCCAGTGCACCTCAATTTCTCATATTTCTGCCCAATGGAGTCACTTTTCTGGCCAAGAGGAAAGAATCCCACTTTAGATACCCCTGGAAATTTTCCAAGGTGAAATTGCTACTTCTGAAATCTGGACAAGGTGCAACCCACAAACTTTAGATGCCGACATCCATGAGGACTAGAAACCTGACTTTATTGCAGAACAAAAAGTGAGACGGTTGGTATCTTTCCATGTTTTCGCAGACACTTCTGTGAAAGGTGATCAGGAATAAGATTGGTCCAGAATTCTTAAAACCGTTAGCTACTTACCTTTCAGTTATTTATTCAATTTATATTCAGATGGTATACTACAAGTAGTTTATAAATAGTATAGTGAGTAGAACCGTAGTTTCCCTTTTCTAGAGGAAGACATTCACAATTCTAATTCTCATCCCGTATGGCAGAATCAGGCAACTAATTTAGACACCATTATTTTAAAAACAAAAGGCAACTGAGATGCTAAGTCAGTTTATCAGTAGCCTTAATATATATAGTTCTCTTTTTTTTCCTTTCCCCAAATTGGTGGGGAAAACTGCACCTGCTGAACTCTGGTGATGCAAACACCAGGATCGGAAGCCTCACGAAGTCCCCGGACAATCCACCCCAAATTAAGAGCACGTATAATGTAAAATTTAAAATAAAATAAAATAAAAATAAAATACCAGGGGAATCCTAAAAGTGCTGAAGTCCAAAAATGGACCAAGACAGTACTGACCATGCTGCTAAATGAGTGAACGTGGATTGATTTCACACACTCTTCAGAACATTTGCAAACAATAACCCATGATTTCAATCCACCTTTAGGCCAAAAAGTGCTTACTTATCACACAATGGAGCCAGGGAATAAGAAATCAAACAAGACTGGCCACAACCACAACTGTCCTTAATTTGTCTGAAATGGCATAGGGCTGGGATGGCGAATCGAGTGCCACAGGGAAACAGGCTGTTTCCTGCCTCGGGGTGGGGGGTGAAAGCCCATTTTTCTTTCTCACCTGGCTCCAGATCCTCTCTATGCATCTGGGGAGGGCAAAAAACAGCCTTCCCCACCCCTCTTTAGGAGTCTTTGGAGGCTGGGGACAGCAAAAAAGTCACTTCCTGTCCAACTGAAGTTGGGAAACGGGCCTTTTCTGGCCTCTGGAGGGCTTCCAAGGGGGTAGGGAAGGCTGTTTTCACCCTCCCCAGATATATAGAGGGGATCTGGAGCTAGGTGAGAAAGAAAAACAGGCCTACTGGGCCATCGCATGCCAGGAGCGGGGTGGAGGGGGTTGTGTGTGCATGCGCGGGGTGGGGCGCATAGAATTATGGGGTGTGGGCACACACGCGTGCGAACCTCCCCCACTTCCTGGCACGTGTTGGCAAAAAGGTTAGCCATCACTGGCATAGGGTTTCCTGCTTGAGCAGGGGATTGGATTAGAAGACCTCCAAAATTCCTTTCCAAATCTTTGTTATTCTCTTCTGTGATTATTAATTCCTTTTGAAAGGAACGGGGGGGGGGGGGGGGGGGAAACCCAAGAAAATTCAGCTTGCACTATATTTAAGATGCACTCAGCTCATTCCATACCCTGACGAGGGTGGCTCAGTCACTGAGCTTGTCGATCAGAAAGGTCGGCAGTTTGGCGGTTCGAATCCCTAGTATAGGTCTCCTGCGTGAGCAGGGGGTCAGACTAGATGACCTCCAAGGTCCCTTCCAACTCTTGTTACTGTTATCTTCAGCTAAAGTTGAAAATTTGGTTTCTCTGCATGGAAAGGTGGAAGATCTCTTCTGCAGGCGACTGGACGTCCATTTTTCTAGCCTGAATGAGCTCAGGAAGCAAAGCAAAAGTAGGAAGCAGACGGAGAGCGGTCACCGCTGTGGCAATATGGTTAAATTAGGTGGGCTGGTGGCTCATTGTTCACAGAAGACATTTGTGTCCGTGATCTTTTTGGCTCTCTTCCTCCAAAAGATGATTTTCTGCAGAAGAACAGGTATACGCTGTCCCAGCAGGAAACAAATCCAGAACAATGTCATCAGGCAGAGATGCAACAGAGAAACTCCTCTGAGAGGAGGGTAGGCGGTTCCTTCCATTTTTCTCACCACACACTTTTCGAATCCCAAGAGTGGGAAGCAACAGAATTCTTGGGAATCTCGAGAAAGTAAATTTGACTGGGCTTAAAAACAAGGGTGGGGAAGGATGGCCCTTTTGTGACTTGTGGACTTCAACTCCCAGAATTCCATGCTGGCTCAGGAATTCTGGGAGTGTTCTGCCCCAGCTATAGATCCCAAAGAACGCAGCACACACAAAGTCTGTACAGACCTTAGTTTACTAAATTAAATCAGTCTTTCTTCAAACAAAGGCTGTTAATTAACTTTCTTAACAGCCTACAAGAATCCAAAGAATCAATAATCGTAATCTTACTAGAGTTGGCAGAAAGCCCCAGAAGCAATTTGCAGAGAAGTAAGATCCAGACGCGAAGGAGAGTGAACGAAGTTGTTCCCTGCAAATTGCTTCAGTCGGCGTTCCTCCTTAAATAGGCTAAGGGAGTGGCCAATTAGCCCCAAACCTTACTCTCAAGACCTCCTCCTGAGGAGCCACTCCTGCCTTTTGGCAGCTCTGCGCGCCCGTGCATCGAGAGGAGGCTCCTCCTCTTCGTCCTCTTCACTTAAGGGAGCTTCTGGAGGTTCTGAAGGCCCTGGCTGAATCCCCACCTCTGGCACCACATCTTCTCCAGCCTCCTCATTGTCCGACTCGAGTGCCAGCTGCACAGGCTGCTGGTGCAGCACCACACCAGCCTCCTCGCTGTCGGAATCAGCTACTAGCTCCACAGGCCGCTGATGGGCCACAACAGGGAGTTGAAGTCCACAAGTCATAAAAGGACCATCGTTTCTCCCACCTCTGGCTTAAAAAGGATAATTTTTGACAGAAGCCAGGACAGCGTGTTTTTAAGTCGTCGCCATTTAAGCGAAAACTGTTTGGCTTTTCCTGCTTTGCTCCCTTTCTCTCTCGGCAAAAATCAGCCTGGGGGAAGCTGGTAGGAAGAACTGTTTTCACCCGATACTTTGCTCACAAACCCGAAAAATGTTAAGACAATGTGTGTCAGAACTAACCACCAGAAAAAAAATGGCTCCAAGGAGGTTTCCCGCCATCTCCTTGAATGATTCAGGCGTTTCCATCTCTTTCTTTTCAGACGGAGTGGTTTGTCCATCACGATGCTCAATCCTCAAAATTATTTGTCCCCCGTTTACGAGGTGCTTTCGGAACAGAGACTCATGCAGAAACAAAACACTAATCCTCTCTAAAGGTTAAGTCCTTTCTTTCCCCCATGGGATAAAACTTCTAGCGATAAAAATCCTTAGGAGCAAAGTGTTTTTACCTTCTTCCAGAAACCAAAATACAAAGAAACTTCTCGGCATCCGGTACAAGCCGCCATGACGCCGGGCACAACGTGATGTGCCCAATGTGCAAAGGCCAGGAATTGACGAAGCGGCTTCATTTGGATGACAAAACATTAAGAACGGGTGCTGCTTTGTACACACAGACATACCCGCTGTGATTGCCTGCACATCTCAGCCATCCAAAGTCTGGGAAACATTTTGACCCGTGGTATATTCACAGACGATTGTTAAATACGTGGTTGAACCTCTCTGGCAGCAGCCATGTTCCAACAGAGGGGAAAAAAAATGGGACACTCTTGAAATCAAAATATTCTAACTCAGTCCTCTTCCAACACAACATCCAAAACTCCCATCTGTCCTGGCCCTTTAGCTTATCCACAAATACTGAACGTAGAGAGAAACGGCTTTTTTTTCCTTTTTTTTTTTTTTTTTGTGCGCCAACCCCTTTCCACGGTCCTGTTAAGCTGCTAGTCCTCCAGATAAAAGACGAAACACACACACGCACACACACAGAGAGATAGACAACCTGACAGATAATTTTGCGTTTGCAAGTTTCTGGCGGAAGAGCCCTTGATGCTTCTTCCCCTCCTTCCACGGTTCCTTCGAGGGCCCTCACTGCCGCCCGTTGTTCTCTGAAGCCTGGCTGGCGGTCCTGCTCTCCGTCTGGGACGAGGTGCCTTCGAAGCGCTGGGCAGCGATGGCTGCCTGGTGGGACATGCTTTTCCTCACGATGTCTCCTTTGCGCCACAACACCACTTCCTGTATCCCATAGGAGAAGAAGACAAGGACAAGGTCAAAAGTGCCGCCCCAAGCTAATCAAGAAGAGGAAACTTAGGGGCCCCAACGGATGCTCAGGACTACATCTCCCATCGTTCTGGACCCCGGATGTTTTGTAAAAGTTTGGGCAGGGGCAGCAATGTGCACCAGAGGCCTTGCTGTGCATTAAACAGGGATACGCTAGAGAGCAAATGCATGGATACCCTTAAATGCCAGCAGGAAACCAATTCCGTAAGAAGGCTTAAAGCCATTTTTAAGACTGAGTATAAGAAGAGAAAGAGGGACGCGGTGGCTCAGTGGCTAAGACCCTAAGCTTGTTGATCGAAAGGTCGGCAGTTCGGCGGTTCGAATCCCCAGTGCCACGTAATGGGGTGAGCTCCCGTGACTTGTCCCAGCTTCTGCCAACCTAGCAGTTCGAAAGCACGTAAAAAATGCAAGTAGAAAAAAAGGAGCCACCTTTGGTGGGAAGGTAACAGCATTCTGTGCGCCTTTGGCATTTAGTTATGCTGGCCACATGACCATGGAGACATCTTTGGACAGCGCTGGCTCTTCGGCTCTGAAACGGAGATGAGCACCGCCCCCTAGAGTCGGGAACGACTAGCACATATGTGCGAGGGGAACCTTTACCTTCATAAGAGGAGAATCTGGCAGTCTGATTGTGCTGGACTATAAAGGTAGTCCTCATTTAACAATCATTCACTTACCAACTGTTCAAAGGTACAACAGATCCTCCACCCCAAAGGTACTTATGACTCAGATCCAGAATTATGATGATGACATGCATCCCCCCAGATACAAGACCTTGATAACCTACAATCTGGAACGAGCTCCCCCCGGAGGTACGGAGGATCCCGGATCTGCGCACCTTCCGTCGCGCGCTCAAGACTTTCTTATTTCATCAAGCTGGCCTGGCCTAAATCTTTTCCCCCTTTTAAATGTAAATTTTAATTTGTTTTTAAATTATTGGGTATTTTAAATTCGTCTCAGCCAAATTATTTACTTCGTTTTCATTCTATTTTAAATTTTTGTATTTATGTGTTTTATTCTGTGGCTGTTCACCGCCCTGAGTCCTTCGGGAGTAGGGCGGTATACAAATCCAATAAAAAACAGAACAAAAAAACCAAACCAAAACAAAACAAAAAAACCTGCTCACATTTACGGCTGGTTGCTGTGTTTTGTGGTCACGCAATTTATGTTTTTTTTTCCCCAGAAAACAAGATTTTTGGCCCAGTTTAGGGCAATAAACGCCCGTAGGATTGCATTGACCCATTTAACGACTGGGGCTTTTGCTCAACCGGCACAAAAAAGGTCATAAAATCACATGAATCAGGGTGCTTGACTGACAGTCGTTGTAACGTAGGATGGGGACTCTAGGTTCCATTACGACTGGCTGACTGGGGAATTCTGGGAGTTGAAGTCCGCTCAAGCTTCAAGTTGCTGAGGTGGAGAAACATGGCTCTTAGGGCCAATGCGGGGAGTGGGGTGGGATGAGGGTTTGGGGAACTCCCTGCCTCAGGATTTAACTTCTATCCCAAACCCCCTCCAGATAATTCAGTTTTCTCACCTGCTGTTTAAAATAGCGCCGCTCCTCCTCATCAATTAGCACCAGGTTGAGGTAATAGCGCACCGAGAACTTCTTATTGATGTCTCTCATGGTGGGAGTCAGTTCATAGCCAGCCAGGAAGAGCCGAATTGGGATGGACTCTCCTGCAAAGGAAGGGAGTGGCAGTTAGCCAACCAAGTATTATTAGGCCTTTATCCTTCTTTGATATATTTGAGGGGTCCTTGGGGCTCTCTGGGTTTTGTTTTCTTGCAGACGTTTTATTACCAAACTAGGTAACAAAATCAGTGCTAGGAGAGAGTGAGGATTTGCTCTCTGTTTATAAACCCCCACTCACTCGTAGCACTGATGATGTTACCTAATTTGGTAATGAAGTGTCTGCAAAAAAACAACCAAGCTCAAGAGAGCAGCAAGAATTTTACAAATATTCTCCTTTATATATTATATATTATATATATATATATTATATATACACTCACAAAGGGAGAGAGAACACTGGTGTATGATTGAATAAAAATACACAAACACACACACAAAACCAGTTGTTTTTATTATTTAATTTTAGTATTCATTATTACTGTTTTATTTATTGGTTTCATTATAGTTTTTATTATTCAACGTTGCTATTTTATTTTTCTAGGCTTCATTTTGAGTTTTATTATTTATTTTTAACATGCAACTTTGTTGAGGAATTTTGATTGTAAAATATCAAAATGTGTTTTTTTCCCCCCAAATATATATTTATTTTATTCATGCATCACTGCGCTTTTATTCTTATATTTATTTTAGATTTTACCTATGTAGATGATATTATATGATATACAATATATATATTTTCAATTTATATCTCCAGGCGGTGCACATATCTAATATCCCTACCTCCTATAATCCTGGAGTATGCCATAAACAAGACATTAGAATGGTGTTGTGGCCTGCCAGTGGCCAGCAGAGCTGGCAACAAATTCGGACAGTGAGGAAGTTGGGGAGGAACATGGGCCAGCCCTGGAGTCCGGGGAAGGCTCTGATGAGGGCTCTACGTCGGAGGCAGAGATGGGGTCAGGGCCATATGCCAGTTATCAGCTGCCTTCGGAGTCAGACATC
Organism: Arizona elegans; assembly: GCA_022577455.1. Taxonomy (NCBI): domain Eukaryota; kingdom Metazoa; phylum Chordata; class Lepidosauria; order Squamata; family Colubridae; genus Arizona; species Arizona elegans. The sequence goes on along the minus strand of JAKOOJ010000013.1, from coordinate 20,611,015 downwards.
AGTGAGGCAGAGGAACAGCTGGAGCCTGTTCCCAGTGTGCGCATGTACAGAGTTGCCAGACGAAGGGAACAGCTAAAGAACAAGGGTAGACTCAGGAGTAAGGCCACAGGTGGAATGATGAATGGCCCCTCCCAGAGGGAATAAAAGAGGAGCGAAAGGGGAGTGGAGTTTGCAGGAGACAATTAGTTCTGTTAATTGGTTTGTGACTCTTAAGAGACTTCTTGCCAAGTTTTGAAGATATCGGCCTGGCAACTCTCCAAGCCAGATAAGGTCTGTGACTGTAAATTCTCCCTTGAAAGACTGTGCTGGATGTGAATAAGAAGAATTCACAGTAACTTAATAAAAAGGGTTTTTTGTCGGGACAAGGAATCTGCTTTGTGGTTTGGGGAAGCCTAGGTCAGAACAGATGGAGAGAAGTGAGGAAAAGGTAGATGGCTTTCTCTGTCCCACCAATGGCCACAAGGCCCTTGAAAGCCCCCTTCCCTTCTGCCATGGAGATGGTTCTTTCACCTCACCTCTCACAGGGGCTCCGTCCATGATCTCATATTTAGCAATGGTGTCATTTTCATGGTAGACGTTGGGCCCCGTGCCAGTGGTTTCCCTCTTGATGATGTCAATCTCCATGTGTTTGATCTTGATCCGGACGAGAAGGAAGTAGATTTTCCCGACAATCACGTCTTTTAAGTGGTACCTGGAAGAGATGGTATAGAATAGCTCAACAGGGAATGAGGCTGGTGGATCAGAATAATCTGTTCTCTTGAAAGACCCTTAATTTAATCTATAGCTGTGGAGCTGCTTCGTCCTTTCCTGCAGGGACTCAAGGTTGGAAGTTCTCTTCCAACATTTCTCCGTCACAACAGCTGTAAAAGGGACACTAAAACAGGGTAGATAAAAATCGATGATTGTTAAAAATAAATAAATTAAAAAATGGATTTTTAAAAATTTAAATTGGATTTCTGCACTGTGAATGTTTACATGTTATGTTCAATTAAATCACGGCAACATCTGTTTGTGTAGTATTATTTTAAGCAGGCTGTGTTTTTCTATTGTTGTGACTTAGATGAAGTTCAGAGCACATTTTATGACCAATTCATGCAAAACTCCACGTAATCCCAAGGGGTTCACATATTTTTTCTTGCAACTGTATCATGTCACCCCGGTCGTCCTTTTCATTAAACTAGACATACCCAATTCCTGCAAGCGTTCTTCACGTGTTCCTTGGCTGCATCACCCGCCACAAGACTCACATATCACCCGCCACAAGACTATTAAGAAGTGCACCATAAGCCAACTTACTTGGATTTATTGTACTCAAACTCAATATGTAGGCAGTCTTCAATCCCCACCTCCATCTTAATGGAGGAGTTGAGTTCTGGATACGTGCTAAGGGTATGTACCACAATGTCCATCTCTTTCACCACGTCGTTCAATCTGCGGCTCACAGTGGCTCGGAGGAAGTACCTGTAAAAGGGGAAAAGGTGGATTAAAATGCTTCTAACCAAGTGTCAACTCGCAAAGCATCCCTGGCCTGCTCTCGAGTTGCCATAGGCCAGGGGGGATGGGAAACTGGCGAAACTGCACAGCAGCCAAAAACAGATGCACATTCCATGCTTATCTCCCTCAAGGCTGTATCCCAGGGATACCTACAGCAGCCGGAGGAGAGCTGCTCTGTTGGCTAATGTGATTGATGACACACCCTGGGGGGGAGGGGGAAAACAGGGTCATAATTGGAGCGTAAATTACGTAGTGTCAGAGCTGGCTTCACTTGGGAACGTTCAGACATGAAGCTCCTAATATATAACTGGATTTCTTTTGAAGCTTGGCTCAAGACTCATGATTTAATTAGGGAAGAGGTCTTCAAACTTGGCAGTTTAAGACTTGTGGACTTCAACTCCCAGAATTCTCCAGCCAGCATAAATTTTGGGAGTTGAAGTCCACAAGTCTTAAAGCTGCCAAGTTTGAGGACTCCTGAATTAGGGCATCCATTGGAACCCTGACACCAGGTTTATCTCCTGGGGGGGGGCGGGAACAGAAAAGACTTGGCTAGAGAAACCCACTTGTGGGAATGGAACTCACCTGAGCTTCACATTCTGCCCAGTGTAGGATTCGTACGGTTTCTCCACATGGGTGAATTCAAAGTCAAAAGTTTGTGACTGGGTGAATTCACCAGGACGGGCCAAATCTTTTACCAGAGACACAAATTCATGATGGTTTCCTCGGTCGTAGTATAATTCTAGGGAAGGATATACTCTCAATTAAAAAGGATACTTCCATGTTAAAACAAAATTAAAATAGCAACATCAATAGAATTTAAAGACTCATACACTACTTCATAGTGCTTTACAGCCTTCTCTAAGCAGTTTAGAGTCAGCCTATTGCAAGGGTTCTCTGCCCGGTTGTTCGGTGGGCGTGGCCATGACGGGCGTGGCCTAGTTGGTCTCCTGCAGCACGGGAGGGCGTTTTTGCCCTCCCCAGGCTCCGGAGGCTTTCCTCGAGCCTCCAGGAGAGCGAAAATGGCCTTCCCAGGCTCCGGAGGTCGGAAACATTCCCAAACTTCCAGTAGGCCCGTTTTTCGCCCTTGCCAAGCCTCCACACACACCCTACACTTACCTGCATCCAAAACGGGCTGTGTGGGGACTCCTGGGAGGGGCGGGGCCAGCCAAGAGTGGGATTTGGAGGTTCTCCGACCTGCACAGAATCTTAGCTAGAGGTTCTCCCGAACCCCTGAGAACCCGTCAGCAGCCCACCCTTGGCCTATTGCCCCCAATAATCTGAGTCTTCATTTAACCGACCTCGGAAGGATGGAAGGCTGAGTCAACCATGAGCTGGTGAGAATCGAACTGCCGGCAGTGGGCAGAGTTATCCCTGCAATATTCTAACCAACTGCGCCACCACGGCTCTGATGCCAACCTGATGTATCACCGTGACATCCCACCCTTTTGAGAAACAAGGTGGGGTGGAGAGGGAGAAAAAACCCAAAATATTTTGGAGAAAACTTTCTACTAAGTTATTCTGCTGTGCTGATGTTATTTTTCCCTCCCAGGTTTAATTTTGGCCAACATGATACAGAACAGTTACTAGTGCAAGGAAAGGACAACTACAAACTAGGTCAGGCAAATGGATTCAGTTCTGAGCTATTATGTAGAAATGGCCTCTCCTGAGCCACATACACACACACAAAAAAAGCAGGCATTTTGAGTTAAGCCATTGCCAACGGTTTTCTCTGGGAATCCAGAATGCTGCGTGAATAACTGAACGAAAGTCGAATGCCACTGAGCCGTTGTTATCTTAAATTACGCAGCATTTTAATAAAGCAAGCTTTACGTAGAAAGGTTGCTCGCCCATTTCCATCAAGCCTGGCGCAGTTCATTGATCTGAGCAACTCAGAGTTGTTGGCTACTGTTTTTTATAAAAAGAATTACTACTGTTCCATCTATCTTGATCAACCAGAAATAGTAACCACTTTTTTTTTTTGCAAAAAGTTTTTTTTTATATTTTTTTTTCAAACACACAAATTACATCTTTTCGGAACAGAGCTTTGATCCGGTCATCAATTTGTTCAATTTTTTTGTCATCTTTAACAAAATTTTATATATTCTATTTTGCCATAACACTTATTTCTTAATCTTAAATCACATATCTCAACTAATAACATCTTAGAAAAAGTTTACTCATATTCACTTAATCAAAACAACCATCCTTCTATTAACCCACCTTAATTCTTAATTCAATTAATACCTCATAATGCATTTCACAATTCTTACCCTAAATCCTCACTATTAACTAAAACGAGGGTGGATAAAAATCAAGCAATTCAGAAAGTTACCCTTTGTAGTGAGAATAAAAACCTGCCAATCATCGTAAAAATACACCCCAAACCTCAAACTCTGTTTAAATTTTATCCCAAGCCACTGACAGTCAGGGTGAATAAAAATCAATGATTTTTTTTAAAAAATCAAAAAAAAATCAGATTTTTTTGATTTAAATCGGATTTTTTTGATTTAAATCGGATTTTTTAATTTAAATCAGATTTTTTTTTATTTTTATTGAATTTATTTTAATAAAAAACTTTTGGGGTAAAAATCTATCATAAGATAGTTTTCTATTTAAGATACATAAATAATTTAGTTTATTCAGCATGAAATGGAGCTTAGTTATGTAGCATGAGGCTGTATATTTTGCAACACTGGGACTATCGGTGAGTCAACAGCGGGTCAAAGGAGTAGCAGAGATGACAGTTGCTCTTTAAAAATTATGATTTAAATCGAGTTAATTTAAATCAAGTCTTTTTACTAGTGATTTAAATCATGATTTAAATTGACTCGATTTAAATCAAATCCACCCTGCTGACAGTTATTTACTGTTGCCCAGTTAAAATGTTGTGATATTCTATCAGGGAAGAGTGAAATAGAATCAAATCTGGCGCATGCAAGTTCTCCCTGATTAAAAATAACAACAACAAAGAAAATTTACTGGGAAAAAAGTTCAGCAAATTTGCACTCGGAGTATGCGTGACATTCAAAATTGCCAGTTGGCATTTTCAAGATAATTAATAGGTCCTCAGGGTAAACTCTCAGATCCGAGATAAAAATAAATAAATATGTGTGGCCACAGCGGTGAGCTTTGAAAATGGATACAGGATGTTATCATTCCACGAATATAAAATAAGAAGTGTCACCCCAAAAGTGTTATTTATTTTTCACATTTTTCAACCATCCATCTCCTTTAGGGATGAGTTTAGAAAGTTTCCGGTCTTATGAAATTTTAACGATATAATTCAACGAAGTCTAAAATTAACGTGATGGGGAAAATGGTGGCTTAGCCTAAAGTGTTATCTCAAAAAGCAACATCCATTTGTGAGATGACATTAAGATAACCACGAATCGTAAAAACTCCTCCTGCAGCGAAATCTCATAGAAAATTCAATTACAGCCTTCAAGGAAAGGTCAGCGGTAAGATGACCTTAAAAGAAATAGTTTTTCTTTAAAACCAAGCCACCTCTACATCCTAACAAAAATTCAAGACTATCATCATAAAAACACTGAAATCTGAAAACTCATCCACTCCTTAAAAGTTCAATTTAGACCTGAAGCAAGCCTAATCTAATCCAATAAAAAAGCATTTATTTTACCTAAATTAGTCAGAAAGCAATTGTCACTCTAATAGGATTATTGCCAGTGACCATAAAAACTCACCTTAAAGCTAATCCAATTCCCATGACAAATTGAAGCAGTCTACAAAGACGCCAAACTCTAAACCAGACTTGACTTTGATAGGGATGTCCAACATGGGCAACTTTAAGACCAAAGCCCAGAATTCCCTAGCCAGCATAGCTAGCTAGGGAATTCTGGGAGTTGAAGTTCACAACTCTTAAAAGTTGCCAAGGTTGATACCCCAGCTCTAAGGCAAAATATTTTTTGCTGCAAAGCAATTCAGAAAGTTACTCTTTGTAGTGAGAATAAAAAACTGCCAATCATCATAAAAATACACCCCAAACCTCAAACTGTTTAAATTTTATCCCAAACACCAAAGATATTTTCCATCCTCAGAGTTACCTACTCTTCTCTGACTGTCAAAAACTTTTACCATGTTTCAGTGATGTCCTTTGATGGTATGCCAGAAGACACCAAAAGCTGGCTTCAGAAGTATCATCCAGGTTCTTTTTACAGGTAGTCCTCATTTAGTGGCCACAATTGGGACAGACAACTTGGTCGTTAAGCAAAGCAATAGTTAAGCAAAACGGCAACTGTGCTTACGAGCTGACTTCAGCTTTGGTCTATTCTGAAGACCTTGCTTTACCCTTCGCAGTAAAGTTACCTTTTCATCACTCTCATAACAATGATTGGTCATTAAACAAGTCAGGTGGTAAACGGGCACTCCCTATACTTGCACTTGGCTTAAGGGACTACTGAAATAAAGCATTGTGAATGCAGTTTCTGCTTATCACAGGTACCTGGAAGGTGAAGGTTCCCCTCGCACATATGTGCTAGTTGTTCCCGACTCTAGGGGGCAGTGCTCATCTCCATTTCAAAGCCGAAGAGCCAGCACTGCCCGAAGACATCTCCGTGGTCATGTGGCCGGCATGACTCAACGCCAAAGGCGCACGGAACGCTATTCCCTTCCCACCAAAGGTGGTCCCTATTTTTCTACTTGCATTTTTTACGTGCTTTCGAACTGCTAGGTTGGCAGAAGCTGGGACATGTCATGGGAGCTCACCCCGTTATGTGGCACTAGGGATTTGAACCGCTGAACTGCCGACCTTTCGATCGAGAAGCTCAGCGTCTTAGCCACTGAGACACCGTGTCCCTTGGAGCAAAGAGAACCAGGATTAATTCCCTTCCTACTGTCAGGTCAACTAGCCAGAATGGGTCAAATTCTGGAACCAGGATGAATTCCCTTCCCACCGTCACGCCAACTAGCCAGCATTAGCCCATCTTACCAATTTGCCCAATGAATTCCACCTTGATGCCCTGGTGTTCCAGGCGTTTGTTGGGGTGCTTCAGGGTTAAGATGACCCTCCCGGATACAGTTTCGCCATCATAAAAGAGGAAATATTTCTCCTTCTTGCCTTCCTCCGTCTTATGTTCCGCCCGGCGCCTGCTCTCGGCATCGCTCAGGACCAGTTCCAATTCGGCGCTTTGTCCAAAGCCAAAGAAGCTCATCTCGGGGGTCGGGAGAGGGGGGGCAGGGCGGAGGGCACCACCCCTACCAAGAACTCCAACAGGACCCCAGCCCAAGCCAGGGAAAGCAGGCCCTGCCTAAAAGATACTCAAGGCTGGGAAGATGCTGAAACCTGCTCTAGAAGCAACCTGGCCTTTGCTGGACCACTCTGGCTCAAGCCAGAGATGGGGATGCTGAGTGGCTGGGGATGCAGGTGATGAAGCCTTTAGGGCCGGGAAAGGCTCAAGGCCAGAAGGGATCCCCGCTTGCCTCTTGAGACCAAGGCAGACCCGGACATAAGGGAGCCTAAAGTGGGGGAGAAGGGGGACCCCGAGATGCAGAGCCCAGCTGCAAAGGAGAGCCAAGGGAGCCGAGGCAAGGCAGGTGGGCGTGCAAGGAGGAGAAGGCCCAGCTTGCAAGCCGAGTTAAAAGATGCAAAGCCGGGGAGGAAGGGGGGGGGGGGCTCCCAGGGAAAAGCGTGCAAGGAAGGGCATGCAAAGGAAGCAGCCGGGAAGAAGCAGGAGACAGGGCTTTCCCCCCACTTATTATTATTATTATTATTATTATTATTATTATTATTATTATTATTATTATTATTATTATTATTATTATTATTATTATTATTATTATTGCTCGCCTTCCAAAGACCGTGCAAAGAAGGGGATGCTTTGCACGGCGGACAAGGGGAAAGGGTGGGGGTGGGGGGGTTGCACGGGGGCGTCGCTCCTTGCGGCGGTGGTTGCAAGGAAGGCCGCAAAGCAGCGGGGTCAAAATTGCAAGTGCGGCGCCTCGTCCGAGCAGCCGGTCCCGGCTTTCCTTCCAAGCGTTGACAGCAGCCCGTCGATGCGGCTTCCTCCTCCTCCTCCTCCTCTTCTTCCTCCTCCGCTTGCAAAGCAGCGCCGGCTTGCAAAGCTTGCAAAAAGAGCTCGCGCCGCGTCCCGGACCTGGGAATCGGGCACCGCGCATGCGCCAGCCCCGGTAAAAAAAGGGAGGGGGGGAAAGGGAAAGCGGGAGGCGGTTCTTCGAGGAGCGCCTCGCCTTGGCACGGCGCATGCGGGCTTCCCCTCGGGCCTCGCCTGCTCGGGAACGCCCCTTCTTGCCCTCTTTCTTTGGCGCGCAGGCGCGGCGCGCGAGGCGTTTTCCCCCCGCAGGCTGGCTGGGATTGGCTGACGGGCGGCGAGAGCGGCGATTGGTCGGTTTGAAGGCGGCGGCGGCGGGGATGGATCCGCGCGCGATGGCGGCGAGGGAGCGCTTGGAGGGAGCGGTGGATCGCTGGGGATTCCGGGACGTCGAACGAGGTGAGCGGTGGGGAGGAGGGGGGAAGTATTGGAGCTTCTGGGGTTGGGGATTGGGAGGGGGGGGCGTGGGAAAAATGACTTCCAATGATCGGGAGGTTAACCCGGCTGGGATTTTGCTCTTCCTTGGATGGGGGACCACCAGGAGATCACAGGGTGGAAAAGAGCATGTCACTTCTGAACTCAGGTTCTTAGCCCTGGGGTGGGGGACCACCAGGAGATCACAGGGAGGGAAGGAGGAAGTCACTTCTGGACTCTTAGTCCTGGTTAAGTAGCCCTGGTCTACTCTACTCTACTCTACTCTTCATTCCAATATTCCCTTCCCTCCCCTCCCCTCCCCGCAACTCTGTGTTGCTCTCTCTGTGTTGACAAAGTTGCAGTTTGTCAACAGAAAAAAGGCCCAGAAACTTGTGAATGAGATTTCACAGAACCAGGGCTGTAGAACAACTTAGTTTATGTAGGTAAAACCTGGCTAGAAAGAATATGCACATAAAAGCCTACAAAAAAGAAAAAGACATACACACACACACACATATATATATATTAAAAAATCATTGATAATTTCCGAAAACCTCATAATTCATACTTCATTCAGTAAGACTAACCCTTGTATATGTTTGTGTGTATGTATATACACACACACACATATCTATATCTATATCTATCTATCCATCCATCCATCCACCCTTCTTGTGCCATATCCGGACGTTGGCAATCATATTAGCTATCCTACATTTATCAACAGCCGTACGAAAAAGTGCTGTTGAGTTTTGTCCAAACCAGTCCCTTAGATTTTGAAGCCATGTACACACACACACACACACTCTCTCTCACACACACGCAGGAGTTAGTCTTACTGAACGAAGCGTGAATTATGAGGTTCTCTGAAATTACCAATTATTTTTTACGCCTGGAGCAAAAGCATGACAGATTTGGGAAATTTAAATTCTATTTGGCGTTTTTTTAAAATCCTCATGACTGATCCACACCTTAAAATGATGGAGAAAGCTAAGTTACCATTGCCTCCTGTTATCTATTTCATGCCTTGCAATCTTCTGCTTGGTTGATTGAATTGTATCTAAAAAGAGGAGGATTATTTTTCTTGGTGCTGGCAGTTTATAACTAGAGACCTGTTTCAATATTTATCCTGGAATTGCAAAAAGCGGCTATACGAGCATTAGTTTTAATAAGACATTCTAATTTATGCTTCAGCCTTTTTTCTCCTTGCAATTCCATAGACGTTTAAAAAGATAATGACATAGAGAAGGGTGGTAATTTTTTTCCCCTGAATTGCTACTGAGTCACAAATTTAATCTCACTTAGAGGAGAGGGGATTGTTTTTTAGCTTTGTTTTGTTTTTAAAAACAAGAGTTACTGCGTATTATTTTAAAAATTTATACAACCCTCTTCTAATTATCACTAAGCAGATTATAGTTTAGCTACCAAAGCAAAATGCAAGCAGCAAAGGAAAAAAGGAAAATGTGTAAACAATTAAATCCTCTCTAGACATCACGGGTCAAATGTGTTGGAAGAAAGAAAGGCTCAGCTGTAGGGTTGTATCTTGGGTTCAAAAAAAAGGAAAGGTAGTGAGTATTTTATTTTTATTTATTTTATTTTGTTCTGTATTCTATTCGGGTCTAGTCTAGTCCATTCCATTCCACTCCATTCATTGTCCTATTCTATTCTATTCTATTCTATTCTATCCCATCCCATCCCATCCCATCCCATCCCATCCCATCTCACTCCATTCATAGTTCTATTCTATTCTATTCTATTCTATCCCATCCCATCCCATCCCATCCCATCCCATCCCATCCCATCTCACTCCATTCATAGTTCTATTCTATTCTATTCTATTCTATTCTATTCTATTCTATTCTATTTTATTCTATTCTATTCTATTCTATCCCATCCCATCCCATCCCATCCCATCCCATCCCATCCCATCTCACTCCATTCATAGTTCTATTCTATTCTATTCTATTCTATTCTATTCTATTCTATCCCATCCCATCCCATCCCATCCCATCCCATCCCATCCCACTCCATTCATAGTTCTATTCTATTCTATTCCATTCCATTCCACTCCACTCCATTCCTAGTCCTGTCCTGTCCTATCCATCCTATCCCATCCCATCCCATCCTATCCTATCCTATCCTGTCCTATCCTATCCTATCATTATTATTATTATATTATTATTATTATTATTATTATTATTATTATTATTATTATTATTATTATTATTATTATTATTATTATTCTATCCTATCCTATCCTATTCTTATTCTATGCTATCCCATCCCGTTCCATTCATAGTCTTATTCCATTCCATTCCATTCCATTCTATTCTATTCCACTCCAATCCACTCCATTCCGAGTCCTGTCCTGTCCTATGCTATCCTATTCTTATCCTATCCTATCCTATCCTATCCTATCCTATCCTATCCTATCCTATCCTATCCATATTCTATGCTAACCTATCCTATCCCATCCCATTCCATTCCATTCCATTCATAGTCTTATTCTACCTATTCCATTCCATTCCATTCCATTCCATTCCATTCATTATCTGATCCTATCCTATCCCATCCATTGGCCGCCCATCTCACTTACAGTTAAAACCGTAAACACTGTACAGAAAACATTAAACAGCACCGTCCTTTTGTACCTCTGCAGCCGTTTCATTTTACTATTGTTGGGAGCCAACACCCTTGCTCTATTTTAAATATTTACATATTTCCTCTTTTCAGCCTGGGTTGACACCGTGTGGGAACTGGACTTCACCGAGACGGAGCCTTTGGATTCCCGGACCGAGGGCTTGATAACCGATGACGGCGTGGAAGCTTTTGTTCAGCTTTACAAGGCGCTGTATCCATTTAGTGCCGATGACCACGATACAACGGAAGTAAGGAACAGTTCTACTCCTCTAGCATCAACTCCCCTGCAGCCCGCCACGTCCCTCACCTTGTTTAATTTAATTTAATTTAATTTAATTTAATTTAATTTAATTTAATTTAATTTAATTTAATTTAATTTAATTAATTCAATTTATATGTCGCCCTTCTCCAAAGACTCAGGAGTCACAGGGACCAGCTGTCCCATTAAAGTGAATGGGACTGTCTCAGGGATGAAATGTAAAATCTGTTACTACCGGTTCTGTGGGCGTGGCTTGGTGGGGGGGGGTAATGTAACTGGGTAGGCGTCGCCAACTTTTTTTTTTTTTTTAACTTTTCAAAGCATTTTTTTCTAATGCTTTGAAAAGCTTCTCTGCCGATCAGGCAACTCAGCTGGGATCATCAGAGAGTTTTCAAAGCATTTTTTTTTTACCATCTCTTCGGCCAAGAGGTTGCAGAAAAAAAAATGCTTTGAAAAGCCTCTGATGATCCCAGCTGAGCCGCGCGATCATCAGAGGCTTTTTTTTTTTTTTTTTTACTTTTAAAAGCATTTTTTCATCGGAAGAGGTTGTAGAAAAAATGCTTTTAAAATAATAATTAAAAAAGCCTCTGATGATCATGCGGCTCAGCTGGGCATGGTAGTGGTGGTGGGGGGGGGCAGTGATTTTTGCTACCGGTTCTCCGAACCACCCGCCATCATCACTAGCAGATCGGGCGATCCGGTCCGAACCGGGAGCATTTCACCCCTGGACTGTCGGTGAGTCAATAGCTGTGGGACAGTGATGACAGTTGCTCTTTTTTTTTTTTTTGACTTGTTTTTAGGCATCTTTTATTTTTATTTTTTTATTAAATTTTTAATACGAACAAACAAACCTACAAACAACAACAAAACAAACAAACGAAAATCGACCTTTACATCTTCTTCTTTTCAACATTTTCCCATCAGTAATCTATATTTATACATTTTCTCTTTCTTATCTTAATCTATCTCTTATACATATATTCCTAGTATATCATATATATATATATTCTCTTAATCTAAATATTTTATTTACATTTAACCTAAACAGGTACCTAGTTTCCTTTCCACAATTTATATCTTCTCCACCTAATTTAACCATTCTTTAGTTTTCTTTCTCCCCCCCCCTTTTTTCCCCCTTTCTCCTCCAACCATTTATACCATTTCTCCCAAACTAAATAATAATCTGTTTCATCTTTTTCTTGTATCTCCTTTGTGAGCTTAGCCATTTCCGCACATTCCATAATTTTTCTAACCACCTTGTCTTCTGATGACAGTTGCTCTTTAAAATTTTTTGATTTCGATCGAGTTGATTTAAATCAAGCCTTTTTACTAGTGGTTTAAATCGTGGTTTAAATCGACTTGATTTCAGTCAAATCCACCCTGCTGACACCAAAAATGACTTGATGTGAGCCTGCTATCAGCTTGTTCTCTTTTCATTTCAGAGCATCTGGCCTCTTTTGGTGGAAAACAACATTTCCCCTAACACCATGGTTGCTGTGTTGCATCATTTTGTCCAAGAGGCCCAGAACAGAAAGGCCAACACACAACGACGCCTGTTTGCCCTCCACGCGGCTGGACTGTATTTTTTATTAGTTGAAATTCCTGGTAGGTCTGTGAACTGCTTGTGTTGTGCTTTGACCCGTGTTTGGCATGGACATGTGCATTGAAACGTAGCTCCATCGATGGTCGCAGTAGCTCTGTCTGTGACGATTAGGTATGAACTTCAAGCAATCAACCAAGGGAGCTCGTCCAGTAATGGAGTTTCTCCTCACTTTCTTCCGGACTGTCCTCAGGACCCATAAACCTGATTTAGACCAGCGATTCTCAATCTGATTTAGTTTTAGACCAACATTTCTCAATCTTAGTAACTTGAAGATGTGTAGACTTCAATTCCCAGAATTCCTCAGCCCGCATGGCTGGCTGGGGAATTCTGGGAATTGAAGTCCACGCATCTTCAAGATGCTGAGGGTGACAAACATGGCTTTAGACACATGTGGAGTGCGTGTTGTGGCCCGCCAGCGGAGTTGGTGGCAGACTCAGAGAGTAAGGAGGTTGGGGAGGAACATGGGCCAGTCCTGGAGTCTGGAGAAGGCTCTGATGAGGGCTCTGCGTCGGAGGCAGAGATGGGGCCAGGTCTGTCTGACAGTTGTCAGCTGCCTTCGGAATTGGACATCAGTGGGGGAGAAGAATAGCTGGAGCCTGTTCCCAGTGTGTCCATGCCCAGAGCTGCCAGGAGAAGGGAACAGTTAAGAAACAAGAGTCGACTCAGGAGTAAAGCCACAGATGGACGATGAATGGCCCCTCCCAGAGGGAATAAAAGAGGAGTGAAAGGGGAGTGAGGTTTGCAGGAGACAATTAGTTCGTTTAATTGGTTCATGACTCCTTGCCAACTTTTGAAGATATCAGCCTGGCAGCTCTCCAAGCCTGATAAGGTCTGTGACTGTAAATTCTCCCTTGAAAGACTTTGCTGGATGTGAATGAGAAGAATTCACAGTAACTTAATAAAAAGGTTTTTTTGTTGGGACAAGGAGTCTGCTTCATTCTCCTGGGAAGCCTAGTGTGTAGAACAGCGTAGTAAAAGTGTAGTGTGTAGAACAGTGTGTAGGCTAGTCTTAGAAAAGCAAAATCTGACTAGCAACATGTGAACTTTGTAAAGCTTCCTTAAAGTCATCCATTCATTAGGATCAGAAGTGAAGAATAACATCAGTCCCATAAGGCAGAGAGACCGTAGCAAAAATAACAGTGGTGTTGTAACACCATCACACCAAGCGAAAGTTGTACTCAAATTCTCATCAATCTGCGGCGAATCATCTTGTCTCATCCTAATTTACCGAACAATCTTTGTGGGAAATAAAAGGTATGGAAGAAAGAGATTTGGGGAGGGAGAGAAGATAGAAAGATAAGAAATCAAATAGAGGTATCTAGTGTTGTGGCCCATTGGCAGCCAGCAGAGCTGGCAGCTGAGTCGGACAGTGAGGAGGTTGGGGAGGAACTTGGGCCAGTCCTGGGGGGTGGGGAAAGCTCGGACGAGGGCTTTGCATCGGAGGCAGAGAGGGAGGTAGACAATAGTGAGGCAGAGGAACAGCTGGAGCCCGTTCCCAGTATGCGCATGTGCAGAGCTGTCAGAAGACAAGAACAACTCAGGAAGCAGGGTCGATTCGGGAGTAAAGCCGCACCTTGGAGGTGATTTCGCCCCTCCCATAGGAAATAAAAGAGCGAACGGGGAGTGGGCTTTTGCAGGAAACAATTTGTTCATTCCGTGACTGAGAGACTCTGTGCCAAGTTTGGCCTTGTCCTGCGGTTGGAAACAAGTTACATGGCAGCTTGCCAAACGAGATAAGGTCTGTGTTGAGAAATATTCCTTTGAAAAACTGTTTGGACAAGACTTGCTGACTGTGAATGAAGGTAATTCACAGTCGTGTAAATAAAAGAGGTTTTGCCGGGATCAATTCCTGCCTCCTTTTTGTTAAGGGAGGCTAGATCAGAACATCTGGGTTGTTAGGGAGGTAGCTGCAAGAAGGTTTCAAAACACCTAATAATATCATGTTATCAATTATGTTTTTGGTGCTCCGTTAGCTGCAGGTGGTGTGGTATAAAAGTATGTTATCATTCACATGCAAACGGTCTTTTTTGGCAGGCAGCATAGCCAACCAGATCTTACACCCAGTGATGTTCGAGAAATGTCTTCAAACCTTGTCTAAGTGTTGGCCAGAGGAGTTGGATTTGCCCAGAAAAAGGAAAAAAAAACAGACCAAAAGCTTGATGGGCGAGAGAAAGAAAGGGAAGCCGGCAAGAAATGAAAACATTCCAGTAAGTAATAATAATAATCGTACATCTTAAGAAGGTACTTGGTTGATCCCTAGGACGCTGGCAGCAACCCGTATCAACCATTAGCACCAGTCAATGGTATTTGTGATGCATTTCTGAATGTTCAGTTGACTGAGTTTCATGTTTAATGAATAAAGTTAATAATAATAATAGTAGTAATAATAATAATAATAATAATAATAATAATAATAATAATAGGCACTTGGTCCACAACACACCTGACATAACAATAGTTGAAAAGAAAAAAGTATGGTTCATTGACATTGCAATACCTGGTGATGCAAGGATTGAAGATAAGCAGCAAGAAAAAATCACAAAGTACCGGGACTTGCAAATTGAAGTTGAGTGACTGTGGAAAAAGAAATCGTGTGTTGTCCCGATTGTAATTGGAGCCCTTGGAGCAATACCCAAAGGGCTACCCCGCTATTTAGAAATTCTAAATTTGCCAGACTTGAACATTTTGACTCTACAAAAAACCACCTTACTCGGAACAGCTTACATCCTCCAACGATACCTTAACAGTCCCTAGGTCTTTGGTTAGGACTCGAGTTGCTGAACTATTAACCAGCCTCAAAGGCTGTGAATCTCACTAAAGATTAACCAATAATAATAATAATAATAATAACAATAATAATAACAACAAGAACAACATTTTAATAATAATAATATTTTAATATTCCTTATCAAAAGCATTCTATTTTGTCTGCTTTTCCCGCTGCTTAGTTGATTCGTCCTTTTGGTGTTTTCTGGTGTTCAGTAGAGCAGTTGAAGGCCAGGCCTTCTAGATCAGGGGTGTCAAACTCCATTTTGTTGAGGGCCGCATCAGGGTGGTGTTGGCCCGGGGGGGGGGGGGGGGAGTGGGCATGGCCAGGGTGGGCGTGGCCAGCTCGACGTCACTCGTGTCGGGGGCACCTGTGGTGGCCAAGTGCTAAGGCAGAAGTTCCTTCAGACCCTCCCTCACTCTCATTATAATCCCTTCCTTCCTTCCTTCCTTCCTTCCTTCCTTCCTTGTTTCCTTCCTTATTTCCTTCCTTATTTCCTTTGTTTCCTTCCTTTGTTTCCTTTTTTTTCCCTCCTCATTCTTCTTTCTTCCCCTCTTTTCTTGTTTTTCCTTCCTTGCTGTGTTCTCATCTTCCCTTCTTTGTCTTTCCTCTTTCCCTTTCTCCTTTCCTGTCCCTTCTTGCATGCTCAAATACAAAAGGGGAAAACATTTCTCCTTTTGTTTTTAGTTTGGTTTGCTAGCCCTCTGCCAGCGAACAGAGCTCCGTTTTTGCCGGCAGAACCGCCTTTGGCCGGTCCTTTGCCGTCTCCAAGGTGGCCCCGTGGACTGGATCTGGCGCCCCAGGCCTTGAGTTTGATACCCCTGTTCTAAATCAACCGTCCCCAATTTTTAGGGCACCAGGGACCAGTTTGGCAGAAAACAATTTTTTTCACAGACTGGGGGTGTGGGGTTTTGCGCACTACCAAGATCTCACGTATGCACAGATGACATTTTGCTTGCTTGCTTGGCTCTGTTCCTAACAGGCTGTGGACTGGTACCAGGAAAGTGCAATTTCCGAATCTTGCTTAACCCATCCATCGTCTTTTTCTTGCCATTCTAGATGGAAGACATCTTCGAAGAGGAAGACGTTCAAGAAGAGATTTACTTCTCCGCCAGGGAGCTGCTCGAAATTCGCGAGGCCCTCTTCCTCCTGCTGCAAAACCTCCTGAGGCTTTTTTCCAAGATTTCCCTGAAAGAGAGGCCCCAGTCCGTGCAGACCTGTATTCAGGTGACTGCAATCTCTTCACTAAAGTGGCAGGATGCCCCCTATATGCTAGGGTGGCTGGTCCCCGACTTATGACCAAAATTGGGATCAGGATTTCCATTGCTGAGCAAGGGGGTTGTTAAGGGTAGGCCTGATTTTAGGACTTCGCTCTCAGGGTTCTGACCCGATACTCTAATTAAATCATGAGCCTCGAGCCAAGCTTCAAAAGAAATCCAGTTATTTATTAGGAGCTTCATGAAGGAATCCAATTATTTATTAGAAGCTTCATGTCAGCACGTTCCAAGTGTTGACATGAAGCTCCAAGTCATCTCTGACCTTTGTTTCCCCCCTACCCCCAAGGTATGTCATCAGTCACATTCTCCAACGAAGAAGCAATTTCGCAGGTTGTAGAGATCACTCCCCTCCAACCACTGTGGGTTACTGCGGAGACAGCCTTTACAGAGATATGGCTGGAATGTGCTTTTGTTTTGACTGCTGTGCTGCAGCTGCAGAGTTCTTTCTCCCATCCCGCTTGCCTATGGCAACTCGAGAGCAGGCCAGGGATGCTTTGCGAGTTGATATTCTTTTGCCACGCTTGTTAAGCAAATCACTGCGTTGTTAAGTGAATTGAGAGGTTGTTAAGCGAACCTGGCTTCCCCCCGTTGGCTTTGCTTGGGACTGGGAAGGACATAAGTGGTAATCACCTGACCCTGTTGTAAATACCTGTTGCCAAGCAACTGAATTTTGATCACATGACGGGGAGTCCATCATGGCCATAAGTGCAAGAACTGGTTGCAAGACACTTTTCCCGTTGTTAACTTCAAATGGTCACTAAATGAATGACTGTAAGTCAAAGATTACCTGTAATCAGATCAGTGTTTTTTTTTTAACACACTTGGCAACTGCAAGATGTGTGGACTTCAACTCCCAGAATTCCCCAGCTTTATCATCCTATAGTATTTGTCAGGATAAGGGACCGTCAGTATGACAATTTCCCTCTTCTGTTTGACAATAGAAATTAAATCATCTTTTAATGACTTGCGGGGTGGAGTCTGGACAACTGAATGGAGCCGAGTATTTGCTGGCCAGATGCCCTTCCTGTCTCCAAAGCGGAGTTTTGTTCAGCAGATATATTCTCATATGGGCCTAGAGAGAGAAATATCTGCCTCTACCTAGGATCGAACTCCCAGCCTCCTGATTGTGAGGCGAGGGCTCCACCTCTAGGCCACCGCACCACTCTACAATAGAAACTGAATGAATGAATAAAATTCTGTTCTGTTCTTCTGTTATAAATAAAATGTATTTTGGTTTTGTTTTCGCACAGATCTTTGTTAAGCTGACAAGCCTGGAGCCCTCTACACAAGACTTCAAGCCTGTAGACATGACGTGAGTTTTTTTTTGCTCTGGAATCTCAAGATGGTATTGTAAGTTTGTGAAGCCCAACGGGTGTTGAGGGCGTGGAGTCGAGCAACGCTGAATGTTCTTTCCCTGAAGAGAATAGACTTAATCTGCAAACATTTCACTCTGTGTCACGAAATCGATCCAACAGAGAACTTTTCCTTTGGCTACAGGACTATTTCCAGAGCCAAGTATGTCTCCGAGCTTGCTTACTTCGGCCTACGACTGTTGTGTTCCCCACTTCACAGCCTAGGAGACAAGGTAAAGGTTGTGTTTGTACCTATTGTTCTTTGTTGGATTCTAAATGCATGGATCTATAAAACTCTCCTTTCTATGGAAGTGGCCATGGAAATCCAGCTATCTCTTAATAGGAGATCTGGCGGCTTCTCCTCCTCCTCATTTTCTTCTTCTTCTTCTCCTCCTTCTCCTCTTCTTCCTCCTCCTCTTCTCCTCCTCCTCATTTTCTTCTTCTTCTCCTTCTCTTCTTCCTCCTCCTCCTCTTCTCCTCCTCCTCCTCATTTTCTTCTCCTCCTCTTCTTCGTCTTATTCCTCCTCCTCTTCTCCTCTAAAACTCCTACCATCACTTCTTTGGTTTTCCTGCTAGATGGAGCTTTAATACTGCTCCGCAGGCTTGGCTGGTGGGTGTTTTACAAACAGGGAAACGGTGCTAATTTTCCAGAAGCATTTTTTTCGTGACCTTTTGACTTCAACAAACCTTCCAAAAATTCTTTTCCTTGGCTTCCCGCCCAAATCCCCCCCCCCAAAAAAGGCAGAAATGCTGAAATAAATGCTTCCTTTTGAAAAATGTTGTCTTTATAAAAGATTGCTTTAATAACAGGGAGTGCATTGATTTAGGGATGGGGACATTGAACAAGAACAGAGCTAGAAATAATTGTGTTTTTCTCTTTTTCTCCTGGGTTTTTTTTTTCCCCTCAAAAAAAGCGGAAGAAGTATAGCATGCCAGCCTGAAACCTGTTCTACAGAGCTTTCTAAAATAGGCTAAATAAAACATATTATGCTTTTGTCCTCTGCCTGTATCTCAATAAAGTCTCAATCATTCGGGCCAAAGGTGTCTAAATGTAGAAGGTGACTCTTATAGCAAAGCGGCTAATTTAACTGAGATATGTGGGACTTTTGTTGTTGTTAGTCACAAAGTCGTGTCCGCCCCATCGCAACCCCATGGACAACGTTCCTCCAGACCTTCCTGTCCTCTACCATCCTCTGGAGTCCATTGAAGCTCACGCCGACTGCTTCAGGGACTCCATCCAGCCACCTCATTCTCTGTCATCCCCTTCTTCTTTTACCCTCAATCTTTCCTAGAATTAGGCTCTTCTCCAGTGAGCCCTTCCTTCCTTCTCATTAGGTGGCCAAAGCATTTGAGTTTCACCTTCAGGATCTGGCCTTCTAAAGAGCAGTCAGGGTTGATCTCCTCTAGGACTGACCGGTTGGATCGCCTTGCAGTCCAAGGGACTTGCAGGAGTCTTCTCCAGCACCAGAGTTCAAAGGCCTCCATTCTTTGGTGCTCAACCTGGGACTTTTGTTACCTTTGTAAAAAGAACTCCCGGCTGTCCGTACTACCATTTTTTCCCCTTCCCTTCCTTCTCTAGACTTTGCGCCAAGTGTTCTATCAACTTCTCAGGGTCATCCTGATGCTGCCAGGGAAAGAAGGCGGCGTCTCTCTCCCCATCCCTTCTCAGATCATCGATGCAAGGAAACTGGCCCTCAAGTTCCTCAGGTAAAACTCCACCTGCCTGTTTTCACTTCTTCTGCATCGGTGCAGAACTGCTTTTTGGGGAATGGTGGAATGGAATGGAATGGAATGGAATAGAACAATGAATGGAATAGAATAGAATAAGGAATGGAATGGAATGGAATAAATAGAATGGAATGGAATGAATGGAATAGAATAGAATAATGAATGGAATGAAATAGAATAGAATAGAATAATGAATGGAATAGAATAGAATAGAATAAGGGATGGAATAGAATAGAATAAGGGATGGAATGGAATAATGAATAGAATAGAATAATGAATAGAATAGAATAATGAATAGAATAGAATAAGGAATGGAATAATGAATAGAATAGAATAAGGAATAGAATAATGAATGGAATGGAATGGAATAGAATAGAATAATGAATGGAATGAAATAGAATAGAATAGAATAATGAATAGAATAGAATAATGAATGGAATGGAATAGAATAGAATAATGAATGGAATGAAATAGAATAGAATAGAATAGAATAATGAATAGAATAGAATAGAATAATGAATGGAATGGAATGGGACTTTGGAGGTCTTCTAGTCCAGCCCCCTGCTCTAGCAGGAGAACCTATACCATTTCAGATAAGTGACTGTTTAGTCTCTTCTTAAAGTGAGTTTGGCTCTGTTTTATGACTTTTCTCGCTGCCGTTGTTAAGTGAATCATTTCAGTTTGTTAAGTTAGTAACACAGTTGTTAAGGGAATCCGGCTTCCCCCATTGACTTGGCTTGTCGGAAGGTCGCAAAACGTGGATTCGCACGAATCCCGGGGACGCCGCGGCCGTCATAAATATGAATCCGTTGACGAGCATCTGAATTTCGATCGCATGACCATGGGGATGCTAAAAGGATTGTCAGTGTGAAAAGCGGCCACTAGAAGAACTGTCGTAAATCGAGGACTACCTCTATTTGCACCTCTCCTATCTAGCTCTGTGACTGAAGAACTGAAAGAAGTTGCCTTCCCCGTACTGAGGATCTTGCTGCAGCATATTTGTGTCAAGGTGAGGTGTGTTCTTTACCTTTCTATCAACCTGTCCGTTTGGAGGGGTTGGGACAGGGATGGAGGAGAATTTTCCTGACAACGGCAGTCAACCAAGAACTGATGACTTGGAGTAAATGTTGGAGAAGTTTGAAGATTTTTCTTGGGCATCTTTTAAGTTTCTCTTCTGGCTATCTTTGCATCCTGAACTTGAGTCTTGATTTTAGAGTTGCCCTTTAATATATGTGAGGCAGCAAACTCCAAAAATGGAGGAAAAAAAATAACTCAGACCAGGTCTCTGGTATTTGACATTTCCATTAGTGGTAGGGATCTAAACGTAATACTGAAATTTAAAGTTTGTATGTTAAGCCAAAGACAAAGATGTATTAGAAAGTTTTGATTTAAAAATTAAAAAAAAAAGTTTAGTACTTAAAAAAGAAAGGTGAAAAAAGATTTTTTTTTTCCCCTTTTCTTTTCCAGTAAGGTCAAAGATTTGAAAGACTACAATGAATTTTGTAAAGAAAAGTGGTGACAGTTCACAAAGATTACTAGGTGCCAATAGAAATACACATTATTTCCGTAGCAAGGAAGATAAAGCAGGAACGGTTCAATTGATTATTTTATTCCAAGAGGAAAATTTGTTTTCATTTGGATATCACTTCTGGAATTTGTGCTTGTGAAGACAAAAAAAAATGAAACTTTGACTTTGGTTTTGTTGATTAGAAATATTTGGCGTTATAGGAATGTTTAGTTATATGTTAATGTGTAAAAGCAAAAAGTTGAGTTGGAGTGTTTTTATCTTGTACTGTGCTAAGAAGAGTTGGAAGTCAATGCCCCATTTTTTCTTTCTTTTTTTTTCTCTTTCCCTTTGTATCTCACACCCTCTTTTCCCCACTCCTTTTCCTTTCCTTAATTTCCTATTTTTTCTTCTTCTTTGTATTTTATATAATTAAAAAAAAAAAACCTTAATTGAAAAAAAAAATAACATCTAGTAACCAGCTCTGTGTGGTATTCACTGCGATGGAACATCTTACTTCAGCTAAATTTGATCGCTCCCTTTATGCCTTTTCATTCCAGGTTCCGGATAAATCCGAATACCGGACCTACGCAGCGTTGTCTTTGTCCCAGTTGCTTTACAAACTCCCTTGCGCTGAACATGCCAGATTCATTGCTTGGCTGTATGGATACTCCCGCAATAACAAGGTGAAAAAAATGAACCCAATGAACAAATTTTGGAATTTCCAACCTCATCCAAGAAAATCAAAACGTTACCAGAGTGGATTCTGCAGCCGACAGAATTTATCCTTTAATTGATTAGCCCCTTCGCTATGCCAGGGGTCCCCAACTCCCAGGCCACGGCTCACTACCGGGGATTCGGAACCGGGCCACGCAAGTAGCGGGCCAGTGCATATGCAACTCAGAGTGGTGCAAACGGCAGGCCGGCAGACGTATACATCAGAAGTGGTATTCAGCAGCTTCTGACCAGTTCTGGTAGCGGAAATTTTGAGTAGTTGCGGAGAACCGGTAAATACTACGTCTGATTGGCCCAGCCCCCAGATGCCTCCCGAGTCCCAGCTGATCGGGAGAAAATGGGGATTTTGCAGTAACCTTCCCCTGGAGTGGGGAGGGAATGGAGATTTTGCAGTATTCTTCCCCTAGAGTGGGGAGGGAATGGAGATTTTGCAGTATCCTTCCCCTGGAATGGGGAGGGAATGGAGATTTTACAGTATCCTTCCCCTGGAATGGGGAGGGAATGGAGATTTTACAGTATCCTTCCCGTGGAGTGGGGTGGGAATGGAGATTTTGCAGTATCCTTCCCGTGGAGTGGGGTGGGAATGGAGATTTTGCAGTATCCTTCCCCTGGAGTGGGGTGGGAATGGAGATTTTGCAGTATCCTTCCCCTGGAGTGGGTAGGGAATGGAGATTTTACAGTATCCTTCCTCTGCCACGCCCACCAAGCCGCACCTAAAGAACTGGTAGTAAAAAAAAATTGAATCCCACCACTGATATACATACATGCGCAGCTCAACTTCTGCATGTCAGGGTGTGCACACATGTCCGTGGTGGCCCGTCATTTGCACAAATCGAGATGCGCGCGCTGGCCAGCTGCTCGCGTGGCCTGTTTCCCCTCTCCACACCTGTCAGGCCACCAAGCCACAGAGGTTGGGGTCCGCTCCACTATGCGACTTCCGAGGGGGATGAGGGGGTTCAAAAATGTGAAAAATAAATGAATATGAGTCACGGTGGCGCAGTGGTGAGAGTGCAGTACTGCAGGCTACTTCTACCGGCTGCCTGCAATTGGGCAGTTCAAATCTCACCAGGCTCAAAATTGACTCAGCCTTCCATCCTTCCGAGGTGGGTAAAATGAGGACCCAGACTGTTGGGGACAATAGGCTGACACTGTCAACCGCTTAGAGAGGGCTGTAAAAACACTGTGAAGCATTATATAAGTCTAAGTGCTATTGCTATCCTCCTTCCTTTCCTTTCCTTTCCTTTCCTTTCCTTTCCTTTCCTTTCCTTTCCTTTCCTTTCCTTTCCTTTCCTCCTTCCCTTCCCTTCCCTTTCCCTTTCCTTTCTCCCTCCCTCTCTCCTTGTGGCTAGAATGCAGTATTGCAGGCTAATTCTGCCAATTACCAGGAGTTCGATTCTGACCGGTTAAAGGTTAACTCAGCCTTCCATCCTTCCGAGGTGGGTAAAATGAGGACCCAGATTGTTGGGGACAATAGGCTGACACTGTCAACCGCTTAGAGAGGGCTGGAAAGCACTGGAAAACGGCATATAAGTCTAAGTGCTATTGCTATTGCGGGCAAACTCTGCCCACAGCCACAGTTCGATTCTGATCAGTTCAAGGTTGACTCAGCCTTCCATCCTTCCGAGGTGGGTAAAATGAGGACCCAGATTGTTGGGGGCAATACTCTGACTCTGTCAACTGCTTAGAGAGGGCTGAAAAGCAATGTAAAGCGGCCTATAAGTCTTAAGTGCTATTGCTATGGCTAATATACCCCTTATTTCCTTCTGTAACAGACTTCCTACAGGGTATTTGCACTCGATGTGGCCTTGGCTTTGTTAGAACATCCAGAGCGGGTTCAGGACGTCGTTTTGACCGAAGAGGAGCAGGTGTTTCTGAAACACAAATTCCTGATTCAGGTCATGATCTTCGGCCGGTGTTCGGACAAAGTGCCCACCGTTCGCAGCAAAGCCCTGTCCAGCTTCGCTCAGTGCCTGGAAAACAAAGTTGTCTCAAACATACAAGACATTCAAGAGCTGTTGCATGGCAGTAAGTATGAGCTCTTAAAAGATAACCGCTAGGCATATAGCAGTAACCCTTAGACTTATATACCGCTTCACAGAGCTTTCCAGCCCTCTCTAAGTGGTTTACAGAGTCCACATACTGCCCCCAGCAATCTGGGTCCTCATTTTACCGACCTCGGAAGGATGGAAGGCTGAGTCAACCTTGAGCCAGTCAGGTTCAAACTCCTGGCCATGGGCAGAGTTTGCCTGCAATACTACATTCTAACACTGGGACGGAGGGAGGGAAGGGAAGGGAAGGGAAGGGAAGGGAAGGAAGGAAGATAGCAATTGCAGTTAGACTTAGACTTAGCAGTAACCCTTAGACTTATATACCGCTTCACAGTGCTTTGCAGCCCTCTCTAAGCGGTTTATAGAGTCAGCCTATTGCCCCCAACAATCTGAGTCCTCATTTTACCCACCTCGGAAGGATGGATGGCTGAGTCAACCTTGAGCCAGTTAGAATCAAACTCCAGGCTGTGGGCAGAGTTTGCCTGCAATACTACATTCTAACACTGGGAGGGAGGGAAGGGAAGGAAGGAAAATAGCAATAGCACTTATATACCGCTTCACATGGCTTTTACAGCCCTCTCTAAGCGGTTTACAGAGTCTCCATATTGCCCCCAACAATCTGAGTCCTCATTTTACCCACCTCGGAAGGATGGAAGGCTGAGTCAATCTTGAGCCAGTCAGGATCAAACTCCTGGCCATGGGCAGAGTTTGCCTGCAACACTACATTCTAACACTGGGAGGGAGGGAGGGAGGGAAAGGAAGGAAGGAAGAAAGAAAGAAAGATAGCAATAGCACTTATATACCGCTTCACATGGCTTTTACTGCCCTCTCTAAGCGGTTTACAGAGTCTGCATATTGCCCCCAACAATCTGAGTCCTCATTTTACCCACCTCGGAAGGATGGAAGGCTGCGTCAACCTCGAACTGGTCAGAATCGAACTGTGGCTGCGGGCAGAGTTTGCCCGCAATAGCAATTAGACTTATATGCCACTTTACAGTGCTTTAAAGCCCACTCTGGGAGGGAGGGAGATAGGGAAGGAAAGGAAGGAAGGAAGGAAAATAGCAATAGCACTTACATACCGCTTCACATGGCTTTTACTGCCCTCTCTAAGTGGTTTACAGAGTCTGCATATTGCCCCCAACAATCTGGGTCCTCATTTTACCCACCTCGGAAGGATGGAAGGCTGAGTCAACCTCGAACTGGTCAGAATCGAACTGTGGCTGTGGGCAGAGTTTGCCCGCAATAGCAATTAGACTTATATGCCACTTTACAGTGCTTTAAAGCCCACTCTAAGTGGTTTACAGAGTCATCCTCTTTCCCCCAACAATCTGGGTCCTCATTTTACCCACCTCGGAAGGATGGAAGGCTGAGTCAACCTTGAGCCTGGTGAGATTCGAACTGCCAAATTGCAGTCAGCTGGCAGTCAGCAGAAGTAGCCTGCAGTACTGCACTCTAACCACTGCGCCACCGCGGCTCTTATACCCACGTACACACACATATACGACACAAGAGAAGCATCACGGTTTCGTTTGGATGTAGGTATATACATGGCGAAAAAGAAAAAGAATCCTGCAAATTTACAAGATGGATGGCATCAGGTCACATGACCCTGCAACCGTCATATATACATGCCAGTTGCCAAGCACCTGAATTTCGACCCAGTGCAGTATAAGCTCGGAAAACAATCATAAGTCACTTTTTCGGCGCTAATGCAACTTTGAACCGTCACTGAATGAATTGTTGTAAGTTAAGGACTCCCTGTACAATTCCCTGCCATGAAGGGCTGTTGAAGTTTGTCGCTGCTCTGGTGTGGAATTCACAGGTGAACGGAGTAACTCATCCTTTTCATTTGTCTTCCTCTACAGCAGCTTGTTCTTCGGTCATGGATGCAAACACCCCTGCTGAAACATTCCTAACCAACGTGGAAGGTAAATAGTATAGCCCCATGATGGCAAATGTCAAGTTTCCGAAAGATGCCCTAATTAATTCATGAGCCATGATCCAAACTTCAAAGGAAATACATTCATTTATTAGGAGCAACATTCTGGCAATACTCGGATGCAGTTAGGACTGATCCCACATAGATTTACGTTCCCCTATGACCCTGTCTCTCCCCTCCTCTCTGGCCATGTCATAAATCACATTCTTCAATTAACCACTTTGACTGAATGTGAAACCTAACACCCTCCTTCTGATTGAAGTCAGGAAGAATGTATGGAATTCACTTCAGTTCTCCCTCCCTCCTGCTCATGGCAACTTGAAAGCTTTGCAAGTTGACAGCAAACCTATGGCACGCATGCCAAAGGTGGCACGCAGCGCCCTCTCTGATGGCACGCGAGCCTTCGCCACAGTTCAGCTCTGCTGTGCGTGCGTGCGTGCCTCCCGTCGGCCAGCTGGTCTACAGTGTATGCGCGGGGGGGCGTACACACATTGCATTTTGAGGGTTCAGGCGCGTGTGCATTTGAGCTCACGGGCGTGCTTTGGGCACTCGGTCCGGAAAAGTTTAGCCATCAGTGGTCTAGCCTGCTAAAAGACCAGCCACCGTGCTATCCCATTCTTTGCTCTATGTTGAAACCTGTTTGAAATATTTCCTGCTGGAAAGAGATCTCCAAAACAAAACAAAAAATCAGCTTCTTTGAGCAATTGGTTTGAAAAACCAAACCCCTGAAAACCTCCCCCTGGATTTTACGATCTTCAAGAGGGAGCCATTTTAGGATCGTTCGGCACCGTTAAAATAACTTTTGGAAAAAATTAGGGACTCGGTTGAGTTTATCATCGTTCTGGGAGCATCCGTTAAGACTCCTGTTTCATTTAACCCACCCGTCAAATCTCCTCGAGTAAATATAGCATCATTTGAAATAATGCAGCTGGTGGTGCAGTCAGTGCCCCCCGTTTCTTCTTTGTCTTTGCCAACTGTTTCCCACCTTTAATTCTTTCTCTTGAAGATGTGTCACAGTTTTGTCACTCTAGCCGCAGAATAACGCAACATTGGTTTCGTTTCTGAGGCTGCGGCGTCATATTTCTGCCTACACCTTTGAGAATTTTCCCCAATTGGTTGGTTTAATCCCTGCCCACTCCTGTGAGTAATAAATCTGCTTGCCTCGATTCTCGGTTTTCCGAAATAACTTATTGAGGGGGCTTCTTTTAAAGGTCGTACCAGCCATCAGCTGAAGACATTCCCAACCTTCAAAACCATCGAAGTGACCCACGAACGGGACTCCACCGGGTTTGATGGTACGCCGGGTTTAAAATGGGGTGTGTCTTTCCCTGTATTGTCTTTAAAGAAAGAGAGAAGTAGGGAGACGATAATTTTATGTGATGTTTTAATTTCGGTTTGAAGAAAGAATGTCAGAAGATGGAGGAAAGGGGAAAGGAGGAATTTAGGAAGAAAAGGACTGAAAAAGATGAGGGAATATTGTCCCAAAGGTGCTTTTTTTCAAGAGGCAACTGGACTTTCTGGTTTTTCTTTGAAGATGTTTCACTTCCCATCCAAGAAGCTGCTTCAGCTCTGATTGGATGGTGGGGAATGGAAGGATTTATACTCCTTGAGTATAAAGGAGTATAAAAAAGTATAAAGCCTTCCATTCCCTACCATCCAGTCCGAGCGGAAGAAGACACTAGGGATTCGAACCGCTGAACTGCCGACCTTTCGATCGACAAGCTCAATGTCTTAGCCACTGAGCCACCACATACCTTTTATTAACTTATAGACAACTTCAAAAATTGGGTTCTAGGGCTGGTAGTCGCCCACCCTGTCTTGAGTAAATGTTAAATGCTTCTGATGCTTAATTGAGCACATGGCAGTTTTGAGAAATCTCCCGTTTTCCCTATTCAACAGGAAAAGAAATCATGGCCATCCTGAGGCAGAGAGCTATAGACGAGAAGACTAATGTGAGGAAATCAGCCCTCCAGGTAGGCATCTCACCTCTTCTGCTCCTGTCCAGGCCGATCAAAACCTGCAAGAGGGTACAGTTTTTCAATGGTTCCTTTTAACCAGCGGTCACTAACTGGTGGTCGGGGGACCTACTGGTGGTCCACGAGAAAATTTTGGTGGTCTGCTGAAAAATTATTTGCATTTTTTATATTGCACTAAATCAGGGGTCCTCAAACAACGGCCCCTGGGACAGATACATGCAATAAACGTTTGTGTTGCTGCAGAGAGTCTCCTCTTTTTTTTTTTTTTTTTTTTTTTTTGGTAAATAAGTTACCCATCTTATCCCGATGCTTCCAGTGCTAAGGGTCAGCCTTTTGCAATGCCCAGGCTGTTGTCTGTTTATTAAATTTTTATCCCGCCTGGATTGCTTTCAAAATAACTCAAGGCAATGAATATAGATAGTACTCCTTCTTCCTCTTCTTTCACCCTCCCTAACCGTAACCCTGTGAGGTGGGTTGGGCTGAGAGAGAGAGAGAGAAAGAAAGAGAGATTGGCCAAAGAGCCTTGGTAGTACAGTGGTTTAATGCACCCTGTAATTAACACAGCTGCCTGCAATTTCTGCAGGTTTGAATCTTACCAGGCTCAAGGTTGACTCAGCCTTCCATCCTTTCTAAGGTAGGTTAAATGCGGACCCAGTTTGTGGGGGCAATAAGCTGACTTTGTATAAATATACAAAAGTATGAAGGCTATTGCTTAACGCACTGTAAGCCGCCCTGAGTCTCCGGAGAAGGGCGGCATATAAATCAAATAAAAATAAATAAATAAATAAAATAATAAAATAAAATAAAATAAAATAAAATAAAATAATAAAATAAAATAAAATAAAATAAAATAAAATAAAATAAAATAATAAAATAAATTAATAAAATAAAATAAAATAAAATAAATAAAATAAATTAATAAAATAAAATAAAATAATAAAATAAAATAATAAAATAAAATAAAATAAAATAAAATAATAAAATAAAATAAAATAAAATAAAATAAAATAAAATAAAATAAAATAAAACAAAGTCACCCAGATTGGTTTCATGCCTAAGGCAGGACTAGAACTCCCAGTCTCCTGGTCTCTAGGCCAGCACCTTCACCACTGCCTTATTATAGTTACAATTTTTTATTAATTCGTGCCTAAGGCGGTACTAGAACTCCCAGTCTCCTGATCTCTAGGCCAGCACCTTCACCACTGCACCATTATACAGTAGCTACAATTTTTCATTGATTTGTGCCTAAGGGTGGGACCAGAATTCACAGTCTCCTGGTCTCTACGCCAGCACCTTCACCACTATGCCATTATAGCTACAATTTTTCAATTGATTCATGCCTAAGGGTGGGACTAGAACTCCCAGTCTCCTGGTCTCTAGGCCAGCACCTTCACCACTGCAGCATTATACAGTAGCTACAATTTTTCATTGATTTGTGCCTAAGGGTGGGACTAGAACTCCCAGTCTCCTGGTCTCTAGGCCAGCACCTTCGCCACTGTCCCATTATAGCTACAATTTTTCATTGATTTTACTAGCCCTATATCTCTTTGTGCTCCCTTGGTCGACCAGTTAGAGGCCAAGTATCTCAGTTTGGTGTTTGTGACTCCACTCCATTTTATTTTTTTAAACCCTTGCAGTATTCTGGCTTTGGCTGCCGTTGAGCAGAGTTAATGGTTAAGGTTTAAAGCCTGCTGTTCCATCACCTGCTAGAGAATAAATCTGGAATCTCTGCGAAATGCAGATGTTCATTACTGAAATTGCCGCCATCCTTCTTCTCTCTGCCTCCTCTTCATTTACTCCGTAATTTGTAACTAAAGGTGTATAAATTCATAACCGGCATTCCTCGTGGGCCATATGTCTAAATCAGCCCAATTGTTCTCTTATCGATATCAAGAATTCCCCTCCCTGGAAGTGACAGTGAGTGAAAAACGATGGGTGGGTGGAGTGAAACGTGACCTTAACTTAGGCAAGTACTGTCTCTTCTGCTGAGAGATTTATTACTAGGTAATGAAAGTCGTAAGCTTGAATAAATCACTTTTAAACATTTAAACCCTCCCGTGTTTAGAATATTTATAGGGGTATAATGAATTTGGATGGCGAGCTAATGAATGAGCACCCACCTGAATGCAAAGTGGCACAAAATCCTGGTTTCCCCGAATATTGTAGATTTCGCTAGTTTATTTTACGGCCTTAATGCAGCCCCTCCCCCACAATTGGCGAGAAAGAGAGGTGGCCATTATAACTGCTGTGGAATTATATATCAGTAAGAGCTTTGTTCCTCTTTCGATCATCAAATTTTACAACTCACTATATTGTCAATCTTTGGCAGTGCTTCTCTCTTTGTCTAAGGAGATTCTCAGTCATCCAGGTCATGCTTGTCCCAAAGGCAGGGGTGAAATCCAGCAGGTTCTGACAGGTTCTGCAGAACCGGTAGCGGAAATTTTGAGCAGTTTGGAGAACCGGTAGTGGAAATTTTGAGCAGTTCGGAGAACTGGTGGCGGAAATTTTGAGCAGTTCGGAGAACCAGTAGCGGAAATTTTGAGTAGTTCGGAGAACTGGTAGTGGAAATTTTGAGCAGTTCGGAGAACCGGTGGCGGAAATTTTGAGCAGTTCGGAGAACCGGTAGCGGAAATTTTGAGCAGTTTGGAGAACCGGTAGCGGAAATTTTGAGCAGTTTGGAGAACCGGTAGTGGAAATTTTGAGCAGTTTGGAGAACCGGTAGTGGAAATTTTGAGCAGTTCGGAGAACCGGTAGTGGAAATTTTGAGCAGTTCGGAGAACTGGTGGCGGAAATTTTGAGCAGTTCAGAGAACCAGTAGCGGAAATTTTGAGTAGTTCGGAGAACTGGTAGTGGAAATTTTGAGCAGTTCGGAGAACCGGTGGCGGAAATTTTGAGCAGTTCAGAGAACCAGTAGCGGAAATTTTGAGCAGTTTGGAGAACCGGTAGTGGAAATTCTGAGCAGTTCGGAGAACCGGTAGTGGAAATTTTGAGCAGTTCGGAGAACCGGTAGCGGAAATTTTGAGCAGTTTGGAGAACCGGTAGTGGAAATTCTGAGCAGTTCGGAGAACCGGTAGTGGAAATTTTGAGCAGTTCGGAGAACTGGCAAATACCACCTCTGGCTGGCCCCAGAGCGGTGTGGGAATGGAGATTTTGCAGTATCCTTCCACTACCACACCACGCCCACCAAGCCATGCCCACAGAACCGGTAGTAAAAAAATTTGAATTTCACCACTGCCCAAAAGTGTTTTTTTATTTTCAAGAGGCAACCTTTTCAGGGTTTTCTTTGAAGATGTTTCACTCCTCATCCAAGAAGCTTCTTCAAGTGGCCTCAACGGCCCACTAAAAGGATGCCAATAACCAGCTGTCTGCAAGGAATATAAATCCTTCTATTCCCCTCCATCCAGTCAGAGCTGAAGAAGCTTCTTGGATGAGAAGCGAAACGTCTTCAAAGAAAAATCACGAAAGTCCAGTTACCTCTTTAAAAACAGCACCTTTGGGACTGTTTCTCTCTTTATTCTTTTTTTTTTTTGGAGGGTGTGTCAATTTCGTCTCTAAAACTGATTCATTGTGTGATGTCTCCGGGGTAAAAATAAAAAAGATAGAGATTCCCATATAAAGCAGAATTGAAAATGTGATCTCTGTCCAGTCAATATCATCACATTGCCATAATGCTCCCCTGCCATGCTTGGAGTCCCAAGGTGATGGGAGTGATGAAGATGGTCGCCACGATGTAAAAAAGATGTGGAGACTCTAGAAAGAGTGCAGAGAAGAGCAACAAAGATGATTAGGGGACTGGAGGATAAAACATATGAAGAACGGTTGCAAGAACTGGGTATGTCTAGTCTGATGAAGAGAAGGACTAGGGGAGACATGATAGCAGTCTTCCAATATCTCAGGGGCTGCCCCAAAGAAGAGGGAGTCAAGCTATTCTCCAAAGCACCCGAGGGTAGGACAAGAAGCAATGGGTGGGAACTAATCAAGGAGAGAAGCAACTTAGAACTAAGGAGAAATTTCCTGACAGTTAGAACAATTTATCAGTGGAACAGCCTGCCACCAGAAGTTCAAAATACTCCAACACTGGAGGCAACTTTTTCAGGAGGCAATTGAACTTTCTTGTTTTGTCTTTTGAAGATGTTTCGTTTCTCATCCAAGAAGCTTCTTCAGCTCTGACAGGACAGTGGCGAATGGAAGGATTTATATTCCTTGCAGACAGCTGATCATTTGCATCCTTTTTAGAGGGTCGTTGAAGCCCTTGGAGGTTTATCTGTGTCCTCAGGGTCACCTGAATTGTAGTCTGCAATTTTTTGCTCTGGAAATCCATCCCTACTCCCACACCATTCAAAGGTTGTCCATCCCAAATTGGAGAGCTAAAAGTCTGTAGGGATTCTTAGTCATCCAGGTCATGATTGTCCCAAAGGTGCTTTTTCAGCACCCTTGGGACAACCATGATCTGGATGACTGAGAATCTCTCCAGACTTCCAACACTGGAAGATTTGAAGAAGAGATTGGATAGTCATTTATCTAAAATGATATAGGATGCAATGATATCCTGAACTGTGGGACAGCAGGTTTCCTGAGCGTGGAGTTGGACTACAAGACCTCCTTACAGAAGTTCTTTCCAACTTCTTCTGTTATTCATAGAATATATGTAAAGATGTCAATTTCTCTGGCTCAAGATTTCCTATTGTCCGTATACCTCACACTCCATAGAAAACGAGAGCCAGATTTGAAAACAGCTTCCTATAGTTTGGTGTTTTGTGTCTTCTGCTCTGAGTTGTATTCCAAGATCAGCTTTTCTTCAACTCTTTGGGTTTCCATCAAAAATGGCTACAGCTGAGGAAAACGTATCCTATTGATCTCTTTCCCATTTCCACCTCTTTCCCTGTTTGATATCCAGGTGTTGACCAGCATTTTGAAGCACACCGTGGTCCCGTGTACCTCAGAAGACCTGTCCACCGTCCAGGATCGTTGTCGTGATCCGGCTATCTCCGTGAGGAAGTTAGCACTACAGTCTATTACGGAGCTCTTACAGGTAACGTGGTAACTTTTGACCCCTTCTTAGCCTTCCCTTCCCCCAAATCCTAGGATAGTGATGGCTAATCTTTTTGCCACCGCGTGCCAAAAGCGGGGATTGTGAGGGGGGGGTGTCGCATGCACGCGTGCCCACACTCATAATTCAATGCGCCACACCGCGCATGTGCACATGACCCCCTCCCCGCACTCCCCCCGCTTTTGGCATGCGATGGCATGGTGGGATTGGAAGGCCCATTTTTCGCCCTCCCCAGGCTCCAGAGACTTTCTAGGAGTCTGGGGAGGGTGAAAATGGCCTTCCCCACCCCCTTGGAGGCCCTCCGGAGGCTGGAAACAGCCCATTTCCCAACTTCCGGTGGGACCAGAAGGCCTGTTTTTCACTCTCCCCAGGCTCCAGAGGCTTTCTAGGAGTCTGGGGAGAGTAAAAATGTACCCCCCCCCCCCTCCGGGTGGCCCTCCGGAGGCAGGAAACAGCCCATTTCCCGACTTCCGGTGGGTCCAGAAGGCCTGAAAATCAGCTGGCCAGCCCGTGTATGCATGCTGGAGCTGAGCTAGGGCAATGCTCAAGGATATGGCTCGCGTGCCATAGGTTTGCCCTCACAGTCCTAGGAGATTATACTAAATCATTGGAATTTGGGACCCAGGGCCCAAGGTGTTTGACAGAGCCCCACCACTGGCCCTGCCAGCGGTCAGCGGATCTGGCAGCAGATTCGGACAGTGAGGAGGTTGGGGAGGAACATGGGCCAGTCCTGGAGTCTGGGGAAGGCTCTGCGTCGGAGGCAGAGACGGGGTCAGGGCCGTCTGACAGTTGTCAGCTGCCTTTGGAGTCAGACATCAGTGAGGCAGATGAACAGCTGGACCCTGTTCCCAATGTGCACATGCACAGAGTTGCCAGACGAAGGGAACAGCTAAAGAACAAGGGTCGACTTGGGAGTAACGCCACAGTGGATGATGAATGGCCCCTCCCAGAGGCAATAAAAGAGGAGCGAAAGGGGAGTGGAGTTTGCAGGAGACAATTAGTTCATTCCTGCATTCTTGCCAAGTATTGCGGGCGTCTGAAAGATATCGGCCTGGCCACTCTCCAAGCCTGATAAAGGTCGGTAATTGTGAAGTATCTTGAAAGACTGTGGGAGAGGAAAGACTTTGCTGGAGAGGAATTCACTGTAAATTAAATAAAAGGGTTTTTTGTCCGGACGAGGACTCAGCTTCATGGCTTGGGGAAGCCTAGTTCAAAACACTAGCTCTGTTGAAGGCCTCTTTAAGTTTCTTCAGCTACTGTGCGTTTTTTTTTTTTAATTTTTTATGTCTTTTATTTTTAAACGTTATTTTGAAGTTGCCCCCTGCCGAAGGTCATAAATACGAGGTGGGCATTAACAGATTAATAGAGTTGGAAGGGACCTTGTAGGTCATCAAGTCCAACTCTCTACTCAAGGCAGGAGACCTTATACCATCCCGATCAAATGAAGGAATGAATTGATCCATTAATCCATACTATTGCTGATCTCTGCTTCTAATGATTCGGGCTCCCAGAGATGTATGACTCAACACTGGTCTAAGAAGATACACTTCCTGCTGTAGTTTTTTTCTATAGGCTTTTGTCCTCATCCAACATGGCTGTCAAGAAGATTCTAGAAAGAGTGCAGAGAAGAGCAACCAAGATGATTAGGGGACTGGGGGCTAAAGCATATGAAGAATGGTTACAGGAACTGGGCATCATGGCTAGTCTAGTGAAGAGAAGGACCAGGGAAGACATTATAGCAGTCTTCCAATATTTGAAGAGATGCCACAGAGAGGAGGGGTTTTTTCAAAGCATCCGAAGGCCAGACAAGGAATAATGGATGGAAACTGATCAAGGAGAGATTCAACTTAGAAATAAGGAGAAATTTTCTGACAGTGAGAACAATCAACTGATGGAACAGAAGTTGCCTTCAGAAGTTGTGGGAGCTTCATCACTGGAGGATTTCAAGAAAAGATTGGACTGGGGTCTCCTGCTTGGGCTGGGGGTGGGATTAGATGACCTACAAGTTCCCTTCCAGCTCTATTAAATCTCAGCACGATTCGCCCCGTGCGAATAGGCGGGCCATATAAATTTCCGAAAATCAAAATAAAATAAACCCGATTGGCCAGCCGAGCTTTCTAACCAACATCTCTTCTCCTTCTTCTTACAGTCACAACCGAAGAACCTTCTGATGCAGAAGGCCTGGCTCATGGGCGTCATCCCCGTCGTTATGGACTGCGAGACCTCTGTGCAGGAGAAAGTCCTGGAGTGCGTGGATCACCTCTTGCTCCAGCAAATGAAGCCCTGCCATAAATTCACGCATCAAGACAAGGACCAAGTGCTGGCTTGGGATCTCCTTACCTTGCTCACAAAAGAGAGTCAAGAGCTGAGGTAGGGTTTCTAACGTCTGGCTGAGCCCAGAACCCTCCCCCTCTAATCATAGGCACAATATCTCAAAGCTGCTATTTTTTTTAAAAAAAATATTGATTTTCTATTAAATACATTTTTTTTAAATTTATTTTTTAATTTGATTTATATGCCGCCCTTCTCCGGAGACTCAGGGCGGCTTACAATGCATTAAGCAATAGCCTTCATCCTTTTGTATATTTATACAAAGTCAGCTTATTGCCCCCACAAACTGGGTCCTCAATTTACCTACCTTAGAAAGGATGGAAGGCTGAGTCAACCTTGAGCCTTGGCGAGATTCGAACCTGCAGTAATTGCAGGCAGCTGGTCTTAATAACCAGCTTAATAACAGGGTGCCTTAGACCACTGTACTACCAAGGCTCTTATTTCCTAGTGCTTAATAAACATAGTCTTGTCCTGGTATATAATTTGCTTAATAATACGAATTTAACAATAAGGGATGCGGTGGCTCAGTGGCTAAAATGCTGAGATTGTCGATCGAAAAGTCGGCAGTTCAGCGGTTCGAATCCCTAGTGCCGCGTAACGGGGTGAGCTCCCGTGACTTGTCCCAGCTTCTGCCAACCTAGCAGTTCGAAAGCAGGTAAAAAATGCAAGTAGAAAAATAGGGATCACCTTTGGTGGGAAGGGAACAGCGTTCCGTGCGCCTTTGGCGTTGAGTCATGCTGGCCACATGACCACGGAGACGTCTTCTGACAGCGTTGGCTCTTCGGCTTTGAAACGGAGATGAGCACCGCCCCCTAGAGTCGGGAGCGACTAGCACATATGTGCAAGGGGAACCTTTACCTTTACTTTACAAATGTACATTCTTTATCTGCACCCCTTTTTTCCAACCATTGGCAAAATAAATTCCATGCTTGCTAACATTCTACATCTTCTTTCCGTTTAATTTTCAATGTCAGTCTATCCATTTCTGCACAATCTAGTATCTTCCTGAGTATCTCTTCATCTCGCGGTGTATCTTCATTTTTTCCAGTATTGTGCGAATATAATCCTCGCTGCCGAGAACCCTCTCTTCTAATCTTACGCACAATGTCCCAAAAGTGCTTTTTCAAGAGGCAGCTAGATTTCCTTTGTTTTTTTTCCTTCCGCTGTGCCTCATTCCTTTTAGTGTCTTCCTACTTAATGACAAAAGTGAAGGCAAAAAACCCGCTACGCCTTGATAAAAAAAACGAGAGCAGAAAGTTTCAGCATCGGAAGCTGAAGGTTGGAAGAGGGTCAGAGAAATTCCTTGTCTGTCCAATCATACTTGGCCAATAAAAAAAATCTATTCTACTCTACTCTACTCTACTCTACTCTACTCTACTCTACTCTACTCTACTCTACTCTACTCTACTACTCTACTCTACTCTATTCTACTTTACATTGTAGCCAAGTGTTGTCCCCGTGGAAAGGTATACTTAAATATTTACAAAATGTGAGGGGGTGTACTTACTTCTGGGACATACTGTATGCTCTTTCCTTTAATCAAAGTGGTCAGCTTTGCCATTTCCGCCAACTCCCCTCAACTTGTGCAACCATTCTTCCACAGGCTAGGAATCGACGTGTCCTTCCATTTTTGGGGCAGATCCTTGTTTTTTTTTTTAAATCAACAAAAATGGC
This sequence comes from Arizona elegans, assembly GCA_022577455.1. Taxonomy (NCBI): domain Eukaryota; kingdom Metazoa; phylum Chordata; class Lepidosauria; order Squamata; family Colubridae; genus Arizona; species Arizona elegans. The sequence continues at coordinate 20,574,159 of JAKOOJ010000013.1, read as the reverse complement.
TATATGCTAATTAGAAATTTCCCTCCCTCCTTCGGAGAATATCCATCTTTACTGAGCTCAGCTTGTTTCCCTGCCTGCAACTCAAGCATTTATTCCATGCAGGGTGGGAAAAAAATCAGTTTTTTTTTTTAATTTAAATCGGATTTTTTTGATTTAAATCAGATTTTTTTGATTTTTATCGAATTTATTTTAATAAAAAACTTTTGGGGTAAAAATCTATCATAAGATAGTTTTCTATTTAAGATACATAAATAATTTAGTTTATTCAGCATGAAATGGAGCTTAGTTATGGAGCACGAGGCTGTATATTCTGCAACACTGGGACTATCGGTGAGTCAACAGCGGGTCAAAGGAGTAGCAGAGATGACAGTTGCTCTTTAAAAATTATGATTTAAATCGAGTTGATTTAAATCAAGCCTTTTTACTAGTGATTTAAATCATGATTTAAATTGTGATTTAAATCAAATCCACCCTGCTTCCATGGCCTGCCTCCCTCTCTCTCTCTCTCTCTCTCTCCCTCCCTCTCTCTCTCTCTCTCTCTCTCTCTCTCTCTCTCTCTCTCTCTTCCCTCCCTCCCTCCCTCCCTCTCTCTTTCTTCAGATTTTACAGGAAGCAAAATAAGGGGTGAGGTGCCATTTCTGGAATGACAAGAACATATGCTGAATTAAAAACAGTGTCTGTTTATTAGTCAATAGCGTGTAACAGCTTCTGAAATAGAACATGTTGTGTTAGGATGGCTGATACCATCAAACCAATCCTAATTTTGGCCCGTGGATGAGACACTTGGGATTTTTAAATTGCCTGGGAGGTTTTTCTGAATCATTTCAATATTTTTCGCCCTATTTTGAGACAAGTGAAAATGTATACGGGAGGAAGACGGGTTTTTTGGCACGGAGGAATAACATTTTTGAAGTTTAAAGGGTCACATGGGTGACGCATGAGAAAGATGAAGGAACTAAATCCAGATATTGCTTAGTCATGAAAAAAAAAAGCGTAGAAAACGTCTGACGTGCCAAAATTTAATTTCGGAGCCTCGGGTTTCAAAATCTGCTTTTTGTGAATCTTTCGGTTAATCTGATAAACAGATTGTATAAATGTTGCATATTACTTTGAAGAAGGCTCTGGTAATCTGTGTAAATAGAATAGAGTGGAGTGGAATGGAATAGAATAGAATAGAATAGAATAGAATAGAATAGAATAGAATAGAATAGAATAGAATAGAATAGATAATTCTTTATTGGCCAAGTGTGATTGGACACACAAGGAATTTGTCTTTGGTGCATCTGCTCTCAGTGTACATAAAAGAAAAGATACGTTCGTCAAGAATCATAAGGTGCAACACTTAATGATGGAATGGACCAGGGGTGAAATACTCCCGGTTTGGACCGGATCGCCCGATCCGGTAGTGATGGCAGCAGGTGGTTTGGAGAACCAGTAGCAAAAATCCCTGCCCCTTCCCCCCCCTCACCCCATCATCATGCCCAGCTGAGCCGCACAATCATCAGAGGCTTTTTATTTATTGATTGATTTATTTTTGTATATGCCGCCCTTCTCCGGAGACTCAGGCAGGCTATTTTAAAAAGCATTTTTTTCTACAACCTCTTCGGCCGAAAAAAATGCTTTTAAAAGTTTTAAAAAAAAAAGCCTCTGATGATCGCGCGGCTCAGCTGGGATTGTCAGAGGCTTTTAAAAGCATTTTTTTTTACAACCTCTTCAGCCCAAGAGGTTGTAGAAAAAATGTTTTTAAAAGAAAAAAAAAGCCTCTGACGATCAGGCAACTCAGCTGGGATCGTCAGAGGCTTTTAAAAGCATTTTTTTTTACAACCTCTTCAGCCCAAGAGGTTGTAGAAAAAATGTTTTTAAAAGAAAAAAAAGCCTCTGACGATCAGGCAACTCAGCTGGGATCGTCAGAGGCTTTTAAAAGCATTTTTTTTTTTTTTACAACCTCTTTGGCTGATTTTAAAAGTAAAAAAGAAAAGTTGCCCACACTCACCCAGTCACATTATCCCCCACCAAGCCATGCCCACAGAAACAGTAGTAATAAATTTTACATTTCACCACTGGAATGGACCCTTCTGTAGTTCTTTGCACCTTGGCCCAGAGAGATTAAAAACAGCTCCTGCCTTTGTTGTAAATTAAGTTAGACTCCTGTAGTTTGTGAACCCTAAACTTTGAATAGCATGCATTAGCAACAGCACTTAGGTTTATATACCGCTTTGCAGTCCTCTATGAGCGGTTTTGCATAGTCAGCCTCTTGCCCCCAACAATCTGGGTCCTCATTTTACCCACCTCAGAAGGATGGAAGACTGAGTCAACCTTGAGCTGGTCAGGATCGAACTCCTGGCAATTGGCAGAATTAGCCTGCAATGCTGCATTCTAATCACTGAAAAGGAAGGAAGGAAAATAGCAATAGCACTTAGATTTATATACCGCTTCACAGTGCTTTCCAGCCCCTTCTAAAAGGTTTACAGAGTCAGCATAAGGCCCCCCAACAATCTGGGTCCTCATTTTACCCACCTCAGAAGGATGGAAGACTGAGTCAACCTTGAGCTGGTCAGGATCGAACTCCTGGCAATTGGCAGAATTAGCCTGCAATGCTGCTTTCTAACCACTGAAAAGGAAGGAAGGAAGGAAGGAAGGAAAATAGCAATAGCACTTAGATTTATATACCGCTTCACACTGCTTTCCACCCCTTTCTAAGTGGTTTACAGAGTCAGCATATGGCCCCACAACAATCTGAGTCCTCATTTTACCCACCTCAGAAGGATGGAAGACTGAGTCAACCTTGAGCTGGTCAGGATCGAACTCCTGGCAATTGGCAGAATTAGCCTGCAATGCTGCTTTCTAACCACTGGGAAGGAAGGAAGGAAGGAAAATAGCAATAACACTTAGATTTATATACCGCTTTACACTGCTTTCCAGCCCTCTTTAAGTGGTTTACAGAGTCAGCCTATTGCCCCGCAACAATCTGGGTTCTCATTTTACCGACCTCGGAAGGATGGAAGGCTGAGTCAACCTTGAGCCCATCAGATTCGAAGGAAGTCTGAGCTGCAGTACTACATTCTAACCACCAGGGCTCCTAGTTACATTCATTACATCCATCCTACATTAGGATTTATTAAAATAAGCTATCTTCATTAATCAACCTCTTTTCATGCATCTTAATTAAAAGAAAAGGTGGCAGTTTCTCTGGAGAAAACGAACAGCAAGCTAATGGAGTTTGGCTTTCTGGCAATGATGAAATTCAGTGACCGTGGCATCCACCAAATGCAAAAGGCCCTTATGATTGATTGTTCTCTCTTTCTTTCTCTCTCTCTCTCTCTCTCTCAGCCGCTATTTAAGCAAAGCTTTCCACATTTTGGCTCAGAAGAACAAATTCTCCTCTTCGTTCATTAACGGCGTCATTTCCCATACCGAAACCGAGCGTGCCGCGGCTGCTTGGATGTTATTGGCAAAAGTGGCTGGTTCCTCACCCAAGTTGGACTATTCCAAAATCATTGATGCCTGGGACAGCATCAGCAGGTGAGTGAAAACTCCCACGAAAGCGGGAGTGAGCATATGGCTGGAGTTAAATATGGCAATCAAGTGCTTCCTCTGGTTTTGGCCTAACACACAGGGCTCCAAACCTAGAGACTATCAACCCTGAAGCGGACCTGACCGAGGCCATTTTGAAGCTTTAGTGTTGCCATGCTGGAGCTGAGGGATAGGGAGAGGGGGAATAGAGATAGCTGGGGTTTTATTGTTGTGGCCCGTCAGCGGCCTGTGCAGTTAGTAGCTGATTCCGACAGCGAGGAGGCTGGTGTGGTGCTGCGCCAGCAGCCTGTGCAGCTGGTGCTCGAGCCAGACAATGAGGAGGCTGGAGATGATGTGGTGCCAGAGGCGGGGATACAGCCGGGGCCTTCAGAAGCTCTAGAAGCTCCCTTAAGTGAAGAGGATGAAGAGGAGGAGCCTCTTCTCGATGCACGGGTGCGCAGAGCTGCCAAAAGGCAGGAGTGGCTCCTCAGGAGGAGGTCTCCTTGAGAGTAAAGCTTGGGGTTAATTGGCCACTCCCCTAGCCTATTTAAGGAAGGACGACGACTGAGGCAATTTGCAGGAAACAACTTGGTTCATATTCCTTCACGTCTTGATTCCAGAAACGTTTGATTCGGCTCTTGTTTCTCTCTTGTCAGTTTTCCTGCAAATTGTTTCTGGGCATTCTGCCAACCTCAATAAGATTACGGTTATCTGAACTACTGTGCCTCAGAATTGAGTTATTATTCTTTGGATTCTTGTCGGCTGTTAATGAAGTTAAATTAACAGCCCTTCTTCAGAAAAGACTGATTTAAACTGTACTTGTGTTCGAACAACTACTAAGAAAGCTCATTATTAGTCCTTCATTAGTAAACTAAGGTTTGTATGGACTTTGTGTGTGCTACGTTCTTTGAGGTCTGTAGCTGGGGCAAAACATTTATAGCCAAAACAAAAGACTTTCTCCTGGGAACCAAGGACATTCCCACAGGTGGTTGGAGAGAGGAGGAGTGAAGTTACCAGGCAACCGGACGGTGCCTTAATTGGACCATGTGACTGATTGTTTGGGGAAGGGGGAAAACTTTTACTTTTAATTGGGTGAAAACCGCGGGAACATTCAGAGTCGGTTTTCACCAGCCTGTGCCAATATGATATATCCAATAAAACTATTATTTGAGGAATCTACCTGCCTCAGAGTTCTGTTTGCTATGGGTGTATTACTTGGAACCCTGACAGCGACTTTAAGACTTGTGGACTTCAACTCCCAGAATTCCTCAGCCTGGCTGAAGAATTCTGGGAGTTGAAGTCCACAAGTCTTAAAAGTTGCCAAATTTGGGGACCCCTGGCCTAGCATGTTGACCCCAGCCCTTGGTTTACGGCCCAGGGTCAAATGAGCCACGGCACAACATACGAATCTAGTTGCTTTCATTCATTCATGAGAAGTGGGATCATTCATCATTTCATTCTTCTCCATTGTTCCAGACAGCCCGAAGCCAACCTGGAGACCATGGTGCACATCCTCAGCGTGATTGGAAGTGTTGCCAGACACCTGCCTAGCAGCACCCAGAGCAGGCTAATGAGTGAGAACTCACTAAACAGTCATTTGGGAGGGTACTTTTTCTTGTGGTCCGCCAGCGGCCTGCGGAGCTGGCAGCAGAGTCGGACGGTGAGGAGGCTGGGGAGGAACATGGGCCAGCCCTGGAGTCTGGGGAAGGTTCGGACGAGGGCTCTGCGTCGGAGGCAGAGAGCGGGCCAGGGCCATCTGGTAGTTAGTTATGTGCTGCCTCTGGAATCTGACATCAGCGAGGCAGAAGAACAGTGAGCCTGTTCCCAGTGTCCGCGTACGCAGAGTTGCCAGAAGGCAAGAACAATTAAGGAGAAAAAGGGTGACTCAGGAGTAAGGCTTGGAGTTGATTGGCCCCTCCCATAAGGAGCAAACGGACATGAGCCTTTGCAGGAAGCAATTAGTTCATATAGTCAATTCAAGCTCAGAAGTCCGTTTGACGCTGTGCTAAATTTGGCCTTGCAAAACTAATTGGCAATTAGGTCTCTGGCAGCGTTTCAAGGGAGATAAAGGTGGGGTGCTTATCAACATTACCCTGAACGACTGTGTCAACTCGAGCAGACATCTGTAGGAAACTTCCCAGACTATTTGTGAATCGTTACGGGCTGTGAATGACCATAATTCACAGCCGTCTCAATAAAAGAGGTTTTTTGGGGACTAAAATTGTGATTTATGCTTTCTTGGGAAGCCTAGGTCAGAACCCTTTTCTGGAAGCAACGGTCTCTCTTATGCAATCTTCTTTGTGGTGAGGGGGAAGGGCTGTCTATGCCCCCCAACTCCCATTTGCTCAGGGGGGGTTTGGCCTTCTTTTGCAGATGATCTCAAATGTTGGCTGCAGGACTTCCGGTGTCCTTTGGAGGCGATCAGCTCAACTATCGAAACTTTGCAGAAGTTTAGCCAGGCCGTCACAGATGCCCCAAAGGAGATGCAGGTGAGACTCGCCGAGTCTTCAAAAACTTGTGGATTTTCTGTCCCAAAGGTGCTTTTTTTTTTTCAGGAGGCAACTGGGACTTCCTTGTTTTTTTCTTTTGAAGACGTTTCGCTTCTCATCCAAGAAGCTTCTTCAGCTCTGACAGGATAGTGGGGAATGGAAGGATTTATTCTGTCTGTATCCTTACAATTTATATTGATTGTTTCCTAGTATGATTTGATTGCTTATTTGTACGCTATGACTATCATTAAGTGTTGTACCTTATGATCCTTGATGAACGTAGATTTTCTTTTATGTACACTGAGAGCATATGCACCAAAGACAAATTCCTTGTGTGTCCAATCACACAATTCTAATCTAATCTAATCTAATCTATTCTAATCTAAAAATTTACTGAAATTCCATCCATGTCATGTTTGAACAGGAGCTGCTGAACAACATGTGTGGAGATCTTTTACCGACCTGTGAGCAATACATCTCAAAAATAGTCCTCAAAGAATTTGGCACGGAACAGCTGCAAGAGGACGTCTTGGTAAATAAAACCAGCGGGGTTGTGAGTGGTTAAACTCTGAATATCAAATTTGGGGGTTCAGCCAGCCCACCGGAGGAAGCCTTAATAAAAGATTGGTCAAGGCAACCCCTTCTTTCCATTTTTTTTTTTTTTAATTTGATTTATATGCCGCCCTTCTCCGGAGACTCAGGGCGGCTTACAATGCGCTAAGCAATAGCCTTCATACTTTTGTATATTTTATACAAAGTCAGCTTATTGCCCCCACAAACTGGGTCCTCAATTTACCTACCTTAGAAAGGATGGAAGGCTGAGTCAACCTTGAGCCTTGGCGAGATTCGAACCTGCAGTAATTGCAGGCAGCTGGTCTTAATAACCAGCTTAATAACAGGGTGCCTTAGACCACTGTACTACCAAGGCTCTTTAGCTAGACTTTCACCGAATCATCATCATCATCATCATTTAATGATCCTATAATCCCTTACGGGATGGAGTCTGGGCAATTGAATGGAGCTAGCAGAGCCTTTTAATGGCCGGATGCCTTTCCCGTTGCCAGTGCAGAGTTTTGTTTAGCAGTTACATTCTCAGTATGCCCCGAGAGAGAAATATCTGCCTCTACCGAACTCACAGCTTCTTGATTGGGAGGCGAGAGCTCCACCTCTATGCCACCGCGCCACTCTCAAGACTTTCACCGAATAGTAATGTAATACCCATTGTAGGATTCTCTTTCCCGTTGATGGCTTTGTTTTGTTTGGCAGGTGAGGCACCTCTTCACCTTGGGTGAGATTGCGCAGCTCTGTCCAGCCAAAGTGGACAAACGCGTCTTCTTGTTGATCCAATCCCTCTTGGCTAGTGCTGACAACATGGAACAGTGTAAGCTCTTCCTCCTCCTCCTCCTCCTCCTTCGGATGACCACCTTGCAGAGGGCGTGGCCTGCCTCCTATCCCCCAAAGTCCTTTCTTTATTCTCTCTGTGTGTTGTCTTTTAGTGTCCAGCCCTCCGGAGAATGAGGACCTCCCGGCGTCTCAACCGTTGTCGCAATTCCAAGGCTCCGTAATGCCTTCTACAGTCAGAGCACATGCCTTCATTACTCTGGGTAGGACACCTAGGCATTTTTTTAAAAAAAATTGATTTATATGCCGCCCTTCCCCGGAGACTCAGGGCGGCTTACAATGCGTTAAGCAACAGCCTTCATCCTTTTGTATATTTATACAAAGTCAGCTTATTGCCCCCACAAACTGGGTCCTCATTTCACCTACCTTAGAAAGGATGGAAGGCTGAGTCAACCTTGAGCCTTGGAGAGATTCGAACCAGCAGTAATTGCAGGCAGCTGTGTTAATAACCAGCTTAATAACAGGGTGCCTTAGACCACTGTACTACCAAGGCTCTATTTTTGGGGGGGGGGAGAGGGGAGAAGGCTTGCCATATGCCCTCTTTTCTCTTAACACCCACTGATATAGCATGTTTTCATACCTTAAAATTGTATCCTCTGTGTTTCCATTTCATCTCAGTCCATAATGAAATGAAGATAATAGACAGCAAGACAATCTGGGAATATATATTCTGTGTTTGGACTTCTCTTCTCTTCTCTTCTCTTCTCTTCTCTTCTCTTCTCTTCTCTTCTCTTCTCTTCTCTTCTCTTCTCTTCTCTTCTCTTCTCTTCTCTTCTCCTCTCCTCTCCTCTCCTCTCCTCTCCTCTCCTCTCCTCTCCTCTCCCGCAGCCTCTCTTCTCTTCTCTCCTCTCCTCTCCTCTCCCCTACTCTACTCTACTCTACTCTACTCCCACATCCTTTCCTTTACTCTCCCACCCTCTCCCCTCCCCTCCTCTCCTCTCCCACATCCTTTCCTCTCCCATCTCCTGCATCCCATCCTATCCTCTACTCTCCTTCTCCTCTCCCTTTCCCTCTCCTCTCCTCCCCTTCCCTTTCCTTCTCCTTCCCCTCTCCCTCTCCTTTCCTTTCAATTTTAGTTGAACTAATGATTTCTTATCCCTCCCAAAATATGAAATAATAGTCTCCAGTGAGTTCCTATGGCACCTTAGGCATGAAAGCTTGCTAGATGACTTTGGACCAGTCGCCAGGAGACTGGGAATTCTAGTCCCACCTTACACGTGGCAGGTGTGCTGGGTAACTTGGGGCCAATCACCAGGAGACCGTGAGTTTTGGTCCCGCCTTAGGCATAATAGCCAGCTGTATTAAAAGTAAAAAAAAAGAAAAGCTGGCCACGCCCACCCAGTCACATTACCACCGCCCCTAAGCCACGCCCACAGAACCAGTAGTAACAAATTTTACATTTCACCCCTGCAGGAAAGCTATGCCTGCAGCATGAGGACCTGGCGAAGAAGTGCATCGCGGCCTTGGCTCGCGAGCTGGAGGTGTCCAAGGACGTGGCCATCCGCAACAATGTGGTGATTGTGATGTGCGACCTCTGCATCCGCTACACCACCATGGTGGACAGGTATATTCCCGACATTGCCATCTGCCTGAAGGATCCGGAGCCATTCATACGGAAACAGACGCTCATCCTCCTTACGAATCTCTTGCAGGTGAGGGGAAAGCAGAATGTCGGCATTTAAGCTTCTTCATTGTCTAGATTGGGCGTGCTCAGCTTTCAGGAAAATGTAGCACAGGGTGTTGAATTTATATTTTGTTGTTAGTTGTGAAGTTGTGTCTGACCCATCGCGACCCCATGGACAACGTTCCTCCAGGCCTTCCTGTCCTCTACCATCCTCCGGAGTCCATTTAAACTCCCGCCGACTGCTTCAGTGACTCCATCCAGCCACCTCGTTCTCTGCCGTCCCCTATTTATTTATTTATTTATTACATGTATTTATATGCCGCCATTCTCCCAAAGGACTCAGGGCGGTGAACACAAGTTAAGAAACAAGTACATAAAATAAAAAATAAAAATTTAGCCCTCAGTTGTTCCCAGCATCTTCTCCAATGAGTCCTTCCTTCTCATTAGGTGGCCAAAGTATTTGAGTTTCATCTTCGGGATCTGGCCTTCTAAAGAGCAGTCAGGGTTGATCTCCTCAAGGACTGACCGGTTTGATCGCCTTGCAGTCCAAGGGACTCACAGGAGTCTTCTCCAGCCCCAGAGTTCAAAGGCCTCAATTCTTTGTTGCTCAGCCTTCCTTATGGTCCAACTTTCACAGCCATCCATTGCAACTGGGAAAACCATAGCCTTGACTATACGCACTTTTGTTGGCAGGGTGATGTCTCTGCTTTTTTGTACGCTGTCAAGATTTGCCATAGCTTTCCTCCCCAGGAGCAAGCGTCCTTTAATTTCTGCTTCCGCTTTCACCTTTCAGCCCTAATCACAGGGTGCTACATTTTCATTAGGAACAAAAACCTGGAATTCACCTTTCCTAGCATGGACTTAGAACAATCATCCAATTAATTCAAAGACGCCATCTTTGAAAACCTAAAAAAAAGCTTCCGAAAAGGGGAAGGTGGGGGGGGGGGGGGTTGAGGAAATGTTTACGGCTTTGAGCAAATGTACATATATATATATATTGTAGGGAAGACAGTATCCACCTTTTCTACCCAAAGGGCTAATTGTTGTGCTGTTTTGGTTTGATTAGGAAGAATTTGTGAAATGGAAAGGCTCTCTCTTCTTCAGGTTCGTCAGCGTTCTGGTGGATCCCAATCCAGAAATTGCCAGGTAAGGAAGGTCTTTTGGGAAGTTGGTAGAGTTCGAAACTTGGTGGTGTCTCCATTTCTTCTGAAAATCTGGCAGAAGGTTCCAGCTAAGCCTTTTGTCCTTCAGGCGGTTTTTAGAAATATAGATCTTCAGTTTCTTTTTCTTTCTTTCTTTCTTTCTTTCTTTCTTTCTTTCTTTCTTTCTTTCTTTCTTTCTTTCCTCCCTCCCTCCCTCCCTCCCTCCCATCTTTCTTTCTTTCCTTCCTTCCTTCCTCCCTCCTTTCCTCCCTCCCTCCCATCTTTCTTTCTTTCTTTCCTCCCTCTCTCCCATCTTTCTTTCTTTCTTTCTTTCTTTCTTTCCTCCCTCCCTCCTTCCCTCCCTCCCTCCCATCTTTCTTTCTTTCCTTCCTTCCTTCCTCCTTTCCTCCCTCCCTCCCATCTTTCTTTCTTTCTTTCCTCCCTCCCTCCCTCCCATCTTTCTTTCTTTCTTTCTTTCTTTCTTTCTTTCCTCCCTCCCTCCCTCCTTCCATCCCTCCCTCCCATCTTTCTTTCTTTCTTTCTTTCTTTCCTCCCTCCCTCCCTCCCATCTTTCTTTCTTTCTTTCTTTCTTTCTTTCTTTCTTTCTTTTCTTTCTTTTCTTTCTTTCTTTCTTTAATTCTCTTAAGTCTTGCATGCATTAGGGTGCTAGAGAAAGCAGACCTTATCTTATCAAATCAAGTCAAATATCTATTACAGTCATAAACCAGATAACTCTCCTTCCTTCCTTCCTTCCTTCCTCCCACCTTCCCTCCCTCTCCTTCTCTCCTCTCCCGCATCCTCTCCTCTTCTCTCCCCTCCTCTCCCTTCCTCTCCTCTCCTCTTCAACAAGAATTCTTAAGCCCACTTCTCTAGAGTGATTAGTGAGACTGAGAACATCTTTCAAGAAACAAACAATTTTTAAAAACGCTGACTATACAGGGAGCCAACTAACTTTTCCTTTTCCACAGTGTCTGAATTTAGGATGATATTATCCCATATCTTTCCAGCAGGGGGAAGTACAGCCTTATATCATTCGCCTTCGCTTCGCAATCTAGTTTAGATTGGTGGTGTTTGATTAAAAAGCAGGAGGCTTTGATACCCGCTGTTTTATTTATGCTCGGGATAGTTCTTTAAACAAACACTTGGCAACTGTACTTGTAGGGCTTTTCAGTCCATTGTGCAAACTTGCATGAAAGTACAGTAAAAATAACAATGGTTCCAGAGTCCGAGCGGGATTCTGTGTACAGAAAGAATGCATTTTCCACCATGGCACGTGCCACTATTTTTAAAGGAATACCCAAGTATGAAGAACGGTTGCAGGAACTGGACATCATGGCTAGTCTAGTGAAGAGAAGGACCAGGGGAGACATAATAGCCGTCTTCCAATATCTGAGGGGCTTCCACAAAGAGGAGGGGGTCAAGCTATTCTCCAAAGCACCTGAAGGCCAGAGAAGAAATAATGGATGGAAAGAGATCAAGGAGAGATTCAACCTGGAAATAAGGAGGAATTTTCTGACAGTGAGAACGATCAACCGATAGAACAGAAGTTGCCTTTGGAAGCTGTGGGAGCTTCATCACTGGAAGCTTTCAAGAAGAGACTGGACTGCCCTTTGTCAGAAATTGTGTAGGGTCTTCTGCTTCAGCAGGGGGTTGGACTAGATGACCTACAAGGTCCCTTCCAACTCTGTTAATCTGTAAACCGTAACGTCAGCGGGGGAAAAGCAGTTTCACTTAACAACCCTATGACTAACTTAACAAAACGCAGCGTATCACTTTCAATCGTTGCAAGGAAGGTCGTAAAATGGGGCAAAGCTCACTTAACAAATGTCTCGGTTAGCGACAAACGCGGGGCTCAATTGTGGTCGTAAATTGAGGATTGCCTGTATGAACCTTTCGCCCAATAAGATTTAATTTTCTAACTTCCCTACTTCCCTTTTATGTTCCCTCTTGCAGATTCACTCGCTTCACTTCAAAAGTCTTGTTTATATACAGTAGTGGCCAAAATTGTGGAAAACCTTTTTGGGAAAAGTGTATTTTTGAGGTTTGATGGCTAATAGCACCATTTTTTATTTTATTGTTTTTGAGTTTCAAGATAATCCTATTCCACTGCTGGAATGGCCTGGGAATAGCCCAGACCTTGACCCAATTGAAAATCTATGGAGCCGACTAAAGAAACTCGTTAGTCAGAAGCGACCCAGCAATAAAACCCAGTTAATAGAAGCCACCATTCAATCTTGGTTTCACATGGTAACAGCTGCAGAACTCAAAGACTTGGTTCACTCCATGGGAAGACGTTGTAAGGCCGTCATTCATGCTAAAGGTTACCCAACTAAGTATGAACTGACGTGATAATTTTTGTATATCTCTTTTTTTCTATGGTGATCATTTTTGTATATCTCGTTTTTTTTCTACGCGTTTCACTTTTCTTCTTTATACTGTAACTGCTGTTCTAATAGCAAATCCTTCCTAAAAGTTATTGCATTACATTCTTGATTAAATTATTTTTCCACTGATGTATAATTTTATGGTACTACTCCAAAAAAAAAAAAAAAAAGTGGCGTTATTAGCTAGTTTTAGAAAATACATTTTTCCCAAAAGGTTTCCACAATTTTGGCCGCTATTGTAATTAAGTTAAATCTGTAGCCATGAATGTCTCCTCTGAGGAACTATATGTAAAAACTCCCCAGATGAGAATGGGAATATTTTTCAATAAAAGTCCACACATTGGGCTGGGAACGGGGGAAAAAAATATTCATTTTCTTTCTCTTTTAAAAAAAACAACAAACCAAAATCCTAAATATTGAGGTTCTGAGATCAGACTCAAGGCAAGTAGACTCGGTTCTTAATAAGATTTAGTTATCATGAGTGACTAGTTAATTACCTCAAACATTATAATTACTGACGGTGTTTACTGTTCTATGGAGTTATTTCTCCCTTTAATTATGCTGGATTATAATTAGAAGGAAAATTGTAGGATGAGCCCTCAAAGCTTTTGCTAAAGAGTTCAGGGTAAGGGAAGGGCACCGAAACAGGCTGCCTGGTTTTTAAGAACATTTTAAGCAAGGCGATTCACTGGAGGAGATTTTCTGAACTAGGAGAGGAGAGATCTCGGGTTTCAACACAGCTCTGATTTATGGTTGCTTTGGTGTCATGCCACTGTCCTCCCCCCCCCCCCCCTTAGCATTGTGCTAGCATCCTTAATGTAGATAAGAGTCTGCAGCTCTTATTTATTTATTTATTTATTTATTACATGTATTTATACCAGAATACCACCAATAGCCTCCCACCGGCCAGTTCGCTCCCACAGAGAGGGCCTCCTCAGGGTGCCGTCGGCCAGACAATGTCGGCTGGCGACCCCCAGGGGGAGAGCCTTCTCTGTGGTGGCACCTGCCCTCTGGAACGACCTACTCCCAGAGATACGCACGATACCAGACCGCCGGACTTTTCGTCTGGCCCTGAAAACACATCTATTTCATCTAGCCGGGCTGGCTTGACCTCATCCTTGCGGTTTTAAATTTGAAATTGCTTTTAACTGGGTTATTTTAAATTGATGGCCAACATTATTTAATGTTTTTTAAACTGCTTTTAAATTTTATATGTTGTGTGGCTGTTCACCGCCCTGAGTCCTGTTGGAGAAGGGCGGTATACAAATTAAAATAAATAAATAAATATGCCGCCATTCTCCCGAAGGACTCAGGGCGGCGAACACAAGTTAAGAAACAAGTACAATAAAATCCCATTATTATTATTTTTTTAAAAAAAATGATTTATATGCCGCCCTTCTCCGGAGTCTGAGGGCGGCTTACAATGCGTTAAGCAATAGCCTTCATTCTTTTGTATATTTTATACAAAGTCAGCTTATTGCCCCCACAAACTGGGTCCTCATTTCACCTACCTTAGAAAGGATGGAAGGCTGAGTCAACCTTGAGCCTTGGAGAGATTCGAACCAGCAGAAATTGCAGGCAGTTGTGTTAATGACAGGGTGCGTAGACCACTGTACTATCAAGGCTCTTTTAAACCAAATAACTAATTAATAGTAAATAATAAAACCTGGAATCAGAGTCAGCCTATTTGTTTGAACAGCCAAGTCTTCAGGTCCCGACGGAAGGAACGGAGATCAGAAGCTAAGATAAGTATCTTAGTTGATACTTCATGGGAAAAATTAAGCGGCTGCTACTCTAGCAGACCGTGTTAAAAAAAAATAACAACAATCAGGATTTCACATCCAAAGGTCCAGTAATATTGGATTCCCTGAGTGATAGTGGATTCCAGAGGTGGTATTCAGCAGGTTCTGACCAGTTCTGGAGAACCGGTAGTGGAAATGTTGAGTAGTTCGGAGAACCGGCAAATACCACCTCTGACTGACCCCGCCCCCATCTATTCTCTGCCTCCTGAATCCCGGTTGATCGGGAGGAAATGGGGATTTTGCAGGAACCTTCCCCTGCCACGCCCACCGCCACACCCACAGAAGCAGTACTATAAAAATTTGAATCCCACCATTGGTGGGTTCCCTGATTTCCCATATGGTTCAGATGGAGCAAATTTGGGCACTGAATAGAATAGAATTAATGGAAGGGAAGGGAAGGGAACAAAAGAGAAGAGATGAGAAGTAGAAATAGAAATAGAAATAGAAATAATAGGAATAGAATAGGAATAATAGAACAGAATAGAATAGAACAATACAATAAGGAAATATAGAAGAGAAGAGAAATAGAAATAGTAGAAATAGAATAGGATTAATAGAATAGAATAAGACTAGAATAGAGGTAGTCCTCGGCTTACAGCAATTCATTTAGTGACCATTCAAAGTTACAGCGGCGGCACTGAAAAAAAGGGACATACGACCTTTTTTTCACAGTTACGACCTTTGCGGCATCCCTGTGATCATGTGATCAAAATTTGGACACTTTCCTTCCTACTCTTAACCTGCCGTTTTTCAGACTTTGGATCCTTCTCCATTTTGTGGCTGGGATCTTTTTCTTAAAACAAACAAACAAAAAAAAAAAAAAAACCTGGGATGATCGGGGCCCTCTTCATTTTGTACCTTGGGGAGCATCGTCATTGCTAACCTCTCTGGTTTTTGAGGAGAAGGCGGTGATCCCCAGACGGGCGTTTTCTTCAGTGCTGTCCTTTTCTTGGCCCTCCTTCCCTCTCCAGCTTCGTCAGGTTCTGCTTGGTGCATCTCCTCCTCAAAAGGAACCCCGTCATGTTTTCTCAGCACTTCATCGAATGCATCTTCCATTTCAACGGCTACGAGAGGCACGAGAAGTACAACAAGTTCCTCCAGAGCGAAAGGTCGGTGAATATTGTTTATTTGCATCCTGCCTTGATTTCTTTTTACAAATAACTCGAGGTGGCGAACATACTTTCCTCTTCCTATTTTCCCCACAACGACAACTCTTGTGAGGTGGGTTGGGCCAAAGTCAACCAGTTGACTTTCCTGGCTGTGGCGGGACTAGAACTCACAGGCTCCTGGTGATTGGTTCAAAGTCACCCAGTTGGTTTTCATAGCTAAGGCAGGACTAGAACTCACAATCTCCTGGTGATTGGCCCAAAGTCACCCAGTTGGCTTTCACAGCTAAGGCAGGACTAGAATTCACAATCTCCTGGTGATTGGCCCACAGTCACCCAGTTGGCTTTCACAGCTAAGGCAGGACTAGAACTCACAATCTCCTGGTGATTGGCTCAAAGTCACCCAGTTGGCTTTCATAGCTAAGGCAGGACTAGAACTCACAATCTCCTGGTGATTGGCCCACAGTCACCCAGTTGGTTTTCATAGCTAAGACAGAGCTACAACTCAGAATCTCCTGGTGATTGGCCCAAAGTCACCCAGTTGGCTTTCATAGCTAAGGCAGAACTAGAATTCACAATCTCCTGGTGATTGGCCCACAGTCACCCAGTTGGTTTTCATAGCTAAGACAGAGCTACAACTCAGAATCTCCTGGTGATTGGCCCAAAGTCACCCAGTTGGCTTTCATGCCTAAGGCCGGACTACAACTCACAGCCTCCCACTTTCTAACCCGGTGCCTTAACCACTTAGACCAACCTGGCTTGAAGCCCAGTTGCTAGGAAGAGAAGAAGAAAATCAGTCTGGATCATGCATGTGAAGAAAAGGGCTGAAGCTGGAGACAGATGAGAAGCCTGGGGATAGGAGACATTCTCTGAGTCTAGAGAAGAGGGCTTTTGAGTAGCTCAGAGATCACAGTTCTTTTTAGCTGAGAATCAGGGTTGAGTCTTTGAATGGGGGGGCCCCAGGCCACACTCTTAAGAACTGGTGGGGCTAGGATGGAACCTTCAGCTGAATTGAAATGGAATTTAATACACTGAATACTGTATTTTTTGGGCTATAAAATGCACCGGAGTATAAAACGCACCAAGATTTCAAAGAGATAAACAAGAAAAAAATATGTTTTTGCCCTCCCCGGGCCCCAGGAGCACTCTGCAGGCCTCCAAAATCCTCTGCAGACCTTGTTTTCACAAAAACGGGGGCCTGCAGAGTGCTCCTGGGGGCTGAGGAGGGCAAAAACGCCCCCGTTTTCATGAAAAACAGGCCCGTTTTTGGCCTCCCAACCCCCCCCCCCATGTGTCGCATTTTTGCCCTCCCCAGTCCCCAGCAGCACTCTGCAGGCCTCCCAAACCCTCTGCAGGATCCATTTTTGCGAAAAACGGGCCTTGTTTTGGCAAAAATGGGACACGCAGGACGGGGTTTTGGGAGGCCAAAAATGGCTGTATTGGGTGTATAAGACGCACCAACATTTCCACCCTCTTTTGGGGGGGGGGTGCATCTTACATTCCGAAAAGTATGGTATATTCCCTCCCCGTGCATTTAATTATTTTCTCCTGCCTTTCTATGAACAATTACAAGGGCTGGTTGTTTCAGAAAAAAATGCACTGGGGAGAGCCTCAGGTTCAGTTGTCCAGCTGTCAGGTGCGTTTTCCCCACAACTCCGCCTTAACAATCCTCAGGGGGCTCTCTCTCGGGCCATGAGTGAATGCAGGGAGTGGCTCTTTGCATGTCTTGCTCAACTCCTGGATTTTGTTTCTCTTGCAATAGGGAGAAGAACCTCTTTTCCCTGAAGGGCCGAGCCAACAAAGGGCCCCGGATGCAGATCTACAAGTTCCTCCTGGAGCATTTTACCGACGAACAGCGATTCAACATCACCTCCAAAATTAGCCAGAACGTCCTGGGTACGGCTGAAGTTTCAAAGCA
This sequence comes from Arizona elegans, assembly GCA_022577455.1. Lineage (NCBI taxonomy): Eukaryota > Metazoa > Chordata > Lepidosauria > Squamata > Colubridae > Arizona > Arizona elegans. The sequence goes on along the minus strand of JAKOOJ010000013.1, from coordinate 20,556,780 downwards.
GGGATCCCCAACCCCAGAGTCGTGGCCTATTTGCAACCGGGCCACTGGCCGGTGCATACACACTTGCACTCAAGTTGTGTGTGCATGCCAGTTTGTGCTGCCCGGTTCCCTCTCCTCCCTCAAGCTGTGCTGCCAACCTGCAAAAGATGGGGACTGTGCTATTCAGCAGGTTCTGACAGGTTCTGGAGAACCGGTAGCGGAGATTTTGAGTAATTCGAAGAACCGGCAAATACCACCTCTGGCTGGCCCCAGAGTGGGGTGGGAATGGAGATTTTGCAGTATCCTTCCCCCCAGGAGTGAGGAGGGAATGGGGATTTTGCAGTATCCTTCCCGTGGAGTGGGGTGGGAATGGAGATTTTGCAATATCCTTCCCCTGGAGTGGGATGGGAATGGGGATTTTGCAGTATCCTTCCCCCAGGAGTGGGGAGGGAATGGGGATTTTGCAGTATCCTTCCCGTGGAGTGGGATGGGAATGGAGATTTTGCAATACCCTTCCCCTGGAGTGGGATGGGAATGGGGATTTTGCAGTATCCTTCCCCCAGGAGTGGGAGGGAATGGGGATTTTGCAGTATTCTTCCCCCAGGAATGGGGAGGGAATGGGGATTTTTTACTATCCTTCGCCCAGGAGTGAGGAGGGAATGGGGATTTTGCAGTATCCTTCCCCTGGAGTGGGATGGGAATGGGGATTTTGCAGTATCCTTCCCCTGGAGTGGGATGGGAATGGGGATTTTGCAGTATCCTTCCCCCAGGAGTGGGGTGGGAATGGAGATTTTGCAGTATCCTTTTCTCCATCATCTAGGTAAAGGGTTTCAAACTCGATTTCATTGAGGACTATATCAGGGTTGTATTTGACCTTGGGGGTCCAGGGTGGGCGTGGCCAGGGTGCGTGTGGCCAACTCAACGTCACGCATATTGGGGGCACCTGTGGCGGCCCGAGCGCTCTGCCAGTGAAAACGGGCTCCTGAGCTCCGTTTTCGGCTGCAACGGCCTCTTGCAGCCCTCTGCCAGCGAAAATGGAGCTCAGGAGGGCCCTCCCGAGCTCTGTTTTTGCTGGCGGAGGCACCTCAGGCCAGTCCCTTGTTGTTTTCAGGGCAGCCCCGTGGGCCAGATCTAAGCACCCCGCAGGTCAAATTCGCCCCCCCCCCCCCCCCGGGCCTTGAGTTTGACACCTCTGCTCTAGGTCATGGTCATCCCAAAGGTGTTTTTCCAAGAGACAACTGGACTCTCTGGTTATTATTATTCCTTCTCATCCAAGAAAGCTTCTCAGCATTTCATATTCTCCCTTTCCTTTCTCCAAAATCTGATGGCAGCCTGCTTTGTGGACGGCGTCCTCCCGCTCAATATGGAAGCCAGCCAGCTGCTCTCGGATACCTTTGAGATCTTGAGCTGCAAAGAGATCAAGCTCTCGGCCATGAGATCCAGACCAGAAGAAGACATCCAACCGGAAGAGGATGAATTGGCTATGGCCAATGCCGTCATGCAGGTGGCCCAGAAGAAGCTGATTTCACAAGTGAGTCTTAAAAATAGCGCCGCCTGGAGTAGGTTGTTCCCTTTTTAGTTGCCCCAGAACAAAATAATTGGCAGCTTCAGTGGGAAGAGACCAGAGATGGGTTTCAGCAGGTTCTGACCAGTTCTGGAGAACCCAGTAGCGGAAATTTTGTGTAGTTCAGAGAACCGGTAGTAAAATTCTGATTGGCCCTGCCCCCATCTATTCTCTGCCTTCTGAGTCCCAGCTGATTGGGAGGAAATGGGGATTTTGCAGTAACCTTCCCCTGGAGTGGGATGTATCCTTCCCCCGCCACGCCAACCAAGTCACGCCCACCAGGCCATGCCGCACCCACCAAGCCACGCCCACACAACCGGTAGTAAAAAAAATTTGAAACCCACCACTGGAAGAGAGACGCCTCACTTCCCATCTTGCTCATCATGCTACAAGTCACCATTATTGGAAATTGGATCTCATTTTTCATTTTTTTTTATTACTTTATAATATAGCGTACAACGAAATGCAAAAATAAATAGTAGAAGTTTGGAAAGGGAAGGGGAAGGTAGGGGAAAGCAAGGGAAAAAAAGGAAAAAATAAAGGCATTGACTTCCGACTCCCTTTGGTGGAGTAGAATAAGGCATTAAGATCTAACCTCAGCTTTTTACTTTGACATAATAGTATAAACTAGCCATTTCTCTAAGAACAAATCTCTCTAATCGGTAAAACCCAAAACCAAAGTTTCATTTATTTTTTTTTTCCACCTCAAGCACAAAGTCCAGAAACGGTTTCCAAATGATTCCTGGAAATGTTCCCAAATACTCAAAATTGATCCCATCTCTACGAAGGCTTTCCTCATTGTTTTTATTTCATCAAGCTGGCCTGGCCTAAATCTTCTCCTCTTTTAAATTTAAATTTTAAATACCAATTTTAATCTATGTAATTATGGGGTATTTTAAAATTCAGCCAAATTATTTAATTCGTTTTTAATCTATTTTAAATTTTTGTATCCCTGTGTTTTATCTTCTGGCTGTTCACCGCCCTGAGTCCTTCGGGAGAAGGGCGGTATAGAAATTTAATAAAATAAATAAAATAATAAATAAAATTGTGTGCGCTCTCCATTGTTTGGGGTAGACAGCCTTCTTCGCCTAAACGTATCTCTCCGTGTTCCATCCGAATTCTAGGTCCAAAAGAAGAATTTCATCGAAAACGTCATCCCCATCATCACTTCGCTGAAGAGCTTGTTGGAGCAAAGCAAACTCCCAGCGTTGAAGGACCTCATGAGCTACCTCCGGGTAATCTTTCTCAGCCGGAGATACGCCATTAAAATTTGAGTCAGTGGGCAGCACGTTCCTGAAGCTCGTGGGAAATATTGTTATCCCATCTGGAGAGAGTGTGGTAGTGGCACGTTCCACGTTCCACCATGCAAGCCAAGTGTAGAGATAGTCAATCTGATTTAGCTAAGACAATACTTTATTTATTGGCGCCGTGCTTTGAATGCAGGCTAATTCTGCCAACTGCCAGCAGTTTGATTCTGACCAGACTCAAGGTTGACTCAGCCTTCCATCCTTCCGAAGTCGGTAAAATGAGGACTCAGATTGTTGGGGGCCAAGATGCTGACTCTGTAAACCGCTTAGAGAGGGCTGTAAAAGCCCTGTGAAGCGGTATGTAAGTCTAAGTGCTATTGCTTATAGAAGTGTTTTCAACTTTGGCAACTTCATGGGTGAACTTCAACTCCCAGAATTCCCTAGTCACCTCACAGGGTTGTTGTTGTTGTTGTGAGGGAAGATAGGAGGAAGAAGGAGTCTTAGCTATGTTGGCCACCTTGAATTGTTCATAAAAATAATAAAGGCAGGATATATAAACAAAATAAATAAATAAATCGACTCAAATCAATCCAGAAAACTCAGGAATGGGCTGCTGGGGGTTCGTAGGGGTTCGGGAGAACCTCTAGCTAAGATTCTGTGCAGTTCGGAGAACCCCCAAATCCCACTCCTGGCTGGCCCATCCCATCCCTCCCCTCCCAGGAGTCCCCACACAGCCCATTTTGGATGCAGGTAAGTGCAGGGCGCACAGAGAGGGCGAAAAAACGGGCCTACCAGAAGTTTGGAAAGGGCCTCCAGAGCCTGGGGAGGCCGCTTTCATCTTCCCGCAGGCTCGAGGAAAGCCTCTGGAGCCCGGGGAGGGCAAAAACACCCCGTCCCCCCGCTGTGGTGCAGGAGGCTGATTAGGCCACGCCCACCATGGTCACGCCCACCCAGCAACCAGGCAGAGAACCCCTTGCTAAAGTTTTTGAAACCCACCCCCGAGAAAACCCGACCAGCGATCCCCTTCCTGCCCTCTCCGAACTCTTTCGCTTTTATTTTTTGGCTTTCCTCCAGGAGGTGATGCAAGACTATCGCAACGAAATCAAGGAAGTCTTCGCCCTGGACAAGCAGCTGGCGGCCGAGCTGGAGTACGATATGAAGAAGTACGAGGAGCAGCTGGAGAGGGAGGCTGAGCGAGACCAGGAGCTGAGCGTGGATCGCGTGGAAGGCCATAACACACTGATGGCCAGGCCGGTAGGGATCTCTTGTTCGGCTGTGGTTCAAGTCCCATTGAAATCTAAAAAATCTAAAATTTGTTACTACCGGTTCTGTGGGCGTGGCTTGGTGGTGGTGGGGATAATGTGACTGGGTGGGCGTGGCCAATTTTTATTTTATTTTTTTACTTTTAAAACCATTTTTTCTACAACCTCTTCGGCGAAGAGGTTGTAAAAAAAATGCTTTCAAAAGGCTCTGACGATTCCAGCTGAGTTGCCCGATCGGCAGAGGCTTTTTTTTTCTTTTAAATGCCTCTGCTGATCAGGCAACTCAGCTTGGATCGTCAGAGGCATTTAAAAGAAAAAAAGGGGTTTTTTTTTTTTCTTCTTTTAAAAGCCTTTGACGATCCCAGCTGAGCCGTGCGATCATCAGAGGCTTTTTTTTTTTAACTTTTTAAAGCATTTTTTCGGAGGAGGAAGTAGTAGAAAAAATGCTTTTAAAAGTAAAAAAAAAAACAACCTCTGATTATTGTGCGGGTCAGCTGTGCATGGGGGGTGGCAGGGATTTTTGCTACTGGTTCTCCGAACCACCCGCCTCCATCGCTACCGGACCAGGCAATCCAGTCCGAACTGGGAGCATTTCACCCCTGCATTGGGCTCACTTCGAAGCCATTAGAATTAAAAGCACTTTTTAAAAAGTTTTTCACCTGAAGTGGAGTGGGGCATTATACAGTCAACTTACGGCCACCATTGAGCCCGTAATTTATGTTGCTACTAAGCAAGTCGGTTGTGAAGTGAGTTTTGCCCCATTTTACGACTTTTCTTGCCACGGTTTGTTAAGTGAACCTGATTTCCCCACTGACTTTGCAATATAGCCTTTATTGTCATGGTACGTCCTGTATACAACGAAATTGGTTGTCGGAAGGTCGCAAAAAGGGGTCACGTGACCAGGGATATTACGACTGTCCTAAAATATGAACCAGTTGCCAATATCCTAATTTTGATCATGTGACCACGGGGATGTTGCAATGGCCGTAGGTGTGAACAGTCTTTATGTCAGTGTTTTGGCCCGTCAGCAGCCTATGCAGATTGTAGCTGATTCCGACAACGAGGAGGCTGGTGTGGTGCTGCGCCAGCAGCCTGTGCAGCTAGCGCTCGAGTTGGACAGTGAGGAGGCTGGAGAAGATGTGGTGCCAGAGGCGGGGATTCAGCCAGGGCCTTCAGAACCTCTAGAAGCTCCTTTAAGTGAAGAGGACGAAGAGGAGGAGCCTCTTCTCGATGCATGGGCGCGCAGAGCTGCCATAAGGCAGGAGTGGCTCCTCAGGAGGAGGTCTCCTCGAGAGTAAGGCTTGGGGCTAATTGGCCACTCCCTTATCTTATTTAAGGAGGAACGCCGACTGAAGCAATTTGCAGGGAACAACTTCGTTCACATACCTTCCTGTCTTGTCTTGCTTATCTTATCAGCTTCCTGCAAATTGCTTCTGGGCATTCTGCCAACCATAGTAAGCTTTCAGTTATTATTCTTTGAATTCTTGGTCGCTGTTAATGCAGTTAATTAACAGACGTTGTAAAACACTGGTTTAGTTTAATCTCCTTCGCGTCTGGATTCTCTGCAAAATTGTTTCTGGGCTTTCTGCCAACTCTAGTAAGACTGTGATTACCTTATCTTAGAAATCTGGTAGGCTGTTAAGACAGATTATTAACAGCCTTTGGTTGATAAAGACTAAGTTATTTGAGTAAAATAAAGCTTTGTATAGAGTTTGTGTGTGCTGCGTTCTTTGGGGTCCGTAGCTGAGGCAGAACAGTCAATGTCATTGTAACTTCGAACGGTCACTAAACAGGAACAGAGTTGGAAGGGACCTTGGAGGTCATTTAGTCCAACCCCCTGCTCATGCAGGAGACCTTCTAGGCCGCCTTTAGGTGTGAAAGCCAGTGAATGGCTGTAAGTCTAGGATTGCCTGCAGGGCATTGCAGCCGTGACTTCTGAAGGATTTCTCCCCTGAAGCCAGAGCAGGTCATCGGAGGCCAGAAAGCAGCTGTGCAGAGGCCATGGCATCTGGATTTGGCACATCTGGTTATAGCAGCTTTAGATTTCCTTCTCTTCTCTCCAGTGTATTGGATTTTTTAAAAAATTGTAACTTCCAGCCAGCATGTTTGGGGAATGATGGGAATTGTGCTCCAACATACCATATCCTGTTTCCGAAAATAAGACCCAACTGGAAAATAAGCCCTAGAGTGATTTTTCAGGATGCTCATAATATAAATATAAAGCATACTAAAAAGCAGATATATCACCCTGCCAACAAAAGTGCGTATAGTCAAGGCTATGGTTTTCCCACATTTACTTATTGTGTTATCTATATATATAAAAGTGAAAACCCTCACGCATTAATCACGAAATCTCCAGTACCGTAAAGCCTACAAATTTGAAATTTGCCACGTATGTTCCTTCTTCTTGGCCTTAAGGTGCTCACTAAGAAAGGATTTTTTGAAATGACCATCAGAGCATTAGTATTTCCTACATTATTATTAACATGCTCTGATGCTAAGGAGTTCTACTCCCACTCCCTATCTGAAAAGAAATCTGTTCCAATGCTAAACACAAGCAGAGGAGAGGAGTTTCAGTTTCAGTTTTACTTTCACAGCAGGAAGCAGCTTTACTACAGAATAATTGAGCTAAGCCATGCCCAGCCTCCTTCCTGTCTCCTTCTTGCTCACACAGCAAATACTGTTTGAGTTTCCAAACAACCCTCAATTCTCTCACACACTGACAGGATGCTAGCCAGATGAGTACCAATGGATGCTGCGGGCTGGGACATTCTGCTCCCCCTCCGCCTCTGTTCCAACTGCCAGTTGCATTATATTAACACACTCTGATGCTACGGAATTACCCATTCTACATTAAGTTTCAGGGTGTCAGTGTCAATTTATCAAGCCCGAGCACATAGTTTTGTAGCGAAGCACGAGCGTCCAGCTATTATTATATATAAAGGGAAGTTAATGAATCCTGCTGAATCGGTTACCTGTGTGTGCTTTCTGGATTTGATTTCTGCAACAAACATACCACAATGGTCCTTTTAGCCCCTTTCTGTTTTCTCCTTTAAATAACAGCCTTCCACCTTGGGGAGGATTTCACATCCTCGGAATCAGATGGACGAGGCCTCTCCGCTTGCCCAAAGCAATTCTCCACCTCTGCGGTCTCCTCTCTCGGCCCTGCCTATGTTTACCGTTCCCGGGCCAGGAACCACGAAGCAAAGACCCAGGTACCCTTCTGGACCCTTCCCCTTCCTTTTCAGCACGTGTTGCACGAAAACACACTTAATCTGTTTCCCACGGAGCGTTTATAATACCGACTCTGCCACTTGGCAAGGGAGGCTGGAAGCTCCAAGGGTTGGGATGAAAGAGCCGGCCATGCTCTGTTTGTTCCCCTCCTAGGAATTTGTCCCTGAGTACTTTCGCCATCCTCAACTCCGCTAAGAAGGCCGCTGAGGCCATGAAAATGAAGCGTAGCAGGAGCATGGGCACCAGGCTGGAATCTCTGGGGAGCGGACAAAGCGATAAAGGTAGGTTGTTCCCCAACCAGCTTGGTCTGGTGGTTAAGGCACCAGGCTAGAAAATGGGAGGTGGGGGGGTTCTACTTCTGCCTTAGGCATGAAAGCCAGTTGGGTGTCTTTGAGCTAATCACTAGGTGCCAGTGAATTCTAGTCCTGTCTTAGGCATGAAAGCCAGCTGGGTGACTTTGAGCTAATCACCAGGTACCAGGGAATTCTAGTCCCGCCATCGGCATGAAAGCCACTTGGGTGTCTTTGAGCTAATCACTAGGAGGTAGTGAATTCTAGTCCTGTCTTAGGCATGAAAGCCAGTTGGGTGTCTTTGAGCTAATCACTAGGTGCCAGTGAATTCTAGTCCCGCCATCGGCATGAAAGCCACTTGGGTGTCTTTGAGCTAATCACTAAGAGGTAGTGAATTCTAGTCCTGTCTTAGGCATGAAAGCCAGCTGGGTGACTTTGAGCTAATCACCAGGTACCAGGGAATTCTAGTCCCGCCTTCGGCATGAAAGCCAATTAGATAACTTTGAGTCAAACATTAGGAGCCAGTGAATTCTAGTCCCGCCTTAGGCATGAAAGTCACCCGGGGGCCTTTGAACTAATCACCAGGTGCCAGTGAATTCCAGTCCTTCCTTAGGTACAAAAATCATCTGGGTGACTTTGGGCCAATCACTCTCCGTCCGCTGAACTCACGTCTCAGGGTTGTTTTCGTAGGGGAAATAGGGGTGGAAGATGTGTTACATATGTTTCCCGCCTTGAGTTATTTGTAAAAATAATAAAGGCAGGATACAAATCAATAAACATCAAGTAAAGAGAGTGTAGAAAGCTAGGGGAGAGGGCTAACATACTGCGGATATTTTCTGAGGCTAACATTATCTTTTTCCCCCCTCCTTCTTAGCTTCCTTTTGCAGCCTGAACCGACCGTCTTCCATAACCAACGGACCCTTGGAAGGCCGCGCAATCAGTACTCCTGAACGTAAGTGTCTTTTTTAATAAAAAAAATCCCTATTTTTGTTTGAAAGTCTCCTTGCTTGAAGGAAGGGCAGCTCGATTGCTCCCGAGATACTCTTAATTTGAGCATTGCATTCCCAAACATACATCTCAATGCCACTGGCAGCCAGTTCGAAAAGGACAAGTGAGGTTTCAAATAAAATAACAAGAGTTGGAAGGGACCTTGGAGGTCTTCCAGTCCAACCCCCTGCTTAGGCAGGAAACCCTACACCACCTCAGACAAATGGTTAGCCAAGCCTTGGTAGTACAGTGGTCTAAAGCAGCCTGTTATTAAGATCAGCTGCCTGCAATTACTGCAGGTTCGAATCTCGCCAGGCTCAAGGTTAACTCAGCCTTCCATCCTTTCTAAGGTAGGTAAATTGAGGACCCAGATTGTGGGGGCAATAAACTGACTTTGTATAAATATACAAAAGAATGAAGGCTATTGCTTAGTGCATTGTAAGCCACCCTGAGTCTCCAGAGAAGGGCAGCATATAAATCAATTTTTTTAAAAAAAACAAAACATCTTCTTAAAAACTTCCAGTGTTGGAGCATTCACAACTTCTGGAGGCAAGTTGTTCCACTGATTAATTGTTCTAACTGTCAGGAAATTTCTCCTTAGTTCTAAGTTGCTTCTCTCCTTGGTTAGTTTCCACCCATTGCTTCTTGTCCTGCCTTCAGGTGTTTTGGAGAATAGCTTGACTCCCTCTTCTTTGGGGCAGCCCCTGAGATATTGGAACATTGCTATCATGTCTCCCTTAGTCCTTCTTTTCATCAAACTAGACATACCCAGTTCCTGCAACCGTTCTTTATATGTTTTAGCCTCCAGTCCCCTAATCCTCTTGGTTGCTCTTCTCTGCATTCTTTCTAGAGTCTCCACATCTTTTTTATCTCATGGCGACCAAAACTGGACGCATTATTCCAAATGTGGCCTTACCAAGGCCTTATAAAGTGGTATTAACACTTCACTATCACTCTGTTTATGTTGGCTTTTTTGGCAGCTGCTGCACGCTGCTGGCTCATATTTAAATGGTTGTCCACTAGGACTCTACTCAAGGATGCCCTACCAGGTGCCTTTTCAATTAGCATTGTTTATAGTCACACTTTGGAGTTGCACAATTCGTGACATTTTCAGGAATACGTTTTAAAATGCTTACTTGGCACCCGAGCCGACATCTCTGCGGGTGTCCCAAAGCACTTCATGTTGTAATTGTAGTACCTAAAGGTGCAAATGGAACTTGCAGAAAACAAGCGTATATAAATTGCAGCGGTGAGGCCACCGGGCCTTTAGATTCTGATGGCACCGAAGAGGAGTTTTGCATTTTTGGATGTTAAGTGGAGCTCATCACCATGTACAAATGGACCTAGCAAACAACTCAAGGTGGTGAGAAATATCTAGCATACCTTCCTTCTCTCACTTTCCCCGTAACAACAACCCTGTGAGGTGGGTTGGGCTGAGTGAGACTGACTGGTCCACTTTCAAGGCTAAGGCAGGATTAGAACCCACCGTCTCCTACTTTTCTAGCCTGGTGTCTTCGCAACTAGACCAAACTGGCTCTCTTAGGTCATAATCTTTCTTAAATAGGTGTTTAACTCCTCCTTTCCCCCTTTATTATTGTTAGCAATAGCACTTAGACTTATATACCGCTTCACAGTGCCTTACAACCCTCTCTAAGAGGTTTACAGGGTCAGCATCTTACCCTCAACAATCTGGGTCCTCATTTTACCGACCTCGGAAGGATGGAAGGCTGAGTCAACCTTGAACCGATCAGGATCGAATTGCTGGCAGTGGGGCAGAGTTAGCAATAGCAATAGCACTTAGACTTATATACCTCTTCATAGTACTTTACGGCCCTCTCTAAGCGGTTTACAAAATCAGCATCTTGCCCCCAACAATCTGGGTCCTCATTTTACCAACCTCAGGAGGATGGAAGGCTGAGTCAACCTTGAACCGGTCAGGATCGAATTGCTGGCAGTGGGGCAGAGTTAGCAATAGCAATAAGACTTATATACCTCTTCATAGTACTTTACGGCCCTCTCTAAGCGGTTTACAGAATCGGCATCTTGCCCCCAACAATCTGGGTCCTCATTTTACCGGCCTCAGGAGGATGGAAGGCTGAGTCAACCTTGAACCGGTCAGGATCGAACTGCCAAACTGTGAACAGAGTTAGCCCTGCAGCACTGCATTCTAACCATTGCACCACCACATGTGGTTGGCTGGTTAAGTGGCCTTCCTTGGTGAAAAGGCCAAGTATAAATGTAATAACTGCAGAAAAAACAATTACTACCAACCCACCTTCCATTGAGGACCTGTATATTGCACAAGTCAAAAAGAAAATATTTACAGACCCCTCGCATCCTGGACATAAACTGTTTCAATTTTTGCCCTCAAAATGATGCTATAGAGCACTGCACACCAAAACGACTAGACACAAGAACAGTTTTTTCCCAAACGCCATCACTCTGCTAAACAAATAATTCCCTCAACACTGTCAAACTATTTACTAAGTCTGCATTACTATTAATCTTCTCATCGTTCCTATCACCCACCTCCTCCACTTATGACTGTATGACTGTAACTTGTTGCTGTATCCTTACGACTTATATTGTTTCCTAGTATGATTTGATTGCTTATTTGTACCCCATGACTATCATTAAGTGTTGTACCTTATGTTTCTTGACGAATGTATCTTTTCTTTTTATGTACACTGAGAGCGTATGCACCAAAGAGAAATTCCTTGTGTGTCCAATCACACTTGGCCAATAATGAATTCTAATTCTAATTCTAATAAACATGGAGTTTTCCCTGTCAGCGTGCACTCAAGGTTGTGCATTTTTATTTTTCTAGAGTCCATTAACAACGTAACCTTCGGAGCCGGAGTCAGCCAAATTAGCTTGAACCTCACATCGTCTTCTTGTAAAGGCAGGTGCAATTCCAATTTTGTTATTGTCTTTTCTTTCTTTTCTTTTTTTAAAAAAAAAAACTAAGCGTGGAAAAAAGAGGCAACCTCACTATAATACCTCTTCTGTTCCTCCTGCAGTCAAAGAGGAGCCAGAAACCTCACAGGAACAGATCATTTGCTTGACCTCCCCAGATAAGTTGTGAGTATAAATGAAATTGTACGCGTCTTTTTGCGCTGCCCTTCTTCCCCATGATCGGTGTGTGTGTGTGTGCGCCTAAGGGTGGGTTCCACTTTAAAAAGTAAAACTAAGAAGCCTTCCCCCATCTCATAATTCTTATTAACCCCAATTTTATATTTCTTTTAGCTATGCGGTCATCTTATGCTAGTTTTAGAGTATAATAGGATTAGCACTTAAGATTTATATACTGCTTTACAGTGCTTTACAGCCCACTCTAAGCGGTTTAAAGAGTCAGCCTCTTGCCCCTAACAATCTGGGTCCTCATTTTAACGACCTCGGAAGGAGGGAAGGCTGAGTCAATCTTGAGCCTATCAGGATTGAACTGCTGGCTCTGGGCAGAGTTATCCTGCAATATTGCAATTGCATTCTAACTACTGGGAAGGAAAGGGAAGGAAGGAAGGAAGGAAGGAAGGAAGGAAGGAAGGAAGGAAGGAAGGAAGAAGGAAAGAAAAAAATAGCAATAGCACTTAGTCTTGTTGGAGAATCTTAAAATCCAACGTGTATATTTCATTTCAAGGAGAGAGAGGGAGATTCTAAGAGCCATAAGTGGCGCAGTGGTCAGAGTGCAGTACTGCAGGCTACTTTTGCTGCCTGCCGGCTGCCTGCAATTTGATAGTTCGAATCTCACCAGGCTCAAGGTTGACTCAGCCTTCCGTCCTTCCGAGGTCGGTAAAATGAGGACTCAGATTGTTGGGGGCAAGAGGCTGATTCTGTAAAACCACTTAGAGAGGGCTGTAAAGCACTGTGAAGCGGTATATAAGTGCTATTGCTATCTGTCTGTCTTCCTTCCTTCCTCCCTCCCTCCCTCCCTCCCTCCCTTCCTTCTTTCCTTCCTTTGCAATAGCACTTAGACGTATATACCACTTCACAGTGCTTTACAGCTCTTTCTAAGCGGTTTACAGAGTCAGCCTCTTGCCCCGAACAATCTGGGTCCTCATTTTACCCACCTCGGAAGGACGGAAGGCTGAGTCAACCTTGAGCCTGGTGAGATTTGAACTGCCCAATTACAGGCAGCTGGCAATCAGCAGAAGTAGCCTGCAGTACTGCACTCTAACCACTGAGCCACCGCGGCTCATGATAGGTCTCCACAGGTTCTCCTCTTTCTTTTTTTTTCCTTTTTTACTTTTTTACTTCTTTTCTGCATTCTCTCGCAGGTTGCCCCAGCCTCCACAATGGAAGGTGAATTCTCCAAGAAGAAGCAGTCCATCCAGTTTAAGTCTGCGGAGATCCAGCCGTAAAACGTCCCGACGACCACAGAAATGACTCTTTTCCTCCCCAGCAAGAATGCCTCTTGCCTTACAAGCAGAATCATGTTTCTAGAGTACTCTATGCGCCTTTTGGAAGATCATCGATCGATGCCTCCTAACTCTGTTTTTTATTCTCCCCGTGTCATGCTTGCTTGCTTTTATAATCGGTGTGCTATAAATAATCTGTTTAGTAGTACTGCAACTGGAAATAACCTATTTCTGCATGGCTAGACAAACCTCCCCCCACCCCCACCCCTATATTTTGTTTGACACGTGGATGTCCTCTGGAGTAATTGTGTTGATTGGGGTCCATGAAGCACTTATAGGTCTGGGACCAGCTTTGGCGATGGACACCTATTGGCCTGCCGTTCTAAGTCTTTCCCGCAGCCAACGTCTAAGCACTAAGCTTAATTTCACATCCTCGTTTTGCATCGGTGGAAGGATGGTGAAATCTAAGGTCGTACGGAAGAAAGACGTCATTCCATACGGCAGCGTCTCCGGTCTAGGCCAGACCATGCAAACGTGGGGAGAAGCTTGGGGTGGCGGAGGGGTGGAGGGTGGGGATGAGTCTCCTGGAAAGATTGCAGTGTTGAAATTTCACACCGTAATTCCTCCCCCATAAAAATGATTGCACAGTCATCAGTCTCTTGCAATTCAAGGGAATTGCAACCTCATAAATATCCCTGGAACTGAATCCATATATTCTGCAGAGAAAAGGATGGCTGAGTCTTCCGAGAGCAGGGGTCTCCAATCTTGGTGACTTGAAGACAGCTGGCTGAGGAATTCTGGGAGCTGAAGTCCACAAGTCTTCAAGTCACTAAGGTTGGAGACCCTTGCCCCTAGAGACTCACTGTCTGCTGACAAAGCCTTGAGTTGATCCAACAGATTTCCAAGGGGTGGGGGGGACCCTGTTCTTGTAAAGACCGCTTAGCTTAAACCAAGAATCTCCAAATCTTGGCCAATTTTAAGACTTGTGGACTTCCAACTCCCAGAAATCCTGGGGAATTCCGGGAGTTGAAGTGCCACAAGTCTTAAAAGTTGCCAAGTTTGGAGACCCCTGGCTAAACCATCATCACATGTCAGGGACTATATGACTAGCTTAACCCTGGTGTGAGGATTATTTATTACATTCGTACCATGTCCTTAATTTTAACTATATACAGAATAAATACTTATGCGAAACTCCAAATGCCACTGCTTGTTTTGAGTCAGAACTTCATGTCTCCTTTCATTCTTTTGTTAATCTCACTGGGAAAGAGTTTGAGGCCCAACAGGAAATGCTCGTCCAAGGGGCCCAATGAATTTGTGAGAATTTGAGAATTTTTTTTTCCTGTACAGGGGGGTTTATTTGAAGGAGGGGATGACAGACGTTGAGTTGTGTGGTGGTCCAAGCAATGTTTTGGGATGGAGACCAAAGCATTCTATGTAAATGTTGGATTTGTTTCCTTCCTATAATTGTCCCACTAGTGGGGTCCATGTTTGTTTAATCAACTGAGTTGATTGATTGGTTGAGGCAGGAATTGACTGGCCGGCTTGTACCCTGAGCTTGACATCATGAGCTGACAGTGACTGGCCTGTCAACCAGCCAACTTACATGCCTAAGAACTCATGGTCTCCTGGTGATTGGCCCAAAGTCACCCAGTCAACTTTCATTCCTAAAGTGGGACTAGAACTCATAGTCTCCTGGTGATTGGCCCAAAATCACCCAGTCAGCTTCCATGCCTCAGGGAAGACTAGAACTCACTGTCTCCTGGTGATTGGCCCGAAGTCATCCAGTCAGCTTTCATGCCTAAGGTGGGACTAGAACTCCTAGTCTCCTGGTGATTGGCCCAAAGTCACCCAGTCAGCTTTCATGCCTAAGGTGGACCTAAAACTCACCGTCTTCTGCTGATTGGCCCTAAGTCACCCAGTCAGCTTCCATGCCTGAGGTAGGACTAGAACTTGCCGTCTCCTGGTGATTGGTCCAAAGTCACCCAGACAGCTTTCATGTCTAAGATGGGACTAGAACTCCGCCTGTTGGTGATTGGCCCAAAGTCACCCAGTCAGCTTTCATGCCTAAGGTAGGACTAGAACTCGCTGTCTCCTGCTGATTGGCCCTAAGTCACCCAGTCAGCTTCCATGCCTAAGGTGGGACTAGAACTCACCGTCTCCTGGTGATTGGCCCAAAGTCACCCAGTCAGCTTTCATGTCTAAGATGGGACTAGAACTCCGCCTGTTGGTGATTGGCCCAAAGCCATCCAGTCAGCTTCCATGCCTCGGGGAAGACTAGAACTCATGGTCTGGTGATTGGTCCAAAGTCATCCAGTCAGCTTCCATGCCTAAGGTGGGACTAGAACTCACCGTCTCCTGGTGATTGGCCCAAAGTCACCCAGTCAGCTTCCATGCCTCAGGGAAGACTAGAACTCACCGTCTCCTGGTAATTGGCCCAAAGTCATCCAGTCAGCTTCCATGCCTAAGGTGGGACTAGAACTCACCATTGCCTTCATCGTTAAACCCAACTGGCACCCTATGTAAACATTGAATAAAAACTCATCTCCAGTTAGAAGAATTATAGAGAAAATTATAGTACGGAAGGCTAGAACAAAGTTCCCTAGTCGAGCATTACGAAGACTGCACCCAGCCTTAAATCCTCTGCAGTTTGTTGGTCCTTCAGAGTCCCTCTTGGAAATCTTTTAAGTTCCAAACATTTTCAAAGAGCGTACTTTAGGATTAATCCTTTCAAGAGCATCTTGTCAACTTCCCGGGTGTCCCCAGTTCTATTTCTATGTGGTCAAATTGGAATTTAGGCCAGCGCTTCATTTCAAGGAGACGCAGTGGCTAAGACGCTGAGCTTGTCGATCTAAAGGTCAGCAGTTCAGCGGTTCGAATCCCTAGTGCCGCGTAATGGGGTGAGCTCCCGTGACTTGTCCCAGCTTCTGCCAACCTAGCAGTTCGAAAGCAGGTAAAAAATGCAAGTAGAAAAATAGGGACCACCTTTGGTGGGAAGGGAACAGCGTTCCGTGCGCCTTTGGCGTTGAGTCATGCCGGCCACATGACCACGGAGACGTCTTCAGACAGCGCTGGCTCTTCGGCTTTGAAATGGAGATGAGCACTGCCCCCTAGAGTCAGGAACGACTAGCAGATACGTGCAAGAGAAACCTTTTACCTGCATTTCTGACAGCAGGGACACGAGTCTCAAAAGCCATGTCTTTTTTCTCTCTTTCTTTTTCCTCTTGATATATCATGTACATTTAAAGCAGGAAAATTTTGAAACCGTCTTTTGGAATCCAATCCACCTTTTCCAATAGTGCAACATCTGGGTACATGAAATATATTTTGGGGGAACAAAGAATTGCTTTACAAGGACTGCAATGAAGAGATGCATTGGCTCTGTTGACAAATATGTGGAAGGGAAAGCATCTTTTATTATTAAGAAGGAAGATAGAAGGCAATCGCCAGAAAGGTTGAAAGGTTGAAACCCTTTCTGGCGATTGCCTTCTATCTTCCTTCTACTTTTGCATAACAAAAGAAGAGTTTAAGACGGGTCAGCAACCTGTGGCTCCAGAGCCGAATGCAGCCCTTTTGCTGTGGCTCCCTGTTGGATGATTCCACCACTGGCTGGCCCCGCCCCTCGCCCTCCCCTCCCAGTCACTCCTCACTTGGCATGAGAAGGTAAGGGCGATAGCGGAGGATGGAGAAGCGGCCGGGACAGAGACAGAGAGAGGAGGAGGGAGAGAGAGGGGGGGAGGGAGGGAGGGAGGGATGTCAAAAGGGTTTTGTGGTTCCCGTTGTTTTTTAACAATCGGTTCTCTGCCCTAATGACCAGCTGGGTAGGTGTGGCTAGGGGGGTGGGTCATGTGACTGATGAAAGTGAGTGACATCGAGTTGGCCACACCCACCGTGCTTTTGTGGCTCCTGGTGTTTTCTTTTTTGTGGGAAACGGATCCAAATGGCTCTTTGAGTGTTTAAGGTTGCAGACCCCTGGTTTAAGAGAATGGAAGATCCCCCCCACCCCACCCCACGGTCTTGTAAGAATCACTGAAGATTTGGTGGAGATCCCTCGAGTTTGAGAGATTTACCCTTTCTTGAGTCTTCCCTGGTGAAAGATGATCATACTGAGGTTGGAGAAATGATCGCGAGGCCATTGGCTGGAATTTATTGCTTAAAGGAAAGGAGCAAAGTGCTGTTACCACTTACCCGTGCTTTTAACCGATCCAATGTCTCAATTTTTCAGTTGTTTTATAAGAGTTTTTTGGTAAAGATTTAGCGGTCTGGAGATAGTTCTTAAATCTTTGCTTTCCCCCTTTTAAAAACAATTCAACCAGACACACACAAAAAATAGACCCTTGTCAACCATAGTTCTTACTTATAAGGGAACATAATGTTCTTTGAAGAGCAATGTACACATTTCACCCCAAAGCCTTAACATTGTCTCTCTTGCATTGTAGTTTGGTCAGTTGCAAATGAGAATTCTTTTCATCCATCCATCCACATCAACCCATAACTGGCCATCACATATTGTTCATTGTGGGCAGGCCAAGGGATGTGATGTTGTGACTCAGGCCCAAGTAGGTAGTAATCGACGCAAACAGTTCCAAAACAAATAGGCTTTTATTAGAACAGCTGAGAATGAAATCTAAACTAAATTAAAACAAACTCTTCATAACACAAATTCTTCAGTCTAATCACCAACCTTGGTATAATTAGGCGAACTGCCAAAGGCTTCTCTTGGCAAAAGTTCAAAAGCAGAAGACGTCGACAAGAGATAAGTGCAGCAAGACTATCAACGTTGTTTTCTAACAGAGCCCAAGAGCCGTTGCTGGTCTTTTAAGCTTTATGGGAGGGGTCAATCATCTCTTGGCCCTACTCCCGAGTCATCCTCTTTGCTGTAGCTGCTCCTGCCTTCTGGCAGCTCTTCTCATGCATGCACTAGGAGCAGGCTCCTCCTGTTCCTCTGCCTCTCTACTGTCGGCCTCTGGAGGCTCCGGAGTCCGCACCTCACTCCCCGATGGCCCTGGACCCATCTCTGCCTCCAATGCAGAGCCCTCATCCGGGCCTTCCCCAGCCTCCAGGACTGGCCCATGTTCTTCCTCAGCCTCATCGCTGTCCGACACCGCTGCCAGCTCCGCAGGCTGTTGGCGAACCACAACATGTGAAGATACACCATACCAACATCCACCTAGATCCCATTTGCTGATGGAAGCATTTTTTAAATTATTTTAACAACCCTGTAAATCCCTTGCATCTGAGTGGAATCAGGACAATTGAATGGAGCTGAGCGTTTGCTAGCCAGATGCCCTTCCTGACACCAATGCAGGGTTCACAGCAGGTATTTTTCACGTTGTGCTCAGAGAGAGAAATATCTGCCGCTACCTAGGATTGAACACACAGCCTCCTGATTGTGGGGTAAGAGCTCCACCTCTAGGCCACCACATCGCTCCAGCTGATGGAAGCAGTGACCAAGGTAAAACAGATCCAGGTTTATGATGCGATGTTCACCTGGAGGCACACCTCTCCTATCAGAGGTTGGTGCCCGTCAGCTTTAGCATCCTCCTGTATCACACAATCAAAACCGATGCGCCAGGACAGAGATGGAAATAATCTGAACTTGCGTGTGCTTTTTCCTTAGGTGTGTGCACCAATATGGCTTCAAAATCCTAGTGAGATTTGGTTCTCACCCCATAAAGGATTTGGAATAAATCAGAGGTGCTATTGAGCAGGTTCTGACCAGTTCTGGCGAACCGGTAGCGGAAATTTTGAGTAGTTCGGAGAACCAGTAAATACCACCTCTGACTGGCCCCACCCCCATCTATTCTCTACCTGCCGAGTCCCAGCTGATCGGGAAGAAATGGGGATTTTGCAGTAGCCTTCCCCTGCCATGCCCACCAAGCCACGCCCACCAAGCCATGCCAGAACTGGTAGAAAAAAAATTTGAATCCCACCACTGGAATAAATACTTGATTGTTCTTAACTACTGTTCAGGAGCTTGTGCTAAAGATAAGGAGAAGAATGTAACCACAGGTACTCCTCTTCTTACAACCGTTCACTTAGTGACTATTGAATGTTACAACAGCACGGAAGAAGTGGCTTACAACCAGTCCTCACACATACGATTCCCCAAAGTCATATGATCAAAATTCAGGTGCTTGGCAACTGGCATGTGGTCCTCAACTTACGACCTTTATTGAGACCAAAATTTAAGAGAAATCTGTTAAGCGAGTTTGGCCCCACCCGTTTTACGACTCTTCTCACCACTTTTATTCCGTGAATCGCTGCCATTCTTCAATTAGTAACCTGGCTGTTAAGCGAATGAATCACTGCAGTTGTTCAATTAAGTCAAACCGTTATTAAGTGAATCTGGCTTCCCCATTGACTTTGCTTGTCAGAATATCGCAAAAGGGGCATCACCTCACCCCGGGATACTGCAACCGTCATAAATGTGAGTCAGTTGTCAAGTGTCCAAATGTACATCATGTGACCATGGGGAAACTGCAACAGTTGTAAATGTGAAAAACAGGTGTAAGTCACCATTTTCGATGCCGTTTGAACAGTCCCTAAATGAACTATTGTATTGTGGTCCGCCAGTAGCCTGCGGAGCTGGCAGCGGAGTCGGACAGTGAGGAGGCTGGGGAGGAACATGGGCCAGTCCTGGAGTCTGGGGAAGTCCCGGACGAGGGCTCTGCGTCGGAGACAGAAATGGGGCCAGGGCCATCTGGGAGTGATGCACGGACTCCAGAGCCCCAAGTCGGGCAGCGGAGAGGAAGAGGAACAGAAGGAGCCTGTTCCTACTGCACGAATGCACAGAGCTGCCAGAAGGCAAGAGCAGCTAAAGCAAAAGGGACGACTCAGGAGTAAGGCCAGGAGATGATTGGCCCCTCCCATAAGGCTTAAAAAAGAAACAAAGGCACTTGGGCCTTTTGTAGGAAAGCAACATTGCTAACTCTGTTTCCAGTTGGCATTTCTTGTTTGTTTCTGAACTCTGTGGGGCTTTGCCAAGGCCGGGTGTCAAAGAAGATAAAGGTTGGTGATTATCCCGAAGGACTTCTTCCGAAGGACTTTTTTTGCAACTAATTGGGACTCAGCTGGGAATGAACGTAATTAAGAGCCTTGGTAGTACAGTGGTCTAAGGCACCCTGTTATTAAGCTGGTTAATAAGACCAGCTGCCTGCAATTACTGCAGGTTCGAATCTCACCAAGGCTCAAAGTTGACTCAGCCTTCCATCCTTTCTAAAGTAGGTAAATTGAGGACCCAGTTGTGGGGGCAATAAGCTGACTTTGTATAAATATACAAAAGGATGAAGGCTATTGCTGAGCACATTGTAAGCCTCCCTGAGTCTCCGGAGAAGGGCGGCATATAAATCAAATTAAAAAAAAAAAATTCTCAGCTGTTACAATAAAATAGGGGGTTTTTTTTGGACTAATTGTAATGACACAGTAAGCCTAGGTCACAAAATGTTGTAAGTCGAGGACTATATGTACTTACAACAATTGCATTTCCCGGGGTCATGGGATCACCAACCTTCCCAGCCAGCTTCTGATGAACAAAGTCAAGGAGGGGGGGGGGGCTGGATTCACTTAACAACTGTGGTGATTTGCTTAACAACCAGGGCCAAAAAGGGTCATAAAATCAGGCGTGACTCACTTAAATCACCTCGCTTAAGAACCCAAAATTCTGTTTGTGCTCGTAAGTTGAGGATTAACCATATTGGTTCAAGGTTGATCCAGCCTTCTGAAGTCGGTCAAAGGAGGATCCAGATTGTTGAGGGAGAGAGGCTGACTCTAAACCGCTTAGAGAGGGCTGGAAAGCATTGTGAAGCAGTATACAATAGTGGCCAAAATTGTGGAAACCTTTTGAGAAAACATATTTTCTAAAACTAGCTCATAACACCACTTCTATGAACTGGGTTTTATTGCTGGATCGCTTCTGACTAACCAATTTCTTTAGCTGGCTCTATAGATTTTCAATTGGGTGAAGGTCTGGGCTATTCCCAGGCCATTCCAGCAGTGGAATAGGATTATTTTGAAACGCCAAAAAAAAAAAAAAAAAAAAAGTGGTGTTATTAGCCATCAAACCTCAAAAATATTTATTAATTAATTCAACTTACATACCGCCCTTTTCCCCAGGGGGACTCAGGGCGGTGGACAGCCAAACTTAAAACACATATAGTACAAAAGTTAAGAAGAAACTAAAATAAATTAAATCATCGGCATTTCCAATTTAAAATCCCAGGTCTGCAAAATCGAAAAGTTCCCAATTTAAAACCCGGAGTCAATAAAATCGAAAATTTAAAAAACCCATTAAAACCATTTAAGCTAGGCCAGCATGTTGGAATAAATAAGTCTTCAGGGCCTTTCGGAAAGCGCGGAGGTCGGGGATCAGTCATATTCCAGGAGGTAGCTCCTGGAAATACACTTTTCCCAAAAGGTTTTCCACAATTTTGGCCACTACTGTATAGATCTAAGCACTAAGGACCGTGATGGCACAGGAGTTAGAATACAATATTGCAGGCTAACTCTGCCGACTGCCAGCAGTTCAATCCTGACCGACTCATGGTTGACTCAACCTTCCATCCTTCCTCGGTTACTAAAATGAGGACCCAGATTGTTGGGGGCAAATATGCTGACTCTGTAAACCGCTTAAAGAGGAATAACTAAACTTCATCCATGCACAATCAAAGTAACCTCACAGCTTTACCCTATCCAGGGATCCTCACCATCACCATTAGCACAAAAATTGTCCAGAATGGCAACTTTATATATGAAAAACATTCTCAGCAAAGTTATATGCAATAACATTAGTACAAACCGATTTTAAGTATTTACAATGTGTTTTGCGGGAGACCTGTTTGTTAAAAGAGATTCCACTGGTGCATTTTTGAGACCCAAAAGACTCCTAATTCTCTGGAAAGTGTTTCTAACCAGCATAACAAAGTCAATTTTGAAAGCGTTGATGTCTGTTACAAATTTAACCGGGATTAATTGACCCAACTTCGGTGGAAGGAATTTTTAATGGACTCATCCCATGCCACTAACAGTCCTTCCTAAGAATCTGAAATTCATCACCCCCTGTTCCTTAAACAAATACGTTACAATACAAATACATTAGTGAGCCTTGCCAACTCTGGCACAGATTGAGGGTTTGTAGCACAAATCATGCCACCTTAAATTGCCAACCTGTTTGGGTTCCTATGGACAAATCTCTGCAGCTATCCAACTGGCACTTCAAACCTTGGAAGAATCTTCCCCATAGGCCAGGGGTCAGCAACCTGCAGCTCTGGAGCCGCATGTGGCTCTTTTTATCCCTCTGCTGCAGCTCCCTGTTGCTGGTCGGCTCCACAATTGATAGGGCTTTTGGTTAGGATAGGTAGAGGAAAAAGGATGCCGTGCTAGGAGGGGACTCAATGGTGGGGGAACCGACTTCGAGTCAGCAGAGGAAAAAGGAGGAGACTATGATGGAGGAACCAGACCTCCGGTCGGCTCCAGAATTGAACAGGGGCTTCTGGTTAGGACATTTGTGGCTCTTTGAGTGTTTAAGGTTGCTGACCCCTGCCATAAGCGATGAATAATTTTGCCTCTTCACTGCCAAACAATCATGTGTGACAACAGACATCTTAACTCACCGCTGGCCGTCTGGGATCTTAAGTTCTCTAGCAATAGATAACTCTTCTAACATATCCTGCCACTCTTTATCATATTCCGCATTGAGTGGAGCTCAAGACCTGAGAGCAAAATGTGAAGATCACATTGCGGGTCAACTTGAGTTGACCTTCTCAACTTCATCCTGGCCCAAAAGACCGTGCCTAGACGCCCTGATCCTGCTTAGTCAACGAAATTTTGAAAGTCTACGGAGAATCGAAATTCCTTGAACCTGCTCTCTAGCGTTCAGCACTTACAGTTTTGCAAAGAGGATGGTCCAACTGTTAGATTAAGTCTTCTTGGACTTCTAACTTGCCTCTAGTGGTCAACCATACCTGTTAATCCAGGTTAGGAGTGTAACAGCGTAGATCAGAGATGTCCAAACATGGCCACTTTAAGACTTGTGGACTTCAACTCCCAGAATTCCCAAGCCAGTCATGCTGCCTGGGGAATTCTGGGAGTTGAAGTCCACAAGCCTTAAAATGGCCAAGGTTGGACACCTCTGGTGTAGACTTATCCCAGAGACAAGAGGTACTGATTCTTCGTTCTCCACTAAATATTCTTCATTCTCCACTAAATATTCTTCGTTCTCCACTAAATATTCAAGGATTTTCTTCTTTCTTTTGGGTGTCAGAGAGGCAGCCTTGGAAAAGGGTTAGTTAACACACTAAGGCAGAAGAAGGGGAAGCCATTTTGATCCAGAAGGCAACCTTAAAAGTTGACAGGGAGAAAGAAAACATTTTGGCAGTGGATAAAACACCTTGCTTTGGTCGAATGCCGAGGTAGCCACGGTTAAAAATCAAACCAAGTTTTCTGGATTGGGGCACCTTGTGAAAGCTCCCCTCCCCTTAACTTTAGTGCCACTTTACCCTTGGAATTTAAAACTGTTGAATAGAAACAAAATGCACCAATGACTTCTCAACTTCCTTAAAAAAGAGAGAGAGAGAGAGAGAGAGAGAGAGAGAAAGCAAACGATCCAGTGCGTTGGATATTCTAAGGCAGATTAATACAGAACGTCAACAAACCCAGTCCTACATCTTCGTAGGTAATAAACAGAATAATACTGTCTCCGTTCAGAATTAAGACTATGAACTTGCAGGCTGAAAAAGTCATCCCTAAAAAATAGACTGTGTTTTGGGGGAAGGAAAAAGACATTTTTTTCCATCACAGCAAATCATATGAAACCTTGTTGTAGAACAGGGAATATCCAAGTGTGGCAACTTTTAAGATCTGTGGACTTCAACTCCCAGAATTCCTCAGCCAGCCATGCATGCATGGACGGCTGGCTGGGGAATTCTGGGAGTTGAGGTCCACAGGTCTTAAAAGTTGCCAAGGTTAAATACTCCTGCTGTAGATCAGAGAAGGCTACGGCTGTTGTGGGAATTGCTAGAAGTTGCTTGCTTGCTTATCAGCCAGATAAGTTGGAAACTTCAATGCTTGCCCGAATAGGAAAATTAGAGAATTGCAGATTTAACTACACTCCATTCCCTCATTCCTCTTTTTCATCAATAGACAAGATAAGCGTTTTCACCAGTGGGATGTTCGAAAAGGGAGACGAGGCATAAGGTCAGAGTCTCCTCCAGTTTTGGTTGGCTAAATTACGGACCTTCATTTGAAAACCGCTGTACGGTTTCCCCTTCCCAAGGCCTAAAGCGCCCATCCCATATTTAGAACTCAGTAACTTTGGAGCACCCCTCAAATGATTTTGGGGGGGGGTTCTCTTTTGGGCATCTTGTCGTATCTCAAACTCCTTTCCACTTTACAAAATAATTCAAAACACATTCAATGCCTTCCCATTATGCTCTTGCTACTATTACCGTGTTTCCCTGAAAATAAGCCCTCTCCCGAAAATAAGCCCTCCCTGAAAATATTTAAACGTATGCTCAGCCGGTCCCCCCTATTTCCTCTGGCTAGGGAGACAGAGCTGGAAATCAGGTAAGACGGCAAGAGGTGCCCCGTCTTGCTCCACGCACCCCAAAATAATAAGACTTCCCTGAAAATAAGGCCAAGCGCTTATTTCGGGGTTCAAAAAAAATATAAGACAGGGTCTTAATTTCGGGGAAACACAGTAGTTGGGCAAGTCTTTCAATTGTGCCCATATTTTTCTGCAGGGGGGAAAATAAATCTTCAATTACCTACCCCATGAAAAGAAATAAGTGTTTTGCCACGCTGCACTTTCGATTAATACTGATACGGTTGTTATCAGTACCGGAAAGCATGAATTGGAAACCTTGTAAAATTCACTACGTTATTACAATTAACACCGTTTGGCCTACCAACCTATTTACATTTTAAATTAAAAACAAAAAAGGACTTTAAAAAAAAAAAAGTAATCCAAATACATCTTTGCCAAAAATAATAAAAAATAAAAACCCAACAAAAAAGAGAGAAAAATAATTAGACTGCAGAATTCTACAAACGAAAGAAGAACAGTAGGAAAAAAAAAAATCAGTCTTGGGTCCCGGGAACCAGATCGAAAAGTCAGAAGGGTTGGCTTTTTTGTTGCGGTGTCGCTGTCTGTTGATGTTGTTATTGTTGTCTGTTGTTGCTTAGCAACCCGAAGAGATGCTCGCCACGCGGAACCCGGCCTGCCAAAGGGCAGATCGAAGCCTGCCTAAAGTAGACGAGAGCGATGAGGAAGGGATGGGGGGGGTGGGGGTTGCAGAAGTTCAGAAGTTGGCGATATTACGTTCGTGAAAGCGTAGAAGAGGCAGCTTCTTGCAACCTTGGGAGTGATTCCCCAGAGGTTTTTAATCGAAGCGATTTTTCTCCCGCCAAAGATTGAAGAGATGCTCTCCTCGGCCTCCTGCCTCCCCCGGAGAGAGACTTGTGGGGTTGGCAAACGGTCGCTTCTGAAGTGGAAGACGGCAGTTTTGGCAGTTAAAAAAGCCGGGGTTTGACTTTGGCAACAACCAAAAAAAAAAAAAAGTTTGTTTGTTCATTTTAAATAAAACAAAAACCGACCACGAGCCCATTGCGCCCGCGTGCCTGTATAAATGGTTTAGAAAGGAGTAAAAAGAGACACGGTGTACACACACACGTCGACGATGGCACCCTGAAGGGAGGGGAAGGTATACCTGCCCTCTTGCTCTCGCCGCCGGGCCAAAATCCAAATGTCTCTGCCGTTTCATATCACAAAGGAGGATTTGTGTCTAAAGTCACCCTGTATAAAAAGACACGGCACAGCATGTTAAAGGAGGGGGGGAGGGGAAGTTTGCATTGGTGCGTACCTCCCTCCTCTGCTTTACCCAAATGACCGCATTTTTCAGAGTATAAGATGCACCAGAGTATAAGACGCACCTTAGTTTTTGGGGAGGAAAATAAGACAAAAGCTGATTGGCAGGTGGATCGGCCTCCCGGGAATACCCCCAATCAGCTGTTCCCAGAGGTGAATTTTAGCAACAGGTTCCTTGGTTGTGAGCTCTGTGTCTTGCTTTTTTTTTGGCTTTTTTTTTCTGCCTCTGAAACTCTGTTTCAGAAAAAAAAAAAAAAAAATTCTGCCTCTGAAAGCCACCGAAACAGAGCTTCAGGGAAAAAAAGCCTCTGAAGCTCTGTTTGGGGGCTTCTTTTCTGAAGCTCATTTGGAGACTTTTTTTTTCTGCAGCTGTTTGGGGGCTTCTTTTCTGAAGCTCTGTTTGGAGGCTTTTTTTTCTGAAGCTCTGTTTGGAGGCTTTTTTTTTTTCCTGAAGCTTTGTTTCTGATGCTTTTTTCAGCCTCTGAAACCTCTGTTTGAGAAGCTGGGCGAGGCTACATTCGGAGTATAACACGTACCCAGATTTTCACCCTCTTTTTTGAGAAAAAAAGGTGTGTCTTATACTCCGAAAAATACGGTAAACCAAACTCTTCTGGAATGAAAAAAGAGTTCAAGAGCTGTCGCCCAACAACGGCCAACAGACATAGCTCGCTTGGCCGATGGCCCAAGGAGGCTAAGGGTTCAGGTTTTTTTCCAGCATCTGGAGGATTTGCAAAGAATTTTGGTAAAACTTTGGCTGGGTTGACCCATTGAGTCAGGCCTTCCGAAATAGATTTGATTTTAAGTCTTAACGTTTTGTGTGAAAACTCAAGTGCCGCATTTTGTAAATTGCAAGAGTTCAATCGAGCCACTTCTTGCGGTGCTCTTTGAGCTCGGTCGCTTCCTTGCAGATGTTTTATTACCCAGTTAGGTAACACCATCAGTGCTAGAAAGAAGTGGGGTGTGTGGAGTGGAAAAGGAGGGGGGAGGAAGAGGAGGATTTTGGGATCTTTGGTACTCTCTGAGCTTGTTTTCTTGTAGATGTTTCATGACCCAGTTAGGTAACATCATCAGTGCTACAAGAGACTTGCATATAAACAGAGAGCAACCCTCCCCTCTTTTTTTAGTACTGATGATGTTACCTACTTGGGTCATGAAAGTCTGCAAGAAGACAACCAAGCTCAGAGAGCACCAACCACCCCAAAATTCAACCCTGAGCTATAAATATTCCCTTCCGTTGATAACCTCGTCTTTATTTGGGTATCTACGGTTAAGCAAACCAAGCCACATAGACCAGTGTTTGAACCGAACCACGGTCTTTCCCTTGTTCCTTCCTTAGGCACTCCTAGAGTTCTCCTTCCCTTGGACTCAGAACAAAGGTGGGGTTTAATCTTGAATAGGAATAGTGGGTCCATCATGAATCTTCCCGGAAAAGCTGCATCCTTAATTAAGCTGAGCAATGCTTTGGATCTGATTTCCAAAAGGTATTTTGGAGAAGGGGAGTCATGAATGCAGCAACTGTCTGCCACTTGTTAAAGCAGCTGCATCCCCTGCCTATTATTATTATTATTATTATTATTATTATTATTATTATTATTATTATTATTATTATTTTGAGAATTACAGAGAGGTCCTTCAGCAGAAACAGAGACACAAGCGCAGCATGCTCCAAAACACAATTTGGAAATCAAATCCGAAGTCCTACCCAACATTTATCCCCCAAAGAAATGAAATTGTGTAATCTGGTAACGTTGCTATGCTCTGGCATAGCTCTTCATCTATTTTTCTTGGGATGGGGAGGAGAAGACAGTCATTGCCCATTGGTCTAAGAAGATCCCCCCCTTACCTCCTCATCTGTGTGAATATAGTTCACGCCTTCTGGCTTCGTTGGAGTCTTGTAGCTGGGAAGGGAAGGCAAAGTTTAGTTGGATCCCATCAGTTAAAGAAAACAACTGTATCTCCTCCTTTGTAGGAGAAGGACAGGCAGAGCCAAGAGGGGATGGAGTGAAGAGAGGAATCAGCCTAGAGTCCTTACGTTCCCACAAATAGTCTAAACCCAACCCCTTTTGAATTCTGTTAACTTGCATCTAGCTCCAATGTCGTGCTGGCCATTAGTTGATAGATTCTTATGTATAGATAGATCTGCACGGGGTGAAATCCTGCAGGTTCTGGAGAACTGGTAGCAGAAATTTTGAGCAGTTCGGAGAACTGGTAGCGGAAATTTTGAGCTGTTTGGAGAACCGGTAGCGGAAATTTTGAGCTGTTTGGAGAACCGGTAGCAGAAATGTTGAGCTGTTCGGAGAACCGTCAAATGCCATCTCTGGCTGGCCCCAGAGTGGGGTGGGAATGGAAATTTTGCAATATCCTTCCCCCAGGAATGGGGAGGAAATGGGGATTTTGCAGTATCCTTCCCCTGCCACGCCCACCAAGTCACACCCACCAAGCAACACCACGCCCATCAAACCACGCCCACAGAACCAAATTGGATTTCACCACTGGATCTGTACCTACAACCGCTTTATCATTTAGTAAAAAGTAACTCTTTGTAGTTTAATAAGGCATGGTTTCCCCTCTCCCAATAAGGATCAGTTGAATTCCATGACATAAACCAGAGGTATCCTTGGCAACTTTTTTAAGACCTGTGGACTTCAACTCCCAGAATTCGCTAGCTAGGGAATTCTGGGAGTTGAAGTTCACAAGTCTTAAGGTTGCCAAGGTTGGACATCCCTGATCTAAACAATTCCTTTCAACTTTGGTTCTATTGTGTTAAAAATAATTGCAAAACTCCCTTTATTCTGGTCCAGAATGTGGCCGCGCGGGTGGTTATGGGTGCAACTCGTTGACACCCCTCCTGCGCGAGCTGCACTGGCTCCCGGTGGTCTTCCGGCTGCGATTCAAGGTGTTGGTTACCACCTTTAAAGCGCTCCATGGCATAGGACCCGGGTACCTTCGAGACCGACTTCTGCCACCAACAGCCTCCCACCGACCAGTCCGCTCCCACAGAGAGGGTCTCCTCAGGGTGCCATCGGCCAAGTTATGTCAGCTGGCGACACCCAGGGGGAGGGCCTTCTCTGTGGGAGCCCCAGCCCTGTGGAATGAACTGCCCCCAGAAATACGTAAGATCTCCGACCTCCGGGTGTTTCGCTGCGCACTGAAGACCCTGTTGTTCTGCCATGCCGGGCTATAAACATAACGATTTTAAATTGGGGTATTTTAAATTTTTGGGATTTTAATTGGAGCCTAATTATTTAATGTTTTTAAATTTTAATCGTTGTTTTGTTCTGTGTTTTTAAATAGGCTGTACACCGCCCTGAGTCCTTCGGGAGAAGGGCGGTATAGAAATAAAATTATTATTATTATTGTTGTTGTTGTTATTATTATTATTATTATTATTATTTATTTATTTATTTATTTGACGGACTAAGGGAGAAAGGGGGTGAAGTTGAAGCCAAACATGAGTCTACACATGAACAAAACATGTGTAGTCAAGGTAAAAATCATATCAAAGATGTGTCAGAATATTCATGGCTGAGAAGACATAGTAACAAGGTCAGCCAATGAATAGGCATAGCAACTGGGTCAGCCAATGAGGACTATTTGGAAACAGAAACTTAAGCTAAAAGTCTGGGCGTGGCTTAGCTGTGCTGAGCGCTGATTCTGTGCTGAGAACTAAACAAGTCTGGTCTTGTCTGCTGAATTGAAACTGAAAGTAGTCTGTCTGCTGTACTCTGCTTGTGTTTTGCTTGTAACTGCTACCACGTTGGAAGAGTCTGCTGTTGGTATTGTACATTTATTCACGTGTTATTATGTATATAAAGAGAAGTTAACGAATCCTGCAGAATCAGTTTATCTGTGTGTGCTTTCCGGATTTGATTTTTGCAACGAACTCGAACAACATGTACATGAAATATGTAAAAATGTGCAGGACGTACATAAAATACGCCAAGGACCTCCAGACGAATTTGCTAAAGGCCCAATTTCAGATGTGGTCCGCCACATTTGAGATTCATTGAATTAACACTGAAATCAAGATTTCCTCCATGTGATTTTGGGGGTTCTCCTGTGCTGAACCCAAAGGTGATTTTTTTTTTCAAGAGGCAACTGGACTTTCCGGTTTTTCTTTGAAGATGTTTCACTTCTCATCCGAGAAGCTTCTTCAGCTCTGACTGGATGGTGGGGAACGGAAGGATTTGTATGCCTTGCAGTGAGCTGGTCATTTGCATTCTTTTCAGGGAGTTGTTGAGGCCACTTGAAGGTTTGTTTGTATCCTCAGGGTCACCTGAGTGGGTGTGGAGCCTTCTTGGAACTGCTGAAAGGACTGTGCTGTAGACTGGACATAGATGATGTCGCATCCATCCCCCTCTGTTGAGAGAGGGCTGTTCAATTTTGTCATAGATGGCCTCTTTGATAAACCTCCAAGTAGCCTCAACGACGCTCTAAAAGGATAGAAATGACCAACTGTCTGCAAGGAATATAAATCCTTCCATTCCCCACCATCCAGTCAGAGTTGAAGAAGCTTCTTGGATGAGAAGCGAAAAGTCTTCAAAAGAAAAACCAGAAAGCCAGAAAGCCTCTTGAAAAAAAAAAAAAAAGGGCATTCTTGACGAGGATGATGGAGAATCTTCACAGACTTCTGTGCTGAAGTTACAAAGACAATCCGAAAAGGGAAATCCTTGCAATTTCAGTTTTTCCCGAGAGAAGACAGAAGGTCACAGAGAACCACCAGCTTCAACCCCCGAGTCAGCTGAATAATTTTAAAAAAAGAACGGTTATCGCTTTTCGCTGGGGTTGGCATGCTTTTTCCTCTTCCTGGCGTGTTATTTCCTGTTAGGGCTAATTCTGAACCCATCTGTTGCTTTGGATTTGGTACTTAAAGCTGCTGGTTCAACAGACACGTCTCATTTCCTTTCAGCCAACAGAGAGCTCCAAGGAAAGAGGAAATTTTCTTGCCCAATGCCAGTAAATTCAGATTGATTGGTTGGTTGGTTGATTGAACCTGGCCTAACACTGCTAAAGTGACATGATCAAGATTTTTTCTCGGCTCTCTATCATCCTCCCTAAACTGGCTGTTTAGGTTGATTGATTGATTGATTGATTGATTCGTTCATTCATTCATTCATTCTTTTGCAAGGGCCAACATTTAAATCTGACCCAGTGCTGAAATCCACATTTTTTTTACTACTGGTTCTGTGGGTGTGGCTAGGTGGGCGTGGCAGGGGAAGGATACTGCAAAATCCCCATTCCCACCCCACTACATGGGAAGGATACTGCAAAATCCCCATTCCCTTCCCACTCCTGGGGGAAGGATACTGCAAAATCTCCATTCCCTTCCCGCTCCTGGGGGAAGGATATTGCAATATCCGCATTCCCACCCCACTCCAGGGGAAGGATATTGCAAAATCTTCATTCCCACCCCACTCCAGGGGAAAGATACTGCAAAATCCCCATTCCCTCCCCACTCCTGGGGGAAGGATACTGCAAAATCCCCATTCCCACCCACTCTGGGACCATCCAGAGGTGGTATTTGCTGGTTCTCCGAACTGCCCAAAATTTCCGCTACCGGTTCTCCAGAACCTCTCAGAACCTGCTGGATTTCACCCCGTTCTAACCCAACATTGCTAAAGTGACATAAAAACCCTGGTCAAGATTTTTTCTCGGCTCTCTGCCATCCTTCCTAAACTCGCTTTTTTTCATTCATTCATTGATTCATTCATTCATTCTTTTGCAAGGGCCAACATTTAAACCTGTCCCAATTCTGCTAAAGTGACATAAAAACCCTGGTCAAGATTTTTTCTCGGCTCTCAGTCATCCTTCCTAAACTCGCTTTTTTTCATTCATTCATTCATTCATTCATTCATTCATTCATTCATTCATTCTTTTGCAAGGGCCAACATTTAAACCTGTCCCAATTCTGCTAAAGTGACATAAAACCCCTGGTCAAGAATTGTTCTCGTTTCTCTAAAACGCAGGATTAATGACATCCAATCTATTTCTTTTGGCACCTTTCCAGACTGAATTTCTTTCTCTAAAAGTTGCATTTCTAGTCACTTCCAGTACAGCATCCGGTGCTTTTCTACCAAAGGAGGATGGAAAAAAGAAAAAAAAAACTTGTTCAGGAAGGGAAGATTTCCGAGCGACACAGTCAACATTTTTGGAGTGCTTCTGTTTATAACATGGTTTGCCAGTGGCCATGTTTCTTCGTTTTCCTTCTTATTATGAGTAGCACAAAAGAAATATTATACCCTGCCATGTGCGCACGTATTTCCTTTTTGTTCACAAGCCCAGCGCTCGACAATTATGTTGTACCTGTTTCCATTTTGTTTGTTGTGGACAAAGAAACCGTTTCTGTAGGCACAGCAGATTCCCACTGTTGTAAGGGACAGAACAGCCAGCACCACCAGTACTCCGATCACGATCCCAACAATATTAAGGTTGTCTGCAGAAGGAAAAGGAGCATCAGATGACATGTCCCTGTTTCCTAAGTGGCCTACTACGCCAGAGGATTCTGCCTTCAGGGTCCCGACTACCAAGCGGAGCATCTATCGCCAATAGAAAATCTTAGCCACCCAAAGTCATTGGATATGTGATGGGTGGGAAAGGAAAGAAGGGAAAGGTAGAGGGAGGGGGAGGGAAGGAAGGGGGAAATTAAATGGAGGGGAGGGGAGGGGAAGGGAGGAGAGGGGAAGGGAAGGGGAGGGGAGGGAAAGAAAGGAAAGGAGGCAGAGAGGGAAAGAGAAAGAAAGAAAGAGAGAGAGAGAGAGAGAGAGAGAAAGAAAGAAGGGGAGGGAGGGAGGGAAGAAGGAAAGAGAAAGAAGGAAGAAAGGAAAGAAAAAAAGGGGAGGGAGGGAGGTAACGAGGAAAGAAAGAAAAAAGAAAGAATAAAAGAAAGCCAGAAAGAGAAAAAGGAAGGAAGGAAGGAAGGAAGGAAGGAAGGAAGGAAGGAAGGAAGGAAGGAAGGAAGGAAAGGGGAGGGAGGGAGGTAAGGAGGAAAGAAAGAAAAATAAAGAGAATAAAAGAAAGTCAGAAAGAGAAAAGGGAAGGAAAGAAGGAAGGAAGGAAAGAAAGAGAGGGAGGGAGGGAGGGAGGGAAGAAGGAAAGAGAAAGAAGGAAGGGAGGAAAGAAAGGGGAGGGAGGGAGGTAAGGAGGAAAGAAAGAAAAAAAGAAAGAATAAAAGAAAGTCAGAAAGAGAAAAAGGAAGGAACGAAGGAAGGAAAGAAAGGGGAGGGACGTAAGGAGGAAAGAATGAAAAAAGAAAGAGAATAAAAGAAAGTCAAAAAGAGAAAAAGGAAGGAAGGAAGGAGGAAAGAAAGAAAGAAAGAAAGAAAGAAAGAAAGAAAGAAAGAAAGAAAGAAAGAAAGGTAAATAAATAAATAAATTTGGGCTTGTTCAGCCATTCCTTGATTGGGGTATTATTTACTTGATTGTTGGTCTGATATTGATCTTGGAATTAGCCTATGCCCATCTGGGTGATGACTGTTGGTGGGGAGGTGTTTTGGTCTTTGTGTTCCCTTTTTCGCTTGCTGATTGTCCCTTTTGCATCCTATGTAGGTATTGTTTCTGTCCCTGTGGCTAATTTGTCAGAGTGCCAGGCCTCTAGAAAATTCCCGTGGCTTGTATCTACGATGATCACTTTCCCAATTGTAACTCTGGCTACATTTGTCCATACATTGGGGAAACTAAAAAACTTTCATCATGTCTTCTGAATGCTAGCTGGTGTTCGTGGATGCAGTTCGTCTCATATAGCGGAGTTTTCTCTTACGCAGAGATGAGGCTGAGATAGGGAGGAGGAAGGAGAGTCGAAATGAAGGCGAGCGCAACAAGGCAGGAGAAGCAGGATGCCCTCGCCTAACGACCGCAACCTGGGCTACCAAAACGGTCGTTGCTTCGTCACGCGAGGGACTGCTTCCCGGAGGGACGGAAATTCCAAACCCAATTCAGGTCGTACAGGTCGAGGACTACCGGTGAGCTGAAGAGGACCCCGCCCACCTTACTCTCTGACACGAGAACGTTTCTCTGCTACTCACAAACTTCCATTTCTATCCCCTCGCACCAGGCTTCTCCCACGACGTTCATGGCTCTACAGCTGTAGCGACCCGTGTCTCCTTTGTGGACTTCTTCGAAGGCCTGTGCAGAGGAGAATCAGGGTGAGTGTTTCCTGCGCTTGGGAGAATTCAAGGTCCCTAACGGAAGCCCCCACCTGCAGGAAACCCTTGCCGTTCTGGATCACGGCTTGTGGGGAAGGAAGCGTGTGTTGCATATTTGCAAGCTTCCTGCCATTACAAAGAGAAAAAAAAGAAGGAAGGAAGGAAGGAAGGGAAGCCCTGTTTGTAGAAAAAGAAACAAAGGAAAGAACAGTTGAAGTCGAGATTTCTTTCTTCTTCTTTTTTCTTTATTGCCATGCTAGGTTTCCATATGTTTCCTACCAAGGGAGCCACGTCTATTTTTGATTCCGTGCTGTTTGGAATTGAAAGCCTATTAAAAGTTGGGCTTTTGATTCACTGGACAGAATCATAGATATCAGCCAGTCCTGTCCATAATATTCTTCCCCGTCGGAATTGCAAAAGTTCTTTTATCACAGAGGTGGTATATAACATAACAGTTTATCAATAAAAGGAAAGGCAAAGGTTCCCCTCGCACATATGTGCTAGTCGTTCCCGACTCTAGGGGACGGTGCTCATCTCCGTTTCAAAGCCGAAGAGCCAGCGCTGTCCGAAGACGTCTCCGTGGTCGTGTGGCCGGCATGACTCAGCGCCAAAGGCGCACGGAACGCTGTTATCTTCCCACCAAAGGTGGTCCCTGTTTTTCTACTTGAATTTTTTACCTGCTTTCGAACTGCTAGGTTGGCAGAAGCTGGGACAAGGAACGGGAGCTCACCCTGTTACGCGGCACTAGGGATTCGAACTGCTGAACTGCCGAACTTTCCATCGACAAGCTCAACATCTTAGCCACTGAGCCACCACATCCCTTGAGCCACCGCGTCCCTAGTTTATCAATAGAGGAGACTATTAGTAGCTCAGGGTTGAAATGAGGGGTCCTTGGCGGTCTCTGGGCTTGGTGGTTTTCTTGCAGGCGTTTTTCTGTCTGAATAGGTAACATCATCAATGTTACCTATTCTAGAAGGGGGTGGAGGTGTGGAGTGGAGGAGAAGGAGGAGGAAGAGGAGGAGGAGGAAGAGGACAAAGAGAAGGAGGACAAGAAGGATAACAATGACTGTGGGATCCTTGGTGCTTTCTTGTTTTCTCGCAGACATTTTATGACCCAACTAGGTAATATCATCAGTCCTAGAAAGGGATGGGTTTGATGTCTTTTTATATACTAGTGCTTTGCCCTGTCAGTGTTGGTGGGAGAGGATAGGCAGAGCAAGTATATAAACAGAGAGCAAGCCCCACTCCCTTCTAGCACGGATGACGCTACCTCGGGCAGTGAAACTTTTGCAAGAAAACAAAGTTCAGAGAACACCAAGGACCCCATAGTCATTCTCCTCCTCCTCCTCCTCCTCCTCCTCTCTACACACACCATTCCTTTCTAGCGCTGATCTCGCTACCTAGTCGGGCAATGAAACGTCTGCAAGGAAAAAACTAAGCTCAGAGAGCGCCAAAGGACCCCACATTAACAAAAACAAATAGAAAAAAAAACCATGTATGCCCTTCCCCCTGAAAAGGGTGAATTGAAAAGTCATCTATATAAAGTGTTAATACCACTTTATAAGGCCTTGGTAAGGCCACACTTGGAATCCTGCATTCAGCTTTGGTCGCCATGATGTAGAAAAGATGTGGAGACTCTAGAAAGAGTGCAGAGAAGAGCAACAAAGAGGATTAGGGGACTGGAGGCTAAAACATATGAAAAACGGATGCAGGAAGTGGGTATGTCTAGTTTAATGAAAAGAAGGACTAGGGGAGACATGATAGCAGTGTTTCAATATCTCAGGGGCTGCACCAAAGAAGAGGGAGTCAAGCTATTCTCCAAAGCACCTGAGGGCAGGACAAGAAGCAATGGGTGGAAACTAAGCAAGGAGAGAAGCAACCTAGAACTAAGGAGGAATTTCCTGATAGTCAGAACAATTAATCAGTGGAACAACTTGCCTCCTGAAGTTGTGAATGCTCCAACACTGGAAGTTTTTAAGAAGAAGTTGGATAACCATTTGTCTGAAGTAGTGTAGGGTTTCCTGCCTAAGCAGGGGGTTGGACAAGAAGACCTCCAAGGTCCCTTCCAACTCAGTTATTCTATTCTATTCTATTCTATTCTATTCTATTCTATTCTATTCTATTCTATTCTATCACAGGGGCTGCTTCAAAGAAGAGGGAGTCAAGCTATTCTCCAAAATACTTGAGGGTAAAACAGGAAGCAATGGATGGAAACTAATCCAGGAGAGAAGCAACCTAGAACTAAGGAAGAATTTCCTGGCAGTGAGAACAATTAATCAGTGGAACAACTTGCTTCCAGAAGTTGTGAATGCTCCAACACTGGAAGTTTTTAAGAAGAGGTTTGATAACTATTAGTCTGAAGTGGGGTAGGGTTTTCTGTCTGAGCAGGGGGCTGGATTAGAAGACCTCCAAGGTCCCTTCCAACTCTGTTATCCTTCCTTCCTTCCTTCCTTCCTTCCTTCCTTCCTTCCTTCCTTCCTTCCTTCCTTCCTTCCTTCCTTCCTTCCTTCCTTCCTTCCCTTCCCTTCCCTTCCCTTCCCTTCCCTTCCCTTCCCTTCCCTTCCCTTCCCTTCCTTTCCCTTCCCTTCCTTCCTTCCTTTCCCATCACTGGGACCACCTCCAAGGTCCCTTCCAACTCTGTTATCCATCATTCCTTCCTTCCTTCCTTCCTTCCTTCCTTCCCTCCCTCCCTCCCTCCCTCCCTCCCTCCTTCCTTCCCCATCACTGGGACCACCTCCAAGGTCCCTTCCAAATCTGTTATCCTTCCTTCCTTCCTTCCTTCCTTCCTTCCTTCCTTCCTTCCTTCCTTCCTTCCTTCCTTCCTTCCTTCCCTCCCTCCCCTCCCCTCCCCTCCCCTTCCCCTTCCCCTTCCCCTTCCCCTTCCTTCCTTCCTTCTATTTCTATTTCTATTTTTTCCAAATCCTTCTCCAAGTTAAGGACATCCCCCCCGCCCCCGGCAACCTGCTTCCCCTTGTCCTCACCCCAGACTTACCAACATGCCAGTTTTGGGGTTCACTGTAAAGGAAGAATTCTGGAACTTAGTGCTGGCTTTGGAATCCAAGGGCAACGTCTCATCGTTACGGTACCAGCTGTAGGTTGGCTCTGGAAATCCTTCCTTTTCTTGGCAGTACAGGGTGGCTGGTTTCCCCACGGGGACGGAAGGGGGCACCCGACATTTGGGGGCCACCGGCTTCACTGCAGGGAAAATGGTAGAAGATGAGGTGCATCAGACGGAACGTGCCTGCATCAGCCACTCTCTGGTTCAGTGTTCTTTGGCGACCATTCGGAGTTACGACAGAGCCCAAAATGGCTGCTGCACGAGAGGTCATAAAAACCGGGTCCTGTCATGTAGATGCTTCATGTTCTGACCCAGCTCCCCAAACACGACAAACCCTCTGAAGTGAACTCAAAGATTCCTTTATTAGGAGCGCCAGCAGCCCCGGGGACAAGTTTCTCTCTCACCGCAGGCTAACAAGTCCGTCTGGCTGGGAGATGGATAGTTGTCTGCCACATCTATTCATCTCTGCCTCCTGCCTTTTATCCTCAGAGTTAGGGTGGGGCTTGGCTAGCAGAGGTGGCTCTTCCATTCCAAGGACCGGCCCATAGATTTCCACTGCTCTCCTCTCCTCTGCCTTCTGCACATCCACGGGTCAGGCACTGGACCCAGCTGTTCCTCCTCCTCCTCATCAGCCACCTCCAGACCTGGTAACTGCTGACTCTCCATCTGAGGGCTGACAGATGACCCAGGCTCTGCCTCTGTCTCTCTCTCTTCCAGCTCCATTCCCTCTTCCCCCTTGGAGCTCTCAGGTTGCCTTGATGCTGACCCTGACTCCCACGCCTCCTCCTCCTCCTCTGATTCAGCTGTTGGGAGGGGCCAGCGGCCGACAGGCCACAACCCTTCAACTTACAACTATTGTGACGCAGGACAGAAATTCTAGGCTCCTTTACAGTCATAACTCAAGGACCACTGTACTTCTGAGCCAGCTTTGGAAAAGGTCATTTGGGAAAGGTCAGAAAATCAACAGTATCAATACATGCTGTGGAATATGTAGAAGCAGATTTGTGCCTTTCATTTCTTGGGAGCTCCATCAAAGCTGCGTTATCTCACACCGAGCAATGAACTAGAGATCATATCGAGATGGCCCTCAAAGCACGTGATCTAGTGGATTTATCAACTGCGAGGTGTGAGCGTCGGCCCCCAGGTTGCTAAGAAGCATGCTCCTCCCACATTCAGCCTGCCAGACTTATCTGCACATCCCGTTAAACCATGGTTTAATGCAAGAGATAGAAGCAGCGAGAAATGGGTGTCAGCCTTGCAATTGACATGCTACATTCTCCTATCTCCTCTATATAGCCGGGATCATCCAGGCAGCATTTAATTCCATTTTCTCCATCTTTGGACTGATCTGAGATTGTGGTTTGCAGCAAACTCCGATGGGCTCCAAAAACAGGCCAATGTCAAACCATAGCTTTATTCTCAAGCTGGGTGAAAACAAGAGTTCATCACAAAGCCACAATCGCGGTTCCAGATCAGGGGTGAAATCCTCTGAAATCTGCTACCAGTTCTGTGAGTCTGCTACCAAGCACGCGCTTCGCCTGAAGCTTTCCAAGTCTGCAAAGGTAAGTAGAACAGCGAGGGGGGAGGAATCTGCTGTGCCACACGATTTAGATTAGCTAAAAAACAGGAATTCCGATGATTCTAGCTAATATAAATCGCGCGTCACAGCTGATTGTCACCCAGCTGATTGTCACCCAGCTGATCGTCAGAAATACTGGCTCACCGAACCGGTAGCTTTTTTTTTACTATCGGTTCGCCCGAACCGGTCCGAACCGGTAGCATTTCACCCCTGTTCCAGATGCCACCAAGGAGCAACATTCGGAGAAAGCAGAGACACAATCCTGCCAAAATCTTTCAGGCGTACAGGACAATATCTAGGTTGAAGGTCCTTTTGGCAGCTTCTCTCTGTTCATGCAGATCAACCCAACCATGATTTTAGTGGTTACAGAACCACGTTTCATACCTTCACGAAAATTTCCTATTCAACAGTCTGCAATCCCAGGGAAGAAAAACCAGAAGATAAATTACTCTCAGCCGGGGGAGATTAGAACGCTTTTCATACCAGGAGTGGAGTATTCATTATCACTCCTCATTCCTAGGCTGGAAGTTAAAGACATCCAACTGAACGGATAAAGGATTTACAGGAGAAGCTTAGCTGTATAATATTAATCTCACGGGGCACCAGTTGGTCAAGTTATTAATCTGGTTCAGTCGGAAAAGCTACACAATACAAAGAACACACACAAACACACAATAGCTTTGGAAAGTCCATGAGTCCAGGTAAGGGGTGGGATCTACCTCCCCATCAGACCCTGTCAGTTGTTGGGGAGGATCTGCTACTCAAGAGCCGGGGGACATTGAGCACAACAGAAAGATCTGGGTTTGCAGTGTGTAACTTAGTTATCTGTCCTTTTTCTGAGGACCAGGTAACATTCTGGGGAGTACGCGTGTACACACAGATACAAACAAGGAAAGAAAGAGGGTAAGGCCAAGATCTGGGGTGCTAATGAAGTATTTAATGACTGTAGTTCACCTCGTTAGAAGTCTGGTTTGTGGCTGGA
Organism: Arizona elegans; assembly: GCA_022577455.1. Taxonomy (NCBI): domain Eukaryota; kingdom Metazoa; phylum Chordata; class Lepidosauria; order Squamata; family Colubridae; genus Arizona; species Arizona elegans. Next base: position 20,517,240 of record JAKOOJ010000013.1, on the reverse strand, counting down.
ACACACCATGTTATAGTCAAGACACTCTTCCCCCCGCCCCATTCTCTCTCTCTCTCTCACACACACACACACTTTTTTCTCTCTCTTTTTTCTCTTTCTCTCTTCCTCTCTCTTTTTTCTCACTCTTTCTCTCTCTCTTCCTTCCTCTCTTTCTTTCCCTTTCTTTTTTCTTTCTCTCTTTCTTTTTTCTCAACTCTTTCTCTTCCTTCCTCTCTTTTTTCCCTTTCTTTCTTTTTTCTCTTTTTCTCTTCCTCTGTCTCTTTTTTCTTTCTCTCTTCTTCTGTCTCTTTCTTTCTCTCCCTTTGTCTCTCTCTTTCTTTTTTCTCTTTCTTTCCCTTTCTCTTTCTTTTTTCTTTTTCTCTCTTTTTCTTTCTTCTGTCTCTTTCTTTCTTTCTCTCCCTCTTTCTCTCCCTTTCTGTCTCTCTGTCTCTCTCTTTCTTTCTCTTTCTCTCTCTCTTTCTTTTTCTTTCTGCCTCTCTTTCTTTCCTTTTCCCTTTCTTTTTTCTCTTTTCTTTTCTTCTCTCTCTCTCTTTTTTTTAATTTGATTTATTTGCCGCCCTTCTCCGGAGACTCAGGGCGGCTTACAATGCACTAAGCAATAGCCTTCATCCTTTTTTGTATATTTATACAAAGTCAGCTTATTCCCCCCACAAACTGGGTCCTCAATTTACCTACCTTAGAAAGGATGGAAGGCTGAGTCAACCTTGAGCCTGGCGAGATTCGAACCTGCAGTAATTGCAGGCAGCTGGTCTTAATAACAGGGTGCTTTAGACCACTGTACTACCAAGGCTCTTGTCCCTTTCTTCCTCTCTCTTTTTCTCTTTCTCTCTCTTCCTCTGGCTTTCTTCTTTTTCTCTCCCTCTTTCTGTCTCTTCCTCTTTTTCTCTCCCATTTTCTCTCCCTTTTTCTTTCTCTCTCTTTCTCTCTCTCTCTCTCTCACACACACACATAAAAACTTGTTTTCCACACTGGATTCCTATACAAGGGACACAGGCATGGCCTATGAAGCTTAATCCAGGTTTATACTGTGAAACATACCGTGAACAGTGAGGTTAACGTTGATTTCTGCGACGAGATTGGCATCGTCGGGTGCTACGACCTCACACCGGTAGATCCCCTTGTCAGCTCGGGTGACGTTGTAAATGGTCAGGGACGTCCTGCTGCTGAGCTGGGCCCGGTTTGCCCATTCCCCTAAGGGTGGAGGAGAAGCAGAGGAGATGGGCAGCCTGAAGACCCCAGTAGACAGGCAGTCCTCGACTTACGACCACAATCGAACCCAACATTTCCACTGCTAAGGGAGACAGTTCTTCAGTGAGTTTTGCCCTGTTTTACGACCTCGTTTTGCCCCACTGTGAATCGCTGCGACTGTTAAGATAAGTCACACAATCGTTAAGTGAAATCTGATTTCCCCGTTGACTTCGCTCTTCGGAAGGTCACAAAAAAGGGACCCCGGGACTACGACCGTCAGAAATACAAACCAGTTGCCAATTTTGATCTCGTGACCACGCACGAGGCTGCAGTGGTGTGAAAAACGATCGTAAATCGCCTTTTTTTTTCAGGCCCGTCGTAACTTTGGATTGTCACTAAACAAATGGTGGCAAGTCTAGAACTACCTGTACTTTATTCAGTGATTGACTGAGTCAGCGTCTTCATTTCTAATACTCAGCAAAAACAACCCTCCGTGGTTTCTGGATGTCCCTAACAAAGCTCGGGTGATTTTTTAGGCAGGAGTGGAGAAGAAACTCAGTACCAGGTCCCCACCAGCATCCTGTTGTGGCCTGCCAGCGGCCAGCAGAGCTGGTGGCAGATTCAGACAGTGAGGAGGTTGGGGAGGAACATGGGCCAGTCCTGGAGTCTGGGGAAGGCTCTGATGAGGGCTCTGCATCAGAGGCAGAGAGGGGGCCAGGGCCATCGGACAGTTATCAGCTGCCTTCGGAGTCGGATATCACTGGGGCAGAAGAACAGCTGCAGCCTGTTCCTGTTGTGACCGAGGCCCATGTAGCGATTACCAAAAAATGCTTTGAAAAGCCTCTGACGATCCCAGCTGAGCTGCGCGATCATCAGAGGCTTTTTTTTTTCTTTTAAAAGCATTTTTTCATCAGAAGAGGTTGTAGAAAAAATGCTTTTGAAAGTAAAAAAAAAAAAAAAGACTCTGATGATCGTGTGGCTCAGCTGAGCATGGTGAGGGGGGAAGGGGCGCAGGGATTTTTGCTACCGGTTCTCCGAACCACCCGCCGCCATTGTTACCGGATCGGGTGATCTGGTCCGAACCAGGAGCATTTCACCCCTGAAATGAGGTCCTGATGCGCCAAAGAAAGACCCTCTCCAACAGCTTCCTACCTTGCACCTTGCCGTCATAATACACGTAGGTTGTGCCTTGACTGCCGATTTTCTTCCATTCGATTCGAGGGTTCGCTGTTTTGGTGGCAGTGATAATGCAGGACAGTTCAGCCTCTGCAAAGACACACACACAACAGACGTCACAAAGCGAAGGGGAGATAGGTGGCAGGTCAAGACAGAACAAGGTTGTGTCTTCCCGATGCAAGTGGATTTTTCAACCCCCGTGGCTTTCAGCCGTGGCTGTGGGCTGGTAAAAAGGGTGCCAAGCCAGACACCGGCTAGGATACGGTTGTCCTCTTTTGCTCTCCCCACACTTACGTCGAAATTCTTCCACCACCGGATTGATATTTTTAGAGATCAGGTCTATCGCCAGGACTCTGTAGCCTAGGAAGCAAACGAGAGGCAGGTTAAGAAACATGAAAGGCTTCTCAACGGTTAAACACATTTAAACTAAATCAGGTCAAGTTGGAACTAGGCTGGCCACGAGGCTCCATTTAATAGGAAATTAAGTGGAAAGTGTACCACCTGGTGATTGTTTTTGTCCTCACTAAATGTTCTTACTACAATTGGTGAGAACTGCATTGCTTCTGACAGGATATATGGCCATGGTGGCGCAGTAGTTAGAATGCAGCGCTGAAGACGATTTCCGCCGTTCGGCAGTTCGATGCCGTATCCCTCCCTCTCTGTTGAGAGAGGGCTGTTCAATATGGAATGGAATGGAATGGAATGGAATGGAATGGAATGGAATGGAATGGAATGGAATGGAATGGAATGGAATAGAATAGAATAGAATAGAATAGAATAGAATAGAATAGAATAGAATAGAATAGAATAGAATAGGACAAGGAAAGGAATGGAATGGAATGGAATGGAATGGAATGGAATGGAATGGAATAGAATAGAATAGAATAGAATAGAATAGAATAGAATAGAATAGAATAGAATAGGACAAGGAAAGGAAAGGAAAGGAAAGGAAAGGAATGGAATGGAATGGAATGGAATGGAATGGAATGGAATGGAATAGAATAGAATAGGACAAGGAATGAAATGGAATGGAATGGAATGGAATGGAATGGAATGGAATAGAATAGAATAGAATAGAATAGAATAGAATAGAATAGAATAGAATAGAATAGAATAGAATAGAATAGAATAGAATAGAATAGGACAAGGAAAGGAAAGGAAAGGAAAGGAAAGGAAAGGAAAGGAAAGGAAAGGAAAGGAATGGAATGGAATGGAATGGAATGGAATGGAATGGAATGGAATGGAATGGAATGGAATAGAATAGAATAGAATAGAATAGAATAGAATAGGACAAGGAATGGAATGGAATGGAATGGAATGGAATGGAATGGAATGGAATAGAATAGAATAGAATAGAATAGAATAGAATAGAATAGAATAGAATAGAATAGAATAGAATAGAATAGAATAGAATAGAATAGAATAGAATAGGACAAGGAAAGGAATGGAATGGAATGGAATGGAATGGAATGGAATGGAATGGAATGGAATGGAATGGAATGGAATTCTTTATTGGTCAAGTGTGATTGGACACACACGAAATTTGTCTCCGGTGCATAAGCTCTCAGTGTACATAAAAAATACATTCATCAAGAATCATAAGATACAACACTTAGTGATAGTCATAGGATACGAAATAAGCAATCAAAATCACACTATAATTCTTAAAGATACGAAGAAATAAGGTTATAGTCATAAGTAGGAGGAGATAAGTAATAGGAAGGATGAGAAGATGAATAGTAATACAGTTTTAGTAAATAGTTTGACAGTGTTGTAGGAATTAGTTGTTTAGCAGAGTGACAGCATGCGGGGAAAAAAACTTTCCTTGTGTCTAGTTGTTTGGATAATTTGGACATGGCCTCTTGGACCCCTCTTTCAGACCAGCGATCCTCTCTGTCCAAAATATGGACTTTGTCGCCTTGCAAAAAGAGTGGCCTGTCTTTTAAACAATGGTTTCTGCAGGATGAGCCAGCCCTTCGACGATCTTCTAAAATTAGATAACCTGCGAGTTTCGTCCCGTCCGCCCCCCAACTCGACTGCCAGAGGTGCCACTGTTAATCAGGATAATCGTCAGGGTGTAACCCCGGCTGTCTGGAGGCACGCAGGTAACAACGCCGGTAAACAGCCTGAGTTACACTCTTGCGGCTGCAGCTTTTTTTAAGCCAAAAGAAGAAGATCAGCAATTTGCATTGTCTTAATTTTTTTTTTTTTTTCATTAGCCTCTTTCTCGTGGCAAAGTCCTCATTCTCCTGCCCGCCTTCCTTGCTCCCCCCACCCTTCCCTAGCTCTGACGGAGCTGCTGGCAGAAGCCAGGAAAGACGGAGCAGATGGCAAAGATTAGGGACAGGAAATTCTACCATCGGAACAGACAAAGGGTTTTTTCTGCGTGTTTCCCTGTGTTTGTGTGCAATTCGATGTGAACATGTCATTTTTCTGCTCTTTCTTTGGGATATGCTCTGGACGGAATGGGACAACTTGCTACAGCCAACTCTCGACGGACAACTCAACAACAGTCAACTGGCCGTAGGACAATCGATCAATTCAAATTAATCATTTAAAATAAATTTTAAAAATTGTTTTAATTTTTTGTCGTTCAGATTTCCCTTTGTCCCTCCTTTGGCATCCTTTCTTTAATTATTCTATCCCACCCTTTCTTTAATATCAGTGTAACTCTTTTCCCGCAGGGAGCTGGCTGTGGTGAATTGACCCTTGTGAGTTGATCGTGGCGAATTGGCAATGGTGAGTTGGCCATGTTGAATTGACTCTTGTGAGTTGACCGTGTCGAATTGACTCTTGTGAGTTGGCCATGGTGAATTGACTATTGAGAGTTGGCCATGGCAAATTGACCGTTGAGAGTTGGCCATGACGAGTTGGCCATAGCAAATTGACTGTTGTCGAGTTGGCCATGGTGAATTGACAATTGTGAGTTGGCCATGGTGAATTGACTATTGAGAGTTGGCCATGGTGAATTGACTCTTGTGAGTTGGCCATGGTGAATTGACTCTTGTGAGTTGGCCATGGTGAATTGACTCTTCTGAGTTGGTCATGATGAACTGGCCATTGTGAGTTGGCCGTGTCTAATTGACCATTGAGAGTTGGCCATGACAAGTTGGCCATAGCAAATTGACTGTTGTCGATCGAGTTGGCCATGTTGAATTGACTCTTGTGAGTTGGCCATGGCGAATTGACTCTTCTGTGTTGTACATGATGAACTGGCCGTTGTGAGTTGGCCGTGTCTAATTGACCATTGAGAGTTGGCCATGATGAGTTGGTCATGGCAAATTGACTGTTGTCGAGTTGGCCATGTTGATTTGACTCTTGTGAGTTGGCCATGGCGAATTGTCATAGACCCACGCTGGAGCGTTCAGCCCGAGAGGTGGAATCCAGAGGACAATATCTCTTTTCTTACCTACATACCCATCCTCACCAACATGTACAGGTAGCCCTCGACTTACAACATTTCATTTTGCGACCGTTCAAAATTACTCCTGCACTGGAAAAAGTGACTTACGACCACTTTTCACACTTACGACCTTTGCAGCATCCCCTCCACGGTCTTGCGATCGAAACTCAAGACGCTTGGCAACTGACTGGCATTTGTGACGGTTGCATTGTCTCCGGGGTCATGAGATTTACCATTTGTGACCTTTTGACGAGCAAAGTCAATGGGGGAAAGCCCATTGGAGAGAAGAAGGCGACAAATGTGGAAAACATTGTAAGTGAAGAAAATTAAAAATAAAGGGACGATAAAGATCATGATAATAAAGGATGGGGAAAATGGGGAATGCATATAGTAGAAAGTAAGAGGAACGAAACTGATATGTAAAAAGAAACGTATCATGTGTTTGTGTTTTGTATGTTGTGTTGTGTTGCTGTTGTAAAATCAATAAAAATCAATAAATAAAAAATACTCCTTGACATACAACCGTAACTGAGCCAAGAGTTTGGTCATAAATTGTGATAGTTGTAAAGCAGGTCACCCTATGGTTGGATGCAATTTTACGGGTTTTTTTTTTTTTGCATCAATCACTTTTTTCGCCCCCTGTGCTATTCTAACTTCAAACGGCCACTAAACAAACAGTCGTAAGTCTAAGGTTACCTCTATAGGGGTGAACTTGAATCTATTTCTGGCTTCCCTGAACTGGGAAAGGATCCAAAAGGTGCTATTTGTGTATGATTTGACTCCGAAGGGTCAAAAGAATTGGAAGTTTTAACTGGCACCTTCCAGGGCTAATATAAATCCTCCAACATGCCAAAATGCAAGAAAGGAAGAACTTTTGGTCCAAGAACAATAATTGTCAGCGTTTAGGAACTTCGAACTGCATTCCAAGGAATCATGAAAAGGAACTACTGCGGTCTATATTTTTTAGCCAGCAACCTTCACTTCACCTGGTAGTCTCCTTACTTCTCCATTACTACAGGAAGTCCTCGACTTACGGCCACAATTGTGCCCGACTTTTCTAAGCGTTGCTAAGCGAGACAGTTGTTGAGTGAGTTTTGCTCAATCTTTGAGAGATTTTATGACCTTTCTTTCCCCAGAAAGGAAAGCATTTCACCGGGTGAGATGCTCCCGGTTCAGACCGATCCGGTAGCGATGGTGGCGGGTGGTTTGGAGAACTGGTAGCAAAAATCCTTGCCCCCCCCCCCCAACATGCCCAACTGAGCCGCACGATCATCAGAGGCTTTTTTTTTTTACTTTTAAAAGCATTTTTTCTACAACTTCGTCTGCCGAAAAAATGCTTTGAAAAGTTAAAAAAAAAAAAGTTGGCCACACCCACCCAGTTACATTACCCCACCACCGCCACCAAGCCATACCCACAGAACCGGTAGTAACAAATTTTACATTTCACCCCTGCCCAGGTTGCTAAGTGAATCACTGCGGGTTAAGTTATTATTCATTTAGGAAATGTGCCGTACTTTTCGGAGTATAAGACACACTTTTCCCGCCCCCTAAAAGAGGGTGGAAATGTTGGTGCGTCTTATACACCAAATACAGCCATTTTTGGCCTCCCAAAACTTAGCAAAAACTGGGCCTGCAGAGGGTTTGGGAGGCCTGCAGAGTGCTCCTGCGGGGTTCTATTTCTCTCTGTGGGCACAATGAGAATTTATCTGCTGGATAAAATTCCGCACTGGCGACTGGAAAGGCATCCGGCCATTCAAACATTCTTCTAGCTCCATTCAGTTGCCCAGACTCCACCCTGCAAGGGATTATGGGGTCCTTAAAAGAAGAAGATGATTGATAGCTTTTTCATATTACTATGGGAAAACCAAAAAAGCTGTGATTTGATGCTAATGCCTTATTCTACTGCAACAGAGAGAGTTGGAGGTCAATGCTTCTTTTTCTTTCCTTTTCCCTACTTTTCCTCACTTCTCTTTCCCATTTTCCTCCTCGCTACTCTTTTATTTACTTTTGTATTTTGCATTTTAGAATACTTAATAACCAAGGGTGGGCTTCAGATCCTTTAGCAACCGGTTCATTGCCCGTTGCTGGGTGGGTGTGGCCATGGTTGGTGTGGCCTAGTCAGCCACCTGCACCACGGAGGGAGGCCTCTTTTTCGCCCTCCCCAGGCTCCAGAGGCTTTCCTTGACCCTCCGGGAGGCCCAAAACAACTTCCCCAGGCTCCCAGAGGCCCTCCAGAGGCCGGAACCAGGCCTGTTTCCGGACTTCTGGGAGGCCCCTTTTTCGTCTTCCCCCGTCTCCAGAGGCTTTTTTTGAGCCTCCGGGAGGGGAAAAACAGCTTCCCATGGGCTCTGGAGGCCCTCCGGAGGCTGGAAACATGCCTGTTTCCAGACTTCCGGAACCTCTAGTAGGCCCGTATTTTGCCCTCCGTGTGGCCCCTGCACTTATCTGAAATGATGAATGGGCCGTGTGGAGACTCCTGGGAGGGGCAAGGCAGGGTGGCAGGGGCGGAGTGGGTGTGGCCAGCCAGGGGTGGCATTTGGGGGTTCACCAAACCCCAGCGATCCTTGGCTAGAGGATCAGCCAAACCCTGCCGAACCCCTAGTTGGGTAAAAGATTTAGAAACAGATATTACAGAACAGGAATGGATTTTGAATTGGAATAGTAGAATAATGAGGACCTTATCAATAAGAATAAAAGAGCATAGTTATAAAGTTATCTGGAAATGGTACCTGTTCCCAATAAGATTATATAAAATGAATAAAAATGCTGGCAAGTTATGTTGGAGATGTAAAGTGGAGAATGGGACATATGAACACATGTGGTATGGATGTCGTAAAGTGAAGAATTTTTGGTTAGGAATAGAAGAAGAATCTAGTAAAATAATTAAAAAGAAGGTAAAGTTGGGAGTGGATATCATCCTCATATTGAAGTTGAATGACAAGGTGTTAACAATTGATGAAAGAGAGCTTGTAAGGATATTGGTCATTATAGGACGAATTGTGATTGCAAGATACTGGAAATTGAGTATTGAATACACAATAAATGAGTGGTTCAGAGAAGTTTGGAAAATTGCTCTTAATGATAAGTTAACGTGTGATACTAAGAGCCTTGGTGGCGCAGCAGACTAAAGCATTGTTAAGTAACACCAGCTGCCTGCAATTACTGCAAGTTCAAATCTCACCAGGCTCAAGGTTGACTCAGCCTTCCATCCTTCCGAGGTAGGTAAAATGAGGACCCAGATTGTGGGGGCAATAAGATGACTTTGTAGAAAAAAAGAACACCGCTTTGGGGGGGGGGCAAAAGCCTTACTAAGCAAAAGAATGAAGGCTATTGCTTAACGCATTGTAAGCCGGCCTGAGTCTCCGGAGAAGGGCGGCATATAAATCAAACCAATAAATAAATAAATAAATAAATAATATAAAATTCAAAAAAGGACTATTGAAAGAAAATATATTTTGGAGGATATGGCAACCATTTGTGGACTACGCAATCGGGAACTTGGAAGAAATAATGCCAGTGCCAATGCAAAGAGAATTTTGGAAGACCTGAAGACGAAGAAAAAATTCCTCCGCTTCTCCCTATTTTGTATTATACACTGGGTGTGGTTTTGTGTTTTGTGTTTTGTGTTTTGTCTTTAATTAAAATTTAATAAAAAAAAATAAAAAAAAAATAACTTAATTTAAAAAGTTTTTTGTTTTTTAAAAGAGCCTGAGGCTAGAAGAAAATGTAAGCCAAAAGATGGAAAGCTGAAAAGAACTTGATTTATTTTCCTCCCTCCTTGGCCGAAATTCTTCGTTAAAACCTCGCCCTGGGCTGGAGTGCATTCTTTGGCCGAACCAAAGGAACAAAGGAAGATTAAGCCATTCCTAGATATTTTTTTCCTGGATGGACAGGGGGATAAAAAGAAAAACAGCATATTCGTGCCAAAAATAAATATATCGCCCCCCCCAAAAGAATCAGCAATGGGGTTGAGAGAGAGAGAGAGAGAGAAGCAAAACGAGGTGTGGTTGTTTCGACATTCTTAAGAGGGAAGTAAAAATAAAATCCCAGTTCCCGCACCCTGAAATAACTTCAGAAGATGTAAGCATTTCTTATCGGAGAGGCTGTCCATCCTCCTTTCCTTAAAATAGCAAAATAATAGTCCGGTGACTGGGGGTTTTTTTGGCAGGGGAAAAGTTAAAAACAGTCTCCCCTAAAGCAGGAATCAAACCCCCGAAGCATTCAGCTAAGAAGGCAAATTATTCTCATCCTGGAGCCATTTCTTTTCTCCGCCTCTATTTTTAGACAGCTATTCCCCCGCACCCAAAAAAAAAAAAAAAAATGTGACAAAGATTCCCTCCGATAGATCTGCGTTCCAGGACTTGGTTCCCAGCTCGGGGTCCTTCTGGATCCTGGACATCACACCGAGCCATCATTGAAATAGTAAAAGACACAAGGCTAACTACATTGCAAAACTCCCTGGAGCATCTCAATCACAAAACTCCAGAACCAGGGGTGGGCTGCTGGGGGTTCGCAGGGGTTCGGAAGAACCTTTAGCTAAGATTCTGTGCAGTTCGGAGAATCCCCAAATCCCACTCCTGGCTGGCCCTGCCCACCCCTCCCAGGAGTCCCCACGCAACCCATTTTGGATTCAGGTAAGTGCAGGACACGCGTGGAGGCTTGGGGAGGGTGAAAAACAGGCTTACCGGAAGTTCAGGAAGGCTGGAAACGGCCCCATTTCTGGCCTCCAGAGGGCCTCCGGAGCCTGGGGAGGCCGTTTTTTGCCCTCCCGAAGGCTCGAGGAAAGCCTCTGGAGCCCGGGGAGGGCAAAAACACCCCCCACACACACACACCGTGGTGCAGGAGGCAGACTAGGCCACACCTACTATGGCCACACCCACCCAGCAACCGGGCAGAGAACCCCTTGCCAAAATTTTTGAAGCCCACCCCTCCACCCCAAAAAATTTGGCATCCCAATTTTGGATTAAAACTCCAATCAAAATCTTCTCCAAGTCGCGCGCTGTTCCTGCTTTTCTTGACATTAATATAGACCAGGGGTCTCCAACCGTGGCAACTTTAAGACTTGTGGACTTCAACTCCCAGAATTCCTCAACCAGGAATTGGCTAAGGAATTCTGGGAATTGAAGTCCACAAGTCTTAAAGTGGCCATCGTTGGAAACCCCTGATATAGACCAGGGTTGCTACTGCCTTTTCTTCAGAATATGGTAGTGGGTAGTCCACCATTTCAGAAATACCTGGAGATCTCCCACCTAAAAGAGAGAATGCAGGTGGGCCTCGACTACAACTGTTCCTTTTAGTGACCGTTTGACGTTAAAACACGGGAAAAAAAATAACATGACCGTTTTATCACACTCATGAGGGTTGCAGCCTCCCAAGGGTTATGCGTTTAAAATCCAGGGGCTTGGCCACCGACTCAGATTTATGACGGCTGCATTGTCCCGGGGTCGCGTGATCCCCTTTTGCGACCTTCGTGATTCATTTAACAACCGTGTAGCTAAGTTAAATGCTGTCGATTTGCTTAACAGCCCTGAGGCTCATTGAACTGCAGTGATTCATTTAACAACCGTGTGGCTAACTGAACTGTTGTGATTCGTTTAACAACCGCGTGGCTAACTCCAACTGCTGTAATTCGCTGGTCGTAAAACGAGGGAAAAACTCCCTTAACAATTGCCTCGCTTAGCAACAGAAATGTTCGGGTTCAATTGTGGTTGTAAATCGAGGACTTCTTGTAATATGGTTGAGTTTCCCATCACAGTTAGGAACCCCGAGATGTTCGATCAAGCAGTGGCAAATTCGAAACATCCCCGCGGGTTCCTGGTGGGTACAAAGGCAGGGTGCGTTTCCATTGACATTGGCATTCTGCTGCCCAACATCAACATCCGACCACGATCCGAACGAGTGCATTAAAACTCGGTTAAAAATAGACGAAAGCAATACAGTCAATAGGCTCACAGCCACACTAAAAACGACCCCCGAGACAGAAGGCCCTCACTTAAGCCTTGCTCTCCGCCCCATCTAATCTTCCTAATCAGGGTCACCGCCAAGAATGTTCCACCCTCTACGTCGACCAGCTTCCAATCTCAGCGTCGGCTCTCGGCCAGCTCCAGCAATTGATTGAACAGGCTTTCAAACCTTTCTGAAATACATCCAAAAGATCCTCGCGGCCAAAAGGACGAATTCGGCCCCAGTTTTGAAAAGCCGAAGCGCTGAAGGACGCAAGAACAATTACAAAAAAAAAGAAAAAGAAAGAAAAGAACAAGAAGCAGATGGAAAAGCAATACAGAACAATGCTGGAAGGGACCTGAGAGGTCTTCTAGTCCAACCCCCTGCTCAATCAGGAGACCCTAGACCAGTGATGGCTAACCTTTTCCGGACCGAGTGGCTGAAGCGCACACGCATGGGTGCAAATGCTCGTGTGGCCGACCCCCAAAACGCAATGTGCGCACGGCCCCTGTGCATGCACCCTGCCCCGCCCCCCTGCACAGGGGTGCACGGTCCCCCATGCATGCGTGGCAGGGACCTGAAGACCAGCTGGCCGGCAGGAGGCGCGCGCATTCGCAGCGGAGCTGAACTGTGGCGACGGCTCACGTGCCATCAGAGAGGGTACTGCGTGCCACTTCTGCCCTGCGTGCCAGAGGTTCGCCATCCCGGCCCTATACTTCCAGTGATGGGGAAGGAAGGAAGGAAGGAAGGAAGGAAGGAAGGAAGGAAGGAAGGTGGGTGGGAGGGAGGAAAGAAGGAGGGAAGGTGGGAGAAAGAGAAGAAGGGAGGGAGAGAGGGAGGGAGGAAGGAAGGTGGGAGAGAAGAAGGAAGGAAGGAGGGAAGGTGGGAGGGAAGGAAGGTAGGATGGAAGGAAGGTAGGTAGGTAGGTGGGAGAGAAGAAGGAAGGAAGGAGAGAAGGTGGGAGGGAAGAAGGGAGTGAGGGAGGAAGGAAGGAAGGAAGGTGGGAGAGAAGAAGGAAGGAAGGAGGGAAGGTGGGAGGGAGGGAAGAAGGAAGGAAGGAAGGATGGAAGGAAGAAAGGAAGGTAGGTGGGAGGGAAGAAGAAGGAGGGAAGGTGGGAGGGAGGGAGGGAAGAAGGAAGGAAGGAAGGATGGAAAGGATGTGGGAGAGAAGAAGGAAGGAAGGAGAGAAAGTGGGAGGGGGAGACAAGAAGGAAGAAAGTAGGGAAGGTGGGAGGGAGGGAAGAAGGAAGGAAGGAAGGTGGGAGAGAAGGAAGGAAGGCGGGAAGGTGGGAGGGAGGGAGGGAAGAAGGAAGGAAGGAAGGTGGGAGAGAAGAAGGAAGGAGGGAAGGTGGGAGGGAGGGAGGGAAGAAGGAAGGAAGGAAGGAAGGATGGAAAGGATGTGGGAGAGAAGAAGGAAGGAAGGAGAGAAAGTGGGAGGGGGAGACAAGAAGGAAGAAAGTAGGGAAGGTGGGAGGGAGGGAAGAAGGAAGGAAGGAAGGAAGGAAGGAAGGAAGGAAGGAAGGAAGGAAGGAAGGTTGGTGGGAGAGAAGAAAGAAGGAAGGAGGGAAGGTGGGAGGGAGGGAGGAAGGGGTGAGGGGGAAGGAAAACAAATTTAGGAAGAGGGAAACAAACAAACATAAGGTCAGGTTGAACCTCATTTTTCTTTTTCCAGAGACACAGCATATCTGAACTCAGTTGACCTTGGGAAAACTCTCTTATATTTTTATTTTTTTTAAATTATCCCACGACGTTATTATAATACATTATATAATATTATATTTTTATCCGCCCTTTTAAAAAAACAAAAAAAAACCTATCTAACTCAAGACGTCCAGCATACCTAACCCTCCTTCCTGCCTCCCATTTTCAATGCAACCCCGAAGCAAACGGACTAACCAGGGCAAGTGAATATCCCCTTCCACCCATGAGGGACTGGACAGCTGGACATTCGGACCGACACCCAATCCCTGAGCCCATCCTCTTTCTTTTCATGCTGTCAACTTCTGAACCCTCCTGCCCTGGGAAGCCTCTTGCCAGAGGCCATTGGCAAGGAAAGCTCAATCCCATTACAGACGGGGAGCTTAAGCAACCTGACCTCCCCTTAAGGTAAATCCCGATCACTCCCAACCCAATCGGAGCTTGCTCAGAATAACGACTCGGTGGCTCCAATTCACCCCGAGTAAACCTGGTGTAAAACTAAACCCACTCCGGCCGATTTCTTGATTCTCAGCTTTCCGGTTTTTTTATATTAAAAAGGAAGGCAAATAAAACTTTGACAAAGTTTTATATACCTTCCTCTGGGCCTGTCGTGTGTCGAATGCAACGAATTCTCCCGGGGCTACTTTAAAAGAAATGTTTTGATTTTGATTTGTGTTTGGTAATGCCTTGGTTAGGTAAGGCCACGCTTGGAATACTGCATCCAGTTTTGATCGCCACGATGTAAAAAAGATGTGGAGACTCTAGAAAAAGTGCAGGGAAGAGCAACCAAGATGATTAGGGGACTGGAGGCGAAAACAGATGAAGAATGGTTGCAGGAACTGGGTATGTCTAGTTTGATGAAAAGAAGGACCAGGGGAGACATGATAGCAGTGTTCCAATATCTCAGGGGCTGCCACAAAGAAGAGGGAGTCAAGCTATTCTCCAAAATACTTGAGGGTAAAACAGGAAGCAATGGATGGAAACTAATCCAGGAGAGAAGCAACCTAGAACTAAGGAAGAATTTCCTGGCAGTGAGAACAATTAATCAGTGGAACAACTTGCCTCCAGAAGTTGTGAATGCTCCAACACTGGAAGTTTTTAAGAAGGGATTGGACAACCATCTGTCTGAAATGGTACAGGGTTTCCTGACTAAGCAGGGGGTTAGACTAGAAGACCTCTAAGGCCCCTTCCAACTCTGTTTTCCTTCCTTCCTTCCTTCCTTCCTTCCTTCCTTCCTCCTTCCCTCCCCCTCCTTCCTTCCTTCCCTCCCTCCTTCCTTCCCTCGCTCCTTCCTTCCTTCCCTCCCCCTTCCTTCCTTCCCTCCCTCCTTCCTTCCCTCGCTCTTTCTTTCCTTCCTTCCTCCCTCACTCCTTCCTTCCCTCCCTCGCTCCTTCCTTCCTTCCCTCCCTCCCTTCCTTCCTTCTCTCCTTCCCTCCCTCCCTTCTTCCTTCCTTCTCTCCTTCCTTCCCCCCTTCCTTCCCTTGCTCCTTCCTTTCTTCCTTCCCTCCCTCCCTCCTTCCTTCCTTCCTTCCCTGCCTCCCCATCACTGTAAGTTTTTAAGAAGAGATTGGAGAACCATTTGTCTGAAATGGTGGGGTCTCCTGCTTGAGCAGGGGGTTGGACTAGAAGACCTCTAAGATCCCTTCCAGCTTTGTTATTCTGTGTTGTTTTTCCATCTGCTTTCCCACCCCCCTCTTTTCTTTTTTTTCTTTTTTTCTTTTTCTCTTTTTTGTAATTGTTCTTGCAGTGAGTGGCTGATATTTAGCACAAAGACAGGCTGTGCACTGAATATTTATTCCGACTGCACATATTCAGGAGCGGGCTAAAAGGAGAAGGGTTGTGTTGCAGAAAGACCGAAAAGCCATTTAATGAATTAGGCCCTAAAGAAACTCAAGAGTTTAAGCTGACTTTGGAGAGTCCTTGTTGTGGGAACCTCTAATCACAGTCAGCTGAAAAAGCACATTATTGTGCTTTTTGCTGGACTCACTGCCAAGGTCTGGCAAGGCAAGACATATGTTCTGAAGCCCGATTGGCTGCGGCAATCAAACCCCGCCTTCCCGTGGAAGCCTGGCCAACAGGGAGGGGATTTGTGACATCACGAAGCCTTGCCAATACTTGCCAAGAACAAGGAATCATGGGATAGATACTAAGGCATTGTTGAAATCAGCGGCCTTTTAAACTTTCTGCTCTTCTCGTCCCACTTTTAAAAATGTTGGAGCTTTGGCTTCCGTAGGGGTATATTGATCCACAATTACCGTCTTCAGAAATAAAACCGGTGCATTCACGGAATATATAGATCGATTGAATCATAAAAAAAAAATAAAAAAAAATAACCAAACTAAACCCCTTAGATATTAGCACAGATAAAAGACAGCTGATAAAAAAAAAGTTATGCATTTGCTTGAGAAAAATAAATAAAAAGGAGAAGATCCTTTTTTTAAAAAAAACTTTTTCCTCCCCGCAAATATATTTAGCAAGTATCTGACCGATTATTTTGATTTTGCAGATCTCTTTTGAGACTGAGTCCTCCAATCAAAAATGCTGCTTTTGATAGTGACTTGAGTCCAATTCATTGGCTGCCAATAAGAAAATCTGGATGGGGTTGAGCACTGACCTTTGATAAGATTTCTGCATGAATGCTTCATACCGGTCATCCTCAATTTATAACTGTTAAAAATTGGGGGTTACTGCTTAAAAGAGGATTTATGACCCGGATCCAATCCGGATGGTAGCGCTGCCACCTGTAGTCACATGACTGGTCTTCGGATGCTTGGCACCTGGGACTGCAGTTACACCTATTAGTAGCCTTCTGTTGTGGCTCCGTTGCCTGAGCCTGGGCTATCGACAGATGCAGACTCTGAGAGTGAGGGAGAGGAGTTGGCAAGGCCTCCCTCTCCAGGACCCTCCTCTCTGGCAATGCCTCCGGAGGACACCGAAGGCCAAGAGATAGACCCAGAGCCAAGCACATCCCCGCAGCCACAGGTGGACAGCGACGAAGGAGATAAGTGCTGGCTGGATCCTCGACAGCGGTACAGGGAGAAGCGTGCGCAGCAGAGGGGAAGGCGTGCCAGAGATTAGCTGAGTCACTGGACCACACCCCACAGGGTATAAATGTGGGTGTGATGGCCGGTTCAGTTTGTGACGAGCAAAAACTAGAAATAATCCATGATCTCTGCATTACTGGACTTCTGTCTGCCTTGTCGGACTGCATTTGGACTAATCCTTGTATTGCTGAAACTTTGCCTGCTTTATCGGAATGCTTGCAGTCTAATCTTTGTTTTGTGTGAGTAAAGTCTGAATTGGCAGCTAGCCACTGGGTTGCTGCCAGCTTTATCTTCAAAGACTTTGTCGTGTGGATTATTAACTCCGGGCCGTCTGTGGGAGTGCGTGTGTGGGACGGGGACAGAACACATCCCATGGTGATGACGGGACCACCTTTTAGGACGATTTTGCAGAAAACAGGCCTTTAGTTCTGGGTTTTTTGACCAAACTGCACCATAGCAAACAATGGGTTTACTCACTTCACAATCCTGGTGCTCACACTTACGACTGCCACGTTCATTTAAAGACCACCACCACAAAAAAAAAAAAAAGCGAGACCCAATCATTTTACAAGCATTGCGATTTATGACCGGAAGTGCTATTCAGCCAGTACTATCTGGTTTTGTGTGAACTGGTACTGGAGTCTGCGGGAAGCTCCGCCCACCCGCCCGGACATCATCACATCCATTTTTGATGCTCTACGCATGCGCAAGCTTCAATTTGCGAACCGGTAGCAAAGGTAGGTGAATACCACTCCTGCTTATGACCCTAATGGGCTGACTCCATTACGGTCCTAACCTGGGGACTGTCTGTAATACACATGCTCCCCTCTCTTCCCAGCTAGTCACAAGGACAAGAACCACAAGTGAGCAGAGATGTTGTGGTCCGCCAGCAGCCTGTGGAGCTGGCAGCGGAGTTGGACAGCGATGAGGCTGAGGAAGAACATGGGCCAGTCCTGGAGGCTGGGGAAGGCCCAGATGAGGGCTCTGCGGCAGAGATGGGGCCAGGGCCATCGGGGAGTGACGTGCGGACTCCAGAGCCTCTAGAGACTGATAATAGTGAGGCAGAGGAATAGGAGGAGCCTGTTCCTAATGCACACATGAGAAGAGCTGCCAGAAGGCAAAAGCAGCTCAGGCAAAGAGGACAACTCAGGAGTAGGGCCAAGAGATGATTGCCCCCTCCCATAAGGCTTAAAACAGACCAGCAACGGTGTTTGGGCTTTGCCAGAAAACAATGTTGGTAGCTTCGTCTTCTTCTTCGTCTACATCTTGCATTTATTTTTGTATCTGTGAATTCTGAACGTTTGCCAAGAAAGGCCTTTGCCTAATTGGACCAAGGTTTGAGACAGGACTGAGGAATTTGTGTTGGGAGGAATTTGCTTTAATTTAGTTGAACGACGCTGGGAATGAAGTAATTCTCAGCTGTTCAAATAAAGTTTGTTTGTTTCTTCACGGACTGATTTTCCTACTACTTACTTAGGCCTGGGTCACAACAAGACGTGACATCGGAGCTGAATGGAGATCAAGCAAACTCTGGGGACGAGCCACACGGCATGTGCTCAGGAAGAGGCAACAGAAGCATTGTTAGGGGAATGGGAATTGTCCCCCCAAAATCTTTTGAGGGGACTTCAAAGGACTTCTCCCTTCCCTTTCCCCCCTCCTAGAAGAGGGGATTAAAAAAAAAAAAGCCTATTAAATCACCCAGAAAAATACGGCACACTTCACTTAATCCTCCAAGGAAAGATTGAAGGCAGGGATGGTATTCACTTACCTTCCCTACCGGTTTGCAAATATTTGTGCTCCGCTCGCATGTACCAACTTCCACGCATGCGCAAGGCCTCAAAAATGGGACATCATGATGTCCGCGCGGGTGGACGAG
Organism: Arizona elegans; assembly: GCA_022577455.1. NCBI lineage: Eukaryota > Metazoa > Chordata > Lepidosauria > Squamata > Colubridae > Arizona > Arizona elegans. The sequence continues at coordinate 20,498,912 of JAKOOJ010000013.1, read as the reverse complement.
GCATCCCGTGGTCGCCTCTACCGGATGTAACCAGGTGAATACCACCACTGATTGAAGGCAAATGAGGTCCAGGCAGGAGAAGAACATCAGGGCTTAAAAATCTGAGGGATTGACTGGTTTGGACAAAACTCAGTCAGCAGCCCTTTTTGGTGCGGCTGTTGATAAAAATGGGATCGGCAATATGATCGGCAACGTCCGATGACGGTTAGGGCACAAGAAGAAGAAGATTAAATCTCCTGGGGAAATTTAAACAAGGGACCTCCCCCAAGTCTCGAAGATGAAAGAATCTCCACAGGGAGAAGTGAGGACAAATCCTCAAATGCGTGCATGAAGTTCAAAGCCACCTGCCCACCTAAGAATCGCCCCGGGGGCGGGGAGTTGAGGTGGAGGAAATTCACCTCCCCAAAGCCTCCCTCCAGGCAGGATCTCTGCAAACTGCTTCCTCAGCAGCTACGTGAAATAATAATAATAATACAATCATAATAATAATACCTTTCTCGGTGTGGCTTTCTCGGGTTTTATTCTGTGAGATCATCCCTTTCTGGAGATAAACAAGAGTTCTCTGGAAGGGTGCATTATGGAGATTTAGTACCCCATGGGGTTCGGCGGGCACACCGTTCAAAGACATTCAAACCGCCGCTAAGCGAGGACTAGCCGTACCCTTTAAATGGTTTGGCTGGAGAGCAGAGGAGCATCTGGACAATCATCTCTGCTTTTTGTCTTACCGCAGAGGTTACCGCAGAGGTCTTCACAACCTGTGAACGGGTGACAACCTGACAACGTGTAGACCTCCTGGCTGGAGTTGAAGACCTGCGGACGTCAACTCCAGCCAGCTATGCTGCGGAAACCTGGGAGTTGAAGTCCACAAGTCTTAAAGTTGCCAAGGTTGGAGACAAGAGTGGGCCAAGGTGAACCTCAATCCTGTAGACCAGGGGTGTCAAACTTGATTTCATTGAGGTTGTGTTTGATGTCGGGGGGCCAGGGTGGGTGTGGCCAGGGTTGGCGTGGCCAGCTCGATGTCACTCATGATGGAGGCACCTGTGGTGGCCAAGGGCTAAGGCAGGACTTCCCTCAGTCCCTCCCTCACTCTCATTATAATCTCCTTCCTTCCTTCCTTCCTTCCTTCCTTCCTTCCTTCCTTCCTTCCTTCTCCTTTCTTCTTCCTTCCCCTTTCCTTATTTTTCCTTCCTTGCACTCTTCCCATCTTTCGTTCTTCTTCTTTGTCTTTCCTCTTCCCCTTTCTCCTTTCCTGTCCCTTCTTGCATGCTCAGATGCAAAAGGGGAAACATTTCTCTTTTTGTTCTGAGTTTGTTTTGCCAGCAAAAACAGGGCCACGCGTGCCTCCCCGAGCTCTGTATTGGCTGGCAACAGGGTGCAGGAGACCGTCGCGGCCGAAAACAGGGCCTCGAGCTCTGTTTTGGCTGGCAGAGGGTTGCAGGAGACCATTGAGACTGAAAACGAGCCTGGGATGGCTGCGCGTGGCCCTCCCGAGCTCAGTTTTGGCTGGCAGAGGCACCGCGGACTGGTCTTTTGCTATTTCCGGGGGGCGGGCGTGGGCCAGATTGCCGTGGGCCAGATCTAAGCACTTCGCGGACTTAGACCCTCGTAGACATTCATGGTCTTTCCAGCGCGAATTCGCCTTTGCATCTTCTTGACGGAGAGAAAGCTGCTTTTCCAAACTTTTTGCTTCTCACCTGACGCTTCCGAGGGGTACGAGCAACTGCTGAGTTTTTGCTCAGCTGCCTGCGTCGTCGAGCAAGCATTTTTCTCCCTTTGTAATTATCTTCAGCCCAAACAGTGGCATATGTTCTTAAAACAACTCTCTGGGATCAACACCTCAGTCTTCCTAAGGTGAAGGACCCAATTACCAACTTTTTCCCAGGCTAATCTCTCTCCGAAATCTACGGACGCAGCAACAATTTGTTTTCAAATACCTGCTCAGCCTCCAGGCCAGAAGCTTTGAAGAAGAAAAGAAAACAAGGTTTGCGCCACCAACAATCCATCACAATCAGCCATTTTTTGCATCAACGGACGGTTGATATGCAGAGATTAAGAATGTAAGAAACTGCCTTTGCCGGTTCAGGCCACCCACAGCATCTAAAGAGGGGGAACCCCATTTTCTGTTTCCCTCTTGGAACCCCCCCAGGCACCCCGATGTGGAAACAACTTCCCGACAGGCGATTTCCCCTTAGAGCATCAGCCCCTTGCAGGTAGAGTGCTCCTGCATTTGGAAGTTCTACTCCCTCCGAGCAGAACTGCCCCCCCCCCAAAAAAGGAGCGTCAAAAGAGAAATGTTTCCCAAAATCCTTTGGATCTGGAGGAAAACAGCGGGGAGATAATAATTATCTGGTTCTGGAGAAGGTTTGCCGGAGATAAAAATAGGCACCGCCGGCTTGCTAGCGTGAGGGGGGTGGGGGGAGAGAGTTTATTATGAAATGCTAATTTTAACTGTGGTTTGAGCTGACCAATTTTATTTTCTTCTTCTTCTGTCAGGCAAAATCCTGTCTTCTGCTTGGCAGCGAAACCTGTGCTGTTTCATCCAAAGTAGGGCTTCTCCAAGAATGAGATCCTACCCGGGGGGTCACAAAAAGCTGAGGAAGGCTTATTATTTTTGTTTTCTATCGGATCCGGTTTGCAAATTAAAGAAGGAGTAGTGCCAATTCAAACTTTCTTCATTATTTTGCCTACGGTGGGAAGCGTTTGCATGGCAAAGTGTGGGAGCCCCTGTGCAAAAAAATACGGACTAAAATTTAATCCCCAACAACAGCAGATCTCTTGCTTGCTCATCTAAATCAGGGATGTCAAACTCAAGGGCCGGATCCAGTCCACGGGTTGCTTAAAACTGGTCTGCGGGGCCGACCTGGAAATAGCAAAGGACTGGCCCCCACACCCCCCACCAAAATGGGGGGAGTGGGGCAGCTGCACACGGTCCCCACGTGCCCCGTTTTTGGCTTGGACGGCTTCCTGGAGCACTCTGCAGGCCAAAAGGGGGTCAGGGGGGCAGCCCCATTTTGGCCCACAGAGTGCTCCAGGAAGCCGTCCGTCCCATCTCTACCCACCCACCCTTGCGGCTGGCCAGCGGAGAACAACAATGCTGATCCGGCCCTTGAAGAAATCCAGTTTGACACCCCTGATCTAAACTTTTAGCTTTATTCCTGGGGCACGGGAGTGATGACACACTTTTATTTAGAATTTTAGGGAACTATCGTCAGATGAGAAAGGCGGTGGCTTTTAACTTTCTCTATTCTGAGTCTAAGGAAGCCTCTCCCTTGTATATAGGTAGTCCTTAGCTTACCACAGTTCGTTTAGTGACCATTCAAAGCAGTGATAAAATGTAAAATTTGTCACTACTGGTCTGTGGGCGTGGCTTGGTGGGGGGAGTAATGTGACTGAGTGGGCGTGGCCAACTTTAAAAAAAAACTTTTAAAAGCATTTTTTCTACAACTTCTTCGGCCGAAGAGGTTGTAGAAAAAATGCCTTTAAAGCCTCTGATGATCCCAGCTGAGCCGCGCAATCATCAGAGGCTTTTTTTTTCACTTTTAAAAGCATTTTATCGGCTGAAAAGGGTTGTAGGAAAAACGCTTTTAAAAGCCTCTGACGATCCCAGCTGAGCCGTGCGATCATCAGAGGTTTATTTTTCCCACTTTTAAAAACATTTTTTTGGCCGAAGAGGTTGTAGAAAAAAATGCTTTTAAAAGTAAAAAAAAAAAAAAAGCCTCTGATGATCATGCAACTCAGTTGGGCATGGGGGGGGGGCAGGGATTTTTGCTACCAGTTCTCCAAAGCACCCAACGCCATTGCTACCGGATCGGGCGATCTGGTCTGAACCGGGAGCATTTCATCCCTGGTTCAAAGTTGCAACGGCAGTGAAAAAAGTGGCTGTATATTTCCGTATATTTCCCAGATTATGGAATGTATTTCCTTAGTCCGTTCCCCCCACTCCCCGCAGTTCCAGTGACTCTTTATTTTCCATTCATTTTTTTCACTTCAGGAATATGGGAAGAATGTATAAATGTATGTAACTGTGTTAGAAATATTTCAGATTGTAAACACACACAAGCAAATGCCCCAAGCTCAATTAACACAAAGTAAACATAATTATAACTCACAGTTCACACGAAGGGACCCAATCCACATCACTTGATTTAATCAACCCCTTCTCCGGGGTCAACACATACACACGTCCACACCTCCTCAAGTGTCACCCTAAATCGGCACGTACACACACTTCCACACCACCCAGGACACACTCCCCTATAAAACATTTTCTCTGCAGCTTCCCTCCCATAGGCAAAGCTCTTTGCTTTGGGGAATAAATAATTCTCCTTTCCTTACAGCTGTTCTGGATTTCATTTTTATTTATCCTTGCGCAACCCTGGCTCGAGTGGGAACCCCAAATTATTCATCTGACAGGGAGTTTAAAAAATTTGGCAAGGAAAAAAAGCATAGCAACTGAAGTATTGAAGCGGGCAAGAGACGATGGATAGAAGATTTTTATTTTTTGTTGTTCTGACTTGCTCTTCTTTTTCTCTCTCTCTCTTTTCTTTTTTTAGGTAGGTGACCTGACTAGAAGTTAGGTAGGATAGAAAGAAAATGTTTTTTTTTTTAAACAAAGGGTGACATGATTAAAAGTCAGAATAAGAGATAGAAATAAGAGAAGGGGAATATTAGTGTATACATTTTTATATAATAAAATAAAAGCAATGACAAGAGAAAACATGGAATAATTGACCAATGATAGACTACAACTTAATATAAATGTGTATTATTATTAGAAATATATAAGTTGATTGAATGTAATAGCTATGTTTAATTCTACTAGTTTTATTTGTATTAGAAAGGATGTCACCCAGGTCCCACACTGTTCATCCATTGATATGTTTGTGGGAGAAAAAAAACTTTAAAAAAAATTGGCATGGCACATTGAATATTTGCAGAAATAGGGAGGCCAAGCGCCACTTAAAATAAATCAAACTTAGTGACATAAATAAAATTGGAGAAGATTTTTGCACCACCTTCTTTTATTAGAAATCCAGCGAGGGGGAAAGAGGGGAAGGATTGGAGGAGAGGAATGGGACATATTTCTAAACTATGCACCATCGGCCTAATTCTCTGGGAGCAAAGAATCAGGAAGCTGAGCAAAGCTAATCTTCCACGAATCTACAGTAAAGAAAGCATTGTTTCTGGGAACCGAGTAAAAGGAGGCTCTTATCTTTTAGATTTTTTTTCCCTTCCCCCCCCCCTTTTTTTTTGGAAGCCTTGAAACAGGAGACGGGTCTGTCCAGCAATGCAAATGTGGAAAAATCAAAGACTTTAAAATGCATACACTACAGGAATGCATTTTAAGGACGCCCTTCCGAGGGTATAATCCAAATATATTTGCAATCCTGCGAGGAACGTTAATTTGGTTGTATTGCCCAGTGGCCTTGAGGCCTTCTGCTGCGAAAATAGGCAGGTCATTATTTTTATTTGCTTTTAGTACTGATGACCTGAAAATTAATGGATGTCCATCCAGATTTATTTCTGTAGGACATCTGGGAGCCACTTCCTATATCTCTAAAAAGCACTGCCACAACTCATGCCTTCTCCTAAGTTATGGGGTCTCCTAAGGCTAATCGGGGTAATGGTTAGGATGCCGAACTACCGCTGGAGAGAGCTAATTCACAGGGTTAGTCTTAAGAAGACAACATGGAAACTTTGCCTAAAGCGGAACTAGAACTCACAGTCTCCTGGTGATTGGCTCAAAGCCCCCCGGCAACTTTCATGCCTAAGGTAGGACTAGAACTCACAATCTCCTGGTTTCTGGCCTAAAGTAGAACTCACAGTCTCCTGCTGATTGGTCCAAAGTCACCCAGCCAGCTTTCATGCTTAAGATAAAATTAGAATTCAGTGTCTCCTGGTTTCTGGCCTAAGGCAGGACTAGAACTCACAGTCTCCTGATGATTGGTCCAAAGTCACCCAGACAGCTTTCATGCTTAAGACAAAACTAGAATTCATAGTCTCCTGGTGATTGGCCCAAAGTCACCAGTTTGTTTTCATGCCTAAGGCAGGACTATAACTCACAGTCTCCTGGTGATTGGTCCAAAAATCACCCAGCCAGTTTTCATGCTTAAGATAAGACTAGAATTCAGTGTCTCCTGGTGATTGGCTCAAAGTCACCAGTTTGTTTTCATGCCTAAATCAGGACTATAACTCACAGTCTCCTGGTGATTGGCCGCAAGTCATCAATTAGGTTTTCATGCCTAAGGCAGGACTAGAATTCACCATCTCTGGTGATTGGCCCAAAGTCATTTAGCCAGCTTTCATGTGTAAGGTGGGACTAGAACTCACAGTCTCCTAGTTTCTAGGCCAATGCCTTCACCACTACACCATACTGGCTCCTCAATACCATTCCAGAAATTGTTGAGCATTTAAAGTACAAAGAGATCCCTTTGTCCTCAACCCTTCTACAACCCAGGAGAATTTTTTTGGCACAGCGAATCCCAGGAAAGGCATTCCGAATCAGAGCGAATAGCTTATCCCACTCTCCGTCCTGGGCTACAACTCAAAGCGGGCTTTAGAAAATGTTTGAATGCATTCCTAGCCGGACAGGAGTGCAATCAGCTGTGAAACGGGACTTTTGAATTTACAACATCCATTTCTGCCTCAGCACACACGCACACAGGACTAAATTGTAGGAAAGCCGGCGGGGAAGGAAGGGGAGTCCGGGTGGGAGTGATGACAAAGGATGCCAAGAGAAAGAGAGGCAACATTTGCTAGGAAGTAAAACTTAGCACAACTTTCGCCAAACTCCTTTGTTGTTGTAAGCTCCTATTGTTTGTTTGTATTTCTCCCAAACTTTGTTGTAGATGAATTTACCAGCTTAGGGGCAGTTACTCAAGGGAAGACGAGTCTAGGAAGGCTAGTCTAGTGAAGAGAAGGACCAAGACAAGACAGCAGTCTTCCAATATTGGAGGGGCTGCCACAGAGAGGAGGGGGTCAACCTGTTTTCCAAAGCACCCGAAGGCCAGACAAGGAATAATGGATGGAAACTGATCAAGGAGAGATTCAACCTAGAAATAAGGAGAAATTTTCTGACACTGAGAACAATCAACCCATGGAACAGAAGTTGCCTTCAGAAGTTGTAGGAGCTTCATCACTGGAAGCTTTCAAGAAGAGACTGGACTGCCATCTGTCCAGTCAGAAATGGTGTAGGGTCTCCTGCTTGGGCAGGGGGTTGGACTAGATGACCTACAAGGTCCCTTCCAACTCCGTTAATCTGTAATCTGTAACTTCACAGGCCTAACTTCTGCACCACGCCAAACTTTATTCCTCATGGACATCCGAAGCCATGTGGGGCGGTCAAGAGGGTGTAACAATGATGACGAGGATCCGCAAAGCCCACCGTTAAGCCTCAGGAGGGATAGAAAGAAAAGACACTATCGGGGAAAGAAAGTTGAGCAGTTCGAGAAACGGCTCTTTCGACTTTGCTTCTTAATGCACCAGCAAAGACTTGGCACAAACATGCATGCCATTCTCCGTGAACTCAAAGCCATTTACATAATAAACAACACGGCTTGGAGAAGATGTCCAGAGACAGCTTGCTAGTATCACACATTCTTCGCCAGAGCTAGGAAGGGTGTGTGTGTGGGGGGGGGGGGGGGGGGAATCAATTCTTACACAACGTGACAAGCTTAAGAGTTGTTTACAACTCTAGGAGAAACTTCACATTTTGCTTTGGAATGGAATCAAAGCAACAATTCCATGCAACCAATTTGGGCCTTTTATCAACCCTTCCCGCTCCCCTTTTCGATTTAGGAGCCTTAAGCAGGCCAAAATCCACTAGGCCAGAAAAAGCCAAAAGGACCGACCACAAGCGTGGACAGCTGGCTTTTGGACCACTTGCTTCCTTGAGAGACAGCTGGATCTCTGTAAAAAGAGGGGATTGTCTAGGGATATTCTGACGAGAATGCTACAAAAAGGCTTTTGTGGCCATAAAACCTATTTGGGTCTTCGGAGAATCCCAAAACTCTCAGCTATTTGAGGGGGATGCGACCCACAACGGAATCTGGAGGAGCAGGTGAAGTTCTCAAGAAGTTAAGACTCATCATGAAAGAGTGTGTGGTTGGATTTGACCGGGCAGGAAAAAGGTTTAAAAACCCCCCACAATTTTTAAGGTAAAAAGATGTCCATATATACGTGTGTACATATATATTCATGTAGTTGTCATGGCAACACAACAGAAGCAGTTTCTTTCAGCTTCTTCTGGGATGTCCTTTGCTTGCCTACATCTCAGGAATTCCTGCTAGTGGTTCCCACATCCCTGGGACTAAACGTATCTGACCCTACTTGGCTTCCAAGGCCAGAGAAATCTCCCTAAATAAATTATTTATTCCTTTATTAAATTTGTATAAAGTGACCCAGTGACCCTGAATGGTTCATAAAATGAAAAAAAAAAAAAAACCACGGGGAAAAAAGTCATAATTTTAAAAATTTATTTTTAAATTTAATTTTAAATTCATTTAAAAAACTTTTAAAAATAAAAAGTATAGGTGTAAAAAAGGCGGGAAAACTGGACACCCACAAAAAAAAATAATGCACATTTACCTGAATGTACCTGAACCAAATTAACCTGCTCGAATTAAAGACTGCAAACTACAGCTCCAGGGATAATAATCACAAACGGTTAAAACTTTAGAAGAGACTGAAACTCAGAAATAACTTTCCGCAAGGAGTTTCTGATCATCAACTCGGTTCCTTCCATTTTTATCCACTTTTGGTCTCGTGTTTTCATCGCAACAAAACTTCTTCGCACTCAATTGATTTAAAAGAACGATCGGGGAGATGGGTTTAGAACGATTCCCTCTATATTTTTATTAGGGATTTTACCAGAAATGTATAATAAAGAATTGAGATATTTAATTGTGAATGTTTTAACAGCGGCTAGAATTGTTTTTGCTAAAAATTGGAAAGGTGAGAAGATACCTACAGATGATGAAGTCCACTATTTTATTCAATTTGTATCCCGCCCTGAGTCCACTAGGAGAAGGGTGGGATACAAATTGAATAAAATAAAATAAATAAATAAGTTATTAACAAAATTATGGACTGAGCTGAAATGAGTAAATTGACATTTGTAATTAGAGAACAGGAAGATAAACAATACTATTTGATATGGGATTTGTTTTACCAATGGCTAGATAATAAAGCATGGAGATGAAGTATGAAATATGAAATTAATGTAATGATAAAATATATGAAATGTTTTTTTCTTATGGGAGTTAAGCCTTTGTTAAATAATGGCTAAATGTGTATAATAATATAAAGGGATATACAAAACTGTTAAATAAGAGAAATTAAATAATTGGCAATTTTGGATATGGGATTGTGCACAAAAGAATTTTAACCTGATCGACACACTTTCTGTGATTGTATTTGAATGATGGATGGTTTTATGTTTTGTTTTTGTTTTAAATAAAAAAAAAAATTCAAAAAAAAAAAGAAGAAGAATGATTCCCTATGAAATCAGCAAGCCAAAAGCAGATATTTCATGTCTGAAACCGATTCTTGCATCGCTCTTGTTTTTTCCCCCTGTTTTATCAGCCTACAAGTAAGAGTTCTCTGATGTTACGTCCCATTGATTTTATTACTATAAAATGCTTTTTTGGGGGGGGGAGAAAAACCAGCATGAACAAACTTCAATTAATTTTTAATTGCTTGTGCCAAAGCTTTCTCTCTCTCCATCTCTCCCCTGATCGCATCCAAACACCATTTGCTCTGTTTTAAAAACCAGAGATGCCTCACCTTATCGTCAGACTGGGTTTTCGAGCAGCTAACAGCTCGCTTAAAACAAGCCTAAAATATCACATAAAAGGCTAAGCCAATAATAACAGCAGACAAGCAGCAGCCGTGAAATTAATAAGCAAGATCTTTATGCCTTGACATCAAAGGCCTGGGAGATTAGCAACGTTTTAACCTGATGCCCAAAGGATTGTGGTGTTGGGCCAGACAAAGGTCTCTGGGAAGGAATCCCACACAACTCAAAACTGGGTTTTCAAGAACTGCGGTGAAGCTGGAGAGGTCAATGTGGTAGCTTTTAAGTCCCAGATCACTCTGTGGGTGGCGATTAAAACCAGCACTGCAAATTTTGCAAAGGAAGAAATTAGAAGTCGGTAACACAATCCACAAAGGGACGCGGTGGCTCAGTGGCTTAGACGCTAAGCTTGTCGATCGAAAGGTCGGCAATTCAGCGGTTCGAATCCCTAGTGCCGCGTAACGGGGTGAGCTCCCGTGACTTGTCCCAGCTTCTGCCAACCTAGCAGTTCGAAAGCAGGTAAAAAATGCAAGTAGAAAAATAGGGACTACGTTTGGTGGGAAGGTAACAGCGTTCCGTGCGCCTTTGGCATTGAGTCATGCCAGCCACATGACCACGGAGACGTCTTCGGACAGCGGTGGCTCTTCGGCTTAGAAACGGAAATGAGCACCGCCCCCTAGAGTCGGGAATGACTAGCACACATGTGCAAGGGGAACCTTTACCTTTACCTAACACAATCCATCCCGACAAAATATATTGGACGGGTCGGTTAGGAAAATAGTGCACAATTCAAAACTCAGAACTGGGCGGTAAGTTCGCTCAGAAATTTGTTCTAATGATTAGCCTGCTGGAGGAATTAAAGAAAAAGAAGAAAAAGAACATATCCCTAGGCCACAGGGTTTTTGCCACCATACCTTTGCTCTCTGACTCAGGCGGTGCTTTGGGTCTATCTTAGGATAGCCTGGCAAATCAAGGTTGGTTAAGGAGAAGCAAGAACTGGAAATCAACATTTCAGTATTTCATCAGTGGATATTAGGGAGCTGCTTCCTGCTGTCATGTTCTTTTTTTTTAATATTTTTTTTTACAGAGAGCCATTCACAGTCCCTGTGGATTCGGATGGCCACCGAACTGAATAAATATGTAAGTGATTGAAATGTATTTGAATATAAGTAGTTCAGGCTGATAGTTGGGCTGTTGAGCTGAGCTCCGAGCAATTTGCAATTTGGTGGCAAACGTTTCATCACCATTCGAGGCGACGTCGTCAGTGTCCTTTGAATTGTGCTTGTCTATCTGTCCGAGCGCAGGTCTTTCAATACCTTTTGATGTGATGCAAATTACATAACATCCACACTAATTTGTATCACATCAAAAGGTATTGAAAGACCAGTGCTCGGACACATAGACAAGCACAATTCGGAGTGCACTGACGACGTCTCCTCAAATGGTGACGAAATGTTTGCCACCAAATTGCAAATTGCTCGGAGTTCAGCCCAACTATGTAAGTAAATAAATAAATGAATTCATCTCCCATTCTCCCCAAATCATCATGTTAGTAGGAAGCTGTGTGAGATTGTGATCAGACAGTCATGCAGTCCTCTGTAAATTTTGCAAGGAAATATATAAATGTGTGGTCCCTGGAAGTGACCATCAGGAAGTCTGGGCTATTTCCTTAATGAACTCATTTTCTCAATAGGAATTGGCAAATTCCAAACCACAACACTAATCTCATTTATTTGTTGTATTTACCCAGGGACATCTATCCTCTGAGCAGTGGTGGGTTGCCCCCGGTTCGGACCGGTTCACAAGAACCGGTAATAAAACTGGTGGGAGGCCCTGCCTACCACCCCAGATGTCATCATCAGCAATCTACACATGTGCATGTGCAATCCCGTTGCAAACCGATAGTAAAGGTAAGTAGAACCCACCCTTGCCTCTGTGGTAGAAAATGTGTACTGTAGTGGCCAAAATTGTAGAAACCTTTTCGGAAAAGTGTATTTTTGAGGTTTGATGGCTAATAACACCACTTTTTCTTTTGGAGTTTCAAGATAATCCTATTCCACTGCTGGAATGGCCTGGGAATAGCCCAGATCTTCTTAATCCAATTGAAAATCTATGAAGCCATCTAAAGAAACTTGTTAGTCAGAAGCCACCCAGCAATAAAACCCAGTTAATAGAAGCCATCATTCAACCTTGGTTTCACATAACAGCTGCAGAACTAAGACTTGGTTAACTTCATGGGAAGATGTTGTAAGGCTGTAATTCATGCTAAAGGTTACCCAACTAAGGATTAACTGACGTGGTGATCATTTTTGTGTATCTCGTTTTTTCTACAGTGATCATTTTTGTATATCTCGTTTTTTTCTACGTGTTTCACTTTTCTTCTTTTTACTGTGACTGCTATTCTAACAGCAAATCCTCCATAAAAGTTATTGCATTACATTCTTGATTCAATTATCTTTCCATTGATATATAATTTTATGGTTCTACTCCCCCCCCCAAAAAAAGTGGTGTTATGAGCTAGTTTTAGAAAATAAACTTTTCCCAAAAGGGTTCCACAATTTTGGCCACTACTGTAAGTTAGCTGAAACTCCACTAGAGCAAAACCCACTCAAGCTGCCGTATCTGGCCCTTTATTAATAGCCCCAAACCCCAAGCAAGTCCTAACTCATTCATGAATGGAATTAGCAAATGTTTTTGCAATTAAAGCTGCAAGCATTTGCATGGGGGCCCCCAGAACAATGAGTGTCTCTGTTGCCAAGTGAAGAAGGATCCAATATCAGCTACTACTCTGAGCTGCCCAAGCTGCACATTCCTAAATCTGTCGTCCTCAAGATAAGCACAGAAACACTTAGAAGATTGGGGGGGGGAGGGAGGGGGTGGTTATCCTATTATACAAAAATCCACATTTTTGTATAACGGGATAGGAGCAAGGATTGTCTCCTGCAAAGATGATAAAAAACGCAAACCATTGGGAATGGCCAAATATCACACACACACACACACATAGATAGCACCTCTTTGCATTCTCCAAGTGTTAAATATGTGTACATTCGAAATGGCGTACAGATAGAGGAAGGCTGGCCTTAGCAAAGTTTCCAGTCTTGTTGTTTTTTCTGGCTTTGCTTTTTATTCAACTCCCCAAAATAGTTTTGAGCGAAAGCAAATGGACTCTGTGTGCCAGCTGTTCTTTTTTTTTAAAAAAAAACAACCTGATTTTTTATTTATTTATTTATGAGACTTGTTGAAGAATAAAATACAAATGAAAATGAAAATAGTGCGAAAATGAGGGAGGGAAAAGAGAAAAGAAAGATGTGTAGGATTCAGGGGAGAAAAAAACCAAAAGAAAAGCATCGATGCTTTTGTAAATGGTAGAACCTCATTAATAACATTACAACCTCAACTTTTTTTATTTTTTACATACTTAAAATGCTCAGGCAGTCCTCGACTTACGACCACAATCGAGCCCAAAATCTCTGTTGTTAAGTGAGACATTGGTTAACTTGAGTTTTGCCCCTTGTCCCTTGGGAGTTGGGCGGCATAGAAATGCGATAAATTAAATTAAATTTCACGACCTTTCTTGCCATAGCTGTTAAGCGAATCACTGCAGTTGATAAGTTAGTAACAAGAGTCGTTAAGGCTTCCTCATTGATTTTGCTTGTCAAAAGGTCGCAAAATGTGACCCCGGGACATAGTAACGGTTATAAGTATGAAGCAATTGCCAAGCATCTGAATTTTGATCATATGAGCATGGGGATGTTACAAAAGTCGTTAAGTGTGAAAAATGGTCATAAATCACTTTTTTTTGGTGCTGTTGTAACTTTGGTAATGGTCACTAAATGAACTGTTGTAAGTTGAGGACTACCTGTAGTAGCCACCTCTATAACAGCCTATGCCAGCTTGTAAGTGGCCAAACTCGGAGTAAAGGACAAAAAAAGGGGGTGATTTGGGGCCACTTACTATCGCTTAGCCCTATTTCTTGAGGCTGCTGTTGCAAACACCATTCAAAAACAATTTTGGGACTTGATAAAAACAGATGGGAGAGAAAGGTTAGGAAAATAATAATCTTAGTTCAGCCATTCCTCCACCCTTTGCACGCAGTTACAGAAAAAGGGGAATAAATTGGTGGGGAGGAAGACGCCTCCAAAGTACTTTACAACTCCACAAAATCCACAATCAATAAAAATAATCGAACGGAAGCACAAAAGGGCCTATCACCAAACCTTCCATCTTCCTTCCTTCCTTCCTTCCTTCCTTCCTTCCTTCCTTCCTTCCTTCCCTCCCTCCCTTCTTCCAGCCTCACTGCCTCCCTTACTTTCTTCCTTCTTACCTTCCCTCCCTCCCTTATTCCTTCCTTCCATCCATCCTCCCTCCCTTCCTTACTTTCTTCCTTCTTTCTTTTCCTCCCTCCCTTATTCCTCCCTCCCTTATTCCTCCCTTCCTTCCTTCCATCCATCCATCCACCCTCCCTTCTTTCCTTCCTTCCTTCCCTCCCTTATTCTTCCTTCCATCCATTTATCCTCCCTCCGTCCCTCCTTTCCTTCCTTCCTTCCATCCTCCCTTACTTTCTTCCTTCTTTCCTTCCCTCCTTCCCTTATTCCTTCCTTCCATCCATCCATCCTCCCTCCCTTCCTCCCTTCTTTCCTTCACGAGAATGTACATTTTCTACCAACTCAGGAAAAGCTCCCCAGGACACCATCCAATGGTATAACTACGGAGGAGGGTGTGAGTATGTGTGTGTAGGTCTGGCAGCTACTTTAGGAGTTACTCCTGAGCCAGGCAGCAGGCAAAATATTTACAGCATTCAACGCCTTTGTTTTGTTTGAAAACCCACAATCGCCCAACTCGCAAATCTTTTTTGTTCAGGCCTTGAAAAGAGCAACAACAACAACAAAAAAACTTTTCCTTTTTCTTTCCAAAGTAGCTACAACTCCTTTCCCTTTGTCCCAAATGCTGGACCAGAGAAAAGTTTTCCTCCACCCCTTGTAAGACACACAAACACACACAAAACACACAACACACACCAACCCTTGAGGGAAGCACGCCTAGGGGCCTATTGTCTCAGGAACTCTCTGCCCAAGGATGATGGGTTAGAGAGGAAAAACTCCCCAAAGACTCACCCCCCCCACACAATCCCCCCCCTCCCAAGACACGCATCTCCTAACTTTGCAACTGGTGGATGCTGCAAACAATAGGAACTCCCGGGTGGGGGGGGAGGGAAAGGGGGCTGTTAAGACTGGCAAAGAATGAGACCCCCCCCCCCCACCGTCCCCTTTCTCTTCCCTGCCCCCCCCCCGCTTGGAAAGACCCCGCCCGGGTTCTCCTTTGGGTCCGCCTCGCCTCCTTTCCCTCCATCGAGGGATTCCCCGCGTTTCCCACCCATCCGCATTACACACAACCACCCGGGCGAGACTCACGGAGCAGGAGGGGGAGGAGGAGCAGCAGCAGCGCCGGCCGCCAAAGCGCCATGATGCCGAGGGACTCGGGGCGTCCGTTCTCGCCGGGCCGAGCGTGCGCATTCCCCGCCTGGCTTGATCCCAGCGCCGGGTGGGAGGAGAGACGGAGAGAGAGAGAGAGAAAGAGGGAGGCCGCGGAGCAGGCGGGGAAAGGAAGCCCGGGCAGAGCCGGTTGCTAGGCGACCCGAGATGCTGGTCTCCGTTGCCCCGGCAACCGCATCCCCGGCCGCGCGGCGGGGATGGGACCGCCCGGAGAGGATGCGGGGAGGGAGGGAGGGAGGGAGAGAGTCAGCGCAATTTAAAAGCTCGGTTAATTACTTAGTTAGTTAGTTAGTTAGGTTAGTTAGTTAATTAAACAGATTCCCCCGGCCCTTTAATTAATTAATTAATTGATTAAACAGATTTCCCAGGCCCTTTCTTTCTTTAATTAATTAATTAATTAAACAGATTTCCCGGGCCCTTTCTTTCTTTAATTAATTAATTAAACAGATTCCCCCGACCCTTTCTTTAATTAATTAAATAATTAAGCAGATTTCCCAGGCCCTTTCTTTAATTAATTAATTAATTAATTAAACAGATTCCCCAGGCCCTTTCTTTCTTTAATTAATTAATTAATTAAACAGATTTCCCGGGCCCTTTAATTAATTAATTAATTAATTAAACAGATCCCCCCGGCCCTTTAATTAATTAATTAATTAATTAAGCAGATTTCCCGGGCCCTTTCTTTCTTTAATTAATTAATTTATTAAACAGATTTCCCAGGCCCTTTCCCTAATTAATTAATTGATTAAACAGATTTCCCAGGCCCTTTCTTTCTTTAATTAATTAATTAATTAAACAGATTTCCCGGGCCCTTTCTTTCTTTAATTAATTAATTAAACAGATTCCCCCGACCCTTTCTTTAATTAATTAAATAATTAAGCAGATTTCCCAGGCCCTTTCTTTAATTAATTAATTAATTAATTAAACAGATTCCCCAGGCCCTTTCTTTCTTTAATTAATTAATTAATTAAACAGATTTCCCGGGCCCTTTAATTAATTAATTAATTAATTAAACAGATCCCCGCCCCTTTAATTAATTAATTAATTAATTAAGCAGATTTCCTGGCCCCTTTCTTTAATTAATTGATTAATTAATTAAACAGATTTCCCAGGCCCTTTCCCTAATTAATGAATTAATTAAACAGATTCCCCCAGCCCTTTAATTAATTAATTAATTAATTAAGCAGATTTCCCGGGCCCTTTCTTTCTTTAATTAATTAATTAATCAAACAGATTTCCCAGGCCCTTTCCCTAATTAATTAATTAATTAAACAGATTCCCCCAGCCCTTTCTTTAATTAATTAATTAATTAAACAGATTCCCCCGCCCTTTCCTTATTTAATTAATTAATTAATTAAACAGATTCCCCCGGCCCTTTCCTTAATTAATTAATTAATTAAACAGATTCCCCGGCCCTTTAATTAATTAATTAATTAATTAAACAGATTCCCCCGGGCCTTTTCTTTCTTTCTTTAATTAATTAATTAAACAAACCTTGGAGCCTTGGTGGCACAGCAAACTAATGTGCTGTTAACTAGCACCAGCTGCCTGCAATTACTGGAGGTTCAAATCTCACCAGGCTCAAGGTTGACTCAGCCTTCCATCCTTCCAAGGTAGGTAAAATGAGGACCCGGATTGTGGGGGCAATAAGCTGACTTTGTATAAAAAAGAACACCACTTTGCGGGGGGCGGGGGGCAAAAGCCCTACTAAGCAGGTATATACAAAAGTATGAAGGCTATTGCTTAACGCATTGTAAGCCGCCCTGAGTCTCTGGAGAAGGGCGGCATATAAGTCGAACCAATAAATAAATAAATAAACAGATTCCTCTGGTCCTTTCCTTAATTAATTAATTAAGGAAAGGGCCGGGCGAATCTGTTCTTATTTGGGATCTCATCTTGGTTCCACCCCTCCTTACAAAAAAACGGACTTGAAAGCTTCCTACCAAATAAAAAATAATAATAATAAAAAAGAAAGAATCTGGGTTGTAGTTCTGGGTTGAAATGAGGGGACTTTGGGTGCTCTCTGAGTTTGGTGGATTTGTGTGTGTGTGTGTGTGTGTGTGTGTGCAGACGTTTCACGACCCAACTAGGTGGCATCATCAGTGCTAGGAGGATGCGGGATTTGCTGTCTGTCTCACTACCTCCTAGCACTGATGTTACCTAGTTTGGTCGGGAAACATCTGCAAGAAAAACCATCAAGCTCAGAGAGCACTAAGGATACCTCAGTCCTCCTCCTCCTCCTCCTCCTCCTCCTCCTCCTCCTCCTTCCTTCTTTCCTTTTCCTCCTCCTCCTCCTATCACCAGGATACAGTGAGTTCTAGTCCCACCTTAGCCATGAAAGCTGGCTGGGTGACCCTGGCACAATCACTCTCTCTCTCTCTCTCTCTTTCTCTCTCTCTCTCCAACCCATTCGCAGGGTTGTTGTTGCGACGAAAACGGGAGAATAAAGGCGTATTGTGTATGTTTGCTGCCTTGACTTGTAACTTTATGACTATGACTTTGTTGCTTGTATCCTAGCGATGTATATTGAAATTGATCATTTCCTAGTATGATTTGATTGCTTATTGCACCGTATGACTGTCACTGGGTGTTGTGCCTTGTGATTTTTGACGAGTGTATCTTGTCTTTTTATGTACATTGAGAGCCTATGCACCAAGACAAATTCCTTGTGTGTGTTGTGACCTAGGCTTACTGAGTCATTACAATACACAATTAGTCCCCCCAAAAAACCCTATTTTATTATAACAGCCGAGAATTACTGGGAATTCATTCCCAGCTGAGTCCCAATTAGTTGCCGATCGTCCTTGGGAAGAAGTCGTTTGGGATAATCACCAACCTTTATCTTCTTTGACACCCTGCCAAAGGCCTTACTTGGCAAAGCCCCACGAAGTTCAGAAACAAACAAGTGATGCCGACTGGGAACAGAGTTAGCAACGTTGCATTCCTGCAAAAGGCCTTTGTTTCTCTTTTAACCCTTATGGGAGGAGCCAATCATCTCCTGGCCTTACTCCTGAGTCGTCCCTTTTGCTTTAGCTGCTCTTGCCTACTGGCAGCTCTGCGCATGCGTGCACTAGGAACAGGCTCCTCCTGTTCCTTTGCCTCTCTGCTGTCCGATTCTGGGGGCTCTGGAATCCGCGCATCATTCCCAGATGGCCCTGGCCCCATCTCTGCCTCCGACACAGAGCCCTCGTCCGGGCCTTCCCCAAACTCCAGGATTGGCCCATGTTCCTCCCCAGCCTCCTCACTGTCCGACTCCACTACCATCTCCGCAGGCTGCTGTTGGACCACAAGAGTGTGTCCAATCACACTTGGCCAATAAAGAATTCTACTCTATTCTATTCTATTACTTATAAAGTAATAAAGGTGTGGCAAAAAAAATCATAAATAAATAAATGGCATACATTTCAAAAGTGACATGAGATCCAATAAGCTTGCCTGCTGGAGAAAGAGTATGAGGTGACTTGATGCTACAATATATATTTTCTTTGCCATGTGGCTTTCAAAAGAGATCATATAAACAAGTGTAGTCCTTGGATTGAAAACAGTTCTCCGCCGTTGTTCTAAAAATACATAAAGACTATCTGTGGGAGTTGTGTGATACTTAAAGGTAAACCAGCAGCTCCTTAAATGGGTACTTTCGATTATTTATCAATGGTGGGAAGCGAAGGGGCTATAAACAGAAGTCAAAGGTTAAGAGCTCTGAGTTAATTCAAGAGACAAGAGCCTAAGATCCAGTTGCCTTACAACAGGGCTTACGATTGCAAACCATTCAAGATATGTGTGAGTCTGATAGATACCCAAGTTGTACTCAAAGCAGTGAAAAATAAACACATTAGATCTGGATGTTTACATGAGTAAGATCTAACAGAATAGCTGAGAATTTTCACTAACAACATTCCTGGGTTTTGTCACTGCGCAAATAAATCTACGTTACAGAAACATGAATAAAAGGGGGAAAAAGGGAAGCCTCTCAGACTGGACTTATTGATTATATTGTCAGACGCATGTTTTTGAAGAGTTCCTTGTAAACTTCAGAAAAAAGGATATTAAAACATACTGTATGTTCTTCGATCCTCTCTCTCTTTCTCTGCTAAACACCTAATTCTCACAGAGCTACCTAATGTTTGCGTATACTTACCCGTGTAGCATTCATTCTTATTATCTTCTTTATTCACACCTTTTATTGGTGGTATTATTATTATTATTATTGGTTAATCTTTAGTGAGATTCACAGCCTTTGAGGTGGTTAATAGCTCAGCAGCTTGAGTCCTAACCAAGGGCCTAGGAACTGTTAAGGTATCGTCGGAGGATGTAAGCTGTTCTGAGTAAGGTGGTTTTTTGTAGAGTCAAAATGTTCAAGTCTGGCAAATTTAGAATTTCTAAATAGCGGGGTAGCCCTTTGGGTATTGCTCCAAGGGCTCCAATTACAATCGGGACAACACACAATTTCTTTTTCCACAGTCGCTCAACTTCAATTTGCAAGTCCCGGTACTTTGTGATTTTTTCTTGCTGCTTATCTTCAATCCTTGCATCACCAGGTATTGCAATGTCAATGAGCCATACTTTTTTCTTTTCAACTATTATTTTTATTATTAATTTTCTTTTCTGTTGTTATTATTATTATTGTTGTTGTTGTTGTTGTTGTTATCATTAGCATTATTAGCATTATTGTTATTCTATTGCTTTGCATGTACACTGAGAGCTTCTGTACTGGAGACAAATTCCTTGTGTGTCTAATCACACTTGGCCAATTAAAGTATTCAGTTCAATTTCTCTCTCTCCCTCCCTTCCCCACTCTAGGTCCCAGCATTTTGTAAGATCGATCTATCTATCTATCATCTATCTATTTATTATCTACCTATCTATCTATCTATCTATCTATCTTCTATGTATGTATCTATCATCTATCTATCTATCTATCTATCATCTATCTATTTATTATCTACCTATCTATCTATCTATCTATCTATCTATCTATCTATCTTCTATGTATGTATCTATCATCTATCTATCTATCTATCTATCTATCTATCATCTATCTATTTATTATCTACCTATCTATCTATCTATCTATCTATCTATCTATCTATCTATCTTCTATGTATGTATCTATCATCTATCTATCTATCTATCATCTATCTATCTATTTATTATCTATCTATCTACCTACCTATCTACCTACCTACCGATCTATCTATCTATCTATCTATCTATCTATTATCTTTCTATCTACCTACTGACCTATCTATCTATCTATCTATTATCTATCTATCTATCTATCTATCTATCTATCTATCTATCTATTTCTACCTATCTACCCACCCACCTATCGATCCATCCAATCCGGGGGTGGGTTCTACTTACCTTTACTACTGGTTTGCAAAGGGATCGCGCTCGCTCGCTTTTGCGCATGTGCAGATCACCGATGATGACATCCAGAGCGGTGGGCAGCACTTCCCACCGGTTTTACTACCGGTTCTTGCGAACCGGTCCGAAACGGGGGCAACCGACTACTGATCCAATCCACCACCCCCTCTGTCCTCTTTTTACACTGCTAAATTTTGACCTAAACTCTGCTGTTCTCCCTGCCTTTTTGCTTATCTATGTTCTAACAAACAGACTTCTCATTTCTCCAATGAATGGAATGACAGTAGCTGAAGTTATCTGGATGAAAGGGCCGGCGGTAAAGATGCTTTAGTAATTGTCTGAGATATCCCATCACCGGTCTTTTCCCGATCTGTCACGGCCTCTATAGGAAACCTCACTGCAGTGGGCCACAGTAATTGGGAATTCTGCATCTTGAAATCCATCAGGAGAATAAGATAAGACTGCCTGGATAATGAATGATTTGATCTCAGCGAAGTAACAGGGTCAATAAGAAAAATACATCCTCCCACCCACCTACCAGTGGTGGAATTCAATTTTGTTTTTTACTACCAGTTCTGTGGGTGTGGTGTGGCTTGGTGGGCGTGGCAGGGGAGGGATACTGCAAAATCTCTGTCCCCACCCCACACTCCTGGGGGAAGGATATTGCAAAATCTCCATTCCAGTGGTGGGTTTCAAATTTTTTTACTACCGGTTCTGTGGGCATGGCTTGGTGGATGTGGCTTGGTGGGCATGGCATGGGAAGGATACTGTAAAATCTCCATTCCCATTCCACTCCATGGGATGGTTACTGCAAAATCCCCATTTCCTCCCGATCAGCTGGGACTTGGGAGGCAGAGAATAGATGGGGGCGGGGCCAGACAGAATTTTTACTACCGGATCTCCAAACTACTCAAAATTTCCATTACCAGTTCTCCAGAACTGGTCAGAACCTGCTGAAACCCACCTCTACTCCATTCCCACCCCACTCCTGGGGGAAGGATACTGCAAAATCCCCAGTCCCTCCCCACTCCTGGAGAAAGGATACTGCAAAACCCCCATTCCCTCCCCACTCCTGGAGAAAGGATACTGCAAAATCTCCATTCACACCCCACTCAGCGGCCAGCCAGAGCTGGTATTTTCCGGTTCTCCAAACTACTCAAAATTTCCACTACCGGTTCTCCAGAACTTGTCAGAACCTGCTGAATTTCATCCCTGCCACCCACCCACCCACCCTCTCTTCGAATTCTTGGCATGATTCTCCAAAATATTTCACAGCAAATGTGATAAAAAAAAAAGAAGAAGAAGAAGCAAGCCAGAAATATGGCACCAATGAAAGGGACGGGTGAACTATCAGCTGTTACCTCTCTGTTCAGTGAAGGAAATAGACAGGTTGAGTTTCATTTCTTGATCTCGACACGAAGCAAAGCCCCAAAAGTGCAAAATTCTCCATCCGTTCCTTGATTTTTTTTTTTTAAACATGCTGTGCTTTGATAAGGAAACAACTTTCCAGGCAGCCTGACCTGAGGTCAGGCTGAGATATGAAATCCTGGGTGTTTCAACAAAGCCTCTTGAAGGGTATTTCATGGCAGATTCAAGCTAGAAAACGGGAGTGATGAGAGGCTCAAGATTAAGAGAGACTGCATAACTCATTTGTTTTTATTTGGTTTATCTTCATTTTAATACAAAGACCTTGCGCTGCCTGAGTCATCAGAGGAAAATATTGTTTAGTATGGTGTAGCTGTTCAGATCCCAGGAAGAAATACAAAGCCTCCGGAGCCCGGAGAGTGCAAAAATGCACCCCCCCCCCAGAGGTATAGGAGGCTGACTAGGCCACGCCCACCATGGCCACGCCCACCCAGCAATCGGGCAAAGAACCCCTTGCTAAAATTTTTGAAGCCCACCCCTGAGTAAAGGGATCCTAGATTTCATTTAAAAACAACTGAAAAGTGAAACTTTCTAGGGAGCAAATATGTTGGACTACACTACCGGTAATCCAGCTGGATGCGAATTTTAGGTGTTGCCATCTAGCATATGGGAAAAGTAGTTATTCTAATCCTTTCCATGAATTGGCGATAAAGCTTAGGTTTGATTTGTTGGTGGATTTATACAGGCAGTCCTCGACTTACGACCAGAATTGAGCCCCAAATTTCTGTTGCTAAGTGAGACAGTTGTTAAGTGAAATTCGACCCATTTTACAACCTGCCTTGACACAGTTGTTCAGTGAACAACTGCAAAATCCCCATTCCCACCTCACTCCTGGGGGAAGGATACTGCAAAATCCCCATTCCCATCCCACTCTGGGGCCAGCCAGAGGTGGCATTTGCCAGTTCTCTGAACTGCTACCGGTTTCTCCAGAACCTGTCAGAACCTGCTGAATTTCACCCCTGCTCCAATTCCACGATTATGTGACTCTGTGAGTAGATCGGAGTCTTAATACGAGATCTCAGCCTTCTTAGTGCATTTCAGCCTATCAGTCAGCCTTAATGCTCCCCCATGTGGTCACCTCTTGTCATTCATGCTCTGCTTCAAAGCATTGATGCTCCTTCTTTCCTTCATGTCAATGAAGGGATGACCAAGCAGCTTACCAGCCATGGACAGGCAGTCCTCAATTTACAACAAAGTTACAACAGCACCGAATACACCAATTAAACTGATAACACCAATTAAACTGGATGGACTTTGGAAAAGAATTTATAAATGTAATTAAGACGATATATTAAAAACTAAGGATGCGGTGGCTCAGTGGCTAAGATGCTGAGCTTGTCGATCGAAAGGTCGGCAGTTCAGCGGTTCGAATCCCTAGCACCGCATAACGGGGTGAACTCTCATTACTTGTCCCTGCTTCTGCCAACCTAGCAGTTCGAAAGCAGGTAAAAAATGTAAGTAGAAAAATAGGGACCATCTTTGGTGGGAAGGTAACAGCGTTCCGTGCGCCTTTGGCATTGAGTCATACCGATCAAGTCTGGCCGTAAATTATGTGGGGTCAGAGTTGGCTTCACTTGGAAGGTGCCAACAAGAAGCTCCTAATAAATAACTGGATTTCTTCTGAAGCTTGACTAGAGGTTCATGATTTAAGTAGGGCATCTGTTGGAATCCTGACACTGTGTAGTTTTCAGGTAGAGAAACTGAAATGTAATATTTTCAGCAACCAGCGGTAAGACTTCCGAACGGGTTTAAGCATCTTTCTCTGTGTTCTTTCCAGATAAACTAAATGGTTTCTCAAATGTGCCGAGTCCCAAAATGACCTCATTGTACCTTTTGTTGCCTTTCTGAATAGTACTTGCAGCTTGAAAAGATTGACAGCTCTCTTCTCATCAATGCACTTCAGATACTTGTATTCAGATACTTGTATTTAGCTCCTTCCTGAAAATTCCGGCCAGTTTATAAAAGACCACGAGTGAATCTGCAAATGTTTGTACAGAACTCTCTGTCTATCTTTAGCAGCTATCAGTCATGGAGAGACATTCACCAAATCTCTAAAGTGCTGTTAGTTACTGATTTTCTTTGATAGCATCTGGATTTTTCAAGCATTAGCATGAAAACAGCTGGGTGACTTTGGGCCAATCATCATGAGACGGTGAGTTCTAGTCCCGCCTTAGCCATGAAAGCCAGCTGGGTGACTTTGGGCCAATCACCAGGAGACAGTGAGTTTTGGTCCCACCTTAGGCATGAAATCTGGTTGGTTGACTTTGGGCCAATCACCAGAAGACGGTGAGTTCTAGTTCTGCCTTAGCCATGAAAGTCAGCTGGGTGGCTTTGGGCCAATCACTAGGACACGGTAAGTTCTAGTGCCACAATAGACATGAAACCTGGCTGGGTGATTTTGGGTCAGTTTGTCTCAGTCCATTCCACCTCGCAGAGTTGTCATTGTGAGGAAGATAGGAAGGAGGAAGGAGTGTTAAGTATGCTAGCTTCCTTGAGTTATTTAAAAAAAAAATACAATAAACTTGGTTTGAAAATTAAATGACATTAGAAAGAAGAAACAAAGAACAAAATGAAGGAAAGAAAGAAAGAAAGAAAGAAAGAAAGAAAAGGAAGGAAGAAGAGAAAGA
This sequence comes from Arizona elegans, assembly GCA_022577455.1. Classification (NCBI taxonomy): domain Eukaryota; kingdom Metazoa; phylum Chordata; class Lepidosauria; order Squamata; family Colubridae; genus Arizona; species Arizona elegans. The sequence goes on along the minus strand of JAKOOJ010000013.1, from coordinate 20,474,205 downwards.
AAGAAAGGAGAGAGAATGAAAGAAAGGAGAGAAAAGAGAGAGAGAAAGAAAGAAAGGAGAGAAAGAAGAAAGAAAGAAAGGGGAGAATAAGAAAGAGAGAGAGAAAGAAAGGAAAGGAAGGAAGGAAGGAAGGAAGAAAAAAGGAAAGGAAGGGAGGAAGGAAGGAAGGAAGGACAAAGAAAGAAAGAAAGAGAAAGAAAGAAGGAAGGAAGGAAAGAAAGAAAAAGAAAGAAGGAAGAAAGGATGGAAGGAAAGAAAGAAAGAGAGAAAGAAAGAAAGAAAGAAGGAAGGAAAGAAAGAAAGAAAAAGAAAGAAGGAAGGAAAGAAGGACAAAAGAAAGAAAGAAAGAAAAAGAAAGAAGGAAGGAAGGAAAGAAGAAAGAAAGAAAGAAAGAAAGAAAGAAAGAAAGAAAGAAAGAAAGAAAGAAAGAAAGAAAGAAAGACACTCTTAGTCCAGGGTACTTGTATTCCCTATGCCGGCTGCACATTCAAGATGGCACATTTTTACCCAGATGACAGGCATGACCTCCATCTCGCTGGCTAAACATGGGCTTCACCAAAGTTTAAGGCCCCCTATTCAATCCCCAACCTATTTTTCTTCCCATCTTCAGCCGAGATCCAAAGAGCTCCCACTATTGTGTCTTTCCGTAATGATGCTGAGACAGATGGGAGAGAGGTGAGAGAAAGAGCTGCGCGCGTGTCAGGAGGTGGACCTCTCTCCTTCCCCTCTTCAGACGCAGAAGCAAATTGCCACCTCGATCAGCAGGAGGGGTTGCGTCCATCACCCTCCATCAGCCCCTGAGTGATGTTTTCAGCGACAGCTTCATTCGGCTTAATTATGGCATCCCTTTCTTCCCTTGTCAACGTCAATTCTGGGTGTGTTTATCATTGTGTCATTGTCAAACCCATAAGAGAGGCTGCCTGGGATGGTTCTCCATCAACTGAAAAAATATTTTCTCTTCCCCTCCTCTTGCCTACTGGCAGCTCTGCGCATTCGTGCACTAGGAACAGGCTCCTCCTGTTCCTCTGCCTCTCTGTTGTCCAACTCTGGGGGCTCCGGTGTCTGCACATCACTCCCAGATGGCCCTGGCCCCATCTCTGCCTCTGACGCAGAGTCCTCGTCCGGGCCTTCTCCAGATTCCAGGACTGGCCCATGTTCCTCCCCAGCTTCCTCACTGTCTGACTCCGCTGCCAGCTCCTCAGGCTGCTGGCGGACCACAACACCTCCTTCTGCTAGAATTTGCTCTGCAGTCCAGCTGGGCCAGAGAGCTGCTCCTCTTATAACCATATCCTGGGTAGCAGAGCCATACCTGCTTGTATTATTAATCGTGTTGGGTATATCAGTTGTCCTTCATCCAAAAGGTTTTGGAAACAGATCCTCTGAACAACCCCTGTTTTCGGGCAGAGATCTGTACGAGTTATACAGCCTGAAGTGGAAACATCTCCAAGTGCAGATGAGTTGTCTAAGGAATCCGCTGTGCACCAGTTGCGCCCATCCATAGACCAGGAGGCTCTGTTACAGTCACTCATCATGACCTCTTGTGACAAGATCTGACCCCCTACTGCAACAAGATCTACATGGAGATGCCCTTGAAAAGCACGTGGAGGTTTCAAGTGGTGCAAAATGCAGCTTCAGGGTTAGGGTTGAATATTCGACACACATAACACCACAGCTATTTATTTATTATTGTTTATTTATTGGTTCGATTTATATGCCGCCCTTCTCTGGAGACTCAGGGCGGCTTACAATGCGTTAAGCAATAGCCTTCATACTTTTGTATATACCTGGTTAGTAGGGCTTTCGGCTCCACCTAAGCGGTGTTCTTTTTTTAACACAAAGTCAGCTTATTGCCCCCACAATCCGGGTCCTCATTTTACCTACCTCGGAAGGATGGAAGGCTGAGTCAACCTTGAGCCTGGTGAGATTTGAACTCACAGTAATTGCAGGCAGCTGGCAGCTAAGTGCTACTTAACAGCACTTTAGTCCGCTGCACCACCAAAGCTCCTATGTGAGCTGCATTGGTTTCCTGCATGTTTCTGGGTGCAAGGCAAGGTACTGGTTGTCCCCTTTAAAGCCCTTCATGGCATGGGACCAGTCTATGAGAGGGACCATCTTTTTCTAATACAATTCAGGCAGGTTGGACATGCTATTGGTCCCATCAAGGAATAGCAATAGTTCTTAGACTTATATTCCGCTTCACAGTGCTTTCCAGCCCTCCCTAAGCGGTTTACAGAGTCAGCCTCTTGCCCCCCATGATCTGGGTCCTCGTTTTACCCACCTCGGAAGGATGGAAGGCTGAGTCAACCTTGAGCCTGGTGAGAGTCGAACTGCCAAACTGCTGGCAGCCGGTGATCAGCAGAAGTAGCCTGCAGTACTGCACTCTAACCACTGCGCCACCACAGCTCTTATGCCGGCTGGCGGGAACCAGGAGACATACCTTCTCTGCTGAAACCACCAAAACATTCTCCGTTTATAGTTAAGGATGACCCCAACCCTGTTGGCTTTTCATAAGGCCTTGAAGATCTGGCTCTGTACCCAGAATGTGAATGGCTCTATTTCCTGGGTATATTGACATCTGTGGTGACATTTTTCCTCCCTGTTGCCATATGTGTTTAATTTTATACTATATTGTAACTATTTTTATTCATTTTATGACTGTTCGCTACTCAGGGTCACTTGTTTGAGATGGACATCCATAGAAATTAGATAGGTAGATAGGTAGATAGGTAGAGATAGATAGATAGACAGACAGATAGATACAGAAAGAAAGACAGACAGACAGACATAGAGATGGATGGATATATATATATATATATATATATATGATAGGTAGAGGTAGACAGAAAGACAGACAGACATAGAGATAGAGATGGATGGCGATAGATAGTTAGATAGATAGATAGATAGATAGATAGATAGATAGATAGATAGATAGGGCCTGGTGGCTCAGCAGACTGATAGCATTGTGATTAACACCAGCTGTCTGCAATTACTGTAAGTACCAATCTCACCAGGCTCAAGGTTGACTCAGCCTTCCATCCTTTCTAAGGTAGGTAAATTGAGGACCCGGTTTGTGGGGGCAATAAGCTGACTTTGTATAAATATACAAAAGGATGAAGGCTATTGCTTAACGCATTGTAAGCTGCCCTGAGTCTCCGGAGAAGGGCGGCATATAAATCAATTTTTTTTAAAAAAAAGATACAGAAAGACAGGCAGACAAAGACAAAGACAAACAGACAGACAGAGAAAAACAGACAGACGGACGGACAGAGATAGACAAATAGAAATAGAGATGGATGGATGGATGGATGGATGGATGGATGGATAGATAGATAGATAGATAGATACAGAAAGACAGGCAGACAAAGACAGAGAAAGACAGACAGAGAAAGACAGACAGACAGATGAACAGAGATAGACAAATAGAAATAGAGATGGATGGATGGATGGATGGATGGATGGATAGATAGATAGATAGATAGATAGATAGATAGATAGATAGATAGGGTGAATAGGGAGAATAACCAGATCATAATGTAATGATTATTTATCTTGGATCTGTTTGGGGCAAAAATCAAAATATGTAAGAGCTATACAAATCCTGAAGATCTGGTGCAAAGGCAAATTACGCCAGTGAATCACATTTTTCTGTGATCTTTCTGTGAACTGTCCAAGTTCTCTAGAGCAACACATCCAACTGGAAGCCATTGAATCAATCCAGAGTGTCGATGACATCCATGCTCTGGAGTAGAAACTGACATTACGCAGATCTATTAACTGTACGCCCCTTGGAAAAGCCACTGAATCTCTCTGACCATCCTTTCACCCGTTTTTCTAGCTCCGTCAACGAATGAAACACTCATTTTTTTTTAACTCTCCAATATCCTGGTTTGGAGAAAGAAGTTATGATGGAGTTCAACCAGTAGGGGGAACCCATGTTTATTAGTTGCATTGGTAAATCAGTTTGTGTATGTGTGTGTAACACTACATCCATCAAAATGGACAGACCTCCATGGGAATCAGTCCAGTGAGATTTTATAGTTTCATTTTCCCCTCCCTAAAATCAACCTAACTCAGAAAGTTAATTTGATCAGAAGTTCATGGTTATGAAGGCTGCCAAGGGTATTCTTCTCCGGTGATTTGGCAATACCTAATCTTTTTTTCCCCCTCCTGCCCAGTGAAAATGCCCAGAAGTGAAACAGGGAAAAAAAACATTGCCAGCTCAGTTTTGAGATATCGAAAGAAGTGATCAGAATAGTTGATCATAATACAGGCATCTCTGCCCTAGATCCAGGCTAGCAATCATAATACGGGAAGTTCTCCAAGGTAGTTTTGGCTCATAAGGCACGAAACATCCTAGGGGTCTCCTTCATTTTGGCAATATAATAGAAACCAGTCTCTATCATGAGCCCCGGTGGTGCAGTGGTTAGAGTGCAGTACTGCAGGCTACTTCTGCTGCCTGCAATTGGGCAGTTCGAATCTCATCAGGCTCGAGGTTGACTCAGCCTTCCGTCCTTCCGAGGTGGGTAAAATGAGGACCCAGATTGTTGGGGGCAAGAGGCCGACTCTGTAAACCGCTTAGAGAGAGCTGTAAAAGCACTGTGAAGCAGTACTGTATATGTGTAAGTGCTATTGCTATTTGCCATCTTAGAATTTTAGAGTTGGAAGAGGCCGTTGAAACTATGGTTCAGCCTTCTGCTCCATGCAGGGATCCAGCTTAAAATATCCATGATAGATGGCTGTGTAGCTTCTACCTGAACATGTGCAGTGATGCGGATCTCACCGCTAAGCCAGGTACTTCAGTCCATTGTCAAAAAGGTTGCCTTGCTAAAAAGATTATATGTCTCTCTCTCTCTCTCTCTCTCTCTCTCTCTCTCTCTCTATCTATCTATCTATCTAATGTATCTATCTATTAGCTATCATCTATTATCTATATATCATCTATATCTATCTATCATCTATCTGTCTGTCTATCTATATCATTATCATCTAATTATCTATTTTTCTATCTACAGTATCTATCTATCTATCTATCTATCTATCTATCTATCTATCTATATCTCTATGAAAGATGATATCATCTATCTATCTATCTATCTATCTATCTATCTATCTTTTTATCTATCTATATCATTATCATCTTTATCATCTGTCTGTCTATCTATCTATCTATCTATCTATCTATCTATCTATCTATCTATCTATACCATTATCATCTATCTATCTATCTATCTATCTATCTATCTATCTATCTATCTATCTTTTTATCTATCTATATCATTATCATCTTTCTATCTATCTATATCATCTTTATCATCTGTCTATCTATCTATCTATCTATCTATCTATCTATACCATTATCATCTATCTATCTATCTATCTATCTATCTATCTATCTATCTAACTAACTTTTTATCTATCTATATCATTATCATCTTTCTATCTATCTATATCATCTTTATCATCTGTCTGTCTATCTATCTATCTATCTATCTATCTATCTATCTATCTATCTATCTATCTATACCATTATCATCTATCTATCTAACTATCTTTCTATCTATCTATTCAAAAGAAAAACAGGGAGTCCTTATTTTATGACCACAACTGAGCCCCACATTTCTGTTGCTAAGTGAAACAGTTGATAAGTGCATTTTGTCCCATTTTACGACTTTTCTTGCCACAGAATTGCTGCCGTCGGTAAGTCAGTCACACGGTTGCTAAATCAATCGGGCTCCCCCATTGACTTTGCTCGTCAGAAGGTTGCTGAAGGGGATCACGTGACCCCGGGATACTGCAACCGTCATAAATATGAGACAGTTGCCAAACATCTGAATTTTGATCATGTGGCCATGGAGATGCCTAAGTCTGAAAAATGGTCATAAGTCACATTTTTCAGTGCTGTTGTGCAGTCCAGTTGCTTCTTGGAAGCTTCCAGTGATGAAGCTCCCACAACTTCTAAAGGCAAGCTGTTCCATTGGTTGTGTTGCAGTCCCGCCCTCTGAGCCTATCTCATCGGAGGAAGAAAGCTCCGAATATGAGGGAGAGGAGTCAGCCAGGCCTCCCTCTCCAGGCCCCTCCCCTCTGGCACTGTCTCAGGTGCCGGCCGAGGGAGAGGAGATTAGCCAGGAGCCAGGTGTCTCGGATGAGAGCGAAGGAGAGCCATCATTCCTGGATGCACGCCAATGAAGGCATGATAAACGGTTGCAGCAGTTAAGGAGGCATGCTAGGGATTAGAACTGAGTCACTGGACCACACCCCAGAAACTATATAAGAGAGGGTGGTGGCTGGTAAAACTCTGTGACGAACAAAAATGAACTTTGGCTAGTCACTTGAACAACGTCGGAAGCTGCCGAAAGGAATATTGTTTTGCTGGACTATTTGCAATGCGTATGTAATTTTATGTTATCTGTTGCAGTAAAAGCTCTTGGCAGACAGTGATTATATTGCTGCCAAGTTTGAGATAACGACCTGTGTGCGTGCCAAGTACTTTCTTAACCCTCGGCTGGCTGTGTTTGTGTGTGTGTGTGTGGACGGGGACAGATCAGGTTGATTGCTCTCACTGTCAGAAAATTTCTCCTTATTTCTAGGTTGAATCTCTCCTTGTTCAGTTTCCATCCATTACTCCTTGTCAGCCTTCAGGTGCTTTGGAAAATAGCTTGACCTTCTCCTCTCTGTGGCAGCCCCTCAAATATTGGAAGACTGCTATCCTGTCTCCCCTGGTCTTTCTCTTCACTAGACTAGCTATGCCCAGTTCCTGCAATTGTTCATCGTATGTTTTAGCCTCCAGTCCTCTAATCATCTTGGTTGCTCTTCTCTGCACTCTTTCTGGAGTCTCCAGAAGTGTGGTGACCAAAACTGGATGCAGGATTCTAGGTGGGCTCTTACCAAGCATCATAAAGCAGTAATATCACTTCTCGTGGATCTTGAATCTATCCCTCTGTTAACGGAGCCTAGGATTGTGTGTTGGCTTTTTTTGGCAGCGCCCATCACTGCTCGTATGGAGTGGGGTTTGCCCTCATTGTATGCCCCAGAGGTTTGCCCCGCCAGCATTGATGGGCCATGTGATCTCAACACTGGCAGAATCCATCTTACAGTGCCCATTGAAATCCCCCTCTTTTTACATACTGGAGCAACACGATTTTCTCTCATTGAGCGAAGGGGAGAGGAAGTGGGCAGCCAGTCAGGAATTGAATTTATGTCCTCCCCTCACCCCCAAATGCAGCCCCAGGAGGGGCGAGGCAGTGTGCATTAGTGCTGCAGCATGGCTTGGCGATAGCTTCTTAGCTTGTGTCTTTTGAAAGACAGAGAGTTACAGTTCATTACAGTTATCTGCAATAAACCGTGATAAAATCCCAACCTACTAATGCTCGGAAATTCAGCGAAACCTTATGTTTTCATGCAAAAGATCTCATGTTCGGTTGCTCTCACCGCCTGCAGGAAAGGACAAGACAAAACGCAAAAAAAAAAAAAAAAAATGCCACTATGAGCTTTAATTGTGATTTAGTGAATAAGCCGCAAGGGACTAGCTTCAGCCAACATGCTAATGCATGCACCACGGTTTATAGCTTGCAAATCCTGGATTCAGCAACGCAGGAAGCCAAAACGAAGCACGTCGTCTTACAGGTTAAAAGTGTTGGCTTGACCAAGATTTCACGTTGTGGGACCTGTTGGTGAATGATTTGCTGCGGCTGAATTTTAGGACTTGAGAGCACAGATGCGGAGAGGGTAGAGGAATGCAGCAGGCAGGGGTTGACGTCCGGTTGTGACATGGAGGAGAAAGTGTGCTATTGATCCCCAAGGATGGGTTTGTGATGCTCTTAGATTGGGAAAGTGTTCCTCAGCCGTTCCATTCTGTCTTTGTGGGTGTTTGTTCCATCCCTGGAGGATTTTAAGAAGAGAATGGACAACCGTTTGTCTGAAATGGTATAGGGATTCTTGTTTTGAGCAAGAGGGATTGGACAAGTAAGACCCTTCCAACACTGTTATTCTGCTGATGGGTTTGGTTGTGAAAGAGGGAGAGGGAGAGAGAGAGAAAAAAAAAGAGAAAGAGAGAGAGAGAGAGAGAATGAGAAAGAGAGAGAATGAGAAAGAGAGAAGAAAGATAAAGAATGAGAGAGAGAGAGACAGATAGAGAATGAGAGAGAGAATAAGAAAGAGAGAGAGAAAGAGAGAGAGAATGAGAAAGAGACAGAGAGAGAATAAGAAAGAGAGAGAGAGAGAGAGAAATAGAGAGAATGACAATGAGAGAAAGAGAGAGAGACAGAGATGCACAGAGAGAGAATGAGAAAGAGAGAGAGAATAAGAAGGAGAGAGACAGTTAAAGAATGAGAAAGAGAGAGACAGATAGAGAATGAGAGAGAAAGAATAAGAAAGAGAGAGAGAAAGAGAGAGAGAGAAATAGAGAGAATGAGAAAGAGAAAGAGAGAGACAGAGACAGAAACAGAGAGAGAATGAGAGAGAGAGAGAAAGAGAGAGAGAAAGAGAGAGAGAATGAGAAAGAGACAGAGAGAATAAGAAAGAGAGAGAGAAAGAGAGACAGAGACGCACAGAGAGAGAAAGAGAAAGAGAGAAAAAGAAAGAGAGAATGAGAAAGAGAAAGAGAGAGAGAGACACACACACACAGAGAAAGAGAGATAGTTAGAAAGAGTAAGAGAGAGACAAAGAGAAAGAAAGAGAAAGTGAGAGAGAGGGAAAGAGAGAGGGGGGGAAGAGAGAGAGAATGAGAGAGAGAGAGGGAGAGAGAAAGTGCCTTCTTTTCCAGAGCTTTGTACAGATAGTCCTTGACTTACAACAATTTGGTTAGTGACTCTGAAGTTACAACTGCACTAAAAAAAAGACTTATGGCCATTTTTCACACTTAGGACCGTTGCGGCCTCCCCACGATCACATGATCAAAATTTGGACAACCGTCCTGTACTTATGACGGTTACAGTGTCCCCCGGTCGCTGCAATCTCCTGTTTTTGCACCCTATCTGACCAGCAAAGTCGATGGGGAAGCCAGATCCACTCAACAACCCCGTTGCGAACAGCCGCAGTGAGTCACTTCGGCATTGTGGCAGGACAAGTCATAAAATAGGGCAAACCTCACTCCACGATTGCCTTGTTTAGCCAAGGACATTTGGGGCTCCCCTGATGCGGTCATACGCCGAGGACTCCCCGTACCTCCAAGCTTTGGCTCAGGCGATTCTGCTTTTTCTAACAATGTTTTTAGCATTGGGAGAAATGCTAAGGAAGTAACGGGTGCCTCTCGGAAGGGATGCAGGAGCAGTTGCTCCAAGTGTCAAGCAGGTTTGATCCAGAACAGTGCGGAAAGCTTCTTTGGGGGGGTGGGGGGAGGAGACATGACGTCATCCTTGCTTCTGCCATTGGCTGAAACCTGGGGGAGGTGGATCTGGGGGGGACACACAACAAGAGGCCGAAGCAGGCAGATTCCCTGCTCTCCAGCAAGCAAGGGAGCCTTGTAGCCTGGCAGGCATCTCCCCCCTCACTCTTTTCCATCTCTTTGGGAGGGTCTTGGAAGAAGCCGGGGTGCCTGCGGGGGAAATAGGGTGGGGGGTGGGAAATGGCAGGTCTCTTTGGCCCTGAGAAGAAGCAGAAATCTCTCTCTCTCTCTCTCTCTCTCTCTCTCTCTCTCTCTCTCTCTCTCTCTCTCTTGCATTGCATTAACTTATCTGTTTGCTCTTAAGTAGGATTTCAAAAGGATGTGATTGCTGAAAAGGAGAATGTAAGGCCTTAAAGGAATGGGGGGGGGGGGCAGGAGAATACGTGAAGCTAATCTGGACCTGACCAATTTTGCTGGATAAGAGAAGTGTACCAGCACTTACTTCCTCTCCTCCTCTCCTCTCCTCTCCTCTCCTCTCCTCTCCTCTCCTCTCCTCTCCTCTCTCCCTCCGCCTTCTTCATTCCCTGACTAGATGACCACAAACCAGGGTCTTCTGGACTTCCTAATACCCTGCTCAAAGATAGTAGGACTCAGAGCATTGATGCCATTACCCTGCCTTATTACTCTTCCCTGCACCTGCCCTGGTATACAAGCTATCGGGTCATATTTTAACACTTATAACCCCAATATAACCAAGATAATACTGTGTTGATTTTTTCCCTTTCCCCTTTTCCTAACCTGAATTATCCTTCTCCTTCTATTCCTCCTCCTCCTCCCCCTCCTCCTCCTCCTCCTCCTCCTCCTCTTTTCCTCCTCCTCCTTCTATTCCTCCTCCTCCTTCCTCTTCCTCTTCTTCTTCCTCCCCTCCTCCCCTTCCTCCTCCTTCTCCTTCCGCTTCTTCCTCCTCTTCTTCTCTTCTTCCTCTTCCTCCTTCTCCTCCTCCCTCCTCCTTCTCCTTCCCCCCTCCCCCTCCTTCTCCTCCCTCCTCCTCCTCCTCTTCTTCTTCCTCCTCCTTCTATTCTTCCTCCTCTTCTTCCTCTTCCTCTTCTTCCTTCTCCTCCTCTCTTCCTCCTCCTCCTCCTTCCTCCTCCTCCTTCCTCTTCTTCCTCCTCCTCCTCTTCTTCTCCTTCTCCTGCTTCTATTCCTCTTCCTCCTTCCTCCATCCTCTTCCTCTTCCCCTCCTCCTCCTCCTCCTTCTCTTTCCACCTCCTTCTCCTTCCTCTTCTCCTTCCTCCTTCTCCTTTCTCTTCTTCTTCCTCCTTCTCCTTCCTCTTCTTCCTCCTCCTCTTCCTCCTCTTCCTCCTACCCCTTTCTTCTTCTTCTTCTTCTTCTTCTTCTTCTTCTTCTTCTTCTTCTTCTTCTTCTTCTCCTCCTCCTCCTCCTCCTCCTCCTCCTCCTCCTCCTCCTCCTTTCTCTTCCTTCTTCCTTTGCCTGCTCCCTGTTCCCTTCTCTCTTCTTTCTTCCTCTCCCCCTTCTTCCTTCCTTCCTTCCTTCCTTCCTTCCTTCCTTCCTTCCTTCCTTCCTTCCTTCGCTGTGCAGATTATCTAATTTATGAAATCTCATTGCAAACTTTTTTTGGGGGGGTGAGTCACCATTTTTTTGGAGGAGTACGAAGAAAGGGGCTGCCTTCCCACCATCTCCAGCTGGTGTCCTATGACTAACAGGGATAAGTCTCTAAGAAAGAAGGAAGACCGTGTAAGCCTGAAGGACAGCAGCTCCTTTTTTTTTTTTTTACATCTGCTCACCCACACCCTCTTGCACCCTCCTCTGTCACGCTGCTGCAGCCTTTCGACTCGTGTTTTTTCTCTGCCTCTGATCTTCTTTATTATCCTGCTTGAGTCACATTCCTCCACCTCCAGTCTGGGATGAGTTGGCCGCCTCCTCTTTATGCAACGGCAACTTCCAAAAGGTGAAGGCATCTCTTGAAGGAGCACCGGTCCAGAAATCTGAGAAGGAGGTCAAGAAGGAATTACCTGGACATTTCCCAGATGATAAAAGGCCAAATTTTTCACCCTGGGAGATCCTGGTTCAAGAAATCGTCTTGCCTCTGGGAGGCTTAATAAGAGGTGGCAACAGATGTCTCGATAGTAGATATGGGTGGAACCAGGGGTTGGCTACTGGGGGTTTGCAGGGTCTTCGGGAGAACCTCTAGCTAAGATTCTGTGCAGTTTGGAGAACCCCCAAAACCCACTCCTGGCTGGCCCCACCCACCCCTTCCTTCCCCTCCCCTCCCAGGAGTCCTCACGTGACCCGTTTTGGATGCAGGTAAGTGCAGGGTGTGTGTGGAGTCTCGGGGAGAGTGAAAAACAGGCCTACCGGAGGTTCAGGGAAAAAGAACGGGCCTCTGGAGCCTGGGGAGGCCGTTTTCACCCTCCCGGAGGATCGAGGAAAGCCTCTGGAGCCTGGGGAGGGCAAAAACACCCCCACCCCCACCGTGATGCAGGAGGCTGACTAGGCCACGCTCTCCAAGGCCATGCCCACCCAGCAACCGGGCAAAGAACCCCTTGCTAAAATTTTTGAAGCCCTCCCCTGAGTGGAACATGGACTTCCCAGAACATCATCCCGGAGATGACATCTCTGTTGGCCAAGCTGTGGTTGGAGCATCCTACGATCCCTTGTAAGTATCAACTAGGAGGCACTGAGCTCTGAGGGCTAGAATTTGGTGAATTGATCCTCCAATTAATTTGAGTGAAGGAATGCATCAAATTTTTGGCACATAGCAGCTAAGTTCCCTCAACTTCAATAAAAGCAAGCCAACTGCGTGACATGACCATCTGATGCATACAACTCGGCCAACTTGTGTTCTCCTTGATTTGGGCTTCAACATGGTGGTTTGCAAAATATGGTTTGTGGTATAATGTGATATGTAAACATCAATTGTCCTGGGAATAGCATTCCTGATAATTTTATTTATTTATTTATTTATTTATTTATTTATTTATTTATTTATTTATTTATTTATTTATTTATTTATTTATTTATTTATTTATTGGTTCGATTTATATGCCGCCCTTCTCCGGAGACTCAGGGCGGCTTACAATGCTTTTAAGCAATAGCCTTCATACTTTTGTATATACCTGCTTAGTAGGGCTTTCGGCTCCCCCAAGCGGTGTTCTTTTTTATACAAAGTCAGTTTATTGCCCCCACAAACCGGGTCCTCATTTTACCTACCTCGGAAGGATGGAAGGCTGAGTCAACCTTGAGCCTGGTGAGAATTGAACTCACAGTAATTGCAGGCAGCTGGCAGCTAAGTGCTATTCAACAGCGCTTTAGTCCGCTGCTCCACCAAGGATAATCACATGCAAGAGAAAATAAATTGGTTTATGGCTGATTGATAATGAAGTATCACAGAACTAAGCAGCCCTGATTTCGAGACCAGAGTGCAAGAAACAACTCACTACTGGAAGTAGCATGTTTGTGAGGGTTCCTCTGTCCCACCTCTTCCCAAGCAGGAAGTCCATTAGCCATGATATGATGGTCTAGTTAGGATTTTTTACCAAAAAACAACAACAACAGCCACCCTTGTCAATCAAAACCAGAGCAAGAACATTTTGGCTTTTTCAGTTGGCCATAAGTCAATGAGCAAGTGATATACCCACCTACTCACCCATCTTTCCTGGTGTATAAAGCTCTGAGGACTGATATTAACAGAGAATGTCCAAAAATAGGATCCTAAACATCAGTTGGGGGGCGGGGGGAATGGGTAGTAGGATGTGGTTAAAAAAGAAGTCAAGATGGCAAAGGACATAATAAAGATCTCACCATACTGGCCACCATTTTGATTCTCGACCATACCTTTTAGATACTCCAGATGGGAAGGCTTAAAAGATGAGAGGGGGGAGGGAAGACAGAGAGAGGGGGAGAGGGAGAGAGAGAAAGTGTGTGCGAGAGAGGGAGAGAGGGAGGGAGAGAAGGGAAGGGAGAGAGAGAAGGAAAGAGGGGGGAAAGAGAGAGGGAGGGGGAGAGGGGGGGGAGAGAGAAGGAAAGAGAGAGGGGGAAAGAGAGAGAAGGAAAGAGAGGGAATGAGAGGAGAGGGAGAGGGAGGGAGAGAGAGGAGAGGGGAAGAGAGAAGGAAAGAGGGAGAGAGAGAAAAGGAAAGAGAGGGGGGAGAGGGGGAGGGAGAGAGAGAAGGAAAGAGAGAGGGGGAGAGAGAGGAGAGAGGGAGAGGAGAAAGAAAAGAGAGGGGGGAGAGAAAGGAGAGAGAGAAGGAAAGAGAGAGGGGGAAGGGGAGGGAGAGAGAGAAGGAAAGAGAGAGGGGGAAAGAGAGAGGGGGAGAGAGGAGAGAGGGAGAGAGAAAAGGAAAGAGAGGGGGAGAGAAAGGAGAGAGAGAAGGAAAGAGAGGGAGAGAGGAAGAGAGAGAGGAGAGGGGGAGGGAGAGAGAGAAGGAAACAGAGAGCGAGAGAGGAAGAGAGAGGAGAGAGGGAGAGAGAGAAGGAAACAGAGAGGGAGAGAGAGAGATGAGAGAGTAAGGGGAGAGAGAGAGAAGGAGAGAGAGAGAAAGAGAGAGAGAGAGGAGAGAATATAACATGAAAAAAAAAATGGAAAGATGGAAAAGGTGAAATAGAATGCTGCAGTTGCCTTTCAGGGAAAGAAGATAAAAATTTATAAATCTTGGCCAGTTTTCAAGAGAACCCCCTTTGTAAGAGAATCGAGGTCAGGAATTGAATCCATGGAAACAAGGGGTTCTGCCAGATTCTGGTGGGGCTCAGGATTAAAGGGCAGGGGACTCTTAATCTTTAAAGTTTACATTTTGAATGTTTCCAAGTTTGTAAATCACGGGCATAAAAGAAAATAAAGTTGATCCCGGGGGGGAAAAGCGAAGGAAGGAGCAGGTCATTAGTGATAAAAGTGGTGACGGGGCTTGTGGGAAAAATTATCTGATCCCAAGGAAGGGAAAGAGTGAGAAAGAAACTCAAAGGAAGTCCCTCTTGATTTTGTTCGGCATAGGACCGACAGGAACTTCCACAGGCTTTTGAGATACTCTTCTTCTACTTTACTCCAGTAAAAAGCATTCCTGCCATCTTTTCTGTGCCTATTTGGTCTACTCAACTTGGTCTACTCAAAGAGCTGACACAACAGGGAGGCAATGGGCAGTGCTTTCCGTGTTTCCCTACCATAGACTTTGATTGTGGTATTTGCTTGGATCTCAGTTAACACATAAATAGAATAACAGAGCTGGAAGGGACCTTGGAGGTCTTCTAGTCCATCCCCCTGCTTAGGCAGGAAACCCTACACCACTTCAGACAAATGGTTATCCAACATCTTCTTAAAAACATCCATTGCATTTACACCTTCTGGAGGCAAGTCGTTCCACTGATTAATTGTTCCCACTGTCAGGATGTAGGAAGTTAGCACCCACCCCTCTCCTAGAAAAAAATGAAATATTCTAGGCAATATTAAAAAGGCAGAATATTTCCCCTAAACGAGAAATAGAAATCTTAAGACAGAAACTCAGCCCCAGCTCTCTGCCCCCAGCAGATACTTTGGTTATTTACCAGACGAAAGGCTGGGCCAGTTTATCTACAACACAAAAGATGTGGACCTCGGGGGCATGATAGGATTAGCCCTCACTCAAGATTCAAACCAGGACAAAGCCATTAAGCCATAATAAGAATTGCCCAGAGCCCCTTCATTACATAATCACCCAGCAAGATTCAACCAAGCCTGGGACACAGCCTACAAAGTTAGCTAAGACCCCTGTCCCCTCGGAATCTGACAGCCAATGGGATGCATTTCTTGTACAGGAACAGGAAACTCCAAGGCAGGGCCTAAGAAAGTGTATAAATATATCCCCTCTCGCCACTCCATGTGCTCTTTTTTGACCAGGACCCAAAAACCCCATGTGGTCCAGTCCACCATTAAACAATCTTTCCAAGCAGTCTCTATGTTTCCAGTGTCTTTCTTCCCACTTGGAACTGAACCCAGATGGATAGTTCTTCCAACAAGGAAGTTTCTCCTTAATTCCAGGTTGCTTCTCTCCTTGATGAGTTTCCATCCATTGCTTCTTGTCCTGCCCTCAGGAGTTTTGGAGAATAGCTTGACTCCCTCTTCTTTGGGGCAGCCCCTGAGATATTGGAACACTGCTATCGAGTCAGCCCTAGTCCTTCTTTTCATTAAAGTAGACCAGGAGTGGGTTCTACTTACCTTTACTACTGTTGTGGCTTGTCAGCGGCCTGTGCAGCTAGTAGCTGATTCCAACAGCAAGGAGGCTGGTGTGGTGACACCCCACTCCAGGGGAAGGATACTGCAAAATCCCCATTCCCTTCCCACCCCACTGGAAACCTGCTTTCCAGCTCCGTTCTCCTGTGCAGGGCAACAAAAGAAGACCCAGCCAATCAGCTGGGACTCGATCAGCTGGGACTCGGGAGGCAGCAAATAAATCGAGGGCAGGACCAGCCAGAGGTGGTATTTGCCGGTTCTCCAAACTACTCAAAATTTCGGCTACCGGTTCTCCAGAATCGGTCAGAACCGGCTGAATACCACCTCTGTTCCAGTCCCTTAATTATTACCATTTGCTTACAGGCTTGGTTGCTTGTTGTTGTTGTTGTTTTTAGTTGTGAAGTTGTGTCCGACCCATCGCAACCCCAAGGACAATGTTCCTCCAGGGTTTCCTGTCCTCTATCATCCCCTGGAGTCCATTTAAGCTCACGTCAACTGTTTCAGTGACTCCATCCAGCCACTTCCTTCTCTGTCGTCCCCTTCTTCTTTTGCCCTCAGTCTTTTCCCAGCATTAGGCTCTTCTCCAGGGAGTCCTTCCTTCCTTCTCATTAGGTGGCCAAAGTATTTGAGTTTCATCCTCAGGATCTGGCCTTCTAAAGAGCAGTCAGGGTTGATCTCCTCTAGGACTGACCGGTTTGATCGCCTTGCAGTCCAAAGGACTCGCAGGAATCTTCTCCAGCACCAGAGTTCAAAGGCCTCAATTCTTTGGCTCTTAGTTTGGTTGCTTAGTTGCGGATTAATTTTATGGGATGGATTTTTTTTTAAAAAAAAAAACATCTATTTTTCCCCATAAAGATCAGTCAGCCAGCTGTTTAGACTGGATTTGGCATTTTTGATCCACCTATCGAATCTTCTCTAGGACTTGAGATAGGCAGAGGCTGCAGTTTGATGGTGTTAAAAGTCCCATCTCAGGATGTAAGCCCTTCCATGCAAAAGAGCCTTGGTAGTACAGTGGTCTAAAGCACCCTGTTATTAAGACCAGCTGCCTGCAATAACTGCAGGTTCGAATCTCGCCAGGCTCAAGGCTGACTCAGCCTTCCATCCTTTCTAAGGTAGGTAAATTGAGGACCCAGATTGTGGGGGCAATAAGCTGACTTTGTATAAATATACAAAAGGATGAAGGCTATTGCTTAACGCATTGTAAGCCGCCCTGAGTCTCCGGAGAAGGGCGGCATATAAATCAAATTAAAAAAAAAAAAAAGCTGCCTTTTGCAATTGACCGATTGGGATTTTGTCAATGCCGATAGTGTTTTTTTTGAGTGGTGCTCTGGTTGTTTGGGGAATTGCACCCAAGACACCGATTCCTATTGGTACTATCTTTGCTTTTTTTGGGGTGTGTGTGTGTGTGTGTGTGTGTCACAGTTGTTCTATTAATGTTGCTGTTCTTTTCCAGGTTGCGTGAATGCTGCTATTGACTTGCTAGAAGGCAGAATCTGGAGGTGGATCATGTCACAATCTTTGCCTGAGAATAGCAAACATTCATGGGTTGGAATCGAAGCGTTAAGCAAAGGAAACAATTGAAACAAACAAACAAACAAATGATTTGTCCCTGCGCTACTTTAGATCTCCCCACACAACCCACTCTTATTCAAGCAACCAACCTATTTATTTTTAATCCCCTGAAAGCCGCCTTCTTCTTTTTCTTCTTTTTCTTCACTTATTCATCTTCACCTTCCTACGTATCTCCCTACCTTTCTTCTGATGGGGGGAAGATTATTGCATGACATGTAATTTCTATAAAGGGATCACCCCCCCCCCCCAAAATGTCAAGTGATGTTAAATGCACTTTAGAATCCATTCCACTTTCTGTCGTCTGTAGTTCTCTATCCATTTCACTTGCTAAGAATCCCGACATTATTAACTGCCATCGATTGGCTGGGAGTAAGCTGTATTTTCTCCTGCAAATAGAGATTCAGGACAGGAGCATTCCTGAGGGAGGACACCCTCCCTTCCTAAGGATCTCTTAATGGATCCCATTTTGTTCAATCTTTCATTGATGGCGAGGAGTAGAGAGGAAAGGAGGCATTGCAGCTCTCTCTTATGGGAAGAAGGGAAATGAAAGTCACTGCACGAACCGGTCCCTGTGAAAGCACCAGTGACTAGTTGACTGGGTCAAGTTTCAAGAAATGTGGGCATTTGGAGATGGCATTCCCTAAATCCTGATCCTTTTCTGCTTATCCAGACAGGGCAGAATCATGGCATCAATGATGATTCCCATTATCTTCGGGCAGGGTATTAAGCAGTCCAGAAGATCCTGGTTTTTGGGTTGTGGTCATCTAGTCAGGGAATGAGGGAGGGGAAGGGAGAGGGGAAGGGGAAGAAAGTTGAGGAGAGGAGAGAAGGAAGGAAGGAAGGAAGGAAGGAAGGAAGGAGCAATGAGAGAAGGAAGGAAGAGAGGAAGGGAGGAAGGAGCAAAGAGAGAAGGGAGGAAGGAGGGAGGGAGGGAGGGAGGGAGGAAGTAAGGAAGGAAGGAAGGAAGGAGCAATGAGAGAAGGAAGGAAGGAGGGAGGGAGGGAGGGAGGGAGGGAGGGAGGGAAGGAGGAAGGAGCAATGAGAGAAGGGAGGGAGGGAGGGAGAGAGGAAGGAAAGAAGGAAGGAAGGAAGGAAGGAAGGAGCAATGAGAGAAGGAAGGGAAGGAATGACGTAAGGGAAGGAAGGGAGGGAGGGAGGGAGGAAGGAAGGAGCAATGAGAGAAGGGAGGGAGGGAGGGAGGGAGAGAGGAAGGAAAGAAGGAAGGAAGGAAGGAAGGAAGGAGCAATGAGAGAAGGAAGGGAGGGAGGAAGGGAAGGAAGGACGTAAGGGAAGGGAGGGAGGGAGGAAGGGAGGAAGGAGCAATGAGAGAAGGGAGGGAGGGAGAGAGGAAGGAAGGAAGGAAGGAAGGAAGGAAGGAAGGAAGGAAGGAGCAATGAGAGAAGGAAGGGAGGGAGGAAGGGAAGGAAGGACGTAAGGGAAGGAAGGGAGGGAGGGAGGAATAAAAGAAGGAAGGAAAGAAGGAAGGAAGGAAGGAAGGAAGGAAGGAAGGAAGGAAGGAAGGAAGGAAGGAAGGAGAGATGCTGAATTGACACATTACCTCACATCATAATGTGAGCAGCAGGCCAGAAATAAACAAACCATGCATTCAAAGGTCAAAAGACTACTTCCGAGCACGTTTCAAGAAGAGTCCAAAAGCAACCCTAACGTAGCCCAACGTTGAGTGACATAACAATCTTCTCATACCAGGAACGAAGACCCCAGTTCTCAACGAGGGGGAAACCCCGAGGTTCCAGAAGCAAAGGGGAACCGATCTGTTGGGAGGAGAAGACCCTGCCTTGCCCTGAAGAATGGGGGCTTGGTCCCAGAACAATTAGGGACAAGAAGGGCAAGGCTGAAGGAAGCCACGTGTGCCTCTGAACTGCCCCATTGAGAGAGCCTGAGGTTTCTTCTTTGCAGTCAATAAAGCCACGGCCAGCTCATTTATTTATAAGCTTGATAAAAAGCCAGAGCAAGTGCTTGGCTGAGGAAGCTCATTCTTGACACAGCTCGCCATTGTCTGTTGTTTCTCTGGCAGCTTTCCATCGTTCCGGAGATGCCCAACCCTCCCATCCTAACCCAGCAGCTGGGAGAAATGCTTTGGCAAAGAGGGCACTAACGGAGCAGCTGCTGAGATGGAGAAACCAGGGAACCTTTGCACGCTGAGCCTTGCACAGCTTCTCCTGGGCCCAGGAGGAGGCAAGGAGAGAGGGCTTACCCGCTTCCATTCCCAAGGGATGGTTTGGAGGTACTGGTGGGAGGGATTGGAGGGTCCATAAATTATAGCAATGCTTCAGGAGAAGATGATCAAAGGTTGGTTTTTTATTTTATTTTATTTTTTGCTTCAAGATATCTTGCGAGACGTTCATGAACCAGCTGGAAGCCTATTCCATCTTAACCAGGGGTGGGATCAGGGGTGAAATCCAGCAGGTTCTGACAGGTTCTGGAGAACCGGTAGCGGAAATTTTGAGTAGTTTGGAGAACCGGCAAATACCACCTCTGGCTGGCCCCAGAGTGGGGTAGGAATGGAGATTTTGCAGTATCCTTTCCCTGGAGTGGGGTGGGAATGGAGATTTTGCAGCATCCTTCCCCTGCCACGCCCACCAAGCCACACCAAGCCCATCAAGCCACACCCACAGAACCGGTAGTAAAAAAAAAATTGGATTTCACCACTGGGTGGGATTCAGAAATTTTAGCAACTGGTTCTCTGCCCAGTTGCTGGGTGAGTGTGGCCATGGTGGGCATGGCCTACTCAGCCTCCTGCACCATGCGGGGGGTGTTTTCACCCTCCCCATGCTCCGGAGGCTTTCCTCAAGTCTCTGGGAGGGCGAAAACAGCCTCCCTTGCGCTCCGGAGACCCTCCGGACGCCAGAACCAGGCCTGTTTTTGGACTTCCGGTATTCTGGTAGGCCCGTTTTTTGCCCTCCTAGAGCCTCTGCACGGGCCCTGCACTTACCTGGCATCCATAATGGGCTGCCTGGAGACTCTTGGGAGAGACAGCGCCAGGGGGTGGGGTCAACCAGTCCTTGCAACTACCGGTTTGGTGAACCAGATTAAAATTAACATCCGGTTCACCCAAACTTGTCTGAACCGGCTGAATCCCAACCTTGATCTTAACCCTCAGAGGAGTGAATTTTAGTTTTGGCTCACAACTCATAAATATTTGCTTTGGATTCAGAATGTCCCATGTTCACTCTCTGGGCTTTCTAAGGAGTGCCTGAAATGACAGCCTGAATCTGAGAGTTTTTTAAAACAGATTAACAGAATTGGAAGGAACCTTGTAGGTCATCTAGTCCAACCCCCGCACCCAAGCAGGAGACCCTACACCATTTCTGACAGATGGCAGTCCAGTCTCTTCTTGAAAGTCTCCAATGATGAAGCTCCCACAACTTCTGAAGGCAACTTCTGTTCCATGGGTTGATGGTTCTCACTGTGGTGGCTGGTTCATTCAACAGATTAACCCGTAATGTAGTTTGAGGCTTTAGAATGTTACGCCAACTTTCCTGATTTCCATACATGGTTTATGGGATACATTTGTATGAATTTAGGTAGTTGTGATTTAGTTAACATATCACCGTTAAATTATAGTTTAGCGCAATAGATGAAGTCAGACTATTCACCATACTTGCTTAGATGGGACAATCTGAATTTCCGAGCTAGTGTAACAGATTAAGTCATGGTTTATTTAGCCACGACTTGTCAAATTGTGCATCCAACCTCTTTGTGTTCATGCAATGTAGGAGCTGGATTCAGACAAGACGTCTAATGGAAATTTTCAATCATCCAGGTCACGGTTGTCCCACAGGTGCTTTTCCAAAATGCAATTGGACTTTCTTGATATTTTTCCTTGAAAACATTTTGCTTCTCATGCAAGAAGCTTCTTCAGTTCATTTTTCACTGAAGAAGCTTCTTGGATGAGAAGAAAAAGATCTGCTTCTTGACTCTGCCAGCTGAAATTCCTTGGCTGGTGACGTCTGCAGGAGGCTCTTCCTGCCAGAACGTCTGAGACAGGTTGATCTCATTGGAGCAAGAGGATACCTCTGTCCAGTGGTGGGATTCAAATAATTTAACAACCGATTCTGTGCCCTAATGATTTCTTCCAATAACCAGTTCACCAAACTGCTCAGAAAGTTAACAAGCGGTTCTCCAGAAGTGGTGCGAATTGGCTGAATCCCATCAATGCATCTGTCCTAATTTATCCTGTTGTGTGAATAAGTCATCGAGCTGGTTAAGATTTTGGGTCGACAAGCCCCAGAGTCCACATCTAACTCAGGGGTCTCCAAACTTGGCAACAGTTCAAACTTGTGGACTTCCGCATGACTGGCTGGGGAATTCTGAGAGGGTCAACCCTGAAGCTGACCTGACCGAGGTCATTTTGAGGCTTCAGTGTTGCCACACTACAGCTGAGGAATAGGGAGAGGGAATAGAGATCATTGGAGTTTGTAGTCAAAACAAAATACTTTCTCCTGAGAACCAAGGACATTCTCACAGGTGGCCGGAGAGAGGAGGAGCGATGTCACCAGGCATCCAGATGGGACCTTGATCGGACCATGTGACTGATTGTTTGGGAAAGGGGGAGAAAAATTTATTTTTAATTAGGTGAAAAATGCAGGAATATTCAGAGTTGGTTTTCACCAGCCTGTGCCAATACAATATGTCCAATAAACCTATTCTTTGAGGAACCTACTTGCCTCGGAGTTCTGTTTGCTATGGGTGTATTACTTGGAACCCTGACAGAGAGTTGAAGTCCACAAATCATAAAGTTGCAAAGTTTGCCCCAAAGCAAAGAACTATTGGAATAAAATTAAATTATGGTTGGAGGAACTGATACAACAACATATGGATTTAAAATCAGAGCTGTTCCTATTGGGTATCTTACCAGAAAAAATCAGTAAAGAAAATAAATATTTGATTATACATGTAATAACAGCTGCAAGGATTGTCTATGCACAAAATTGGAAAGCAGAGAATATACCATCGGAGGGAGAAGTAATTAAAAAAAGATTTAGGTTGTGCAGAAATGAATAGATTAACTATGAAGATAAAAGAAAGAGAAGACTCAGAATATTTTAAGATATGGAATCAATTTTACTATTGGTTAGAAAAAAGATATAAATAAGCTTTAATAGAGATAGATAAAATATGTTACAACTAGAATATTAGATTAGTGGGAAATTTTTGTAATGGACTTGGTGAGAACGAAGATAGAAGAGATAATAGAAAAGAAGAAGTTTTTGGAGATAACACCGAGATGTTACATGGAAGAAATGAATGATGTACTAAATGTTTGTTTGTCTAAAAAAATTAAAAACAATAAAAAAAAAACTTTAGATCCCTAATCCAGCCAATCATATTGTCATCTCACAGGTTGGGTGTCTCCAACCCTACAGACAACACGCTTGAGTATTGCCTGACTTCTCCCTCTGCTCCCCAAAGTGGGTAAACACTCACTTTTAATAAGAGAGAAGCAGTGTTTGTGAACAATCAGCCCTTGGCAAGGCTGTTTGGGCAACCCATTGAACCATTGCCAAGTCTCCTGCTCTGCTTCTGGTCCTTCATCCTCATGTCCCGACCTGACCTATTTCTTTCTTTTTTTTAACTTACAAGAGGTCCCCATTCAGCGTGGCTTCGACTTGTCTGCGTTGAAAGCAATTGGAGATGCAGCTGCCTATCGCCGCAATTCGCCACCGATGTTCTTTCAATGAAGATCTGGCAAACGATCAATGGCAGGCAGCCCAGCCGTTTGACTCTATAGATCGGCAGGAGAGAATAAGAAAATCTGCTAGGAGGAGAGGGAAAAAGCCACTCTGTGGAGGGGTGAAGCAGGGATGAAATCCTACCGGTTCAGACCGGTTCGGGCGAACCGCTAGGGATTATGGGCATCAGTTCGCCGAACCGGTAGTATTTACTCCTCCTTGGCCCCATCCACTCGTGCCCGGCCAGTCACCGCTCACCTCTTCCGTCCGCTCGATATTCCACAGAATTCAATGTTAAATGCAGCAGAGAGAATGCTAACTTTTCTCCCGCCATTCAGAATGGAGCTGCTGCAGCCTGTCCCTTTAAGGTAGTCCCCAGGAGGGAGGGGGACAGGGTGGGGTGGAGCTGTTTTTGTGAAAGGCAGGAAAATGGGGAAGGGGATTTACCTGCCTGTCATCCATTCCTCAATCTCAGCGCAGACTGAGGGAAGGATGGTAGGCAGGAATATTCCCCTCCCCATTTTCCTGCCATTCGTGACAAGGAGTGGCTGGGAGGGGAGGGGCCGGTGAGGAGCCCCTCGATGTGAGTGATGTTGAGTTGGCCACACCCACCCAGTCACATGACCTCCCTCCAACAAGCCACGCCTACAAAACCGGTAGAGGAAATTTTTTAATTTTACCCCTGGGGTGAAGGTGTTGGGCGAAGAGCGAGGGGAAGAGGAGAAGCTTGCTGGGTTACATTGGACCAATTTCCTGGTCCAACCTACCTCACAGGGCTGTGGGAAGGAATGGGAGGTCAGAAAGGCTCTGTATGCTAGCTAGAGTTATTGGTGGAAAGGCAGGAAGTAAATTGGACAATTGACATTTTCTACCCGGGAGTGTTAGATCCCTCTTAGAAGATGCTCAGCATTAGGAATGCAAGCACTTCTCCTTCTTTGTACAGTTGAGTTTAGGAGTTGCTCCATCCATCCATCCATCCATCCATCCATCCATCCATCCATGTCTTTATGTAATTAATGTGAGTCCAAGCATTTCCCAGGATTCCAGAAGGCCAGATTTCCGATAGTCACAGG
This sequence comes from Arizona elegans, assembly GCA_022577455.1. Taxonomy (NCBI): domain Eukaryota; kingdom Metazoa; phylum Chordata; class Lepidosauria; order Squamata; family Colubridae; genus Arizona; species Arizona elegans. The sequence goes on along the minus strand of JAKOOJ010000013.1, from coordinate 20,450,323 downwards.
CCACACAGAAGAAATGCTTCATGTGAATGTCTGTAGAGATTCTTAGTCATCCAAGTCAAGATTGTCCCAAACGTACTTTTTCCAGAGGCAACTGGACTTTTGGGTTTTTTCCTTTGAAGATGTTTCACTTCTCATGTTGTGGATTTAATAAGACAAACACAACTTTTAGATTAATCAGAGACAGATTTATATATTGCGCAATAGGTTCAAGGCTCTGTACATGAAGCGTTGAACAAAGACAGAAATTAGGTACAATGGTTTTATACCCTTCTAGACAAAGGATTCTGTTAACTCAGCAATTCATATGGTCATATACATTTATCATTTTTAATTGACATTTCCTAATTACCGAGTTTCTTTGCAAAACAGTTATAATTCTTTTTGTAGATTACTGAAGCATAGACTCAAATCATCTTCTGACGATAGACAACTTTTAACTCATGTGGATCCCCTTGACCTAACCAACCTTTAAGCTGTATGTCATTAGAATGTTCCTTTCTTCTGACAACTTAGAGGCCTCCTAGAGGAATCAAAAGGATTTTGGCTGAGTTTGTACTTTTTCCAACCGGATGCATTGCTTTTTAGGATAGAGTGAATAGAAAGTTATCCAGTGATCATCTATCAGAGCCCGCTTCATTACATTACTCATACAAGAAGCTTCTTCAGTTCTGACTGGATGATGGGGAATGGAAGGATTTATACTCCTTGCACCTGGAGGTTTTTTTGTGTCTTCAGGGTCACCTCTAAAAGACTCTCCAAAAGGATGCAAATGACCAGCTGTCTCAAAGGAGTATAAATCCTTCCATTCCCCACCATCCAGTCAGAGCCGAAGAAGCTTCTTCAAACATCTTCAAAGAAAAACCAGAAAGTCCAGTTGCCTCTTGGAAGAAAAAAAAAAGCACCTTTGGGCTTCCCGTGAATCTGAGCCTCAGCTCCATCTTCCCATCTTCTCCTTTCCCTTCATCCGACCCCCCCACCCATCCCTCTGCTTATTATTCTGGCTGAGTATGGCAATGAGTACAAGATCTCCATACTGCAGCATAAGAAAGTTACTCTTCAAGCAGAGCGTAGGTTTCGCTCGACAACTTTGCCAGCTCAGCCTCCAAAAATCTGAGCAGGCCACCTGTTAAGGTGCTGATGCATTTACGGGCGGCGTGAGCCCTCCCCTCTCCCTCTCCCACTTTTATTCAAGGCAAGAAACGCAGGAGCGCAGCTGTTATTCTTTTTCTTCCTTTCTCGGGTGGGTGGGGGGGGTACCCCGTGCTTTGTACGGAGCCTCCTTGCGGGGGATTGAATTTCAGTGAGTTTTCATCGTCTGGTGGAGAAATGTTAGGAAGCCACCAATCTGCAATGGGAGGAGACCAGCAAATGTTCAATGAGGAGGGGAGCCTTATAGGTTGGCGACTTGTAGATAAGGTGTGAGTCTCCCTTCTGGAGTCTTGTAAGGGTGGTATCCTTCTCCCCAGGCTGAACACAGGTTATTGATGGCAGAGAAAGGATGAATTGTTAGAAGACTTCCTTCTTTTTCCTCCATGCACCAAGCTGTAAATCCTTTCTTTCTTTCTTTCCTTCCTTCCTTCCTTCCTTCCTTCCTTCCTTCCTTCCTTCCTTCCTTCCTTCCTTCCTTCTTTCTTTCTTTCTTTCTTTCTTTCTTTCTTTCTTTCTTTCTTGTTTTTTCTTTCATTCTTTCTTTCTTTCTTTTTCTTCCTTCCTTCTTTCCTTCCTTCCTTCCTTCCTTCCTTCTTTCTTTCTTTCTTTCTTTCTTGTTTTTTCTTTCATTCTTTCTTTCTCTTTCTTCTTTCTTTCTTTCTTTCTTTCTTTCTTTTTCTTCCTTCCTTCTTTCCTTCCTTCCTTCCTTCTTTCTTTCTTTTTCTTTCTTTCTTTATTGGGTATTTTAAATTTGTCTCAGCCAAATTACTTAATTCGTTTTTATTCTATTTTAAATTCTTGTATTTATGTGTTTTATTCTGTGGCTGTTCACCGCCCTGAGTCCTTCGGGAGTAGGGCGGTATAGAAATCCAATAAAAAACAAACAACAAAAAAACAAAACAAAATGACATCACAGCTTGCAGGGCCTCTGAATTGGATTGTGTCTAATTAGCAGGGAAGGACTGCATTGCAAGATTCAAGGACTTTTGAGGGTCTCTCCAGGATGCTGAAATGATTCTTTGGTCATTTCCTTCCCCCTCCTTCCCTCTCGCAGGTCATCGGCTGCTTGATCTAATCTAAAGAGGCTCTGTGATAATGTGCTTGACATATTCAAAAGCATTTCAATGTCTTTGTGGTCTAAAAGGAAGTGGGGGGAAGCCTCCACATGGGGCATGCCATTCCCCATCCCCTCCCCCCAAAAAACCCTAACCCAGGATTAAAATATGTTTACAATTTCACTCTTATCCATCTGACTTCATAGGTGTTCACGAAAATCCTGCAGAAATTCTCTTAAACATGGGGTATTTGTTTTTCTGTTTCAAATTTTAGCGAGAAGGAGCGGAGCCATCAGCACCTTCCCGAATATAGGTAGGCTGCCTTGCCCTCTGCTGAAATAGATCAAAACACATGAAAGGCACGAGTGTATTTTTAGCATCCTCCTAATCCGAGGTTCTTTTTTAGCTGCAAAAACTGACTCCTCCATTCTTTCAAAATTTCACACCCTATAAGCAGATTTTCAACCGTCGTCGGAAAAGCATGGGTCTGAAAACAGTGCTTATCACTTTTCTTTCTTCCTTTACGAAATGGATGGGCTCTTGATCATTGGCCGTCAGATTTATGGAGCGTTCCATCTCCTTTCACACAATAATTATCATCATCTTTTAATGACCTCCCATCATCCCTTACGGGATGGAGTCAGGGCAACTGAATGGAGCTGGGGGATTACTGGCCGGATGCCCTTCCTGTCACCAATGCAGAGTTCTATTCAGCAGATAAATTCGGATGCTATAAGGCCGACTTTCCAAAATCGGCAACTTTAAGATGTGTGGACTTCAATTTTGCTTAACAATATTGCTTAATGCACTGTAAGCCTCCCTGAGCCTCCAGAGAAGGGCGGCATATAAATCAAATTAAAAAAAAATTTTTTTTCCAGAATTCTAGCTGAGGAATTCTAGGAATTCTGGGGGCAAGTTTGAAAAAATGCTGTTATAAGGCAAGAGGCTTTGGAAATGGAAGTTGATCAGAAGCATTCTGTATGTGCGATGGCCTAAGGTGGAGCACAATCAGGAGGCTGTGAGTTCGATCCTAGGTAGAGGCAGATATTTCTCTCTCTGGGCACAATGAAAATATATCTGCTGAACAAAACTCCGCACTGGTAACAAGAAGGGCATCCAGCCAGTAAACACTCAGCTCCATTCAGTTGCCCAGTCTCCAGTCCGCAAGGGGTCATTAAATGAAGATGATTCTGTATGTTATGTGCTCCCGATTGCATTGTTCACAAAATTACCATTATCTTTAGCCATTAGATTGTTTTGTTTATAGAATAGAATAACAAGACTTGGAAGGGGCCTTGGAGATCTTCTAGTCCAACCTTCTGCCCAGGCAGGAAACCCTACACCACTTCAGATGAATGGTTCTCCAATGTCTTCTTAAAAACTTCCAGTGATGGGGAAGGGAAGGGAAGGGAAGGGAAGGGAAGGGAAGGGAGGAAGGAAGGAAGGAAGGAAGGAAGGAAGGAAGGAAGGAAGGAAGGAAGGAAGGAAGAATAACAGAGTTAGGAGGGACCTTGGAGATCTTCTAGTCCAACCTTCTGCCCAGGCAGGAAACCCTACACCACTTCAGATGAATGGTTCTCCAATCTCTTCTTAAAAACTTCCAGTGATGGGGAAGGGAAGGGAAGGGAAGGGAAGGGAAGGGAAGGGAAGGGAAGGGAGGAAGGAAGGAAGGAAGGAAGGAAGGAAGGAAGGAAGGAAGGAAGGAAGGAAGGAAGGAAGGAAGAATAACAGAGTTAGGAGGGACCTTGGAGGTCTTCTAGTCCAGCCCCCTGCTCAAACAAGAAACCCTACAGCATTTCAGACAAATGGTTGCCCAACCTCTTCTTAAAAACTTCCAGTGTGAAAGCATTCACAACTTCTGGAGGCCAGTTGTTCCACTGATGAATTGGTCTAACTGTCAGGGAATTTCTCCTTAGTTCTAAGTTGCTTCTCTTCTTGATTAGTTTCCACATTAATTTTTAAATTGACGTGAAACTCCTAAAGAGGTTTTACTCATTGATACACACATACCCTGCATCAGAAGTATAGGGGAAGTACTGGTCCACCAACCCTGATTAACGAAGCTCCCTTCAGCAAGGGTTAAAATTGCCTAGTCAAGTCAGAAAAAAGTCGTCTGTTGCTTCCATTTTTAAAACCTAACAGTGAAACTTGCAGATCGCTGCTTTGGCTGGTAGGATAGCACATATACATTACGCATCTCTCTTCAAGAATTGCTCATGGAGAGACTCCAGAAAGAACAAATGTTGTCCCCTATAAAAACGTGAAAGCTGTATTGATTATTCCAATCAGGCACGTTGGTAGATTCCTTGTTACACTCAGCTAAGCAAAATAGCACGCGGAAGGTGCTAGAAAGATATTGCCAGCTTTTCTTTTTCCCCCCACTTGTTTTTATAGCTCCACTAATTAGCAACAATTTAGGACTTCATTATGCTGATTCCTATCTTCTGGAAGCCATTTTTTTTGTTGTGTGTCGGATACTTGGCAAGCGCCCTAAAACCGAAAAGGAATTTCTTCCTAAGCATAAATCTCAGACTTCTCTTTAGCGAGATTTGTTGAAATGAATGGGACAAGGTTACAACAGTTCCAGTGCTTTAAGCTGTCTGCTGGGGACATCAACTCTGTCACAATGGCAGAGTTGGGCTGGGTGACTGATGCACTGTCCCATTCTATTGTTGTGGGCCGTATGTGGCCTGTGTGGCTGGTGGCTGATTCGGACAGCGAGGAGGCTGGGGTGGTGCTGCGTCAGCAGTCTGGGCAGCTGGCACTCGAGTTGGACAATGAGGAGGATGGAGAACATGTGGTGCCAGAGGCGGGGATTCAGACAGGGCCTTCTGAACCTCCAGAAGCTCCCATAAGTGAAGAGGATGAAGAGGAGGAGCCTCTTCTCGATGCATGGGCGCGCAGAGCTGTCAAAAGGCAGGAGTGGCTCCTCAGGAGGAGGTCTCCTCGAGAGTAAAGATTGGGGCTAATTGGCCACTCCCTTACCCTATTTAAGGAGGAACGCCGACTGAAGCAATTTGCAGGGAACAACTTCGTTCACTCTCCTTCGTGCCTTGATCTTAGTTCTCTGCAAATTGCTTCTGGGCTTTCTGCCAACCATAGTAAGATTACGATTAGTTATTCTTTGGATTCTTGCAGGCTGTTAAGAAAGTTAATTAACAGCCTTTGTTTGGAAAAAAAAACTGATTTAATTTAGTAAATTAAGGTTTGTACAGACTTTGTGTGTGCTGCGTTCTTTGGGGTCCGTAGCTGGGGCAGAACATACATGTCTGGTACATGAAACATAACCTGTATTTTTTGGAGTATAAGACGCACCCCCACCCCCAAAAAAATATGGTGGAAATGTTGGTGCATCTTATACACTGAATACAGCCATTTTTGGCCTCCCAAAACCCCTACCCACACGTCTCATTTTTTCCAAAAACAGGCCCATTTTTTTTGCAAAAACAGGATGTGCAGAGGGTTTGGGAGGCTTGCAGAGCAGTGGTGGGTTTCTACTGCTAAGCAAATAAAACAACCCAGACAAAACTAACCAAATGTAAACAATAACAAATATATATATTTGTTTTTGTAGATTTTTCACGGGTACAGGTATGCAAGTCTTGGTGTATTCGGGTCTTTTCCTGTGTAAGATTGAGAGTATCTTGGTGACATTTCGACAAGGTCCCACTCGTCATCTTCAGGCTGGTGTCTTCGGCTTCATGCATGTGCGAGCAAAGCGTGATCAGAGATGCCGTCTCTCTATAAATACTGGTGGGGAGGTGGGGAGTGCTGGCTTTATTGTTGTAAGAGGGTTGGTTGGCTGTGTTGTTACATCTTGATTAGTTGATGGAGTAGATGTTTACAGATTAGTCGGCTGTTTTGTAACATCCTGTGTGGGCGAGGTCCTTGCTGTGTGCCCATTAGGCTTTTGTGTTTTAACGACCTGGGTAATGGGCTGTGTGGCAGCATCCTGAGCTCCAGTGTTATGACATCCTGCATCCTGAGCTGCAACATCCTGGGTAGTTGGCTGTGTGGTAGCATCCTGAGTTTTAGTGTTGTAATATCCTGAGTTCTGTGATGTATTATCTTGAGCAGACGGCTGTGATGCAACATCCCGGGCTTTGATTTGGCTCCGAGTCTGAGGTCTTGTCATGTGCTCAAGGCGTGTGTTACGCTCCGATCACGCTTTGCTCGCACATACATGAAGCCGAAGACACCAGCCTGAAGATGATGAGTAGGACCTTGTCGAAACATCGTCAAGATACTCTCAATCTTACATGGGAAAAGACATATATATATATAAAGGAATAATGATCTCCATTCTGTTAGAAGCAGGTTGCAAAATCAGCGCTGTCTGGGGAATTCTCCCAAGATGGGGTCTACAGGGGCTGTGAAAGAATGACAGAGATGATGGCTACACCAAAGAACTGTCTACACTGGAACATATGTATGCCTGTCTGTTCCCTGCCTGCTGCTGCTTATCTGATTCCTCACAGTTAACTTATGTTCTCACTTCTGTCCATCTGTCTCTTTTGCTAGGCCTCTTCCATTTCTCACTCCCCCCCACCCTTTCTTTTCATTTCTTTCCCCCCCCCCTCTCTTTTGGATTCCTATTTTCTTTCATGTTTAGCTAACAGGCAAGCAGGAATTCCTGTTTCTGAGTCTCTAATAACGACAACAACGAAAATTTGTTCATTGACCTTGAATCCTGGCAATTTCATGGACACACGTGTTTGTGTGTAGGGTTGGCACCAAGACAAAAATGGTTTTGCCTTTGTCTGTTTTTCAGGATTTTATTTTATTTTATCAGTCCAATCTACAGCCTTGGGACTTCAGTGTGCCTGGATAGAAGGGGGAAAAAAAAACCAACAGGATGGGCAATACAAATAGACAAAGAGAGAGAGAGAGAGATGGAGGGAGGAAGGGAGGGAGGGAGAGGGAGAGAGACAGAGAGACAAAGAGAGAGAGGGACAGAGAGACAGATGGACAGAGAGAGAGAGGTGGGAGGGGGAGAGGGGGAGAGGGAGGGAGAGGTGGAGGGAGGGAGACGGAGAGAGACAGAGAGAGAGGGACAGAGAGAGAGATTGAGAGACACACACACACACACACAGAGACAGAGGGACACAGAGAGAGAGAGATGGAGGGAGAGGGAGTGAGAGAAACAGAGAGACAGAGAGACACACACAGAGAGAGACAGAGAGACAGAGGGACAAAGAGAGAGAGAGGGAGGGAGGGAGAGAGAGGGAGGGAGAGAGACACAGAGACACAGAGAGAGACATACACAGAGAGAGACAGAGAGAGGGAGGGACAGAGAGAAAGAGAGATGGAGGGAGGGAGGGAGAGGGAGGGAGAGAGACAGAGAGACAGAGAGAGTGACACACAGAGAGAGAGGGAGGATGGGAGGGAGAGAGAGAGAGACATAGAGACAGAGGGACAGAGAGAGGGGGGGAGGGAGAGAGTAGGAGGGAGAGAGAGACACACACATACACACACAGAGAGACAGAGGGAGGGAGGGAGAGAGAGAGAGAGAGAGAGAGAGCGGGAGAGAGGGGGGGTTCATTCAATCATCCAAGCACTTGTACAGCTGCCCATCTCAAATTATAACTCTGGCTGGCTACCAATGAATAAAAAAAGAGATAGAAAGCAAAATAATAAAGATCACACACAACAGCCAAGATAAAAAAAAAAAAGTAATCAAGAACATTGAACGTAATCATAAGATGGGCTCCACCACCTACACTGGGCCCCCCAGATTCAGTAACAAAACCAGATCTTTGTGACCTTCCAGAAAGCTAGCAGGTTCTTCTCATCTTCATTGAGTTGAAATCCTCTTCCCCACCCCGGAGCAGGCGTGAGCAGGAACAAAAGCGCTTTTGAATTTGATCGACGTCGCCAGTCATTGTGTTCCGAGGCTGCCATTGTGGAACACGATTCTACGAAGCTGTAGACAAAAGTTGAACTCAAATGTTACGCAACACGAGACATTAAAAAGGTGCTCGCATGCTTGGTGGGGTCTTGTGCAGGAAATGAGTTTACGGCTGAGTGTGTTGTACTCAGGAAGTTGGGTTTATTCAGTATGTTTTAACCGGGGTAGTTGGAAATCCAGAGAATGCATTCACACAATATACCGACTTCCATTAGCTTTAACTGTCTAGTCTTCTTATATAGCTCCAGGGATCATGGGCGCTTCATCATTGGAGGTTTTTAAGAAGATACTAGACAGTTACTTATCCGAATTAGTATAGATTCTCCTGCTTCAGCAGGGGGCTCTATTCTATTCTATTCTATTCTATTCTATTCTATTCTATTCTATTCTATTCTATTCTATTCTATTCTATTCTATTCTACTCTACTCTACCCTACCCTACCCTACCCTACCCTACCCTACCCTACCCTATTCTATTCTATTCTATTCTACCCTACCCTACCCTACCCAACCCTACCCTACCCAACCCTACCCTTCCCTACCCTACCCAACCCTACCCTACCCTACCCTACCCTACCCTACCCTACCCTATTCTATTCTACCCTACCCTACCCTACCCTACCCTACCCTACCCTACCCTATTCTATTCTATTCTATTCTATTCTATTCTACCCTACCCTACCCTACCCTACCCTACCCTACCCTACTCTATTCTATTCTATTCTATTCTATTCTATTCTATTCTATTCTATTCTATTCTACCCTACCCTACTCAACCCTACCCTACCCTACCCTACCCTACCTACCCCACCCTACCCTACCCTACCCTACCCTACCCTACTCTATTCTATTCTACTCTACTCTACTCTACCCTACCCTACCCTACCCTATCCTATCCTATCCTATCCTATCCTATCCTATCCTATCCTATTCTGATATAACTTTCACAAGGTTGTTTTCGTGGTGAAAAGAATAATCCTCACCCAGTAGAGGATTACACGCTAACCTATTTGAAAACAGATAAAAACTCCAAGAAACTAGATTTACTTCTTACCAGACCATACCGTGTATGGTCTTTATTATCACTCTTTCTTCTCTCTGTTCCTGGACTGACTTTCACCCATCCGGTTTTTATGGAAGGGAATTGAATGATTTCTTTTTGCTGGCTGGGGAATTCTGAGAGATAAAGTCCACAGGTCTAAAAGTGACCAAGGATGGAATGGAATGGAATGGAATGGAATGGAATGGAATGGAATGGAATGGAATGGAATGGAATGGAATGGAATAGAATAGAATAGAATAGAATAGAATAGAATAGAATAGAATAGAATAGAATAGAATAGAATATAGAATAGAATAGAATAAGGAATAGAATTCTTTAATGGCCAAGTATGATCGGAGAATCACACAAGGAATTTGTCTCTGGTGAAGACAGCTCCTCAATAGTCTATTGTAGATCCAGATAATCCGCAGTCTGGCAAGATTTTGTCTATAGATGTGAAACAATAAAAACCTCACCTTGGAAGACACACCAGGTGTCATTCTTGGTTTAGGGCCTGACAATACATGAGCATTTTACTACAATGAAAAGCCATTTTGACAGCTATTTCTTAAAACTGAATGAGGAAAGCATAAAGACAATGAAGATATTTTTGGCAAAATGCTATTTTTTAATTAATTGCGTTCGCCAGCTCCCCTTGCCATTATGCTAATTTTTTTTTCACTCCAATTTCTCTTCCAACTATCTATGTCATTCATCATTTTACAGATTGTACCCTAGCTCCGATTAATAAAAATGCTGAAATCCCAGGCTTTTGTGAAGGCGCTCAGGGTAGTCTAGTGGTTCTTTCTCTTATTTTATAACGTGAATATAATCCTTTGAGGAATGTTGGGTTGAGTGGTAATAGCTGGATTCTGGGAATTAAAGTCCACAGGTCTTAAAGTTGCCAAGGTTGGACACCAGTGGAGTAACGGAAAGAAGGAAGATCTTCCCTTAGTTGAAACCTCAAAGTACAATATTCCAGAATTCTACTATCTTCTGGAAAAGAAATAACAAAATAAACTTCCTTTGGGAATCCAGAACCCTTGTTTCGATGCGACTGTCTTATTTCAACTTGTTGCAAACATATCCATTTCTGGAGCTTCATCCCTGCTATCAACTTGCAAAGCTTTCAAGTTGCCATGAGCAGGAGGGAGGGAGAACTGAAGTGAATTCCATACATTCTTTCTGACCTCAATCAGAAGGAGGGTGTTAGGTTTCACAGCCAGCCAAAGTGGTTAATTGGAGAATGTGATTTATGACATGGCCAGAGAGGAGGGGAGAGACAGGGTCATAGGAGAACGTAAATCTATGTAGGATCAGTCTTAACTGCATCCGAGTATTGTCGGAATGTTGCTCCTAATAAATGACTATATTTCCTTTGAAGTTTCGATCATGGCTCATGAATTAATTAGGGCATCTTTCGGAAACGTGACACCTGCATTACAAATAATCCTGATTTACAACAATTCATTTAGTGACCATTCGAAGTTACGACGATGCTGAAAAAAGCGACTTACGGCTGTTTTTCACACTTACGACTGTTCTACCAGCCCCTCGGTCACGTCAGCAAAATTCAGACACTTGGCAACTGACTCATATTGATGTGACCTGTTGGCCACTGGCCCTTCCAGCAGCTGAATCAGAGGAGGAGGAGGAGGTGTGGGAGTCAAGGTCAGCATCAAGGCAACCTGAGAGCTCCGAGGGGGAAAAGGGAATGGAGCTGGCAGAGAGAGAGAGACAGAGACGGAGCCTGGGCCATCTGTCAGCCTTCAGATGGAGAGTCAAGAGTTTGAAGGTTGCTGATGAGGAAGAGGAGGAACAGCTGGATCCAGTGCCTGACGCGTGGATGTGCAGAAGGCAGAGGAGAGGAGAGCAGTGGAAATCTATGGGCCAGTCCTTGGGATGGAAGAGCTACCTCTGCTAGCGAAGCCGTACCCTAGCTCTGGGGAGTGTTGTGGCTCCGTTACCTGAGCCTGTGTCATCGGCAGGAGAGGACTCCGAGAGTGAAAGAGAGGAGTTGGCAAGGCCTCCCTCTCCAGGACCCTCCTTTCTGGCAATGCCTTCGGTGTCCATCAAAGGGCAAGAGATAGGGCCGGGGCCAAGCACGTCCACGCAGCCACAGGTGGACAGTGATGAGGGTAATGAGTCTTGGCTGGATCCATGCCAGCGTTGCAGAGATAAGCGCGCACAACAGAAGAAAAGGCGTGCCCGAGATTAGGCTGAGTCACTGGACCACACCCCACAGGGTATAAAAGGGAGTGTGATGGCTAGTCAAGCCTTGTGATGAACAAAGCTGAAAGCTTCCACGCCATTCTACATTGCCGGACTTTTGCTATAGACTTTGCTGGATTATCTCTGGACTTGATTGACTCTGTAATTATTGAGCTGTTTCTTTTGATGTACCAGAAGCGGGGAGAAGTTATCTCTCCTCTTTGTAAATAATAAACTCTTGGCAGGCAGCCACTAGGTTGTTGCCAAGTTCCGTTATCATAAGGAAAAGGATTTTGCCGGCTGGTTTGGTCTTTAATTCTTAAACGTCTGTTGGTGTGTGTGCGTGTGCGTTTGGGACGGGGACAGAATAGGGATAAAAGGCAGAGGGCGGAGATGAATAGATGTGGTAGACAACTATTCATCTCCCTGCTGGACGGACTTGTTGGCCTGCGGTGAGAGAGAAACTTTTTGTGGGGGCTGCTGGCGCTCCTAATAAAGGAATCTTTGAGTTCACTTCAGAGAGTTTGTCATGTTTAGAGAGCTGGGTCAGAACACATATTTATATGTCCCGGGGGTCACATGATCCCCTTTTGCGGCTTTCTGATGAGCAAAGTCAATGGGGAAGCCGGATTTCCTTAACAACTGTGTTACTAATTTAACATTGATATGGCCCAAAGGGCTAATCAATAAATAAAATTGAAATACTAATTTAACCACCGCAGTGACTCACTTAACAACTGTGGCAAGAAGGGTCATAAAATGGGGAAGAAATCTCACTTAACAATGGTCTTAGCAGTTTACGTCGGCAGCTTCGCAACAGGAATGTTGGGCTCAACTGCGGTTGTACGTCTAGGACTAAGTGTATATCCAAACAGTTTTAGACTTCTATCCTAATACGAACTAGTATTACTGGGCTACTCACTTCTCAGTTTAGCCTTCCATTAAAAGCAGTGGTGGAATCCAAATTTTTTTACTACCGGTTCTGTGGGCATGGCATGGTGGGCATGGTATGGCTTGGTGGGCGTGGCTTGGTGGGCGTGGCAGGGGAAAGATACTGCAAAATCCTCATTCCCTCCCCACTCCACGGGAAGGATACTGTAAAATCCCCATTCTCTCCCCACTCCAGGGGAAGAATACTACAAAATCTCCATTCCCATCCCACTCCAGGGGAAGGATACTGCAAAATCCTCATTCCCTCCCCACTCCAGGGGAAGGATACTGCAAAATCTCCATTCCCTCCTCACTCCAAGGGTAGGATACTGCAAAATCCCCATTCCCTCCCCACTCCAGGGGAAGAATACTGCAAAATCCCCATTCCCACCCCACTCTGGAGGTGGCATTTGCCGGTTCTCCGAACTACTCAAAATTTTCGCTACCGGTTCTCCAGAACCTGTCAGAACCTGCTGGATTTCACCCCTGATTAAAAAGGCAGCCTTACACGAAGACGTAATGTGTAATGAGACAGAAATCTTTCTCTGTTCCAAGTTCCCAGACTATGGCCAGGCGTTCACAGCTAATCACCACAATTGCTCAGCTGTCTTGTCTTCCGAGCGTGAAGATATACTGACACTGCGCACTGCCACTCCGGAACCATTTCTCTAGTTCTCTTCTTTTTTCAGACATGCTAATGATCGTATTCGGTGCCAGTGGAGAGAATCCCTGCTATGCTTTGATGGAAGAATTTCATCAAATTCACAGCAAAGGCTCGTTTGCTGTGGCCCGTTTGCTGCTGCCTATTCACCGCCGCGGTCCGTTCTCCACCACCGCAGCCTATTCACCGCCACCCATTCACCAACGCTGTGGCCCGTTCACCGCCGCGGCACCCCATTCGGCACAGCCTATTTGCTACTGCTGTGGCCCATTTGGTATGGTCCATTTGCTGCTGCCCATTTGCTGTGGCCCATTTCCTGCTGCCATAGTCCATTTGCTGTGGCCCATTTGCCACAGCGGCAGCCCGTTCGGTGTGGCCCATTCGCCACCGCGGCCCATTCTAGAACAGCTGATCAGCGCTTCACCAACCCCTCCCCCCCGCTGCAACATTCGCTGCATAATATGCACCAAAATTTTCGCCCATTTTTAGGGGAGAAGTGCGTCTTATACTCCAAAAAATATGGCAATTAGTGGAATAGCTCACCTCTGGAAGTTGTGGGTGCTTCACAGGGGTGAAATGTAAAATCTGTTATTACTGGTTCTATGGGCGTGGCTTGGTGGGGGAGGTAATGTGACTGGGTGGGCGTGGCCAACTTTTTTTAAAAAAAAACTTTTCAAAGCATTTTTTTCTAATGCTTTGAAAAGCCACTCTGCCGATCAGGCAACTCAGTTGGGATCGTCAGAGGGGCTCTTTAAAAAATGCCTCTGTGCCGATCAGGGAACTCAGCTGGGATCATCAGAGACTTTTCAAAGCATTTTTTTAACCACCTCTTTGCCTAAGAGGTTGCAGAAAAAAAATGCTTTGAAAAGCCTCTGACGATCCCAGCTGAGCCGTGCGATCATCAGAGGCTTTTTTTTTCTTTTTACTTTTAAAAGCATTTTTTTGGCCGAAGAGGTTATAGAAAAAATGCTTTTAAAAGTTAAAAAAAAAAAAGCCTCTGATGAGGTGGGTGGGGTAAGCGAGCAGTGACCGGGCCAGGGACCGGTTCGGGGGCATGGCCAGCCAATGTTATTACCAGTTCTCCGAACTACTACAAATTTTTACTACCGGTTCTTGCGAACCGGTGCGAACCGGGAGCAACCCACCACTGCCATGTGCCCCGCGAAAGGCACATGTCTTTATAACCAGCGCCCGCCCCCAAATCCTCGATCCTTGAAATCAAGCGATATTCCCAGGATCCAACGATTTGTGTCTTGTGTCTTTCCCAGGTGGTGAATTAACTTTTTTTTTTCCTTCCTCTCTTGCTAATATTCAGCTCACGCTGTTATCTTGTAGATGCTGGGATGAGAGGGAGACAAGGTGTAAAAATAACAGAATGTGCATACGGATGTGTGCGCTTGGGTCTGTGTGTGTGTGTGTGTACATCTCCCAGAAGTGAGAGGCTGCCATCTGCTGTGTGGGCGAGAGAGCACGAGACAACCACCCTCCTCTAATAGTGCAGTATTTTTTGATGCTAAGGGAGTAAAAGGTGAAACGGGAGACAAAAATGAGAGGGAGGTTAGGCTCTGGCTGTGTTATTCATGCAACCTCCCTCGCTAAAGCACAACACAACCAGATCTTGCGGAGCATGGCAGCGGATGAGGGTGGGTTGTGTGTGACATGCTGGTGCATGTACAGAGTTTTGCCACAGCCTGGACTGGCTCTATCCTTAGACAGAAGTAGTGTTTGGATTCAGCCGGTTCGGGAAGTTCAGGCAAACCCAGTGGTGAAATGTAAAATTTGTTACTACCGGTTCTGTGGGCGTGTCTTGGTGGTGGTGGAAGTAATGTGACTGGGTGGGCATGGTCAACTTTTTTTTTTTTTACTTTTAAAAGCATTTTTTCTCCAACCTTAAGAGGTTGCAGAAAAACAAATGCTTTTAAAAGCCTCTGACGATCAGGCAACTCAGCTGGGATCGTCAGAGGCTTTTAAAGGCATTTCTTTTTCTACAGCCTCTTCGGCCGAAGAGATTGTAGAAAAAAATGCTTTTAAAAGCCTCTGACGATCCCAGCTGAGCCGAGCGATCATCAGAGGCTTTTTTTTTAAAAAAAAAATTTTTAAAGCATTATTTCAGCTGAAGAGGTAGAAAAAATGCTTTTAAAAGTAGGGGAAAAAAAGCCTCTGATGATCGCGCGGCTCAGCTGGGCATGGGGGAGCACAGGGATTTTTACTGCTGGTTCTCCGAACCACCCACAGCCATCGCTACCGGATTGGGCAATTTGGTCCGAACTGGGAGCATTTCACCCCTGGGTGATCCGCTTGTTAAATTGCTGGCTGCCCTCCCCTCCCCGCCCCTTCCAGGAGTCCCCATACACCCTGTTTTGGATCCAGGTAAGTGCAGGGAGGCCTACTAAACCCAAAATGGGGCATGGGGTGGGGTGGGGGTGGGGGTTCAGGATATCTTACTAAATTGAGTTCAATTTGAAGAACCTGGTGATGATGAAGAAGAAGGAGGAGGAGGAGGAAGAGGAGGAGGAGAAGAAGAAGAAGGAGGAGGAGAGGAGGAGAAGGAGAAGGAGAAGGAAAAGAAGAAGAAGAAGAAGAAGAAGAAGAAGAAGAAGAAGAAGAAGAAGAAGAAGAAGAAGAAGAAGAAGAAGAAGAAGAAGAGGAAGAAGAAGAAGAAGAAAGGGGTAGGAGGAAGAGGAGAAGGAAGAAGAAGAAGAAGAAGAAGAAGAAGAAGAAGAAGAAGAAGAAGAAAAAGAAGAAGAGGAGGAGGAGGAAGAGGAAGAGGAAGAGGAAGAGGAAGAAGAAGAAGAAGAAGAAGAAGAAGAAGAAGAAGAAGAAGAAGAAGAAGAAGAAGAAGAAGAAGAAGAAGAACCATCAAGTCCTTGTTGACTTCTAGCAACCACAGGATAGATTTTTCTCCATGATGATCTAACCAGTCCTTCAGCTCTTCCAATGGTGCACTCTATGCTAATGTAATTGGGTCTATCCATCTTCTAAGAACAGATAGACACCTTGAAAGTCCAGTCAATAATTAGTTGATTTCAACAGATGGGGAATAGTTATAGCTCAAGAATAGAGAGTCTCTACTTTGCAATCAATGAGGTTCAGGGTGAGTTCCCAGCATTCTCCAGCAAGGCTGCCCATAACCTTGGACAGCTGTTACCGATAATGGGCTACTTGGCCCAATGAGCTCTATGCATGAGTTGCCACATCTCATTGTGGTTTATTGAATAAAATGAAAATGGTTGAGTTCATACAGCACCCTAATTCCTAAAGCATGGCGCGAAGAACCATAAGGGCTGGATTCACATAACTTGATAAGTCGAAATCCAAGACATTATTTTTAGAAGAGCTGTTCGTAGGGAGGAAGAGAAAATGATCAGGTGAATATTTTTACATTACCAAAGGCACTCAAACATGCAAAACTGCTAATTAATCAAGAACATATTTTCAGTTTGCCCAGATATGGTTAGCTGTTTAACTGAACCATTTGGCAGCCATAATATAACCTCAATTGTATCTTCATTGTGTGTAGTTTAGTAATATAGTAGGGGGAAAAAAACCCAGTTGAAATGGTTGTCTTCTCCAGAGAAGTTCCCATCTCAGATGTCAACCATGGGGTGCTCATATATATGTGTGTGTGTGTGTGTGAGAGAGAGAGAGAGAAGAGATATGATAGAGATAGATAGATAGATAGATAGATAGATAGATAGATGATAGATAGATAGATAGATAGATAGATAGATAGATAGATAGATAGATAAGAGGGATAGAGATAGATAGGTGGGTAGATAGATGATAGATGGTAGATAGATGATAGATAGGTAGATAGAAAGATAGATGTTAGATAGATAGATAGATAGATAGATAGATAGATAGATAGATAGATAGATGATAGATGTTGATGATAGATGATAGATAGGTAGATAGATAGATAGATAGATGATAGATAAGAGGGATAGAGATAGAGATGGATAGGTGGGTAGATAGATGATAGATGGTAGATAGATGATAGAAAGGTAGATAGAAAGATAGATGGTAGATAGATAGATAGATAGATAGATAGATAGATGATAGATGTTTATGATAGATGAGAGATAGGTAGATACATAGATAGGTTGATATTGATAGATGATAGATAGATGATAAATAGATAGATAGATAGATAGATAGATAGATAGATGATAGATACATGATTGATAGTGTTCTTCAATTGTTTATATATGTGTGTGTGTGTATGTATGTATACACACACACACACACACACACACACACACACATACATATCTATATCTATGTCTATTTGTTTTCGTAGATTTTCACGGGTAGAGGTATGCAAGTTTTGGTGTATTCGGGTCTTTTCCCGTGTAAGATTGAGAGTATCTTGGCGACGTTTCGACGAGGTCCCACTTGTCATCTTCAGGCTGAAGCCGAAGACACCAGCCTGACACCAAAACTTGCATCTCTTTCTCTCTCTCTCCCTCTCCGTCTCTCTCTCTCTCTCTCTCTCTCTCTCTCTCTCTCTCTCTCTCTCTCTCACACACACACACACACACACACACACACACACACACTATATATATATATATATATAAACCATATCTATATGGTGTGTATGTGTGTGTGTGTGTGTGTGTCTATACATATATGGTATGTATGTATGTATGTATGTATGTATGTTGGTTGTCCTCTCCAAAGAAGCTTCCATCGTAGATTACACAAACACACACACACACACACACACAGAGTTGAGATGGTTGTCTTGTCCAAGGAAGCTTCCATCTTCAATGTCAACCATGGGGGTAGGCTTGAAACGTAAGGATGTCAGGCAGGAGGAGAGGAGCGTGCAAGGTTGACCATGAATGACAGAAGGTGAAGCTACGATGGGATTCTACAACCCCCCTCATCTATTCAGACACACAGGTATGAGAACCAGCCAAATTCCACTTTTCCTCCTTACCCACCACAAAAAAACGTCGCCTGTCAACATTTCTTAAGCAATCCAGTGCCACTTCTAATTACCCAGAAGCTCTTGCTGTCCTCGTCAGCAGCTCACGGGGAATAAATTCCAACTGGTGTCAACCCTTCGCGCCTCAATTAGTTACTTTTTAAAGCAAGTGCTATGGAGTATTTTTATAGGAATGGTGTTTCCATGGCACCCGGTCGACAAAAGTGTTTTCACAAGCTGGCTGATTCCAAGTAATCTATGCTTGCAGAAGATTGACCTGAGCCAACTTTCTCTCTGTTTTGTCACACATGTAGAAACTAGGATGTGCAAAAATGCAGATTTGCGTGCCTCACATATTTATACAATGAATAAAGCTATCTCTATTGAGTGGGATGCAGATTAACCCGTTCTTGGAATACTTTCTTCTAGGACCAAAGCTGGGTGCAATATCCAGCACAAGATATTTACCTATGCAAGCTTACAGAGATATCTTTATCCCTTTTTTTTGCAAATTCAAGTTTTCAAAGAAGATGCATTAGGTTCGGGAACACACTGGAACAGCCTGTCTGCTGTAACTCCACAATAACAGCTCTGGTTGTAATTTAGAAACGGGTGTGAACTTTCAAGTTCAGGGGTGTGAAAGTCAACTCTCAGAATATTCCACACTTTTTTGAATCATGGGCAAACTGCAGAACATCTGCCTGACTGCTTCAGCGTGACACCAGAAGACAAGAAGCACAGAATATGAGAACATAGAATAATTTTTTTTAAAAAAAAATTTGATTTATATGCCGCCCTTCTCCGGAGACTCAGGGCGGCTTACAGTGCGTTAAGCAATAGCCTTCATACTTTTGTATATTTATACAAAGTCATCTTATTGCCCCCATAATCTGGGTCCTCAATTTACCTACCTTAGAAAGGATGGAAGGCTGAGTCGACCTTGAGCCTTGCAGGTAGCTGTGTTAATAACAGGGTGCGTAGACCACTGTACTATCAAGGCTCTAAATTTATTTATTCATTTATTTATTTTCAAAATTTTTATACCGCCCCCTCTCCCGAAGGACTCGGGGCGGTGAACAGCCAAAATTAAAAAAACATACAATATAAACATTAAAATACTATAAAAACGAAATTAAATTTATCTTTGGCTTCCCCCAATTTAAAACCCCTTACCCATAAAATTCACTAATTAAAAGATTTTTAACCCAGCTCGGCTTGCTGAAATAAAAAAGTCTTCAGGGCCCCGGCGGAAGGTCCGGAGGTCCAGGATCAGTCGTATCCCTGGGGGTAGCTCATTCCAGAGGGCGGGTGCCCCCACAGACAAGGTTCTTCCCCGGGGGGCCGCCAGCCAACATTGCCTGACCGACGGCACCCTGAGGAGGCCCTCTCTGTGGGAGCGTATTGGCCGGTGGGAGGTTATCAGTGGCAGAAGGTGGTCTCGTAAATAACCGGGCCCTAAGCCATGGAGTAATAGAGTTGGAAGGGAGCTTGGAGATCTTCTAGTCCAGGAGTCAGCAACCTGTGGCTCTGGAGCCGCATGTGGCTCTTTCACCCCTCTGCTGCAGCTCCCTGCCACTCAAAATATGCGTTACAACCGCCAATGTGCGACAACCGCCGGAATGCGATTTATTGAGCTTTTTGATCCCTGGTAGGCCAACCATGGATAAATCCAAGAAAAGAAAAGTTTCAGAAGAAAACAGAACATTTAATTCAACTACATATGCTAGTTTTGTGGCCGCTTAAGAAATAGTCAGGCACGGGAAGGGTTTTGTGGCTCCCGGTGTTTTCTTTTCTGTGGGAAATGGGTCCAAATGACTCTTTGAGTGTTTAAGATTGCAGACCCCTGTTCTAGTCTAACCCTCTGCCCAAGCAGGAGACCCTATATCCGTGATGGTGGACATATGGCATGCGTGCCAGAAGTGTCACATGGAGCCATCTCCGCAGGCATACGAGCCGATGCCCAGGTCAGCTCCACCACGCATGCCCACATACCTCCCACCAGCCAGCTGATTTTTGGGGCTCTGCCAGGAGGCACGCATGCATGTACGGGGTGTGGAGGTGCACAGGCCTCCCTGAAGCCTCCTGGGACCAAAAACGGAGGATGGGGGGACACGTCTCCTCCCCATTTTTGGTCCCAGGAGGCTTCAGGGGGGCGTGCACACATGTGTGTGTGTGTGTGGGGGGGCTGTGGGGAGCATTGCATTATCGGTGTCGGCACAGGCACGTACAGTGTTGTGCATGAGTGCACGCTTTCAGCAAAACACCCCCCCCCAAAAAAAGAAGGCTCGCCATCACTGCCCTATATCATTTCAGACAAGTTTCTTTTCAAAAGCCTCCAGTGAAAACCCACAACTTTTGAAGGCAAATTCAACCGTTGGTTCCACCGTTAGGGAATTTCTCCTTAGTACTACGTTGCTTCTCTCCTTGGTTAGTTTCCATCCGTTATTTCTTCTCTTGCCTTTGGGTGTGTTGGAAAATAGTTTGAGCCCCCCCCACTCCTCATCCTTATAGGAGTCCCTCAAATATTGGGACTGTGCAAATATGTCATCCAAGTCCTTCTTTTTATTAGACTACACACACCCAATTCCTGTAACCTGTTCATCGTATGTTTTAGCCTCCAGCCCCCTAATCTAATTTACTGATTAACAGAGTCGGAAGGGACCTTGTAGGTCATGTAGTCCAACCTCCCCATCCAAGCAGGAGACTCTACACCATTTCTGACAGATGGCAGTCCAGTCTCTTCTTGAAAGCCTCCAGTGATGAAGCTCCCTCAACTTCTGAAGGCAACTTCTGTTCCATGGGTGGATTGTTCTCACTGTCAGAAAATTCCTCCTTATTTCTTGGTTGAATCTCTCCTTGTTCAGTTTCCATCCATTATTCCTTGTCTGGCCTTTGGGTGCTTTGGAAAATAGCTTGACCCCTTCTTCTCTGTGGCAGCCCCTCAAATATTGGAAGACTGCTATCCTGTCTCCCCTGGTCCTCCTCTTCACTAGTCTAATCGTTTTTGTTGCTCTTCTCTGCACTCTTTCCAGAGTCTCAAACATCTTTTTTTGGATTGTGGTCACAGAAAGAGGAAGAAATGGTGATATTCGGTGGCCCTGGATCTGATGAAAGAATCCTCTGAAGATCAAGCAGAGCCAATGGATCCTTCTTAATGCCCAAAAGGGCAAGTAACTTTTAAAAATGGACTCATCTGAAATTTTCATACTCAAGAGATTGAAAAAAAAAAATGGGAACATTTTCAAGGGAAGCTTCATGAAATGTCACAGATCTAATTCAGGCTTCAGTTCCTATTTTTAAACAGTCCCTTCAAAGTACAGCATCTAACATTAAGTCGTAGACCCTTCGAAGGTTGAAACTTAAAACCATGGTAAAGCTATTTTTTTTTTCTCAGTTGCTCAATCCTTGTCTATTGGATTCCTTGAGATACCAGCTGGAGTTATTTGCTTAATTTCTGCTCTCTGGCACTTGCTGTCTCTGAGGGTCCTGCCATATCTTCGCATGTTGTGGCTGGATTTGCAAGAAGGCTAACAGAACTGGTGAAGAAACACCATCAATCTTAGGATAGCTTGGATGCTATCCACTGTCACTTATCTGTGCTTTTTCTGGATCAGAGTCCTAAATTGGCATGAACAACAAGCTCTGCTTTTTTGTTATTCTTCTCACCCTCAAGAAGAGCAAGGACAAATATGCTGAAGCGCCCGAGAAAGTAAATCTTGGTTTAATCCCCTCTTCTTCTTCTTCTTCTTCTTTTAACCTTGCAATATATATCAAACACGTTTCTTCAGTCCTTGGGGGGAATGACACTGGTATGACTGTGCAATTCCAGCTGTCTGTCGAAGAGCTCCATGAAGCTCTTCTAAGGGTGAAGAATCAAAAAGGCTGTCTTAGTCATCGCTGGCGGGGGTGGGGGTGGGTGGGTGGGTGGGTGGGGGTGGGAAGCAGACTCAGCTGTGGATGACAAAATGTGCTTAGTCAGAAAAAAAAAAAACCACTTCACAAGTTCTTCCAGCTGCCAGCAGAATCATCATCATCTCACCCATCGTCCCCTCCTTCCCACTCTCAGGTTTTGTTCATGTGACAGCAAGGTCTGCTGTACCAAGGATGGGGCGGGGGAAGCAGGCTGAGTCAGCTTTTCTCAGGTTGTGTGGAGCAAGGTGAGGAGGGAGGAAGTTGAGCGGTGATGAAGAAGCAAAGATATCGCATAAGGCTGGCATGGTGGGAGGGGTGAGAGGCGGTTCTGAAGCCAGACCTGTCAATCAGGCTCGGAAGAAGGAGGCCGGCTCTCGGTATGTACTCCTACTGTCCTGTTCTTTATAAATTTTTTCCCCCTTAGAAGTGCTAATTGGTGGTGATGAATCTAGTGAGGGAAGGCTATCACACAGGCAGCGCTGATTAAGAGTTTGTAGGCTCCTTGGATCGACTCATCGGATCAAAGTCAAGAATAGGCTTCAGCTGTCATAAAAACCAAGTGGATATCAAGAAAAGTTTGCCAACAACAACAACCACAAAAAGTTTGCCATTTTGTGCTTCATTGCCAACGGGCAAAACATAGCGAGACAAAAGTAGATTTGTGTGGGTGTGTCCTCCATAGCAGGGGTCTCCAACCTTGGCAACTTTAAGACTTGTGGACTTCAACTCCCAGAATTTCTCAGCCAGCAACCTTGGCAACTTTAAGACTTGTGGACTTCAACTCCCAGAATTTCTCAGCCAGCAACCTTGGCAACTTTAAGACTTGTGGACTTCAACTCCCAGAATTTCTCAGCCAGCAACCTTGGCAACTTTAAGACTTGTGGACTTCAACTCCCAGAATTTCTCAGCCAGCAACCTTGGCAACTTTAAGACTTGTGGACTTCAACTTCCAGAATTCCTCAGCCAGCAACCTTGGCAACTTTAAGACTTGTGGACTTCAAATCCCAGAATTCCTCAGTCAGCTTTGCTGGGAGTTGAAGTCCATAAGTCTTAAAGTTGCCAAGGTTGGAGACCCCTGCTCCATAGAGTGACCGAGGGTTGGACACCACTTGAATGGCTGATGATGATGATGACCACATGTCCTCCATAATATCATAGGTAGGGTGAGGAACCTCTAGCCAAGCAGGTTTTGACTTGCAGACCCCATGAGACAAGAGCATTATTCATCCCAAAGGTTCTTTTTCAGGAGGCAACTGGACTTGCTTGTTTTTTCTTTGAAGATGTTTTGCTTCTCATCCAAGAAGCTCCTTCGGCTCTGATTGGATGGAGGGGAATGGAAGGATTGATACTCCTTGCAGACAGCTGTTCATTCGCATCCTTTTAGAGACTTGTTGAGGCCAATTGGAGGTTTATCTGTGTCCTCAGGGTCACCTGAGTCATGGCAATGATTCTTGAGTTTTTCAGCTTTTCGGAATTTTTCTGGAAATCCGTTCATACTCTCACACCATTCGAAGGGTGTGGGAATATGAACAGATTTCCAGAAAACTTGCAGACTACAGGAACCATTAGCAATACTCAGGTGACCTTTTGCATCAACAGCGAGGATCCAGGCCAATATTTGTAGCAAATCTAGACTATGATGTCATTCCAAGAGGAGTTGAGGATCTTCTCTAGTTCACCCAGCCACAATGAACCTTTTAAAAGGTTGGGATGGCGTCTTTTTCCACCCTGAAAAGAGGAATGTCTCTGCCTGCCCTACAGAGCCCTCTGTCAATGGATTCTTTTTTTTTTTAATTGTGAAACTAAGGATGATTGTCATGCACATATTATTTATATTCAGTTCCATTAATCGGCTCAGACACCACATGAGGACCCCATTGTTCAGCCCAAAGCACTGGAAGCTGTTTTCTATCCAATTAGTCTACCCAAACCATAGGATAGATTAAAGATGAACAGATGGAATTCCAGCACAATAAAACTAAGAGCAACAGCTCTGGTAAGAAGGACAGGGTACTCCCTGGGAAGTACGTGGGAGAAGAGATTTTCCCAGTGCCTTCCTTCTTCTCAATCTCTTTTCTATATTTCCAGCTATCTTTCCCACAATTTTGATACCAGCAATGCGGCATCTGAGAGACCCTCGTACAGCCCTGCAGGGAAGGGAGAGAGAGAGAGAGAGAGAGAGAGAG
Source organism: Arizona elegans (assembly GCA_022577455.1). NCBI lineage: Eukaryota > Metazoa > Chordata > Lepidosauria > Squamata > Colubridae > Arizona > Arizona elegans. Next base: position 20,426,336 of record JAKOOJ010000013.1, on the reverse strand, counting down.
AGAGAGGATTCCCCCTTCCCAATTTGGGAAATAATTTCAGACAATGGGCTGTTTGTAAATGCCAAGTTGGAAAAAAAATGTCTGAAACCAGAAGGCAATTTTTTTTTTAATTTGATTTATATGCCGCCCTTCTCCGGAGACTCAGGGCGGCTTACAATGCGTTAAGCAATAGCCTTCATTCTTTTGTATATTTTATACAAAGTCATCTTATTGCCCCCACAAACTGGGTCCTCATTTCACCTACCTTAGAAAGGATGGAAGGCTGAGTCAACCTTGAGCCTTGGAGAGATTTGAACCAGCAGAAATTGCAGGCAGCTGTGTTAATGACAGGGTGCACCAAACCACTGTACTATCAAGGCTCTTGTATTTGGAGACACGGGAGAGAAGCAAGCATGTGGTGGGATTCAAATAATTTAACAACCGGTTCTCTGCCCTAATGACTGGCTGGGCAGGTGTGTCTGGGTGGTCATGTGACTGGGTGGGTGTAGCCAACTTGACATCACTCAAATCGAGGGACACCTCGCCTCGCCCAGCCTCTCTTTGCCATGCCCGGCCGTGCCTCACTCCTCCCCTATCAGCTACTCCTTGTCACGCCCAGCTACTGGCCCTGCCGCCTAGCTGGGCGAGCAGCCAGGTGGCCAGGCGAGTGGCTGGGCAGCAAGGCGAGGAGTGGCTGGGAGGGGAAGGGTGAGGTGGGGACAGGCATGGTGAGGCACGCTATTCAGCCGGTTCGCCAAACTGTACAAAAAGTTAGCTACCGGCAGTGGTGGGTTCCTCCCGGTTCAGTCCGGTTCGGCCGAGCCGGTAGCGGTGACGATATGACGTCACCGAACCGGTTCTCCCCCCCACCCCCCCACATTATTCTTACCTTTTATTTGGTCCCACCCCCAATCTATTGCTGCCTCCTTAGTCCCAGCTGATGACTAGAGGGAAAAAAACTGTTTAAACTCTTGCCGCGGGGCTTCAAAGGGCCGCCCTACAGCTGATCAGTGTTAAAAGCAAACAAATGAGTCGGGTCGTAAGTGCGAGGACTGGTTGTAAGTGCGAGGACCTTCTAGAAATGACTCTGACCAGCTAGCCACGCCCACCTAGTCACATGACCTCCAAGCCACACCCACAAAATAAGCCATGCCCACAGAACCGGTAGTAAAAAAATTTAGAACTCACTCCTGGCTACCGGTTCTACCAAACCTGTGAGAACCGGCTGAATCCCACCACCGGGTTGGCCCTGAAAACATCTGGACAAGAGTTTGAGAAGAGATGCCTCCTTACCTCTATAATTCAGCTTTAGAGGAGTTTGGGGCGGGGTTAGGGGGGTGCACGGTCAAGCATTCTGCTGATTCCATGTCAGAACAAAGATCAGGAGAAGTCCCTCATCATCCCCACCACCAGGGAGTATTAATCAGGTGGTATAAATGTTGGCTTGTTCTGAGGGAACATTGTCTGTCCTCGATAGAAGAAAATATTTGTAGCGCAGGGTTGATCAGAGCTTAACACCAAGATTAACACTAGACCAAAAATCAAGACGTAAACAATATCCTAATCAAGGAACTACCAACTCAGACAACTAATCAAACACTAAACAAGAGCCTAATCAAGGAGCCACGAAGAACTTTCCCAACAACACTGACAGGGTTAGTATATAAAAGGAGAGCAAAACATACTCCCTTCTAGCACTGATGATGTTCTCTACTTTGGTAATGAAACATCAGCAACAACAACAAAGCTAGATGGCACTTATCATCTGAAAGACTGGCAAAAACGTTTAAAGATAAATCAACTAAATGTTGGAAATGCCAACAGACACCGGGGTCGTATTATCATATGTGATGGACATGTGTGGAAGCAAAAAGATATTGGGCAAAAATTCATATGTGGCTGGAGAAGATAACGCAACAACATATTGATTTAAAACCAGAATTGTTTCTGTTGGAGATTTTACCGGGAATTTATACTAAAGAAACTGTATATGTGATTAATTCATGTAATAACCGCAGCTAGAATTGTATTTGCACAAAACTGGAAAAGCGAAGAGATCCCTATAGATGAAAACGTGATTAAGAAAATATTAGAATGTGCAGAAATGAACAGAGTAACACTTGCAATTCAAAAAAAAGGAAGAATCAGATTATTATAATATATGGGCGTTATTTTATCAACGGTTAGAGAATAAATATGAAAGCAATGTATTGTAAAAATAGATAAGTAAAGAAGAGAAATGTTAGGTTTATGTTACTTTATCAGTATTATTATTATTATTATTATTTAGTATTACTATAAGAATGAATGTAAGAAATGAATATGGTGGTAAGTTTAATTGTTAAAACAGAAAGAATTTTATACCCAGATGACACACTGTTTAATGCAGGGGTCAGCAACCTGCAGCTCTGGAGCCGCATGTGGCTCTTTCACCCCTCTGCTGCGGCTCCCTGTCACTCAAAATATGTGTCACAACCGCCGGCATGCAATTTATTGAGCTTTTCGATCCCCGGTAGGCCAACCATGGATAAATCCAAGAAAAGAAAAGTTTCAGAAGAAAACAGAACGTTTAATTCAACTACATATGCTAGTTTTGTGGCCGCTCAGGAAATAGTCAGGCACTGGAAGGCTTTTGTGGCTCCCGGTGTTTTCTTTTCTGTGGGAAATGGGCACAAATGGCTCTTTGAGTGTTTAAGGCTGCAGACCTCTGGTTTAATGAAAGATGGAATGTTTTTATTAAAAGAAAATTAAAAAAAATATATTAAAAAACAACAACAATAACCAAGCTCAGAAACCATCAAGGAGCCCACATTATTGTCTGTTCTGGATGCTTTCTTTGGAACCATTGCTCAGTTGAAGCAATCTCAGTTATTTGATCATAAGGACCTTTTTGACTGAATTCTTAGTCAATCAGATGCATTTGCAGTAGGCAAAAAGTGCATCTCTCATGCCCCAGCATACTGTTGTTGCTCTCTACACCCATCTAGTGGCCGGAGGGACAAATATACCTTAACAAATGATCTTTTTATACTATGGTTGCTCTCTAGCCCCATCTAGTGGCCTGAGAGGCAAATACTAAGTATATTGTTTGAAGCTGACCCCACCCCATTACCCATCAACCTGCACTCTCAAAACAAGTGAACGCTGGGAAGCCAGACTCCATTTCCTTTAGCATTTGGAGAAGGCAGTAAGCACAAAGAAGAATTCATCTTAATCCATGGCACAGGGTCATCCAAGGACAAACCCATATCACACACACAAAGCATCGCTGGTGAGATTTACATTGCTTGTATTTATTAATTGTTATGTTCAGCAGTAACACAATACTGTCTATCTTATATTGGGTTCTCATTGTATGTATCCCTGTTTTCCCCAGTTTCACCATATCCTGTTCTTTCAATAAAGCATTCAAGATCTACCCACATGGTCTGTTTTATTGGAGGATAGGTGGGTTTAGCTGCATGTCGAGCTGCACACAGACTAACATGTAAGTGGGGACAGAACAGGAACAGATATCCCATGGAAGGGAATGTATATGATGTTGAGGAAAGCTGAACTGAGGGAAAACCTCCGTAATTGGTCCTCTTGTGAAGTTCAAAAGTTCAGAACACACCATTAAGTTGACCAAACTATCTGAGCACCATCTCTAGAAGAACAAAGCTTATGTTCTTCTCACAACAAGAGGAAGTGTGTGAATGTTCTGTAGAGCAGAGCAGATTAACAGAGTTGGAAGGGACCTTATAGGCCATCTCGTCCAACCTCCCACCCAGGTAGGAGATCCTACACAATTTCTGACAAATGGCAATCCAATCTCTTCTTCTTCTTCTTCTTCCAGTGATGAAGCTCCCACAACTTCCGAAGGCAACTTCTGTTCCATGGGTTGATTGTTCTCACTGTCAGAAAATTTCTCCTTATTTCCAGGTTGAATCTCTCCTTGCTCAGTTTCCATCCATTATTCCTTGTCTGGCCGTCAGGTGCTTTGGAAAATAGCTTGACCCCCTCCTCTCTGTGGCAGCCCCTCAAATATTGGAAGACTGCTATCCTGTCTCCCCTGGTCCTTCTCTTCACTAGACTAGCCTTGCCCAGTTCCTGTAACCATTCTTCATATGTTTTAGTTTCCAGTCCCCTACTCATCCTGGTTGCTCTCCTCTGCACTCTTTCTAGACTCTCAACGTCTTTTTTATAGTGTGGTGAACAAAACTGGATGCAATACTCTAGGTGTGGTCTTACTAAGGCTTTATAGAATGGTATTAGTACCTCCCTTGATCTTGATTGTATCTCTCTGCGATTTAGGATTGCATTGGCATATCCCTCCCTACATAGAAAACTTTTATTCATCATTGTCTACCTTTAATGCATTTCACCCTGGGATTCTGAGTAACAATACCATTTATTCAAGGATTTAGTCAGTAACACAGTGATGATTAAATAGATGAGTCCTTTGGAAAACATTCTTTTGTGGTAGCATTTCAGCTTTCACTCCAGCCGGTCATGAGGTCAGATATTCTTGCAGCCATCTTTTTCGAGGACTTTCAGCCAACAACTCTTCCTGTGTTAAATGGCCCGGGGACTCTGCAGAATCCTGAAATTAGTCTGACTCAAAGCCCCCAGTTATTTGTCCAAAAAAACTTCCAGCTGCTTGCCTCGGAGTACACAGCTAGAAACATTGAAGACTATTGATATGGTTAGTCATGTTATTGTAGGTATGTGATTGAACAAAATCTCTGTTTATTAGACTTGATTCTTCCATTCTGATAGGTGAATCACCTTTGAGAAGAAACAAGGGACGGAAAAGAGTGGCAAGCAAACCGGTAGGGGCACCTGTGGGAGGCTCCGCCCACCCACCCAGACGTCATCATGTCTCATTTTTGAAGCTCTGTGCAGGGGCAGAGGTGTCACACGCGAGCGCGCTCACATTTGCAAACCGGTAGCGAAGGTAAGTCAATATCACCCCTGATGGAAACTAAACAAGGAGAGGAACCAACCTAGAAGTGAGGAGACATTTCCTAACAGTGAGAACAGTTAACCAGTGGAATGCCCTGCTTTCAGAAGTTGTATTCTGAGAAGTTGTGCTCCATTACTGGAGGCTTTTAAGAAGAGACTGGACAGCCATTTGTCTGAAATGTTGTAGGGCCTTCTACTCGAGCAGGAGGTTGGACTAGAAGGCCTCCACGATCCAGAGAATTCAAAGCAGGTCAGCTTTGAGAGTACTCATAGCCAGCTTTTCTCCAAGATGGAGGGTCTCTTTGAGCTGCGCACTTCTCATTGTACACTGTTGCATATTCATTGCACATTGTGTATCTGTTCTGAATGGGGCAAGAAAGGGCCATAATCTATCTATCTCCCTCCCTCCCTTCCTCTCTCTCTCTCTCTCTTCCTCTCCCTCTCCCTCTCCCTCCCTCCCTCTCCTTCTCTCTTGCAAGAAGGAATCTTTCAAGGAAGGGATACATTTTAAGTTGCATGCATCAGCTGCAGCTTCATTGCACAGCTATTCAGAATGCATCAAGACCTTTTCTCCTATAATGCATGAATTGAAATTTGTACCATCTGTCAACTGAGACTTTCCTGTAGCCTTCCTCTGACTCGTGGGTTTTTAAAAAAGCAAAGTTTTTTTTTTCTTTTTTCTCCATAGCATGCCTAATGCTGCCTCAGATCAGGAGAAATTTCCTGACAGGGAGAACAATTAACCAGTGGAACGACTTGACACCAGAAGTTGTAAATGCTCCAATACCGGAAGCTTTTTTTCAAGATTTTTTTTTTATTTTTGTAAACAAACAAACATACAATATATAATCAATCAAGCAGTGTATCATCTGAATACAAAAACCACAAAAACAGTTGTCTGAATATGGTACTGTGTATTCACACTAACTCTAAGTATCCTGGGCCCATAACCAATGTTAAGGAATTCGCAGAGTATAACCCTTGAGTAGCAAGGGTGTGTACATGAAAGCGATTGAGAGTAGTTACGAATAAACACAGTCAACACACAGATACACTGAGTTGTGTTTACTTTCAGGAAATAGTAAGGCACAGTCCAATAAACAGTCCAGGTCATACACAGATAAAGCAGGAGATACCCAAAACGACAGTCCAGGGATAATCCAATAACAAAGTCTTCTTACCAGTCGTCTTAGTCATTCACAATAAACAGTTCTTCTGGATTTGCAAACAGTAGCATACAGAGATATCAGAGAGCAAGAACAGCAAAGAGAACAAACCATGTTTCTAGCTCCCTCTTAAGGACATTGGCTACAGAGCTAACCAATCAGGACACAGTATGATGCAATACAGCAGTCTTAAACCTACATTGATGGTTTATATATCGCCAACCCAACAAGTTAGGTAATAGTCATTTCCTAACACATCTTCTGTGTCTTCTCCCTACTCCTCAATTATTTCTTAATGTTTATCATTTCATTTATTATGCCATTTCTCCCACCTTCCACACCGGACGTTTTTAAGAAGAGACTGGATAACCATTTGTCTGGAATGATAGGGTCTCCCGCTTGAGCAGGGGGTTGGACTAGAAGACCTCCAGGGTCCCTTCTAACTCTGTTATTCTGTTATTTTTTTTTTAAGGATCCGGAGAGGTCGGTTAAGCCTCGTCCCCTTCGCTGGCTTCTTCTTTCATCCCCTTGAATCTCCTCATCTGTGTTTTCACTAAACATCCCCTTGTACGATTCCCATTCATTTCAATCTCCTTTCTGCTAGAAACATTCTGCTGGATGAGACCCAGTATTTTTGTGTCAAAATGTTGTCGCATATTTCTTTTCTTCTCTGCCTCTCTCTCTCTCTCTCTCTGGTGGAGGGGGGTTGGATACAGTAATTGCAAACTGCTCTCTTCCGCTTTAGGACGGCTTCCGTTTCCTAGTCTTGAAGTGTGAGAGACAAATTAACTTGGGTTATAAAAACATCTTAAAAACAACACATTTTGTTTTGTAATATTCATAATCCTCTGTGCCAAAAACCCATTTTTGTTGTCGCTGCGGAATACATTTATAGCCTACTAAAGATAGCGAATTCTGTCGCAGTTTATATTATATGTAGTGTGCAACAGGCCACTGTTTTGTTCGTTTTTTTTTAAAAAAAAAAACCAAGATTCCCAAGCTGCTGTCTAAACTTGCTTAACTTTTAAGTCAAGAAGGCAAATCCGCAACTAGCGTGCAGAAATGGGCATCATGCGTGAAGCCACAAATAGGAAAGCGGTTCGAATCCCTAGCGCCGCGTAACGGGGTGAGCTCCCATGACTTGTCCCAGCTTCTGCCAACCTAGCAGTTCGAAAGCACGTAAAAAATGCAAGTAGAAAAAATATTAAGGGACTAATGGCCCAAAAAGGGATGCACTGGCTTAGTGGCTAAGATGCTGAGCTTGTCAATCAAAAGATCAGCAGTTCAGCGGTTCAAATCCCTAGCACCGCATAACAGGGTGAGCTCCCGTGACTTGCCCCAGCTTCTGCCAACCTAGCAGTTCGAAAGCACGTAAAAAATGCAAGTAGAAAAAATATTAAGGGACTAATTGCCCAAAAAAGGGACGCACTGGCTCAGTGGTTAAGACGCTGAGCTTGTTGATCGAAAGGTCGGCAGTTCAGTGGTTCGAATCCCCAGTGCCGCGTAATGGAGTGAGCTCCTGTTACTTGTCCCAGCTTCTGCCAACCTAGCAGTTCGAAAGCATGTAAAAAATGCAAGTAGAAAAATAGGGATCCCTTTGGTGGGAAGGTAACAACGTTCCATGCGCTTTTGGCGTTGAGTCATGCCGGCCACATGACCACGGAGACGTCTTCAGACAGCACTGGCTCTTTGCTTTGAAACGGAGATGAGCACTGCCCCCTAGAGTTGGGAATGACTAGCACATATGTGCAAGGGAAACCTTTACCTTTTAGAAGAAATGTGCATAGGGATCTTGGGGCAAACCATGGCATGGTGAAGAGCAATGGGCCATATCAACCTATAGAAGGGAATATTTGTAGGCCAGGGTTGGGGTCTTTGGGGTTCTCTGTGCTTGGTTGCCTATGGAGATTCTCAGTCATTCAGGTCAAGGTGCTTCTTCCAAAAGGCAACTGGACTTTCTTGGTGGTTTTTTTCCCCCTTCGAAAACGTTTTGCTTCTGATCCAAGGACCTCGGTTGTTTTCTTGCAGACATTTCCTTACCCAATTAAGAATAGAATGGAATGGAATGGAATGGAATGGAATAGAATAGAATAGAATAGAATAGAATAGAATAGAATAGAATAGAATAGAATAGAATAGAATAGGGGAGGGGAGAAAAAGAGAAGGAGAGAAGGGGGAAGAGAGGAGAGGAGAGGAAAGGGACAGGAGGAGAAAGAGAGGAGAGGATAGGGGAGGGGTGGAGAGAATGTAGAATAGAATAGAATAGAATAGAATAGAATAGAATAGAATAGAATAGAATAGAATAGAATAGAATAACAGAGTTGGAAGGGACCTTGGAGGTCTTCTAGTCCAACCCCCTGCTTAGGCAGGAAACCCTACACCACTTCAGACAAATGGTTATCCAACATCTTCTTAAAAATTTCCAGTGTTGGAGCATTCACAACTTCTGGAGGCAAATTCTTCCACTGGTTAATTGTTCTCACTGTCAGGAAATTTCTCCTTAGTTCTAGGTTGCTTCTCTCCTTAATGAGTTTCCACCCATTGCTGCTTCTTCTACCCTCAGGTGCTTTGGAGAATAGCTTGACTCCCTCTTCTTTGTGGCAGCTCTGAGATATTGGAACACTCCTATCGTGTCACCTCTAGTCCTTCTTTTCATTAAACTAGACATACCCAGTTCCTGCAACCGTTCTTTACATGTTTTAGCCTCCAATCCCCTAATCATCTTTGTTGCTCTTCTCTGCACTCTTTCTAGAGTCTCCACATCTTTTTTACAACGTGGCGACCAATAACTTCTGGAGGCCAGTTGTTCCACTGGTGAATTGTTCTAACTGTCAGGAAATTTCTTCTTAGTTCTAGGTTGCTTCTCTCCTTGTTTAGTTTCCACCTGTTGCTTCTTGTCCTGCCCTCAGGTCAGTGGTGGGTTGCTACCAGTTTGCCCCAGTTCAGGCAAACCAGTAGCAGCGGTGGCGGGAGGCTCTGCCCACCCGCCCGGACGTCATCAAATATGCTTTGTGCATGCGCAGAAGCCTGAGCAAACCAGTAGCAAAGGTAAGTGAAACCCACCACTACCTCAGGTGCTTTGGAGAATAGCTTGACTCCCTCTTCTTTGTGGCAGCCCCTGAGATATTGGAACACTGCTTCATGTCTCCCCATGTCCTTCTTTTCATTAAACTAGACATAGCTTATATCTAGTTTATTGCATAGATCAGGATGGCGTTTCCTTTTCACGTTGCTTAGACTCTCTCCAAAGAGACCTTCCTTTTTCTTACACCCCCCCGTTTTTTTTTTTTGTTTTTTTTTTTTGGGTGGGGGAAAGGAACTGAGAGAGATTCAAAGCGTCTTTTGCTTTGCCTTCCGGAGAAAAAGGGTTTGAGGGAAAAAAAAGAGCCAAGAAAATAGCTTTTAGTTAACTGTGAATTAGTTAATTGGGAAAAGGCAGCTCACCTCGTGAACTGGCGGCAAATGGGGGGTTTTGTGTGTGGCCAATTAAAGGAGAGGCTGGCACGGAGCTGTTTCTATTTTTTGCCACAAAACACAATCCCTCCATCTAAAGGCTCTCCATCCTCCCCTAGAATTTACCCCATTCTTAGAAATGCCTGTTATGCAGGTCACGGAAAAAGCAGGGATAAAAGAAACTCACATTTGAAAAATGGACACCTAGGGTGCCTTGCGACGCAAAAACTCGCTCGAGTCCCATTATTACTATGATTATTAATTTGGGACATTAAGTAAAGGTAAAGGTTCCCCTCGCACATATGTGCTAGTCGTTCCCAACTCTAGGGGGCGGTGCTCATCTCCGTTTCAAAGTCGAAGAGCCAGCGCTGTCTGAAGACGTCTCCGTGGTCATGTGGCTGGCATGACTCAATGCCAAATGCTCACGGAACGCTGTTCCCTTCCTACCAAAAGTGGTCCCTATTTTTCTATTTGCATTTTTTTTTTTATGTGCTTTTGAACTGCTAGGTTGGCAGAAGCTGGGACAAGTGACGGGAGCTCACCCCATTATGCAGCACTAGGGATTCGAACCACTGAACTGCCGACCTTTCAGTCGACAAGCTCAGGTCTTAACGACTGAGCCACCGCACTCCTTTTTGAGCCATTAGTCCCTTAATAATAGCAAACATCAAAATGTTGGTTTTTAGGAGATCTCTCTCTCGTGCCTGGCGTTCTCTTCATACCATTTCAAAGGCAGAGGGCAGAAAACCTTCAAGCCTTGAGGAATATTTCATATGGGGGAAAAAAATGAAGGGCAGTGTAAGGCTTCTTTCTTAGGACTTTGTAGAGCTTCCCTTTTTTTTAATGTTCTGTAGAACAAGGCGAGAGAATTCTGAAGCGGACTAACAGGTGTTGGAAGAAATATCTGTCTGGTTCAATTCCAAGCGGGGAGAAAGACACTGGAAACATGGAGGCTGATTGGAAAGATGGTTTATTGAGCGACAGGACCACATGGGTTTGAGGTCCTGGCAGCTGACCACATGGAGTGGAGCGTGAGGGTTATTTATACCATTTCTGGGCTTTGAACTTGAGCTTCCTGTTCCTGTGCAAGGGCATGTGTTCAATTGGCTGCTGTCAGACTCCCATCCTAGGAGTTTGTCTGAGATAAGTTTCATTGAAGTTTGGGCTGATGCAATGAAGGGGCACTGGAAACATGGAGGCTGATTGGAAAGATGGTTTATTGAGCGACAGGACCACATGGGTTTGAGGTCCTGGCAGCTGACCACATGGAGTGGAGCATGAGGGTTATTTATACCATTTCTAGGCTTTGAACTTGAGCTTCCTGTTCCTGTGCAAGGGCATGTGTTCAATTGGCTGCTGTCAGACTCCCATCCTAGGAGTTTGTCGGAGATAAGTTTCATTGAAGTTTGGGCTGATGCAATGAAGGGGCTTGTTGGGCAATTCCTATTGTAGCTAAAGGCTAACCGTACCTTTGTTCAGAGCCAGACCTTGTTGTAGGCAGTAATGGATTACCAAATCTGCATTTCTAAAGCTGCTCCAGCTCTGCTTGGGGTGGTGGTGGCAGGAAGCTGTGGCTCTGAGTTTCTGTCTCCCTTAAGATTTCTATTTCTCTTTTTAGAGGAAATATAATATTCTGCCTTTTTAATATTTCCCAAAATATTTCATTCTTCTAGGAGAGGGGTTGATGCTAACTTTGTACACAGGGCAATAATTTCTCCAAAGCTTGGTGTCCTCCAGACGTTAGTTCCAGAACCCAGTTCTTGTGTTCATTCTCTCTTTTCAGCTCCCACTTCAGCAGACTCCACCTTCTCCATCACAGACTGCCCTGGAGGAAGTTGGACTAGATAGAAGAAGACCTCCAAGGTCCCTTCCAATTCTGTTTTTCTGGGATGCTGCCAGATAAGGAGACCACTTGGAAGTTATCTTGGTTCTTCACGGCTCACAGACTCCACCTTCTCTATCACAGACTGTCCTCAAGGAAGCTGGACTAGATAGAAGAAGACCTCCAAGGTCCCTCCAATTCTGTTTTTCTGGGATGCTGCCAGATAAGGAGACCACTTGGAAGTTATCTTGGTTCCTCACGACTCACAAACTCCACCTTCTCCATCATGGCTTAGTGGAGCGGAATCTAATACTTCCTCATTCCCATCACTCTCTGACGAATGGAGCTTGGATTTCAAAGGTAAACTCCAATAAAGATGAGATCATGAAAATGAGATTAAATATAACATCAAAAATGCTAATAGGATTTGGAGGCTTGGTAATCAAGGCCGAGGATTATGAAGATCATCAGAGTAAATCCCTCACACTGAACCACATTTCCAGGAGAACTTTATGTGTGTATATCGGGAGAGGGGCTGGGGGGGGGGAGGGGGAGGTAGGTGGAGGGAAGAACTTGTGTTGAGGATGAGTTGAGTGGCTTCACGAAATCTGCCCATTATCCGTCTGTGGAGGAAAGGCATTTCCATATCGATGTGGTGGCTTCCACCTTGTTGTGTGGGAGGCTTGTTCTGATAATGCATTTGTCAGTTAAAGTAGAATTTCCCTTGAGTCAAATTGGGTGGCTTATATGGACACGTCTGGGTAGTTTTCATAGCAACGGTAGAAAAGTCATTTGACGCTGTCTTCCTTTTGAAGAATTGCTTTAACCTCTCAGTGAAGTCTATAACAGTCTTGGATCTCCTGGCATTCTTACATTCAACCAGGTTTGACCTGCTTAGCTTTTTTTAATGCATCCCTGGTTTGATAAACACCACGGCCTGCTGTTGGCATTTCCCAGTTACATTTTCTTAATCTGAAAAAGAAACACCACATACACAAGAAAAAAAAAATAACAAGCAGAGGGCTAAAGATTATGATCTTCTGGTCTATTCTGTACAAATGTCAGCCTGTTCAGGTAGGTAAACCAGACAAGAAACTTGATCAAAGTAGCTATTTCTATTTTATTGTAAAGGCTACATTGACAGCATCTTGCAAGTCTGAAAGTACAGATCTCCCATGGTTTCCTTCCCAGCCTGAGAAGCTATGGAGGACACCTTCTGTGTCTCTTTATGTTCTGCCCCAGCTATGGACCCCAAAGAACGCAGCACACACAAAGTCCGTTCAAACCTTGGTTTACTAAATAAATCAGTGTTTTATATGTTAATGTTAACTGCATTAACAGCCGCCAAGAATTCAAAGAATAATAACTGAAAGCTTACTGTGGTTGGCAGAATGCCCAGAAGCAATTTGCAGGAAGCTGATAAGAGAACTAAGATCCAGACATGAAGGAGAGTGAACGAAGTTGTTCCCTGCAAATTGCCTCAGTCGTCGTCCTTCCTTAAATAGGCTAAGGGAGTGGCCAATTAGCCCCAAGCCTTACTCTCGAGGAGACCTCCTCCTGAGGAGCCACTCCTGCCTTTTGGCAGCTCTACGCGCCCGTGCATTGAGAAGAGGCTCCTCCTCTTCTTCCTCTTCACTTATAGTTATTGGCCAAGTGTGATTGGACACACAAGGAATTTGTCTTGATGCATAAACTCTCAGTGTACATAAAAAGACAAGATACATTCGTCAAGAATCATAAGGTACAACACTTAATGATAGTCATAGGGTACAAATAAGCAATCAAATCATATTAGGAAATAGTCAATATGAATCTTAAGGATACCAGCAACAAGGTTACAGTCATACAATCATAAGTGGAAGGAGTTGGGTGGTGGGAACGATGAGAAGATTAATAGTAGTGCAGACTTAGTAAATAGTTTGACAGTGTTGAGGGAATTATTGGTTCAGCAGAGTGATGGCGTTTGGGAAAAAAACTGTCCTTGTGTCTCGTTGTTCTGGCGTGCACTGCTCTATAGCATCATTTTGAGGGAAGAACAGTTTACATCCAGGATGCGAGGGGTCTGTAGATATTTTCACAGCCCTCTTTTTGACTCGTGCAGTATACAGGTCCTCCATGGAAGGCAAGGTTGGTAGTTATTGTTTTTTCTGCAGTTCTATGTCATTGAATTATGACCGTTTTTTTCACATTTATGACCACATGGTGAAAATTCAGATGCTTGGCAACTAGTTCATATTTATGACGGTTGCACTGTCCCTGGGGTGTGTGTGTGTGTGTCACCTGATCCCCTTTTGCGACTTTCTCATCCGAGAAGCTTCTTCAGCTCTGAAGGAGAGAGAAGAGAGCTGAAGAGAGCTGAAGTTGCCTATGTCTAGTTCAATGAAAAGAAAGACTAGGGGTGACATGATATTAATGTTCCAATATCTAAGGGTCTGGCACAAAGGAGATGGGAAGAACCTGAAAGTAGGACAAGAAGCAATGGGTGGAAACTAGTCAAGGAAAGAAGCAACCTAGAACTTAAGGAGAAATTTCCTGACAGTTAGAACAATTCATCAGTGGAACAACTTGCCTCCAGAAGTTGTGAATGCTCCAACACTGGAAGTTTTTAAGAAGATGTTGGACAACCATTTGTCTGAAATGGTACAGGGTTTCCTGCCTGAGCAGGGGGTTGGATTAGAAGACTTCCAAGGTCCCTTCCAACTCTGTTATTCTATTCTAATCAGTGGAATGGTGTGGGAAGCCCCCCCTCCAGAAGAATGAAATATTTTGGGAAATATTAAAAAAGGCAAAATAAAATATTTCCCCCTAAAGGAGAAATGAAAAAATCTTAAGGGAGACAGAAACCAGCCCCAGTAACAGTAACAGAGTTGGAAGGGACCTTGGAGGTCCCTTCCCTGCTCTCGCAGGAGTTCTATACTAGGCAGTGGTGGGTTCCTCCCGGTTTGGTCCGGTTCGGCCAAGCTGGTAGTGGTGAAGATATGACGTCACCGAACCGGTTCTCCCCCCTGCCCTCGCCCCCCACGTTATTCTTACCTTTTATTTGGTTCCACCCCCAATCTATTGCTGCCTCCTGAGTCCCAGCTGATGACTAGAGGGAAAAAAACTGTTTAAACTCTTGCCGCGGGGCTTCAAAGAGCTGTCTTACAGCTGATCAGTGTTAAAAGCAAACAAATGAGTCGGGTGGTAAGTGCGAGGACCTTCCAGAAATGACTCTGACCAGCTAGCCACGCCCACCTAGTCACATGACCTCCAAGCCACACCCACAAAATAAGCCACGCCCACAGAACCGGTAGTAAAAATAATTAGAACCCACCCCTGATACTAAGGATTCGAACCGCCGGCCTTTCTGATTGACAAGCTCAGCATCTTAGCCACTGAGCCACCTAGGGAGCAGCCCCAGTTTCCCTGCCCCCAAGCAGAAACTGAGGAGGCCAGCTTTTAGAAATGCAGATTTGGTAGTCCATTCAGAAAGACTGGGTCAGACAGAAACTCCAGATAAGCAACAAACAAAAGATGGACAAGATTAGCTCAGACAAGCACCTAGGATTTGCATTTCCTCTTTTGCCTATAGAGTCAGCTATGACCTCTACATAAGCCCCATAGGAATCCAGAAGCTATAAAACCCACCCACTCTAAACTCTATTTTGTCAGCTGTCCCAGAACCACATGCTGCTGGTGGTTCTGTTCATCAATAAATGGACCTTCTTTCCAATCAGCCTCCAGACTCCATTTTATTTCTAGCTTCGTTCTCCCAGCTTGGAACCAGACCGGGATATTTCTTCCAACAACGGCTTGCCTCCAGAAGCTGTGTGTTGTGACCCCGGCCCTGGAGGCTGATTTATCTTCGCATGCTGAGTCGGAGGATGATATGGAGGAGGAGGAAGCTGTCACGAACTATGTGCCGGAGGGGCCATCTTCACTGGTGAGTCAGAAAGAACTGACAGTTGCTGATGTGCTTCTGGACCCCAGCCAAATTGAGGAGGAAACAGAGGCCGGTAATGACGAGGGGGAGCCCCTATTGGATGCAAGAGAGAGACATAGGAGACGTTGTAGAGAACAGCTATTGCCACATCCCAAGAGGTGTGGTCAGGAGATGTAGGGCCACACCCTACAAAGTATAAAAGTGGTGTGACTGGACTGGAAAGGCGTGGTGAACAATTTTTTGGCATTTTGGATGCAGTGGATTTACAACTGTAAGTTTGGAGTTTTTGTTGACAAGAGTCTGCATTCCTGCATTAGCCTGCTGGCCGTCTGCCAAGGCCTTTGGAACATTGCCCAGTAACTATTGGACTGATATACGCTTTGGAAGAGAAGTATTTATTAAAGGGCCAGCTTCAGTCTCTCTAGCCTGCGTTTGTTACTGCTGGGCTATTTGAGCCTCTGCAAGGCCACTCGTGGGAGAGGAAAGAACACTGTGGGTGCTCCATCACTGGAGGTTTTTAAGAAGAGATTGGACAACCACCTGTCTGAAATGATATGGAGTCTTCAGCTCGAGCATGGGGTTGGACTAGAAGACTTCCAAGGTCCCTTCCAACTCGGTTATTCTGTGAAACGTGCTTATTAAAAACCATGTTTGCCTAAGGATGCGCCAATCAGGATCCTTGAACGTTTGGGACCTGCTTTCCTCCACTTGCCCTACTCAAATACAACCCCCGCCCCCGTTTTGCAGGTCTGATCATAAACCCACATGCAGTTCCCCGCTCCAGGAACGCTCCTTCCAGGTAAGATCTCAACTTGCAACAGCCACAACAGGCTCTCCGATTACCAGTTTGCGGTAATTGCGTTGCAATCTCCTCAAAGGGGGATGGGGTGGATTCCATTGGTCCAATGCAATAAAGTGGGGGAGGGGAGCGCGGGGGAGGGAGTGGGGAAGAACAGGCATCCCTTTCTCCGCTTTCTCGTGTTTTCTCTTTGCAAAGAGCAGAATAATTCAGTTTTTTTCCCCCATCGTCGTCAGCCTCCCCTCCTCCTTTCTGTTTTTTTCTGCCTCCTTTCCCCCCCGCCACCCCATTTGGCTGGTGATTACATTATACTGCTGGTCTATTTTATTAGCTTTGGCAAAGAAATATGTGTGTATATGTGTGTGCCTGTGTATCAGTCTTCTGTGAAAAAGGGATGGAGAAAGAGGAACAAGAAAGCAGGAGCTTTCTGTGCCAGCCCAGAGATACTGCTTCTTTTTGTCTCCCCTTCTGACAGCTGGGCTCTCTAAATCTAGTCCGCTGACCCTCATTCCTAGCTCAATAATCTTAAACACTGATTCCTGCAAGGGAGAGGGGCTTTTCTGACATCTGTGGGTCGAATTATTTCCTTAGGGGAGACGGGCGTAGGATGCTCTTGTCGTCTCTTTGAAATCTGCCATCATGATTCTAACTGGAGGTGCTATTCTTGGTTCATTGATCTCATCGGGATTAGGGATCCTGTTTGAAGCTTAAAGAACCAAACTTCGCTTGTTGGGAGAAATATCCTTCTGGGTTCAGTTCAGGGGTGAAATGCTCCCAGTTTGGACCGGATCGGGCGATCCAGTAGTGATGGAGGTGGGTGGTTCGGAGAACTGGTAGCAAAAATCCCTGCCCTCCCCCACATGCCCAGCTGAGCCACGCGATCATCAGAGGCTTTTTTTTTCTTTTAAATGCCTCTGACGATCCAAGCTGAGTTGCCTGATCGGCAGAGTCTTTTTAAAAAAAGCCTCTGCCGATCAGGCAACTCTGCTTGGATCGTCAGAGGCATTTAAAAGTAAAAAAGCCTCTGCCGATCAGGCAACTCAGCTTGGATCGTCAGAGGCATTTAAAAGTAAAAAAGCCTCTGCCGATCAGGCAACTCATCTGGGATCGTCAGAGCCTTTTGAAAGCATATTTTTACAATCTCATCGCCGAAGATGCCACCTCTGGCTGGTCCCAGAGTGGGGTGGGAATGGAGATTTTGCAATATCCTTCCACTAGGAGTGGGGAGGGAATGGGGATTTTGCAGCATCCTTCCCCTGCCATACCACCAAGCCACACCACACCCACCAAGCCACGCCCACAGAACCGGTAGTAAAAAAAAAAATCGATTTCACCACTGATCCACATCTTGGTTTGTCCCAAAGGTGTTTTTTTCAGGAGGCAACTGGACTTTCTTTTGAAGCCATTTTGCTTCTCATCCAAGAAGCTTCTTCAGCTCTGACAGGATAGTACGGAATGGACGGATTTATATTCCTTACCAACAGCTGGTCATTTGCATCTTTTTAGAAGGTCGTTGAAAAGAAAAACAAAACAAAACAAGGAAGTCCAGTTGCCTCCTGAAAAAGCACCTGTGAGACAGCCATGACCTGGATGACGGAGAATCTCTACAGACTCCTTGGCAGAACACCTTATCTGGAGTCAGTGACACATCTAGTGGCTGCCTTTGCAAAAGATGCTATGATTCAGTAGCAATAACAAACTGGGTTAAGAGGGCACACAGAACAGCCTCTTGAGGTATTTTAATGCTTCGGGGTTGTGTGCAATTGTTCTGTCCCCGTCTCACACATGCACCCCCACAGACAGGCAACAGTTAAAGTACTCAGCTGACAACAGTTTTATCTGGTATCAGAATTGGCAGCAACTCAGTGGCTCGCTACCAGGTATTCTTTACTCACGAGGGGGGAGTTTCTCCCTTCATCCAGGAACAAAGCCAATGCATAATAATCAACAAAGTCCGATATCCGTTTTTTGCTTGTCACAGAGCTGAACTGGCCACCACACCCTCTTTTATACCCTGTGGGGTGTGGTCCAATGACTCAGCTTAATCCCTGGCATGCCTCTTCTTCTGTTGTGTGTGCTTATCTCTGTGACGCTGCCGAGGATCCAACCAAGACTCATCTCCCTCATTACTGTCCACCTGTGGCTGCGTGGATGTGCTTGGCCCAGGGCTAACTCTTGACCTTCGGCGGACACCGAAGGCATTGCCAGAGAGGAGGGTCCTGGAGAGGGAGGCCTTGCCAACTCCTCTCCTTCACCCTCGGAGTCCTCTCCTGCCAATAACACAGGCTCAGGTAACGGAGCCACAACAGATATGGAGAAGAAACCACAGAGTCATTTTCTCTGGGCTTCTCACTTTGTTGTTTCAGGCCTCTGGAGGAGTTGGGAAGGCTGTTTTCGCCCTCCCCAGGCTCCAAGAAAGCCTCTGGAGCCTGGGGAGGGCAAAAAGCAGGCCTACCGGGCCCACTGTGCCAAAAGTGGGGGGAGCGTGCAGGGGGGTTTGCACGCACATGTGCGTGGGGGGGCGCATTGAATTCTGGGTGTGAGCATGTGTGTGTGCGACCCTCCCCACGCTCCCCCCCACTTTTGGCATGCGACAGCAAAAATGTTAGTCATCACTGGTCTAGGCTGTGGATTAGGGATTCATGAAGGGGAATAAATAGGGCAGTGATGGCTACCTTTTTCCCATCGTGTGCCAAAAGCGTGGGGAGCGTGTGTGTGTGTGGGATCATGCGCGCAAGTGCTCACACCCATAATTCTATGTGCCCTGTCCCCCATGCATGCACATACGACCTCTCCACGCTCCCTCTGCTTTTGGCACGTGATGGCACAGTAGGCCTGGTAGGCCTGTTTTTTGCTTTCCCCAGGCTCCAGAGCCTCTCTAGGAGCCTGGGGAGGACGAAAATGGCTCCCCCCCGTGGAGGCCCTCTGGAGGCCGGAAACGGCCCATTTGCCAACTTCCCATCTGGAGCCTGGGGAGAGCAAAAAATGGGCCTTCCCCTCCCACTCCCAGGCCCTCCAGAGGCAAGAAACTGCCTGTTTCCCTACTTCTGGGTGGCCCAGAAAGACCAAAAATCAGCTTGCCAGCGCATGTATTTATTTATTTATTTATTTATTTATTTATTTATTTATTTATTTATTTATTTATTTATTGCGATTTATATGCCGCCTTTCTCCCTAGGGACTCAAGGCGGCTTACAAAATGACAACTTCAATACAAATCACAATCAATACCAAATTAAGATCAGTAACCCAATTAAAAAACGATTTAAAATTATACCATTGTACCTCCAAACGGATCAGTTTAATTGGCCTAAGAGCCATGTCTTCAGCTTGCGATGGAAGGAAAGAAGGTCGGGGGCTGTCCTGAGCTCAGTGGGCAATCCATTCCAGAGGGTCGGGGCTCCCACAGAGGACGCCCTCCCCCTGGGGGTCGTCAGCCAACATTGTTTGGCTGACGGCACCCTGAGGAGGCCGACTCTGTGAGAACGCACAGGACGATGGGAGAACGGCTGGAGATGGTCCTGCAAGTACCCTGGGCCTAAGCCGTGCATGCACGCCGGAGCTGAGCTCGCGTGCCCACCGATATGGCTACGTGTGCCATAAGTTCACCATCACGGGAAATAGGGTGAATCTCAAAATGTTGTCATTGGTTTAGGAATAAGCCCAGTATTTCTAATTTTTGGAGATCAGGAGAGGTTGTTTTGCTGGTTAAAAAGATGTTAGCAAAATGTAATCGCCCTATAATGAGAGAGCAAGTGCTTTGGAAAAACTTTGCCAGGTGCAGGATTTCACTATGATGTAAATGACATGGACACTCATGTTCAGTAAAATGTAAAGGGCTATCTGAATTGCATGCTTATATACAAGATGGAGAAGGTGAGTCCTGGAGAACAGCAATTCTAGTGATTTTTTTTTATTTATTTTTTTGCAAGCCAGGTTTCTAAAAATAGATCCCAAGAGGAAGCAATCGTAGCTTGGGAGAAAGAAGATGGCTGCTAAACTCACAGTCTCTGGGTTTTTCTTTCTGTGAGCTGATTTCAGCCTGAAAAGCACCAGTGTTTGAAGAAGCACTATCCCAGCCGTCCCTCCTCTCCCTCCCCCAGTGCCCAGCCTCAGCAGATGCCAGCTCACCCTGTCAAACTCTCTCTTAATCACCATTGCATTGCCCAGTTTGATAGTAACTGCCTTCCACTTAAGCAGTGATCCTCGTGATTACGGATTATTAATGCTTAATTCAAAGCTGGAGGAAACATTTTCATTATTAAGTAGGATTGTTGATTCAATAGGTCCCTCGCTATGAGACGAGATGAGCTTTTTGCTGAGAGGTAAAATAGAGATAGAGAGATACAGTTAGAGTAAGGGGGGGGGAGGATTGGATGGATGGATGACTGGATAGGTATAGGTAGGTAGGAAGGGATAGATAGATAGATAGATAGATAGATAGATAGATAGATAGAGATAGAAATAGATAGATAGATAGATAGATAGATAGATAGATAGATAGAGATAGGTAGAGATAGATAGAGATAGATAGATAGAGAGATAGATAGATAGATAGATAGAGAGATAGATAGATAGATAGATAGATAGATAGATAGATAGATAGACAGAGATAGAGATAGATAGATAGAGATACATAGATAGATGGATAGGTAGATAGATAGATAGAGATAGGTAGAGATAGATAGAGATAGATAGATAGAGAGATAGATAGAGAGATAGATAGATAGATAGATAGATAGATAGATAGATAGACAGAGATAGAGATAGATAGATAGAGATACATAGATAGATGGATAGGTAGATAGATAGATAGAGATAGATAGAGATAGATAGATAGATAGGTAGATAGATAGATAGATAGATAGATAGATAGATAGATAGATAGATAGATAGATAGAAAGATAGAGATACATAGATAGAGATAGATAGATAGATAGATAAATAGATAGATAGATAGGAAGAAAAAGAAGGAAAGAAAAAGGGAGTGAGGGAGAGAGAGAGAGGGAGAGGGAGAGGGATGGAAGCTAATTGACTTTTGTGGTCACACACCTGGTTAGAAGAAAACATCTAGGTGAGAAATGTTGATATTTGGATTCTATCAGTTTATATAGTTTTTCATTGATTATGTGGCATCAAGTTAGTGCTGATTCTTGGCAATCAGATTTTGTCCATGATGAGCTGTCCCCCAACCTGGTCCTTCCACCCTTCCAATGGTGCATCCGGCACCACTGAACCTGAAGACATCCATCTTCTTCCTCCCCCTCCCCCTCCTCCTCCTCCTCCCATCTTTCCCAGTATTAGAGCCTCCTCAGGGGTAAAATCCAATTTTTTTTCCCTACCGGTTCTGTGGGCGTGGCTTTGTGGATGTAGCAGGGGAAGGATATTGCAAAATCCCCATTCCCACCCCACTCCAGGGTAAGGATACTGCAAAATCCCCATTCCTTCCCCACTCCTGGGGGAAGGATATCGCAAAATCTACATTCCCACCCCACTCTGGGGCCAGCCAGAGGTGGTATTTGCCAGTTCTCTGAACTACTTAAAATTTCCGCTACCAGTTCTCCAGAACCTGTCAGAACCTGCTGGATTTCACCCCTGAGCCTCCTCCAGAGAGCTGGATCTTCACACATCATGTCCAAAGTTGGATCATTTGAGCTTGGTTATTTGTGGCTTGAGGGCTTGTGGCTTGGTTATTTGTGACTTTCAGTTGATTTATTCAATGATGCATCCATTTGTTTCCTATGCTCTTCATGTTATGAGGAGTCTTGTCCAATGCCGAAGTTCAAAAGAGTCAATATGCTTCCCATCTTCCTTTTTTCTTTTGCTTCATGAGAACATTGTTATTTAATATAAGATTTATATGCCACCTTTATTTGTACAACTCAAGGAGGCACATGTAACAACAACCTTGAAGAGCCTTGATAGTACAGTGGTCTACGCACCCTGTTATTAACATTCAGCTGCCTGCAATTTCTGCTGGTTCGAATCTCTCCAAGGCTCAAGGTTGACTCAGCCTTCCATCCTTTCTAAGGTAGGTGAAATGAGGACCCAGTTTGTGGGGGCAATAAGCTGACGTTGTATAAAATATACAAAAGAATGAAGGCTATTGCTTAACGCATTGTAAGCCGCCCTGAGTCTCCGGAAAAGGGCGGCATATAAATCAAATTAAAAAAAAAAACCCGATGAGGTCAACCTATTCACCAAAGCACCAGAAGGCAGGACAAGAAGCAACAGATGGAAACTCATCAAGGAGAGAACCAACCTGGAACTAAGGAGAAATTTCCTGAAAGTGAGAACTATTAATCAGTGGAAGAGCTTGCCACCAGAAGTTGTGGATGCTCCAACACTGGAGGTTTTCAAGAAGAGACTGGATAGCCACTAGTCTGAAATGGTAGAGGGCAGTGATGGCGAACCTTTTTGGCACCGAGGTGCCCAAAGTAGAAAGTGCGTACATGCGTGTGAACCCCGGAAATTTGAAAACCAGCTGGCCAGTGGACATGTGCACGCCGATCAGCTGGTCTTCAGGTTTCCGGGTCTATGGCATATGCGAAGATCAGCTGGCTGGCATGCCGGCATGAGGTGGAAACCAGAAAAGCAGCTGACGACAGCGTGTGTGCCCACAGAGAGGGCTCTGCACGCCACTTCTGGCACGCGTGCCATCGGTTCGCTATCACGGGTATAGGGTCTCCTGCTTGAGCAGGGGATTGGACTAGAAGACCTCTAAGATCCCTTCCAACTCTGTTTTTCTGTTCTGTTGGGCTGAGATCAGTGGTGGGTTGCCCCCGGTTCTATAGAACTGGTAGTAAAACCAGCGGGAGGCCCCGCCCACTGACCCCCAACGTCACCAAAATGCTTCTGTGCTTGTGCAGAAGAACGCGGGCATGAGCGAAGCGAGCATGAGCGCGCAGCCCCGTTGTAAACTAGTAGTAAAGGTAAGTAGAACCCACCCTTGGCTGAGATGGAGCAAGGGGAGCATTAGAACTCACAGTGTCCTAGTTTCTAATTTGGCACCTTGAACCAAGAGAGCCAAATTTCCTTCTGAAATCTGAAGATCGAAGTAGAGACCACCTCCTGGTTTGAGTTGAAGTCCAGCGTTGTTTTATCCAAAAAGTTCCCCTTCTATGTCTTCCTTTTCTCTCCTTCTTATACCATCCTAATTGCCTACTCCCCTCTCCCCTCCCGTCCTTTCCTACGCTCTCCTGAAAGTTGATTGTGCATTGTACAAAGAAGCAATGCGCACAGCATTTATTTCTCAGCTGCCTGAATTTAATTTCTTGAGGGTTTTCTTTTTTCTTTTTCCATTTTTTTTTTGTCACCACAGCCAGAGAACCTGTCCAACCGCAGAACGACAAACAGATGGCAATGGATTAGTTCCCAGAGGGTCATCTCTGCTTTGTAGATATTATCCAGCCTTGATATTCAGCCTTGCTATTTCTCAGTGGTAAAATGGGGGTAAAGCATCAAGCAACCAGAGAGTTGTAGTCCAAGCTTCATCGGGGGCTTAGAGGGCCCATTTTGAAGATTATTGGGGCTTGCCCTCTGAAGCAGCATCAAATAGTCCTTTGTATGTGTGGAGCGCGATGGCTCAGTGGTTAAAGATGCTGAGTTTGTCAGCCTGAAAGCTTAACAGCCTGGGTTCGAGATCTGAGCACCGCGTGATGGGGTGAGCTCCCGTCACTTGCTCCAGCTCCTGCCCACCTAGCAGTTTGAAAGCAGGCAAATGTGAGTAGATAAATAGGTACTACGTCGGTGGGAAAGTAACTGTGTTCGTGCACCTTGGTGTATAGCCGTGCTGGCCACATAACCCCTGTAGCATCTTTTTTTTTAATTGATATTTTTTATTAATTGCATTTATTAGTGCTTAATAAACATTATATTGTTTGGGTATTTCATTTGCTTAACAATATATATTACATTCTTAATCTCCACCCCTTTTCCCCAACCATTGATAAAATAGATTCCATGTTTGGTAATATTCCGTATCTTCTTTCTGTTTAATTCTGAATGTCAATCTGTCCATTTCTGCACACTCTACTATTTTTTTAAAAAATTATTTCTTCTATCTCGTGGTGTTTCTTCAATTTTCCAAGACGGTGCGAATACAATCCTTGCTGCTGTCAAAATGTGCAATATTAAATGCATACTTTTCTTATCTAGTTTACCTGGTATCATATCTAATAAAAATAATTCAGGTTTAAAATCTACATGCTTAACCCCGGAAGCATCTGGAACAATGCTGGTTCCCTCGGGGAACAAATGAAGATGGGCAACTATCCTCTAGAGTCGGACCTGACTGGCCAGGGGAACCCTTTACTTTTAATTATATGTTTATGGAACTAATCTTGAGGATAAGTCAAGAGGAAACCATTGAGGAGGGATTTAGAAAAGAGATTTATATGGTTTGAAAAAGAGCGAGGTAGTAGGAAAAAACTCAAAATAATCTCTGCTTGAGTTTGTTTAGTACAAGATGGGACAGAGAGAAAGCCAAAGAGCCTTTCCAGAATCTCTGACTTTACTATAAGATTTTACTACATCTGAAACCCCTCCCTCCAGGTAGCCTTCCACTTACGACAGCTCATTTAGTGACTGTCTGAAATGATAACAGCCCTGGAAAAAGTGACTTACAATTGGTCCTTGCACTCACGACATAGCAGAATGGCCACTGGGAGCATTCTTGGTGCTCTCTGAGCTTGGTTGTCTTCTTGCAAACTTCATTACCCAACTAGGTAACATCATCAGTTCTTAGTAAGTGTGGGGTTTGCTCCCAGGTAGTCTTTTTTTGAACGACAGTCATTCAGTGACCAAAGTTACGATGGCACTGCATGAGGGAGTCTAATGATGGGTCCTCATCATTGAAGCTCTTGTAGCATCCCTGCACTCACCATTTGTGATCTTCACCACTGGCTTCCGACATTCAGCATTTCCTCCTTGGTGGGTTCCTTGACTGATTTAATCTTCCGCCTGATTTGTCTGGAGCGGATCCCTGCCTACGTGAACGTGGAGGCGTTGTAATTTTTTTTTTCCCCGGGTTGTTTCTTTCCTAGCATTTTTAATTGTCTCTTTTCTTTTGAGCCGTGTGACAAATTGCCATTGTCATCTTTCCTGCAAACGCAAGACAGTATTGCCATCCTGCTGTTTGAAGATGTTCCTACGGAAAGGAATTCGCCGAAGATAAGTAGAAGCCGCACCTGCTTTCCATCTGATTATTTTCCTGGACCGCCTCTAATGATCATATCGGTTACCAACGGTTGGGGTGAATGGAGTGTTTTCACTTGCTCGCGCAAGGAAATCTCCCCGTTGCCTGCATGTTTCAGCCGATGTGTTTCAGCAGATGGAAAGAAAAAGAAAAAGATGAAAGTTCTGAGGTTGAAGAGTGGAAGAGCTTCCCTCTGGGTGCTTTATCACTGGAGGCTTTCAAGAAGAGCCTGGACAGTCATGGGCCTGGAATGGTATAGGGCAGTGGTGTCAATCCTTGGCAACTTTAAGACTTGTGGACTTCAACTCCCAGAATTCCCCATGCTGGCTGTGGAATTCTGGGAGTTGAAGTCCACAAGTCTTAAAGTTGCCAAGGTTGGACACCCCTGATATAGGGGTCTTCTGATATGGGCAAAAGGTTGGACAAGAAGACCTCCACCGTAACTTTGGTCACTGAATGACTGTCGTTCAAAAAAAGACTCCAAGGTCTTTCCACCCATATTATTCTATGTTTCTTATTGTCCTTTTTTCTACATAGCATCCAATCTATGGAGATTCTCAGACATCAGGTCATAGTTGTCTCAAAGGTGCTTTTTCAAGAGGCAACTGGACTTTCTTGTTTTTCTTTGAAGATGTTTTGCTTCTCATCCAAGAAGCTTCTTCAGCTCTGAGCTGTAAACATCTAAAAAAGATGTGGAGACTCTAGAAAGAGTGCAGAGAAGAGCAACAAAGTTGATTCGGGGACTGGAGGCTAAAACATATGAAGAACGATTGCAGGAACTGGGTATGTCTAGCTTAATGAAAAGAAGGACAAGGGGAGACATGATAGCAGTCTTCCAATATCTCAGGGGCTGCCACAAAGAAGAGGGAGTCAAGCTATTCTCCAAAGCACCTGAAGCCAAGACAAGAAGCAACGGATGGAAACTCATCAAGGAGAGAAGCAACTAAGAACTAAGGAGAAATTTCCTGACAGTTAGAACAATTCATCAGTGGAAGAACTTGCCTCCAGAAGTTGTGAATGCTCCAACCCTGGAAGTTTTTAAGAAGGTGTTGGATAACTATTTGTCTGAAGTGGTGTAGCAGGGGGTTGGCCTAGAAGACCTCCAAGGTCCCTTCCAACTCTGTTATTCTAAATTCTAAATCTTCAAAGAAAAACAAGAAAGTCCAGTTGTCTCTTGAAAAAAGCACCTTTGGGATAGCATCCAGTCAATCTTTTAGCTTATTGTTTCAATTTCCAACAGGAGAGATCCATATGCTTTTTGCAACCTTAGAAGAAGGTCCTAAATTGACCTTCCCCCCATCATCTGCTCTTAAGAAGACACTTCTTTTAGTAGGTGGCATTCAGATCCTGTGCTACTGTGGTTAAAATTTGAAATAAGAATGTCATACAGACCCAGCTTATCATGATATATTTCATGGATAAACCAGCTGTGGCATCCAAATGTTGAGGAAAACCCAACATTGTTAGGAAGCATGGGGGATCCTGGATGATGGAAGTTCAGCAACATCTGGAGGGCCAAGATGTTATTGCAAGCCGGGTGTCAGACTGCGATGCTATCTCAAAATTAAATGAATTTCCAAACTGCCAATCTTTAAGGAAATCTTTCTTTAATTGAGCACAGCCACCAGATCATGACTCCATGCGGACAAGACTGACCTTTTGCCCCCCAATTCCTCCCTTTCCGATCCCCAAATCTCTGCTTCTCATTGGCTATCTTCCAAGTCATTCTTCAGACTTCTTTTCTCGTCATTTCCCAGGAATGTGCCCCCTCCCTTCATTTCCGCGACAACCCGACTTCAAAGGGATTTGGCAGGCAAAAGTTTCAGAGTTTATCTCTCGCTCTCCTCTGCTCTCTATGCCAGCGTTGAAACGCTGACACCGGGATGAAATCATGGCTTAGTACAATGTGTGAACCTACCATCATTTAGTAGACTTGATAATAGGATATTCTCGGCAATCCTAGAAAGTTAGCAGATGAGAACAAAGTGGGTGTATGGATGGGTTTGGCAAATTAATGGGAAATAAATAAATGCATAGATTCCACCAATTATGGAGAAGTATTATCAGCCACATCTGCCCTTGCTTTCAAGTGTAGGTGTAGCTATAACTTTTCCTACGCTTTCCCTGGGCATAACTCCAAATGCTTGATTGTTGCCACCTCGGGAACAAGTGCCACATCTCCACCAACTTTCACACCGAAGCCTCTCGCAAACAGCTTCCAGCTGTCTACAGAGGTAGGTGTAGAAATTGCATTCACGTCTCCTTCTGTTGGAGCTGCATGTAAGTCTCCTTAGATCAGAAAGATGCATCTTAACAAAGTTAGGAGAGGCCAGTAGGTTGGGTCTAAGGCAGTGGCGAAATCCAATTTTTTTTTTACTACCGGTTCTGTGGGCATGGCTTGGTTTGGTGGGTGTGGCAGGGGAAGGATACTGCAAAATCTCCATTCCCACCCCACTCCAAGGGAAGGATACTGTAAAATCCTTTCCTCCCCACTCCTGAGGGAAGGATGTTGCAAAATCCCCATTCCCACCCCACTCTGGGGCTACCCAGAGGTGGCATTTGCCGGTTCTCCAAACTGCTCAAAATTTCCGCTACCGGTTCTCCAGAACCTGTCAGAACCTGCTGGATTTCACCCCTGGTCTAAGGATCTAAGCAGGAACAGTGGATCAGGCAGCCCCCACCCCGCGACTTCTCTAAGAAGGCTCCGGTTATCGTACTCCACGGGTGAGATTTCTGTAGCTTAGTTTTCACAAGCAACAGCTCAAGTGCTAAGCTTGTCCCTGGGATGAAGTACATCTTGCTTTCTCCTAGACTCAAAGCCATTGTAAAAACAAGCACATCCTTGCACAAAGTCAATTGGATGACATGGAGGAGGATTTAAGACTAGCAAGATCATACCTCCTTGCAGAGAGAGGGCTACTTCTTGACTACGAAGTAGTCAATCAATAACTAGATCTCTGCCCCCCCGCCCCCCTCACAGCTTGAAGTGGTATAGTCCACAGACAGGCTTCCTACTCTTCCGCTCCGGTGTGAGAATTCAGATCAAATCATCACTCTCTAAAATGACCGATTGCGATGGGAAGTTTGAGATGGGATTTATAAAATCTTACAAGTTCAAACATTTGGGGCATTTCAATGAAACAACCCAATAATCCAATAAATTGGGGGTGGGGGGTGTCTAAAGGTTGAATTCTACACCAGTCAAGCAAAACCGTGCAAATTTGCATTTGAATGTTTTGTTTTATTTTGCATCATTTATTCCTTTTTTTACATTCTTCTGCAAAGGGTTCAGTGGTGGTATTCAGCCGGTTCTATTTGGTTCGGGCAAACTGGTAGCAGCGGCTGCGGGTGGCTCCGCCCACCCACCCGGATGTAATCATGTCCCATTTATCCATATTTTTGACGCTCTGTGCTTGCGCGGAAGGCCCTCTGCATGCATGGAGGTGGCGCGTGTGCTCATATTTGCGAACCGGTAGCAAAGGTAAGTGAATACCCCCCCTGCAAGAGTTGTGCATTTTTGTTAGGTGTATAATGGAAAAGGCTAGTGACAAACCAAATCTATATATTCCGGTGATACCAGTCAGTGCTGAAGGGTACAGTACTGGCGCCGGCATGCAGTGGCCGGACATGACTCTTTGGATGTGGGAAGACCACAACCTATGCTTTGATGCTAAGAGGTTGACCACTGTTCCTATTGGCTGATATCCCTGGATAGTAACTGGGAGGAGAGAGACTGGATGATGGAATTTATTTGTTTATTTTTATCCCACCTTTATTATTTTTATAAATAATTCAAGGGGATGAACATACCTAATAAACCTTCCTCTTATTTTTCCCACAAAAACCTGGTGGATTGAACTGAGAGAGGGAGGGAGGGAGGGAGGGAGGGAGGGAGGGAGAGAGAGAGAGGGGGGGGGTGCCAAAATCACCTAGCTAGTATTCATGGCTAAGGTAGGACTAGAGCTCACTGTCTCCTGGTGATTGGCCCAAAGTCATTTAGATGGCTTTCATGCTTAAGGCAGGACTAGAACTCACTGTCTCCTGGTGATTGGCCCAAACTCACCTAGCTGGCTTTCATACTTAAGGCGGGACTAGAACTCACTGTCTCCTGGTGATTGGCCCAAAGCGACCCAGCTGGCTTTCATGACTAAGGTGGGACTAGAACTCACTGTCTCCTGGTGATTGGCCCAAAGTCAACCAGTTGGCTTTCATACCTAAGGTGGGACTAGAACTCATTTTCTCCTGGTGATTGGCTCTAAGTTATTCAGCTAGCTTTCATACCTAAGGTGGGACTAGAACTCACCTTCTCCTGGTGATTGGCCCAAAGTCACCCAGCTGGCTTTCATGCCTAAGGTGGAACTAGAACTCACTGTCTCCTGGTGATTGGCCCCAAATCACTCAGATGGCTTTCATGTCTAATGCGGGACTAGAACTCACCATCTTCTGCTTTCAAGCTGGATGTCTTAACCACTAGAGCAAACTGGCTCTACAGTGGTTAATCATTCAGGTTGTCTCCTTAGCCCACTCCAGTTGCAAAACTGTGGAAGACTTTCCATCTGATATAACTACCCAGAGAGAAGAAGCCAAGCTATGTAGGATGTGCTGGAGATGGATCTATCATATGTCTTTGACATCAGCATCCAGAAAACAGGCGATGGGCAGATGAAATATTTAATTAGAGAGTATCCATGTCCTACTAATATTTTTTTAATTTTAATTTTTTCTGCATCAAAATTGTAACAGAGCTTCCACGGAGTATGTAAGTTTTCTGTCGAGGAATTGACCAGCTTAGAGGCTTTCAATATTTTTGTGCTCACCTATTATACCTTTTTGGGATGTGGTGGCTCGGAAGCTAAGGCGTTGAGCTTGTTGATCGAAAGGTTGGCAGTTCAGCGGTTCGAATCCCTAGTGCCGCGTAATGGGGTGAGCTCCCGTTACTTGTCCCAGTTTCTGACAACCTGGCAGTTCGAAAGCACATAAAAAATGCAAGTAGAAAAATAGGGGGACCACCTTTGGTGGGAAGGTAACAGCGTTCTGTGCACCTTTGGCATTTAGTCATGCCAGCCACATGACCACGGAGATGTCTTCGGACAGTGCTGGCTCTTTGGCTTTGAAATGGAGATTGAGCATCGCCTCCTAGTGTCGGGAACGACTATCACATATGTGCAAGGGGAACCTTTACCTTTACCTTATTATACCTTTGTCCACCATTTTCTTGTTGTTGTTTTTTTTAACATTGCAATCTCTGTTCTCTGTTATACAAATGCACTGGAGTACATAATAATGAGTCTGTGTGAATGTCATTCCTAAGAGTTCCTACATAAATCTTTACAGGGCATACGCTTTGAAATCCTTGTAATCAAGATGTGGAACACTGAATTATCTGGTTGCTCATATACATATTCACATTTTAATTTGCAAAGAAACTGGGTCTTTAAAAAATTGGGGCTAAGTTATTGTTTAATTTCCCAGTTGACAGATGAGAAACATCCACTGAAAAAGATTTAGATGAATGGATGCATTCAGCTCTATTTTTAAATTGTTTGGAGAGTTTTCTGATCCCTTTCCCCCTCCCCCCCACTAAAGTGTCTCTGCTTCTGAGCAGATTTTATTAATGAATGACCCCAACGCTGAAATCTCTCTTGCCCTACATCAGATGGACCTCAAAGAACATATATGGCTCTGCAACCCAGCAAGACAGACACTGATTTCAGAGGATAATTAGAACTGCAGAAAAAACCATGGCTACCAACCTGCCTTCCGTTGAGGACCTGTATACTGCACGAGTCAAAAAGAGGGCTGAGAAAATATCTATAGAACCCTTGCATCCTGGACATAAATTGTTTCGACTTCTACCCTCAAAAGGACGTTTTAAGGCATTGCACACCAGGATTTCTCCCCACTTGGTTAGACCAAATGCTAAAATGTGCAGAAATTGCCACTGAATTGTAGAAACATACTCCAGGGTCTGTAGAAGTCAAGAGAGGATGGTCTAGAGCAGGGGTCTGCAACCTTAAACACTCAAAAAGCCATTTGGACCCGTTTCCCACAGAAAAGAAAACACCAGGAACCACAAAACCTGGGTGGGCATGGCCAACTCAACGTCAGTCACTTCCACCAGTCACATGACACCCTTTAGCCACACCTACCCAGCTGATCATTAGGGCAGAGAACCGGTTATTAAAAAACACCGGGAACCACAAAACCCTTTCGACATCTCTCTCTCCCCACCTCTGTATCTCTCTATTTCTCTCTCTCTCCCCCTCTCTCTATATCTCTCTGTCTCTACTCCGGCCACTTCTCTATCCCCCGCCGTTGTCCTTACCTTCTCAGGCCAGGAGAGGAGTGACTGGGAGGGAAGGGCGAGGGACGGGAACAGCCAGTGGTGGGATCACTCAACAGGGAGCCACGGCAGAGGGCCCAAAGAGCCACATGCAGCTCTAGAGCCGCAGGTTGCCGACACCTGAACTAGACACAAGGACATTTTTTTCCCAAACGCCTTCACTCTGCTAAACAAATAATTCCCTCAATGCTGTCAAACTATTTACTCAGTGTCCACTACTATTAATCTTCTCATCGTTCCCACCACCCATCTCTTTCCACTTATGACTGTATGACTGTAATTTTGTTGCTCTGGTCCCCTCCTCTTTTTTTTGCCTCTTTCTGAGCTACCGGATGAGGCAAGCAACATGCATACAACCGCTAAAACACAGGAACGGCGGTTAACTTGTGAAGGTACCCACGTGAATTTGTCTCCCTGAAGTCTGGGTCAATGCAATTGATTGGGGGAGGAGTGATGAATCAATGTTAATTTGCTTGATGGGCCTACTGCCACCACAAGTCCAGAGAAATTAGAAGAGCAACGGATGTTGCAAATGGAGCCCTTCTCCAAGACTCTATCTGTGTCCTGAGCTTATTTAATGAAGTCAGGAGCCAATGGTGGCGTCATTAATTTGAGGAAATAGCCTTTTCTCACTTTCCTGGTGTGTGTCGGCCAGTGAAGTCAGGATGGAATGTCACAATTGTGAGGAGAACTGGATTTATGGTGTGTTTGCAATTTATCTGCTCCTCGCATTTCTGGGAGGGTGGGTTTTTTTTTTTTTTTTTTGGCGACAATTTTATTGTATTGATTTCTTGATTACATTTATATAGCCACCTACCCACCCACCCATGATTCTGTGTGGCTTACAAAGTTGGGGAAAAAAACCTCCTATGCAAATAATCTTACTAACTCATTGTGTCCTGGTGATTCGGCCAAAGTTACCCAGCCAGTTTTCATGCCTAATGTGGGTCTAGAACTCACTGTCTCCTGGTTTTTAGGCTGGTGCCTTAGGCACTACACCAAACTGACTCATACGTTACACAAGCTGGAATTGAAGGATTCAGCTGGAATTGTTTGTACATGTTTCTTATGCACAGGACACAATGTAGAGGAAGCAAAAACCTAACAGCTGATCCACACTTTCATATCTCTCTCTCTTTCTCTCTCTCCATCCATTCATATCTGCCAGCCTGCCTGCCGGCCTGCCTATCATCCATCCATTTCTCTTTCTCTTTCTTTTTCTCTTTCTCTTTCTCTCCATCATTTATCTATTGGAAAAGATCTTTCTATCATATATCTGTCTGTCTTTCTATCATTTGCCTTTATACTGAATCAATTTCCCTTTTTTTAAAAAAAATTGATTTATATGCCACCCTTCTCCGGAGACTCAGGGCGGCTTACAATGCATTAAGCAATAACGCATTTTTTAAGCCTTGTCTGCCTATCCATCCCTCTGTCTGTCTATTATCTACCTACCTACCCATCCATCAAATCTCTCTCTCTCTCTCTCTCTCTCTCTCTCTCTCTCTCTCTCTCTCTCTCTATATATATATATATATATATATATATATATATACACACACAGAGGTGGGTTCTAAATTTTTTTACTACCAGTTCTGTGGGCGTGGCTTATTTTGTGGGTGTGGCTTGGAGGTCATGTGACTAGGTGGGCGCAGCTAGCTGGTCAGAGTCATTTCTGGAAGGTCCTCGCACTTACGACCAGTCATCACACTTACGACCTGACTCATTTGTTTGCTTTTAACACTGATCAGCTGTAGGACGGCCCTTTGAAGCCCTGCGGCAAGAGTTTAAACAGTTTTTTTCCCTCTAGTCATCAGCTGGGACTCAGGAGGCAGCAATAGATTGGGGGTGGGGCCAAATAAAAGGTAAGAATAACGTGGGGGGTGGGGGGGTGGGAGGGCGGGGGTGGGAGAACTGGTTCGGTGATGTCATATCGTCACTGCTGCCGGCTCGGCCGAACCGGACCGAACCGGGAGGAACCCACCACTGTATATATATAATCTGCCTGCCTGTCTGCCAGTGTGCCTGCCTGCCTATCTATCTATCTATCTATCTATCTATCTATCTATCTATCTATCTATCTATCTATCTATCTATCTATCTGTGTCTGTCCTCCATCCATCCATCCATCCGTCCATCCACTTATCTCTCTCTCTCTCTCTCTCTCTCTCTCTCTCTCTCATTTAATCCATTAATCTATCTTTCTATTGTTTGCCTGCCTGCCCGTCTTCTTGACATTCCACTTTTCTTCTTAGAGCTCAAGATGAGATACATCTGAATCACCCCTCACGTTATTCATACAATAACGAAACCTTTGAGATCAGGCTGAGTTGAGAAATAGTGACCTGCCAAAGGTCATTCAGTGAATTCCATAGTTGAATGGGGATTAATAGCCATCTCTCTAGAACCAGTCCTAAAATTTTACTATTGTACCTCACTGACCTTTTATATCAAGGTTTATGATATCAGCAATTGTTCTGAAGGTCAAGCCATTTGAAACAGCTCCTGTAATGTTTTAAAGCAATCATTGGGAGCAAAGAATATCTGTCTATCCATCATCTCAGAGAAAGCCTGCACATCCATTGAAGTTTCACCTAGAGAAGGTGTGCAAAATATTGGAGCTATTTTTCTAACCTATCCTTGAAATTTCTGCTAATCCTCTCTCTGGATTCAAAACTCATCACAGTTTTATAGGTGGCATTTAGATCCTAAGAAATTGTCGTTTATGTACCCTAATGTTCAACCAAAGTGTTGGAGATGTGATTGTTTAGATGCTACATATTATCATATATGGTGGACTTGCAAGAAAGTGAAGGCTTTCTGGATAAAAATTCGGTGGGTTATGCAAAATGTTCTGAAGAAAAAACTCCAATTTTCTCCTCAATTGTTTTTATTGGGCATAGTTAAGGATTTTTCAATGGGTGAGACAAAATTGATATTATATATGGTGACAGCAGCTAGGTTATTGATTGGTCAATATTGGAAAAGGAATGTTTTGCCTACTATTGAAGAATGGACTTTGAAGGTGGCCAGAAATGGCGAAGATATCAGCATACTTAAAAGACTGGACTCAAGAGACTTATGCATGGGAGTGGAAGAAATGGATAGACTATGTGCAGAACAAATATCAAACTAGGAAGTACCAGATAGTTTTTACTTGAATGTTGTGTAGAAATGTATAGTATATAGGGGGTAGAATAGTTCAATGTTATGTAGAAATGTATAGTATATAGGGGGGAGAATAGAAGGGCGGTAAAGTATGATATAATAATATGATTTAGTTGAATGTTGTGTAGAAATGTATAGTATATAGGGGGTAGAATAGTTTAATGTCATGTAGAAGTGTATAGTACACAGGGGGTAGAATAGATGTGTGTAAAGTATGATGACATAATATGATTTGGATTTGGATTTCACCTTGGGGAAGTCATGGGAGGAGGGGAGGGTTAGGGAGGGAAAGGGGGGGGGAAATGGGGAAAAATTTGTATTTGTAAAACTTTTTCAAAAAAAAAAACTCATCACAGTGAATGCTTCAAGCAAAATGAGAAGCTCTACATTATCTCATGGCCAATGGTTGCTGC
Source organism: Arizona elegans (assembly GCA_022577455.1). Classification (NCBI taxonomy): domain Eukaryota; kingdom Metazoa; phylum Chordata; class Lepidosauria; order Squamata; family Colubridae; genus Arizona; species Arizona elegans. The sequence goes on along the minus strand of JAKOOJ010000013.1, from coordinate 20,391,131 downwards.
TGTGGAGATATTTTCTTTTTCCTGGTGGAAGGAGGGAACGAAGGAAAAGAGTTGGAAGAAGGTAGATAAGGCCAAGAAGAAGAGAAGTGATGAAGAAGGAAAGGATAAAGTAAACAATGGGTCCCGAGAATAACAGAGGAGGACAAGACCAAAAAAAAAAGGGGGGGCACTCTTCAGATATGAGCTAATGGGACAAAGTAGCCACTCATTTATTTTAAACACTCCATTCATTTGCCATTGCTGAAAATGGCTAGTATGCGAGAATCCATTGTCACAGTGTACATCTCTCAGCATGATGGCTGTCACAACTTTGTCAGTGAAGGAAGTCTGCAATCTGGTACTTCTCCCTCTTTTTTTTTTTTTTTTGAAAAAAAGAAATTCTTGAAGATTTTTTACATAAATAAAAGGTAAACATGAAATTATAGAGCCGTGATGGCGAACCTATTGAAGCCCTTTCTGCGGGCACGCGAGCCATCGCCCTAGATCAGCTCCACCACAGCCAGCAGCCTGCATGGATTGTGGCTGATCCCGACGACGAGGAGGCGCTCGCATCGGACAGCGAAGAGGCTGAAGAGGACGTGGTGCCAGAGGCAGAGACTCAGCCAGGGCCTTCAGAACCTCCAGAGGCTCCTTCCAGTGGAGAGAGCAAAGTGAAGGAGCCTCTCCTCAATGCTCAGGCACGCAGGGCTGCCAAAAGGCAGGAGTGGCTACTCAGGAGGAGGAGGACGTCTCCTCGAGAGTAAGGCTTGAGGATAATTGGCTACTCCCTTAGCCTATTTAAGTCACATGCCTTTAGTAAGTTTCTTGCTGGAAACAACTTGTAATTATCATCAGAGCATTTTTGGAAAAATCTTATCATATCTTGTTTTCTGGGCTGGTTGCCAACCTTTGCTGGATTTTGGTTTATTCTTGCTACTTAATAAATTTGATAAGGACCGTTGGTGTGTGTCAATATCCTCGGGAATCCGGAGCTGGGGCAGAACACACACATGTGTGCGCACCTCCCACCGGCCAGCTGACTTTCAGGTCTCTGCCGTGTATGTGGGAGATGTGCGTGCATGCCCATGCTGCCACTCCCCTCCCAGGAGTTTCCACACGAGTTTCCCATTTTGGATGCTAGGTAAGTACAGGGCTCGCATGGAGGCTCTGGGAGGGTGAAAAACGGGCCTACCAGAAGTCTGGAAATGGCCCATTTCTGGCCTCCGGAGGGCTGGGGGAGGCCATTTTTGCCTTCCTAGAGGCTCCAGGAAAGCCTCTGGAGCCTGTGGAGGGCAAGAAATGGGCCTAACGGAAGTCCAGAAATGGGACGTTTCCAGCCTCCAGAGGCTTCAGGAAGGCCTGCTAGGCCCAAAATGGGGCATGGGGGGTGGGGGGTTGCGCACGCGTGCACAGGGGTGGGGGCAGGGTGTGTGTGTGTGGGGGGGTATTGCATTATGGGTGTGGGCTTTTGGCACCTGAGGAAAAAAAGGTTAGCCATCACTGTTATAGAGAGTAAAATTGAGAAAAAAAGAGAAAAGAATTGCCAGGTGTCCACTATTTGAGCGGACAGTCCGCTTTTTTCACATTATGTTCACTATTTTTTTTTCACAAAATAGTGGACATTTTTTTTTTTATTCCAAAGCTTTATGATGAAATGGTATGTAATCTAAAGCTGTACGGTCTAAGAGAAGAAGGATAGGAGAATCGCGTTTTGTCTTTTTTTTCCCGTAAGTTAGAAGGAGACAAAGATCGAATATCCATTGAACTCGATTCTCCGAAAAAATGAATGAGAAGTTTAAAATAAAAATATATTATAAAATTATGTACAGTTCACATTTTTAAAATGTATTGTAGCTTGTGTCGACTGACCTAAAATGGCGTGTTAAAATGTTTGTAAGAAAATATATAATTTAATTGTAATTTTTTTTTAAAAAAAATTACTACTTAACGCCCCTCCCCCCCCCGCTTGTCCGCTATTTTTTGGAAGCAGACCTGGCAATCCTAGAAAAGATAAAAAATAAATAGAAAAGACAGTGCAAGTACAAGGAAAAGGAATATGCATAGGAAAAGGAAAAGGGGAAAGGAATATAAAGAAGTGACTTCTGATTGTCTTTATAGCAGTAATAAATAAATTCATTATCCAAAATAATAAAGTTACAAAATGCTTCTTGTCTTTCCACGGTTCAACCTTTTTTAATCAGCAAAATCCATAAGTCACCAATTCGTTTTTCCAGCAAAAAGCTCATAAAAGGTTTCCAGACTTTTATAAAAAATAAATAAATACTTGTTTCTGATCAGTTTGGCCATTTCTGCAAGTTCCACCATCTTCAGGATCCTCTGGTATTTCCTTCTTCTTTTGAAAAGAATTAGCCCCATGATGATGGTTGGGCACCATAGGTTTTGTTTTTCATGGAAGATTCCTGTTTATGGAGCTGGGTCTTTCACTAGACCAGTGTTCCTCAGCCTTGTGTCAGGGTTCCAAGTAATATACCCATAGCAAACAAAACTCCGAGGCAGGTAAATTCCTCAAAGAATAGTTTTATTGGATATATCATATTGGCACAGTTCTGGTGAAAACGACTCTGAAGGTTCCCGCCGTTTTCACCTAATTAAAAGTAAAAGTTCCCCCCCTTTTCCAAACAATCACATGGTCCAATCAAGGTGCCATCCGGTTGCCTGGTAACTTCACTCCTCCTTTCTCTCCTGTGGGAATGTCCTTGGTTCCCAGGAGAAAGTCTTTTGTTTCGGCTATAAAACCTCCACTATCTCTATTCTCCCCCCTCCCTATCCCTCAGCTCCAGTGTGGTAACACTGGAGCTTCAAAATGGCTCCGGTCAGGTCAGCTTCTGGGTTGACACCTTGGCAATTTTAAGATGGGTGAACTTCAATTCCCAAGATTGAGAAACATTGCGCTAGACTGTCCTATGTTGAAAGAGCTGTTAGAAATGGGTTATCCATTTGTCTAACAGAACAAGATATTTTTTTTAACTGCTTGAGCACCCACCACTGAACATCCCAAAGGTGCTTTGGGACAACCATAGTGTCATGCTCCAAGTAATGCACCCATCACAAATCGAACTCCGAGGCATTGCTTCTCCTTAAAGAACAAATTTATTTAGATACATCATCTTGGCATGACTGGTGAAAAGCCAGTACTAAAGTTCCTGGGCTTTTCACCCCAATATAAGTTTCAGTTTCTCAAGTTTCCAAAACAATCTGCCACATTGTCCAAGCAAGATGGGAGCTGGATGCTCGGTGACATCTCTCCACCTCCTCCGGTCAGCCAGATGTTGGAATGCTTCATTTGTTTGTTTGTTTGTTTGTTTGTTTATTTATTTATTTATTTGTCAACCATATATAAGATAATAGGTAAAAGTATAAACATAATTTGAATACATGAAAAGAGTAAGAGTAAAAAGGAATATTAGGACAGGGATGGTAGGCATGTTGGTGCACTTATGCACACCCCTTACAGACCTCTTAGGAATGGGGTGAGGTCAACAGTAGACAGTTTAAGTTTAAAGTTATGGGGGTTTGTGGAAGAAACTACAGAGTCAGGTAGTGTATTCCACTCTGTTACTGAAGTCATCTTTCCTGCAATTGAGTTTGGAGCGGTTTACCTTGAGTTTGTATCTATTATTTGCTCATGTATTATTGTGGTTGAAGCTGAAGTAGTCATTGACAGGTAGGACATTGTGGCAGATAATTTTATGTACTACACTTAGGTCAGACCGAAGTTGGTGTAGTTCTAAGTTGTCTAAGCCCAAAATTTGGAGTCTGGTGGCATAAGGTATTTTATTGCGGGTAGAGGAATGGAGGACTCTTCTCATTTGGACTCTCTCAATTATATTTATGTCCGATATGCAGTGTGGGTTCCAGACAGATGAGCTGTATTCGAGAATTGGTCTAGCAAATATTTTGTATGCTGTAGTTAGTAGTACAGTATTACCAGAGAAGCAGCTACGCAAGATTAGGTTAACAACTCTAAATGCCTTTTTGGCAATGTTGTTCTGTGGTTGACTCATGACCTGGATGACTGAGAATCTCCATGGACATTTGCCATTGGACAAGATTCCTTCTCTCTGCTTAGTGGTACTGTCAGGACTGCAGCAAGGAATGAGAAGTTTAGCACGTAAATCAGTGAAATGTAAAATTTGTTACTACCGGTTCTGTGGGCATGGCTTGGTGGGGGGCTTTAATGTGACTAGGTGGTCGTGGCCAATTTTTTTTTTTAAATATTTTTTCTACAACCTTAAGAGGTTGCAGAAAAAAATGCTCTTAAAAGCCTCTGACGATCAGCTGGGATCGCCAGAGGCTTTTAAAGGCATTTTTTCCCCTACAACCTCTTCAGTCGAAGAGGTTGTAGAAAAAATGCTTTTAATTTAGTTTAATTTAATTAATTCAATTTATATGCCGCCCCTCTCCGAAGACTCAGGGCGGCTCACAATACATTTAAAAAAATCATTATAAAAAACATTTAAAAATTAAAAACATTAAAAACTCATTCACGCCATTCATGGCCAGATCTCGCCAGATCACAAGAGCGAGATCAACGGCCCTAGGCCTGCCGGAAAAGCCAGGTCTTCACCGCTTTTCAGAAGGCCAATAGGGTGGGGATGGTCCGGACCTCAGGAGGTAACTGGTTCCAGAAAGCTGGGGCTGCCACAGAGAAGCCACCCCCCCGCCCCCCGTGGACCTGCCAGCCAGCATTGTTTAGCTGACGGGACCCGAAGGAGACCAACTCTGTGGGATCTTACCGGTCGCTGGGAGCTATGCGGCAGAAGGCAGTCTGGAAGATACACCTGGCCCTGAGCCATGTAGGGTGATCATCAGCTGAGCCACGCAATCATCAGAGGATTTTTTTTTTTTTTACTTTTAAAAGCATTTTTTTTTTTGGCCGAACCACCCGCCACCATCACTACCGGATTGGGCGATCCGGTCCAAACCGGGACCATTTCACCCCTGATGTGAATTCAGACCTTTAGATTCTGCACATTTCCAGAGGCAATTGAAGTCCAACCTACGATGAATCTTTCACGTTGGGAAGGCGAATGAAAAAAAAAAACCTAGCTAGAAGGAAAATCAAATGTGGAGAAAGGGCCTGCACATTCTTTGGATAGCAAAGGTGACAAACCAGGAAGTACTGGAGCATATAAAATCAGACACATCACTGGAAGGCAGAATCACAACATTCCCCCTTACTTGGTTTGGCCGTGTCATGCAAGCAGACTTGCTGGAAAAGGCAGCTATGCTCAGAACGGTCAGCGGTCAAAGAAAATGAGGCCACTCAAAAAAAAAAAAAAAAAGGAAGCTAGATACCATCAAAGCCAACTGGAGCATAAACCAACTGAAAGAAGCAAAGAAACAGAACAACAGAGTTGGAAGGCGTTCTGTCCCCGTCCCACACAAGCACCCCCACAGACGGCCCGGAGTTAATAAGCCACACGACAAAATCTTTGAAGATAAAGCTGGCAGCAACCCAGTGGCTAGCTGCCAATTCAGACTTTACTCACACAAAACAAAGATTAGACTGCAAGCATTCCGATAAAGCGGGCAAAGTTTCCGCAATACAAGGATTAGTCCAAATGCAGTCCGACAAGGCAGGCAGAAGTCCAGTAACGCAGAGATCATGGATTATTTCTAGTTTTTGCTCGTCACAAACTGAACTGGCCACCACACCCACATTTATACCCTGTGGGGTGTGGTCCAGTGACTCAGCTAATCTCTGGCACGCCTTCCCCTCTGCTGCGCACACTTCTCCCTGCGCCTCTGCCGAGGGTCCAGCCAGCACTTATCTCCTTCGTCACTGTCCATCTGTTGCTGCGGGGACGTGCTTGGCTCTGGGCCTATCTTTTGGCCTTCAGTGTCCTCTGGAGGCATTGCCAGAGAGGAGGGTCCTGGAAAGGGAGACCTTGCCAACTCCTCTCCCTCACTCTAAGAGTCTGCATCTGTCGATAGCCCAGGCTCAGGCAACAGAGCCACAACAGAAGGGACTTTGCAGGTCTTCTAATCCAACTCCATGCTCACGCAGGAGACCCTATACTATTTTAAACAAATGGTTGTCCACTCTCTTCTTAAAAACCTCCACTGATGGAGCACCCACAACTTCTGAAGGCAACTTCTGTTCCACTGGTTAATTGTTCTCACTGTTAGGAAGTTTCCCCTTAATTCCAGGTTGCTTCTCTTCTTGATTCGTTTCCCTCCATTGTTTCTTGTCCTGCCCTCTGATGCTTGGGAAATAAGTCCTCTTTGTGGCAGCACCTCAAATATTGGAAGATTGCTCTCATGTCAACCCTAGCTCTCCTTTTCATTAAACTGGACATACCCAATTCCTGCAACTGTTCTTCATTTGTTTTAGCCTCCGGTCCCCTAATCAACTTTGTTGCTCTTTCTCTGCACTCTTTGTAAAGTGTGCAGTGGACCGAGTGGAGCAAGTGGCCAGTTTTAAGTTTCTGGGTGTTATCCTAACAGAGGACCTGACCTGGGACGCTCACATTGCAGCACTGGTTAAAAGGGCCCAGCAGAGATTATACTACCTGAGACTTCTCAGGAAACAACAACTGAATGGAAAACTGCTGGTGATCTTCTACCGCTGCACCACAGAGAGTATTTTAACTTACTGTATCTGTGTATGGTTTGCCAATTGCACGGTGGCAGATAGGACAGCGGGTTAATGTCATTGCCCAGAGGATCATTGGTTTCCCTTTCCCCTCTTTGAAAGAGCTTTATAGCACCTGCTGCCTTAAGAAAGTTCAAAACATTCTTAAAGATCCATCTCATCCTGGGCACCATTTTTTTTTTTGAACTATTACCATCTGGCAGACGGTACAGGATAATAAAAACAAGGACAAACAGGCTGAAAAACAGCTTCTATCCCAGGGCAATAACCATATTGAATTCTACGGTATAGTGCAATATCGGGTTTTCAATTTCAATTATATAGAATGTAAGGGATGTATGTTTGTGTTTTTATTTTTATAGTTATAATGTACACTGAAGATGGCATTTAAATTCGTTGTACCATTTGCAATGACAATAAACTAAACTAAACTAAACTAAACTAAACTAAACTAAACTAAACTAAACTAAACCTGAACTGGACTGGACTGGACTGGATTGGACTAGATTAGACTAGACTTGACCTGACCTAAACTAAACTAAACTAAACTAAACCTGAACTGGACTGGACTGGACTGGATTGGACTAGATTAGACTAGACTTGACCTGACCTAAACTAAACTAAACTAAACTAAACTAAACCTGAACTGGACTGGACTGGACTGGACTGGACTGGATTGGACTAGATTAGACTAGACTTGACCTGACCTAAACTAAACTAAACTAAACTAAACTAAACTAAACTAAACTGGTGATAATTTTTATATATCTCGTTTTTTTTCCACGTGATCATTTTTGTATATCTCATTTTTTCTACATGTTTCACTTTTCTTCTTTATAACTGCTTTCTAATAGCAAATCCTTCATAAAAGTTATTGCATTATATTCTTAATTAAATCATCTTTCCATTGATATATAATTTTATGGTACTGCTCCCCAAAAAAGTGGTGTTATTAGCTAGTTTTAGAAAATACACTTTTCCCAAAAGGTTTCCTCAATTTTGGCCACTACTATACATTGAATGTTTTATTTTCCATGGTTTGCATCATTTATCCCTCTGTTTACATCAGTAAAAACATTCAAATGAGAAAGAAATGCAAAAGTAGGAAAATGAACAAATAAATCTGTTTTGGGAATTAGCTCCTACAATTGCCAAGAAACCAGAAATCTCAACTTTTTTGCAGTTATTTAAAAGGTACCCTGGTTTCCTGCTTTTCCTGATTGTGCAAGTTTTATTTTGGGGTAAGGAAGGACACACCAAGGAAAAAAAAAATAGGGGGTACATCCAGAGGATCACAGTAGAAATGGTGGTATTTGAGAACAATTAGAGGTTCAGATCTGAAGATTTCCATGAGCTGTCCATGATCCTGTTTCTCTAGCCATGGAGTTCCAGAATAAGGCCCTTGTATTTAACAAATACATTTTTTTTGTATTTGTATTTGATATTTGTAAAATACAAATATCTTACAAAATTTGTATTTTACAAATACTCAAATACTTTGGTGTTGGAGAAGACTCCTGCGAGTCCCTTGGACTGCAAGGTGATCAAACCGGTCAGTCCTAGAGGAGATCAACCCTGACTGCTCTTTAGAAGGCCAGATCCTGAAGAGGAAACTCAAATGCTTTGGCCACCTAATGAGAAGGAAGGACTCACTGGAGACGAGCCTAATGCTGGGAACAATTGAGGGCAAAAGAAGAAGGGGACGGCAAAGAACGAGGTGGCTGGATGGAGTCGCTGAAGCAGTCGGTGTGAGCTTAAATAGACTCCAGAGGATGGTAGAGGACAGGAAGACCTGGAGAAACGTTGTCCATGGGATCAGGATGGGTTGGACAAGACTTCGCAACTAACAGCAGAGGTTCAGATCTGAAGATTTCCATGAGCTGTCCATGGTCCTGTTTCTTTAGCTATGGAGCTCCAGAATAAGGACCTTGTATTTTACAAAGATTAGCAGGTTCAGTTACGATACAACTGTACTGGTTAATGTGCAGAGAGAAAAAAAAAAGGAAGAATTATATACACTGGAAGTAATGGTATCAACTGCATTTAATTAATAATGTTCAATTAATGTTCAAATCCAATTAAGTCAAATTAGTTCATGTCCTAGTGCCAGATTCCTCCTAAGTGCAGTCATTATTAGCTAGTGATGATGATGATAACAAAAACCATGCCTGGTTCTTTTCTACAGAAATCAACTTTTTATCTCATTATGAAGCCTTCAGAAAATGTATTTCTTCCCCACAGCCACAGTCGTCAAGGCAAGTCTATATGAACCAGTGTTACTGTTGTGGCCCACCAGCGGCCTGCACGGATTGTGGCTGATCCTGACGACGAGGAGGCTGGTGTGGTGTTGCGCCAGCAGCCTGCGCAGCCGGTGCTCACGTCGGACAGCGAGGAGGCTGAAGAGGATGTGGTGCCAGAGGCAGAGATTCAGCCAGGGCATTCAGATCCTCCAGAGGCTCCTTCAAGTGAAGAGAGTGAAGCGGAGGAGCCTCTTCTCAATGCACAGGCACGCAGAGCTGCCAAAAGGCAGGAGTGGTGCCTCAGGAGGAGGAGGTCTCCTCGAGAGTAAGGCTTGGGGCTAATTGGCCACTCCCTTAGCCTATTTAACTTTGCACACAGCTGGCAAACGTTGCAGGAAACAACGTTTGTTCGTCCGGTCGTTCATTGAGCATTTGAGAGTGAATTTTCCTTGCAAACCTGGTTTCTGGGCTAATTGCCAACTCTTGTAAGCCTTTATCTAATCTTTGGAATTTCTGGCAGGCTGTTGAGGACATTTTTAGTAATAGCCTGGATTTGAAAAAGACTGTGTTTGTAGTAAACGGAGTTGTTCGGAGTTTTGTGTGTGCTACATTTCTTGGGTTCCGTAGCTGGGGCAGAACAGTTACATTAAGAAAAAGGATTAGTGGGGAGTTGTTAGAAGCATGGTCTACAGCATCAAGTCAAGCCCCTTCCTCCCCTTAGAATGTTGTCAGGTGCACAGAATCAGCACACCACACATTAAGTTCCAGCTAAGATGATTTATTGCTCGTGCTTCTACATACAGTAGTGGCCAAAATTGTGGAAACCTTTTGGGAAAAGTGTATTTTTGAGGTTTGATGGCTAATAACACCATTTTCTTTTTTTGAGTTTCAAGATAATCCTATTCCACTGCTGGAATGGCCTGGGAATAGCCCAGACCTTCACCCAATTGAAAATCTATGGAGCCAAGTAAAAAAAAACTTGTTAGTCAGAAGCAACCCAGCAATAAAACCCAGTTAATAGAAGCCATCATTCCATCTTGGTTTTACATGATAACAGCTGCAGAACTCAAAGACTTGGTTCACTCCATGGGAAGACGTTGTAAGGCCATCATTTATGCTAAAGGTTACCCAACTAAGTATTAACTGACGTGGTGATAATTTTTGTGCATCTCGTTTTTTTCTACGTGTTTCACTTTTCTTCTTTCTACTATAACTGCTAGTCTAACAGCAAATCCTTCCTAAAAGTTATTGCATTACATTCTTGATTAAATTATCTTTCCATTGATATATAATTTTATGGTACTACTCCAAAAAATAGTGGTGTTATTAGCTAGTTTTAGAAAATTCACTTTTCCCAAAAGGTTTCCACAATTTTAGCCAGTACTGTAAGAATCTAATGTTGCGTACTAAATTGGCCCTAGATAAAGGTAAACAAAATTCAAGAGAGGATGGACTTAAACCACTTGTGAGTATGTAATGATTCTAAATTGATAACTCTCTTGACTCTGCCCCCCCCCCCCCGCCCAAGCTTTTCCTGTCCTTCTCTGATCCTCCTGGATGGTATTCTACCCTCCTGATTCCATTCTACTGAAGACAGCCTCAAGGAGATCGGGACAGATAGAGGTGCAATTGTGTGGACAGGTGTGATTTCAAGTGAAAGTTTGGTTGGGAAGATGAGATTGCATTACTCGAGTTGATTTTATACGGGAGGTTAATAGGAGATGACAGACAATTGCTGCTCTCTAAATCCAGGAGTTGTCGTGCAAGTGAGTCTATTAGTGGCTTGATGACTAACGCAATATGTTGGAAGATGTACAAACAGGCAGAAGAGGTGCTGATGCGATTCAACTGACCCATTCTACTGGAGGTACCAGGTTGCGCCTTGTTTTAAAGCTGTCTCCTCTTCACCTTCACAGGTGCATCATCCTGACTCTGAAGCCAGGGGTGAAATCCAGCAGGTTCTGACAGGTTCTGGAGAACCGGTAGTGGAAATTTTGAGTAGTTTGGAGAACTTGTAGTGGAAATTTTAAGTAGTTCAGAGAACCGGCAAATACCACTTCTGGCTGGCCCCCGAGTATTTATTTATTATTTATTTATTTATTGGTTCGATTTATATGCCGCCCTTCTCCAGAGACTCAGGGCGGCTTACAATGCGTTAAGCAATAGCCTTCATACTTTTGTATGTACCTGCTTAGTAGGGCTTTTTGGCCCCCCCTAAGCGGTGTTCTATTTTATACAAAGTCAGCTTATTGCCCCCACAAACCGGGTCCTCATTTTACCTACCTCGGAAGGATGGAAGGCTGAGTCAACCTTGAACCTGGTGAGATTTGAACTTGCAGTAATTGCAGGCAGCTGGTGTTACTTAACTGCACTTTAGTCTGCTGCGCCACCAAGGCTCTTGTTGGAGAATGGGGATTTTGCAGTATCCTTCCCCCTGGAGTGGGGTGGGAATGGAGATTTTGCAGTAGCCTTCCCCTGCCACGCCCACCAGGCCACGCCCACCAAGCCACATCACGCCCACCAAGCCACGCCCACAGAATCGGTAATTAAAAAAAATGGATTTCCCCACTGTCTGAAGCTCAAACATAAGTTCCACTCTCAAGAAGGCAGCTGTGGAAGTTAATCAGCGATCAACCATATTGGCGTATCTAGACAAGGAAGAAATGGGAGAATGGAAAGAGACTAAAATAACTATTTATTTATTTGTTTGTCTGTTTATTTATTTTATTTGTTTGTGAAACATGTACAAGATAACAAGTATAGTTATGAACATAAACATGAACAAAGGAAATAAATACAGATAAATGGGGACAGTAGGAGAGGGACGATAGGTCCGCTGGTCCGCTTATGCCGCCCCCTTTACGGACCTCTTAGGAATGGGGTGAGGTCCACGGTAGACAGTTTTAACCTGGTTTTAACCAGGAAGTAAATGTGTTTTTTACCCTCTGTGCATGTGCATGGGGTCTGCACACGTATGTGATATGTAAGCGTGCACGAGTGAAGCAAGTGTGTACATGCAGTGCGTGCACTTCCGAACCGGTAAGGAAGGTATGAAGATTTCACCCCTGGATTGAATTCTTAATTTCATTCTGTTCTCTTCTATTTCTCTGTCTGGTCCAATTTTTCTTTCTTGTTTGGAAGAAGTTCCCAACCTGTTACCTGAGACATCTAATCTTAGGAACTGACCCTGCAGTTCAGATATTTTGGCTGAACATACAGCTTTGCAGGAAAGTGTTTTTATTTTTATTTTTATTATTATTTTTTTTACAGTGAGCTAAGGCTACTCATCCTCGGTCTGTGTTACCATGACAAATTCAGGCTGGGTCTCCCAAACACATATTACTCTTAGCCATAATGTATTTTGCTTTTAGCATTGCATGGTCTATGAAGTTTTGTGGCTTGTAATCCATTATGGTATCTTATTTTTATTTAGTTTACCAGCCATTATTGTTTATCAATCATGTTTCATGGCTGATACAATCCCAGCCACTTCCTGTATCTTTGATAAAAGGCTGAAAAAGGCTCTTAGCTTAGCAAAATGTGTGACCCCAGTAACTGATGCTGTTTTAAGAATACTAGCCCGTTTTTTTTAAAGTGTGCAAATATTTGCATGCAAGAAATCCCACAAAATCCCTCTCAAGATTGTAATAATAGCATAGCATAGCATCTATCTATCTATCTATCTATCTATCTATCTATCTATCTATCTATCCATCCATCTTCTATCCATCCATCTACTATCTATTTCTCTTTCTCTCTCTCTCCCTACCTATGTCATCTATCTATCTATCTATCTATCTATCTATCTATCTATCTATCATCTATCTATCCATCCATCCATCCATCCATCCATCTATCCATCCATTCATCCATCCATATTCTATCCATCCATATTCTATCCATCCATCTACTATCTCTTTCTCTCCCTCCCTCCATCCATCCATCCATCCATCTATCTATCTATCTATCTATCTATCTATCATCTATCTATCTATCATCCATCCATCCATCCATCCATCCATCCATATTCTATCCATCCATCTACTATCTCTTTCTCTCCCTCTATCTATCTATCTATCTATCTATCTATCTATCTATCTATCATCTATCTATCATCTATCTATATCTATCATCTATCTATCTATCTATCCATCCATCTATCCATATTCTATCCATTCATCTACTATCTCTTTCTCTCTCTCTCTCCCTACCTATATCTATCTATCTATCTATCTATCTATCTATCTATCTATCTATCTATCTATCTATCTATTTATCTACCTACCTACCTACCTATCATCTATTCATCTACTTTCTATCTATCATCTATCATCTATCTATCTATCTATCTATCTATCTATCTATCTATCTATCTATCTATCTATCTATCTATCTATCTCTACCTACCTACCTACCTACCTACCTATTTATCTACTTACCTACCTACCTACCTATCATCTATCCATCTACTTTCTATCTATCATCTATCTATCTATCTATCTATCTATCTATCTATCTATCTATCTATCTATCTATCTATCATCTTGCCTTTATTAGTTTTATAAATAATTCAAGGTAGCAAACAAGTTTTATACTCATTCCTTCTCCTCTTTTCCCCACAACAACCCAGGTGAGGTGAGGTGGGTTGAGAGAGACTGGCCCAAAGTCACCCAGCGGGCTTTCCAGTGGTGGGTTGCTCCTGGTTCTGCCCGGTTCTATAGAACCGGTAGTAAAACTGTCAGGAGGCTCCGCCCACCCGCCACATCATCATCGGTGATCTGCGCATGGGCAGAAGTGCGCGCGCACGCTCCCACTGCAAACCGGTAGTAAAGGTAAGTGGAACCCACTCCTGGGGCTTTCATGCCTAAGGCAGGACTCCTGACTTCTAGCCTTGTGCCTTGATCAGTAGGCGATACTGGCTATTCCATGGCATTGCCCTACTTTAGCTGAAATTATTAATTGCAGGTGTTACTTTGTCGTATTGTTTTATAATGCTCCAAATCAAGGAAGCCTCTCAATTCTGTATGAATTTGCCCCAATGAAAAAGGGAAAAAGCTTGAGTGTGTGTAAATCTGTGCATTTAGAAATACGGCACAGTTGTCTGAATTTTGCAATAACTCATGGCTATCTATAAACATTGGCTGGAAAGGAATGCCATCATCCCTTTAGAGAGGTATTAATTTCTTCTCAAGTTTCCATTGACTGGGAAACTCTAGGACTGGAGTGTGCGTGTGTGTGTGAGAGAGAGAGAGGGAGGGAGGGAGGGAGGAAGGGAGGGAGGGAGGGAGAGAGAGAGAGAGAGAGAGAGAGAATGTGGCATCATTTGCAGTTCAGATCAGAAATGGTTAACTTGTTCCCCAGATGGTGCAGCCCTAATCCATGTAGCAAAGGATGCTGGGAATTTTACTTCACTCTTTAGAAAAATCCAAAGTTCTCTGGGATGTAATATGGTGTCTTTGATCTGAAAGGGTTACCTCCCTGACTTCCTTCTAGCAAACTTTTGGTGATACAGAAACCACATTCTTTCTTCAATGTGCTCAACTTTTGTAGTAAACTAGGATGATGATGATGATGATGATGATGATGATGATGATGATGGAGGAGAAGGAGAAGGAAAAGAAGAAGGAAGGAGGAGAAGGAGAAGGAAGGAGAAGGAGAAGAAGAAGGGAGAAGGAGAAGAAGAAGAAGAAGAAGGGAGAAAGAAGGAGAAGGAGGAGAAGGAGAAGGAAGGAGAAGGAGAAGAAGAAGAAGGAGAAGGAGAAGAAGGGAGAAGGAGAAGGAAGGAGGAGAAGGAAGAAGAAGGAGAAGAAGGGAGAAGGAGAAGGAGGAGAAGGAGGAGAAGGAAAAGGAAAAGGAAGGAGAAGGAGAAGGAGAAGAAGAAGGGAGAAGGAGAAGGAGGAGAAGGAGAAGAGAGAAGGAGGAGGAGAAGGAGAAGGAAGGAGAAGGAGAAGAAGAAGGAGAAGAAGGGAGAAGGGGAAGGAAGGAGAAGAAGGAGAAGAAGGGAGGAGGAGAAGGAGGAGAAGGAAAAGGAAAAGGAAGGAGAAGAAGAAGAAGGGAGAAAGGAGAAGGAGAAGGAAGAAGAAGGAGAAAAGGAAGGGAGAAGAAGGAGGAGGTTTTCCCCAGGTTTCCTTCCTATCTCCTGCAATGCCTTTCTCTCTAGAACCTAACCAAGTTAACAGAAGGGGGGTTATAGAAGTGGAAGAGCAGGGGAGATCTTTGAAAATACACCTGCGGTTGGGTTGGCCGAACCTCAGGGGATGGCCAACCCAACCCAGCCCATTCACCTTTTTTCCAGTCTAAGCAGATTGCGTGAAACCAACCAGCCGGAGCAGGCCAAGGTAGACTACTTCACCTGGCTCTCAAAGCCCAGGCTCAAGGTTGGGCTTCCTAAACCCAAGGTCGATGAGGAAGGGGGTTTGCACCTTGTGGGAACCCAAACCATGATCTGACTTTTCTCAAGCATCCTCTTCGGAGCACAAGAGCTGCTGTTTTTTTGGGGGGTCTTTTGGGTACCCAAGTCTAAAGAACTTGCAGGCCATTCTTGGGGAGCCTGGCGTGGCCAGCGGTCCTTCTCCTCCTGAGAAGGTTGGGACTCCCTAAGAACCAGGGCAGAGCCAACAGTGCCCCCTCGCCCTTTCCTCAACCCCCTCCCCCTTCGTCCCTCTCTTGTCATCCCAACCAGGCGGGCCCTTATGCGCAGCCCAGCGCATCGCCGCAGCCCCTCCCGCGAAAATCCCGCCGACGTGCCTCTTCCAGCGGCTCTCCGACCGTCGGAGGGAGCCTGCCTCTGTTTCCCCTTGGGAGAAAAAAAAACCAAAAACCACAACGGGACAGCCAAGCTTGCTCCGAACCGCCTGCTTCTGCGGGACATGGCTGGTCCGGGATAGGAGGCTGTTAATAGAGGATGGCGGTGTGTGTGTGTGGGGGGGGGGGGTGTGTGGAGGGGGAGGGAGAGGGGGAGAGGAAGAAAAAAAAAAGGGGGGGGGAGCCCGTCCCGAAAGCTCCGCTGTAGGAGCCGAAGCAGGGCCGGGGGGGGGGGCGGTCAGGCCAAGCAGGGACCCCCCCCCACCCCCCAAAAAGAAGATCCAAAGAATGGGAAGGCGGCAAATCAAGGGAAAAGGGCTCCCCTGCTTTGGAAAATTGGGGGGGGGGAGAGAAGAGAGAGAAGAATAGGGGTGGGTGGCTGGGGGTGATTCCCTCCCTGCCCCTCCCCTCCCCTCCTTCCTCCTCCGCACCAGCTGCAGCGGGAAAGCTCTGCGGAGATCTCCCGTGATGAATGCGCTGCAACGGGCCAGCCCCCTCCTCCAAGCCCCCCTTCCTCCTCCTCCCTCCCTCCCTCCCTCCTGGTCCCGGAGCATCCTCCCGTTGGAGAAGTGGCCATGCAGTGTAAGCGGTGGTGAGGGAGGGAGGGAAGGGGGTGGGGGGAGAGAGAGAGAGAGAGAGAGAGAGAGAGAGAGAGAGAGAAGCGCTGCCGGCCTGGGCTCCAGCATTGCGCATGATTCTGCGGCTCTGTTGCCTTGCACGCTCCAACCCACCTTGGCACGGGAAGGGGGGGGGGAGGAAAGGAGGAGAGCCCCCCCCCTCTCTCTCTCCCCCCTTTTCTCGGGTCCAACCTGTCAGAGCCGTCCGCCAATCGGGACCCGCCCCCCCGCACCGGCTACCCAATCACCAGCCGGCGGGGGCGTCACCCTAGTGAAGGTGGGGGGGGGTGGGGAGGAAAAAAAAAAAGAAAAAGAGAAAAAGCAAAAAAAAAAAAAAAAAAAGAGAGAGAAGAAGAAGAAGAAGAAGCAGCAGCAGCAGCAGAGAAGCTGGCATGGCCCAGGCTCGGCTGAGCGCCGGGAGAAGAAGAAGAAGAAGAAGCCTGCGAGGCTGAGCGGCGGCGGCGGCGGCGCAGGTGGCTGGCTGGCTGGCTGGCTGGCTGGCTGGGCGAGGCGAGGCGAGGCGAGGCGAGCCAGCCTTGGAGCCGGCGGAGAGGATGGCCGGAGCGGCGGAGGCAAGGAAGCAGGCCAGGTTCGCGCCGGGCAGGCTGGCATGAGCTCGGCGGCTGCCCTCAGCCCGGGCGCAGAGAAGGGCGCTTGGCCGAGGAGGATGACGCCCCTGCTCGCCGGTCGGTAGTACTATGATTTGGTATGTGGCCGCTTTGATAGCAAGTCTGATCGGCAGCACCCGGGGACTCGCCGCCGCCGCCGCCGCTCAAGGTGAGTCGAAGTGCACGGCGGGGGGCTCCGGGCCGTCCACAGCTGGTCGGAGCTGAGCCCCGCTTTCTGCCCGGGGGCTTGGGCTGGGTGGAAGAGGGGATTGGGGAGGGGGAGGTCTGATCATTGGCACCCCCGGGATGGAAAGAGGGGGGTTTGGTCGCCTTTTCAAGCGGGAGGTTTCCCTGCTGGGAAGGAAAGGAAGGAAGGAAGGAAGGAAGGAATAGAGCATAAGGAAAGAAGGAAGGAAGGAGTAGAATATGAGGAAGGAAGGAAGGATGGAAGGAAGGAATAGAGCATAAAGAAAGAAGGAAGAAAGGACTAGAATATGAGGAAGGAAGGAAGGAGAGAGGAAAGGAAGGGGGAGAAGGAAGGAAGGAATAGAGCATAAGGAAAGAAGGAAGGAAGGAGTAGAATATGAGGAAGGAAGGAAGGATGGAAGGAAGGAATAGAGCATAAGGAAAGAAGGAAGGAAGGATGGAAGGAAGGAATAGAGCATAAAGAAAGAAGGAAGAAAGGACTAGAATATGAGGAAGGAAGGAAGGAGAGAGGAAAGGAAGGGGGAGAAGGAAGGAAGGAATAGAGCATAAGGAAAGAAGGAAGGAAGGAGTAGAATATGAGGAAGGAAGGAAGGATGGAAGGAAGGAATAGAGCATAAGGAAAGAAGGAAGGAAGGAGTAGAATATGAGGAAGGAAGGAAGGAAGGAAGGATGGAAGGAAGGAATAGAGCATAAGGAAAGAAGGAAGGAAGGAGTAGAATATGAGGAAGGAAGGAAGGAAGGATGGAAGGAAGGAATAGAGCATAAAGAAAGAAGGAAGAAAGGACTAGAGTATGAGGAAGGAAGGAAGGAGAGAGGAAGGGAAGGGAGAGAAGGAAGGAAGGAATAGAGCATAAGGAAAGAAGGAAGGAAGGACTAGAGTGTGTGGAAAGAAGGAAGGAAGGAAGGAATAGAGCATAAAGAAAGAAGGAAGAAAGGACTAGAGTATGAGGAAGGAAGGAAGGAGAGAGGAAGGGAAGGGAGAGAAGGAAGGAAGGAATAGAGCATAAGGAAAGAAGGAAGGAAGGACTAGAGTGTGTGGAAGGAAGGAAGGAAGGAAGGAAGGACTAGAGTATAAGGAAGGAAGGAAGGAAGGAAGGAGAGAGAGAGGGAAAGGGAAGGGAGAGAAGGAAGGAATAGAGCATAAGGAAAGAAGGAAGGAAGGACTAGAGTATGAGGAAGGAAGGAAGGAAGGAAGGAAAGAAGGAAAGAAGGAGTGAGGAAGGAAGGAAGGAAAGAATAGAGCATAAAGAAGTAAGGAAGGAAGGACTAGAGTATGAGGAAGGAAGGAAAGAGAGAGAAAGGGAAGGGAGAGAAGGGAGGAATAGAGCATAAGGAAAGAAGGAAGGAAGGAGTAGAGTATGAGGAAGGAAGGAAAGAAGGAATAGAGCATAAAGAAAGAAGGAAGGAAGGACTAGAGTATGAAGAAGGAAGGAAGGAAGGAACGAGAAAGGGAAGGGAGAGAAGGAAGGAAGGAATAGACCATAAGGAAAGAAGGAAGGACTAGAGTATGAGGAAGGAAGGAAGGAAGGAAGGAAGGAAGGAAGGAAGGGACACCCCCTTGCAGAAAGTTGCCGAGCGGGTGAAGGAAGCCAGCTTTTCCTCCTGCTTCCGAGATTTGGGGGGGCGGAGAGGGGTTGATTTTAGGAAAAGATCGCCGGTCTCGGGTCAGTTTGTCAGAGAGAGAGAGAGAGAGAGAGAGAGAGAGAGAGAGAGAGAGAGAGAGAGAGAGAGAGAGAGAGAGAGAGAGAGAGAGAGAGAGAGGAATGCAGAGATGGAATCCCTCCTCCCCGCCTCTCCTTTTTTCTAATTGCAGACTTTTCTGAATGGTTAAAAAAGCAGCCGGTGTTTCCCTTGTTTTCTCGCCTCCTTTTGGTTTGCCTTTTTTCCCCCCCTCCCCTCCCCTCCTTTCTTTTTAATTTCCCGGCCCACACGCTTTTTTCAGAGACAGGATTATTAGCAGAAACTCTGGAGGAGATACCCAGGCGAAATGACGTGGGATGGTGACGAGCGGGTGGAACAGCAGAAGCAAATAAAATGGGGTTATCGGGCAAGATTTCCCTCTACGTGTGGCTCGTGTGGGAGATTAATTTTACCCGACAACCCAAGGATCCCAAGGATTTCGGGTTCAGACGTGCTTCGCCTGTGTGGCATGCGTGTCGTACTTGGGAAAACTTTTTTTTTTTTTAATTTGATTTATAGGCCGCCCTTCTCCGGAGACTCAGGGCGGGTTAAGCAATAGCCTTCATACTTTTGTATATTTTATACAAAGTCAGCTTATTGCCCCCACAAACTGGGTCCTCAATTTACCTACCTTAGAAAGGATGGAAGGCTGAGTCAACCTTGAGCCTGGCGAGATTCAAACCTCTTTTCCCGGAGAAGAGTTCAGATCCGGGAAAGTAACATAATAGGCTTGCCCTTTGGGGTTTTCTCTTGGGGAGGGGGAAAAAAACCCTAGAAAAATAACAACCGTTGATCAATGAAATCTTCCACTAGATAAGTGTTTGTCAACCTTGGTAGCTTGAAGATGGGTGGACTTCAACTCCCAGGATCCCCCAGCCAGCGCTGCTGGCTGGGGGATCCTGGGAGTTGAAGTCCACCCATCTTCAAGCTTCCAAGGTTGAGAAACACTGCATCCTCCGAGAAGCACAGAGGTGATTTGGGATATCAAAATATTAGGAACCCTGTGCAGCTTCTTAATAACCCAAGTAGGGGTAGTGAGAAGATCAGACGGATAAGAGGCTGAATGGAAATTGGGAGACTCCAAAGGATCCTTCCTTATGGAATTCTGGCTGGATGAATTTTTTTAAGGGATGATCTGATAGGGCATCTCTTCCTTCCTGGGGCTGACGGAAAGGAGGCTGAATCCCTTTCCTTTAAAGCTTGGGGAGGGGGGCATAAAGATATGCAGTGCGTTTGCTCTGTTCGTGGGGGGGGGGGGGGGCGGCGTGTCAGGGTTAAAAAAATCCTGCTGGAGTTCCCCACAGCATCTTCTTGGCTCTTTGGGGGGGGAAAAAAAAAGGACATTTCTTGTATACGGGATGTAGAGGGAAAGCGAGTAGCGGCGAGAATCTCTCTTGACCTCTGGTGAAAAGGCAGATCCTGTGTGTGTGTGTGTGTGTGGTGGGGGGGAAATGAATGACCTCTCCCAGCTGAAGGAGTTTTAATATATGCATCAAGAAGCTTGCAAGGAGACAGTTGTGCATTGCTTCTACCGATGCTCTCAAGCGCTGCGAGTGGATGGGTCCTTTTAAGAGATGAACTCCGGAGAGGGAGTGGCCAAGCTGGGATGGAGAGGTTCTTGAGTGGTCTAGAGGCGGTGGTGGGAGGGGAAAAGATGCCATATCTCTGGAAGATGCCATATCTGCTGGATGGAGGTTGAGATCTCCTCCAGACTGCTTTGATGTATGCAATTCTTGCTTCTCTCGTTTGTTGCCGTTTTAATTAATTAAATTAATCCTGATCCTTGAAATATGATTTTGGGGGACTAGCTGCAGTTGTTCCCCTGGGTGCGATGCAAATTTGGCTTGGTTTGGACTGTGGTCTTCCAGAAGGGAGTGAGATCCTTCACATAATTTTAGAGAAGCACCGTTCGGCATGTGCAAGTGGTCTCCCAGCTTCTAGTTTTGGCAAATAGGCTCTCCGAACAGATTCCTACCCCACTCCACCCCCCAACAGCGTTCACATGCCATCAATTGAATTGCATTTCTTCACTGTCGCTGATGTCCTGGTTGCTAAGCATTCTCTTACATTTTGCGTTGACGGGCTATGCATCTTCTTGACATGGGCTGCAACACAGGTCCGGGCAACATGTGTGCAACCGAATGACGTGACAACGTACATGGGGGAGGTCAGAGGAACTGACAGTATAATTCAGACTGCAGGGGGTGGTGAGGGAATCCAGTTTGGGAGGCTTTCTGATGGAGGAGGAGAACACGGTTGCGCAACAGAGGATGAGCTGGCTTTCTCCCCAGTGCGCTGTTGGTTCGTGCAGGGAATCCTTACTATGGGATCTAAAAATATCTAGATCTCTTTGGATATTTAAAGGCCCCAGATTGTACTGTATCGTCGTTTCTTTTTGCGTGTGCGTGTGTGATCTTCTCTCTCTCTCTGTGGATAGAGCTTGACTTTAAATCCTGAAGGAGGTAACCTTTGATTGCTGAATTCTACCAGATCTTGGTCCCAATTAATGAAGTGAATCCAGTACCGTGTTTCCCTGAAAATAAGACCCTGTCTTATATTTTCTTTGAACCCTGAAATAAGCACTTGGCCTTATTGCCATGCACTCAAAAGCCCGATTGGACTCATTATCAGGGGATAATGTCTTATTTTGGGGGAAATAGGGTAGTTGGAATGATGAATTGTGGTCCAGCTCCATCATTTGGGCTGCTGGAGGCCCACCTGTGTTGGGGAAAAGTCGAACATATTTAATTATGATACAATCCTGAGGTTCTGATTCTTGAGGAATGTCAAGATTCAGATGGACCTTTCAGAGCTGGTCACCTGCAGTGATGGCGGGGGAGGGGGTCACTGCAGCCCTGATGAAAAGAGTTTGGCTTGGTCCCAGCCACTAATGAAGAGATGTTTGGGAAACAGGAATAGAATTCAGCATTTTTAGAGGAAACACCCCCCCCACCTCCCACATTTTTCTTCTCTGCTCTGAACAAAGCTGAACAACATACCTTCAGGTTAACGATTCTCTGGGTTGTGTAGGAAAGTACGCCGAGCCAGATCTGCAAAAGGCTCCTTGCAATGCAATCTGGTCTGGACAAGAAAGTCTATTTTGACCCGCTGGGATCTTCTCGGCTCCTTTTCAGCATTGCACCACAAGCGAGATCAACCTCAATCCGCTTTTCCCTCTGGTTTAAAGAATCCATACCTTGAGTCTCCCTCTCTCCTGCCCCTCAGATGAAGGGGCTGTTGTCCCAGAAACATAGGGGTTGGAGGGCTAGTGACACATTTTGTAGGGTTGGTGAATTCTTCTTGGTAAGCCCAGTGCTGCATAACCCACTGGCGTGCTGGCCCATCCCATAATTGAATCTCCCCCTCCCCTACTTCATTGGCCAATGCTACCGAGTAGAATATTCTGTCTGCAGCTATGAATCATGTCATGCAGACCCAGTTGGCTCAACAGCCTTCAGATGCCTCAAACTACATTTCCCATCAGCATCAAGGAGTAGGGCTGCTGGAGACAGTTGGAGCCTGCTCAGTTGACCAAGCTTGGTTTAATGGGGATCCCATAGGTGGAGGCAACCTCTGTATTCCAGATGCTGAAATTGAAGGAGGAAAGATGCCATTATTTGGGGGGAAGGGGTTGCCATTATTTGGGGTGGTCCATGTTTATGATGAACTTCGGGGATCTGGGTTTGGTTGGGTCATGCATTTTAGTTCTTCTTTTCTTAAGATGGAAGAGTTTGGAAGTTGCCAAACCAGGCGACTGTGAGTTCTAGACCCATTCTCTCTTATCTTAACCCACCTCACAGAGTTGTCATTGCGGGGGAAAATAGGAGAATAAAGAGCAATAGGTACCTTCTCTGCTGCTTGGGCTACTTAAAAAGTAACAAAAACAGGAGAAAAATCTAATCGCTAAAGCAAACGACTCAATAAAAATCAGGATTGAGAGTAAGAAAGTGGGTTGTTTCCTAGATGTCACTTTCAACACAAAATGCGTCCATCTCAGATGAAACCCGACTTTGATTTCCATTGTTTTTGTCCATGCTTGGCTATATTAGCATCTTGAGGGCCTGCAGGGTTGTTGGAAAAACAGGAGCTGAAGTAGAGCATGCAAGAATATTTCTTCTGCTAGATTCTGTGCATCAAGGGCTACTACTTGTAGTTGAAATCTGAACCCTTCTTGGCGTGCTTCTCAAAAAACAACAGATTATAAACAGATTAACAAGAGCCAGAAGGGACCTTGTAGGTCATTTAGTCCAACCCCCCCGCCCAAGCAGGAGACCCCAACACCATTTCTGACAGTCTCTTCTTGAAAGCTTCCAGTGATGAAGCTCCCACTACTTCTGAAGGCAACTTCTGTTCCATCGGTTGATTGTTCTCACTGTCAGAAAATTCCTCCTTATTTCTAGGTTGAATCTCTCCTTGATCAGTTTCCATCCATTATTCCTTGTCTGGCCTTCAGGTACCTTGGAAAACAGGTTGACCTCCCTCCTCTCTGGGGCAGCCCCTCAAATATTGGAAGACTACTATCATGTCTCCCCTGGTCCTTCTCTCCCCTAGACTAGCCATGCCCAGTTCCTGCAACCATTGAGTGTATGTTTTAGCTTCCAGTCTCCTAATCATCTTGGTTGCTCTTCTCTGCACTCTTTCTACAGTCTCAACATCTTTTTTATAGTGTGGTGACAAAAACTGGATGCAGTACTCTAGGTGTGGTCTTACTAAGGCTTTATAGGGTGGTATTAGTACTTCACTTGACCTTGATTGAATCCTGCAGAAAGTCCAACCATGGCTGGTTGGAGGATGAAGCACATTCAGTGGAGGTCTGTTCCCTCAGGGCTGCAGACAGAGAGGGGGGAGTGGGGAGAGAGAGAGAGAGAGAGAGAGACACAGAGGGACAGAGAGAGAGAGACAGAGAGGGACAGAGAGAGAGAGACAGAGGGACAGAGACAGAGAAACAGAGAGGGACAGAGAGAGAGAGAGAGAAGGACACACAGAGAGAGAGACAGAGAGGGACAGAGAGAGAGAGAGACAGATAGAGACAGAGACAGAGAGACAGAGAGGGACAGAGAGAGAGAGAGAGGGACAGAGAGAGAGAGAGAGAGAGAGGGACAGAGAGAGAGACACAGAGGGACAGAGAGAGAGACAGAGAGGGACAGAGACAGAGAGACAGAGAGGGACAGAGAGGGACAGAGAGAGAGAGACATACAGAGACACAGAGAGAGACAGAGAGGGACAGAGAGAGAGACAGACAGAGAGAGAGAGAGACAGAGAGGGACAGAGAGAGAGGGGGGACAGAGAGAGTGAGAGAGACAGAGAGGGACACAGAGAGAGAGACAGAGAGAGACAGAGAGAGAGAGAGAGAGGGACAGAGAGAGAGACACAGAGGGACAGAGAGAGAGAGACAGAGAGGGACAGAGACAGAGAGACAGAGAGGGACAGAGAGGGACAGAGAGAGAGAGACATACAGAGACACAGAGAGAGACAGAGAGGGACAGAGAGAGAGAGAGACACACACAGAGAGAGAGACAGAGAGGGACAGAGAGAGGGGGGACAGAGAGAGAGAGAGACAGAGAGGGACACAGAGAGAGAGACAGATAGAGACAGAGACAGAGAGACAGAGAGGGACAGAGAGAGAGAGAGAGAGAGACAGAGAGGGACACAGAGAGAGAGACAGATAGAGACAGAGACAGAGAGACAGAGAGAGACAGAGAGGGACAGAGAGAAAGAGAGAGAGTGAGAAAAAAGAAAGAAAAAAAAGAAAAAGAAAGAAAGAAAGACAAACAAACAAACAAACAAACAAACAAACAAACTGGTCGAGTTCAAACAATGGCCCAAGTCATACCAGGTTTTAGCAGGAAGTTGGTTTAGATGTCCTCTATGGACTTTTCCAACTCTACGATTCTGTGTGCTGTGAAAGAGGCTGAAGGTGAAGGTGGAATAGACCTGTAAATGGCTTGGGGCCAGGTTATTTGAAGGACCACCTCTTCCCTATTACAACCTCCACCTCCAGCCCACCGGGATGGGAAGGCAGGGCATGTTACGAGATTCCCACCAATTAGGGATTATCATCTAGTGGGACCACAAAAAAAGGGCCTTCTTGGTGGTGGCCCCTTCTTTATAGAACATCGTTCCCTTTGAGACGTGATTGGCCTCAACCCTGCTGCTTTTTCCAGATGGCCCTAAAAACAGATTTAGACAGAAGTGGTAGATGTGATTATGCTGTTGCTGCCATGAAAAGTGTAGGGTGATGGGGTGTTTTTTAATGGATTTTTATTATCAGGTAGATTTTTTGAATTGTTGCCATTGCAATTTAGCCCAAAATGCATGTTGCTAAGTGAGGAATTGGTTAAGCGGATTTTGCCCCGTTTTACGACTTTTCTTGCCACCATTGTTCAGTGTGAATCGCTGCGGTTGTTAAATTAGTCGCACCGTCGTTAAGTGAACCTGGCTTCCCCCTGGACTTGGCTTGTCAGAAGGTCGCAAAAGGGGATCACGTGACTCCGGGATGCTGCAACGGCCATAAGTATGAAACACTTTGCCAAGCATCTGAATTTTGATCGCATGATCCTGGGGAATACTGCAAAAGTTGTAACTGTGAGAAACGGCCCTAAGACCCTTTTTTCCAGGGCCATGGTAACTTTGAACGGTCATTAAATGGAACAGTTGTTAAGTCGAGGTCTAGCTGTACTTGTCTCAAGGCCATGTCTCCGTAGGCCCTACCCAGGGGTGAAATCCAGCAGGTTCTGACAGGTTCTGGAGAACCGGTAGCGGAAATTTTGAGTAGTTTGGAGAACCGGCAAATGCCACCTATGGCTGGCCCCAGGAGTGGGGTGGGAATGGGGATTTTGCAGTATCCTTCCCCTGGAGTGGGGTGGGAATGGAGATTTTGCAGTATCCTTCCCCCAGGAGTGGGGTGGGAATGGGGATTTTGCCGTATCCTTCCCCTGGAGTGGGGTGGGAATGGGGATTTTGCAGTATCCTTCCCCTGGAGTGGGGTGGGAATGGGGATTTTGCAGTATCCTTCCCCTGGAGTGGGGTGGGAATGGAGATTTTGCAGTATCCTTCCCCCAGGAGTGGGGTGGGAATGGAGATTTTGCAGTATCCTTCCCCCAGGAGTGGGGTGGGAATGGGGATTTTACAGTATCCTTCCCCCAGGAGTGGGGTGGGAATGGGGATTTTGCAGTATCCTTCCCCTGGAGTGGGGTGGGAATGGAGATTTTGCAGTATCCTTCCCCCAGGAGTGGGGTGGGAATGGGGATTTTGCAGTATCCTTCCCCTGGAGTGGGGTGGGAATGGGGATTTTGCAGTATCCTTCCCCTGGAGTGGGGTGGGAATGGAGATTTTGCAGTATCCTTCCCCTGGAGTGGGTGGGAATGGAGATTTTGCAGTGTCCTTCCCCTGCCACGCCCACCAAGCCACACCGTGCCCATCAAGCCACATCCACAGAACCGGTAGTAAAAAAAAATTGGATTTCACCACTGGCCCTACCTGACATCTTCGGAAGCATCTGCCTCGCCCTGATGCTGCTTTGTAGCTGCTTTTTCTCCTTTTTAAAAGCAAAACAGAACACCTTCTCTTCCCATCTGTTCCTGGATCCCAAACCTGATGATGTCACAGTGCCATGTAGCTAATCAGGCTGGGATCTGGGATGACGTCAGAGGGAAATCCCTCTCCTTCTGACTCATTCCAAAGGAAGGAAGGAAGGAATCCGAGGGGAGAAGACACATTTTTTTTCTTCTTCGATTTCTTTGACGCGAAAGCCACACTTCTTGTGGAGCTAGCTGGTTTTTAAGGCAGGAGGAGAAGACTTCTGCTGGGATTTAGCTACAGAAGGGGTGCAGAAGGTGGGAAGGCGGGCACACCTGAACCTGAAGTTTGGGTATAATGTTGTGTGTGTGTGTCCCATCTCACAATAGTTGTGTGCGTCTGTGGCAGAAGGAGAAAACTTCTGCTAGGTAAAGCAGGAGGAGAAGACTTCTGCTGGGATTTAGCTACAGAAGGGGTGCAGAAGGTGGGAAGGCAGGTATACCTGAATCTGAGGTTTGGATATAACTATCAACACAATAGTTGTGTGTTCTTGTCCCATCTCACAATAGTTGTGTGCGTCTGTGGCAGGAGGAGAAGACTTCTGCTGGGATTTAGCTACAGAAGGGGTGCAGAAGGTGGGAAGGCGGGCATACCTGAACCTGAGGTTTGGGTATAATGTTGTGTGTGTGTGTCCCATCTCACAATAGTTGTGTGTCTGTGGCAGAAGGAGAAAACTTCTGCTGGGTAAGGCAGGAGAAGAAGACTTCTACTGGGATTTAGCTACAGAAGGGGTGCAGAAGGTGGGAAGGCAGGTATACCTGAACCTGAAGTTTGGGTATAACTATCAACACAATAGTTGTGTGTACGTGTCCCATCTCACAATAGTTGTATGTGTGTGGCAGAAGGAGAAAACGTCTGCTGGGTAAGGCAGGGGAGAAGACGTCTGCTGGGATTTAGAAGGTGGGAAGGCGGGCATACCTGAATCTGAAGTTTGGGGATAACTATCAACACAATAGTTGTGTGTCCGTGTCCCATCTCACAATAGTTGTGTGTGTGTGTGTGTGTGTGTGGCAGAAGGAGACAACTTCTTCTGGGTAAGGCAGGAGGAGAAGATTTCTGTTAGGATTTAGCTACAGAAGGGGTGTATAAGGTGGGAAGGTGGGCTTACCTGAATCTGAGGTTTGGCTATAACTATCAAGACAAGGTATCCGTGCATGTGTCAAATCTCACTTTTTAACCTTGCCTTTTTGCTTGCATCGTGGCCAAGAAGCCTGGCTCTAGGCCAGCATTTCTCAACTTTGGCAGCTGGAAGATGGTGGACTGGATTGCATCCAGTTTTGGTCGCCACACTATAAAAAAAGATGTCGAGACTCTAGAAAGAGTGCAGAGAAGAGCAACCAGGATGATTAGGGGACTGGAGACTAAAACATACGAGGAACAGTTGCAGGAACTGGTTGCACGGCTAGTCTAGTGAAGAGAAGGACCAGGGGAGACAGGATAGCCGTCTTCCAATATTTGAAGGGCTGCCACAGAGAGGAGGGGGCTAAGCTATTCTCCAAAGCACCCGAGGACCAGATAAGGAACAATGGATGGAAACTGAGCAAGGGGAGATTCAACCTGGAAATAAAGAGAAATTTTCTGACAGTGAGAACAATCAACTGATGGAACAGAAGTTGCCTTCGGAAGTTGTGGGAGCTTCATTCCTGGAAGCTTTCAAGAAGAGACTGGACTGTCATCTGTCAGAAATGGTGTTGGGATCTCCTGCTTGGGTGGGTAGGACTAGATGACCTATAAGGTCCCTTCCAACTCGGTTAATCTGTTAGACTTCAACTTCCAGGATTCTGGCAGTTGAAGCCCACACATCTTCCAGATGCCATGGTTGAGAAACACTGCTCTAGATGCATCTGTAGTATCGTAGGCCAAAAGGTGGGGCCTCTACCCCCAAACGCGGCTGGGTTTCATTTAGGAAGCGAAAACATTTGTGAAATTTGCCCTCTCCAATGTATCAACTTGCAAAATGGCATTTGCCTGTTCATCTTGGGGTGGGGGTGGGGGGAGAGGGGTTGATGTTTAGTTGACATAAAAGTAAAGGTAAAGGTTCCCCTCGCACATATGTGCTAGTCGTTCCCGACTCTAGGGGGCGGTGCTCATCTCCATTTCAAAGCCGAAGAGCCAGCGCTGTCCGAAGACATCTCCGTGGTCATATGGCCGGCATGACTCAACGCCAAAGGTGCACGGAACGCTGTTCCTTTCCCACCAAAGATGGTGCCTATTTTTCTACTTGCATTTTATACATGCTTTCGAATTGCTAGGTTGGCAGAAGCTGGGACAAGTCACGGGAGTTCACCCTGTTATGCGGCACTAGGGATTCAAACCGCTGAACTGCCGACCTTTCGATCGACAAGCTCAGCATCTTAGCTACTGAGCCACCGTGTCTGCGTTGTAGTTAATATAGGTAACCCATTCATGTGTTTTTTGAATAAGCAGCCTGGCTTTTCATATGCCTTGTCCTGGAGTGTCAGAGAAAAAAAAAGACAGATTTATGGAGATGGATTTAATTCTGCTGGAGTAGAATTGGAAACGAGCATCTGTTGCAGTGGCTACATTACAGTGGCTCACGTCCGTGGACTTGAGTAGACCTGTTCGAGGTTGTGTGCTTTGCGTCAGAGAGGTGCATTGCACCACAGAGCAGCCTGGGTCTCCTGGTCCAGAGGTTTCTCCTGTGTTCTAGCAGCCAGTTGAGGAGCTCTGGAAGCAGCAGTCTCAAATATCTTGAGGATGTTGTCTTTAATTTTCTTTAAACATTTAAGTTTCTGGTTTATGGGTGCTCCCTATGGAGATAGAAGAATGGAGACGGCAAGGAGTCATAAGGTGATAACAGCAGCTACAATAATAATATGCTTGCAATTTCTTTCCAGGAAGAGATGTGGGTGGGGGGAGAGATAATGATAATAATAGATGATAAATGGATGGATAGATGGATAGATGGATAGATGGATGGATAGATGGATAGATGATAGGTGGATGATAGATGATGCATGGATGATAGAGATAGATAGACAGACAGACAGATGATGGATGGTAGATGGATGATAGATGATATAGACGGATGGATGGACTGATGGACGGACACATAGATGGATGGATAGATGGATAGATGGATAGACAGACAGACAGACAGACAGACAGACAGACGGATGGTAGATGGATGGTAGATGGATGGTAGATGGATGATAGACGATATAGACGGATGGATGGACTGATGGACGGACACATAGATGGATGGATAGATGCATGGATGGATAGATGGATAGACAGACAAACAGACAGATGGATGGTAGATGGATGGTAGATGGATGATAGATGGATGATAGATGGATGATAGATGATATAGATGGATGGATGGATGGGCGGATGGACGGACACATGGATGGATAGATAGATAGATAGATGGATGGATGGATGGATGGATGGATGGATGGATGGATGGATGGATGGTTGGTTGGATGGTTAGTTGGTTGGTTGGATGGATGGATAATAGGTAGATGATAGATGATGCATGGATGATAGATAGATAGATAGATAGATAGATAGATAGATAGATAGATAGATAGATGATAGATAGATAGATAGATAGATAGATAGATAGATAGATAGATAGACAGACAGACAGACAGACAGACAGACAGACAGATGGATGATGGTAGATGGATGGTAGATGGATGATAGATAGATGATATAGATGGATGGACTGACGGATGGACACATGGATGGATGGATAGATGGATGGTTGGCTCGATGATTAGGGGGATAGGTAGATAATAGACAGACAGACAGACAGACAGATACGGCTTAAAAAGGGAAATCGACTCAGTATAAAGGCAGATGAGGCAGTGGTTACCATATCTTTATAATGAAAATGTCTTGAGTTTGTTATTATTTTATTTATTTTATTAAATGAATTTATGTAGCCGCTCAACTCACAATCTGGGCAGCGTACAACCATTACCCGCCAGATAGTTTGACCCCAAAATCATGGGTAGTTTTAAAGCAGAAAAATGGCAGCATTTTTCTGACCGGGAGGGGACCCTGCTGAGAAAAGGCCTCCGACTGATACAGAAGGAACAGCAAGGAAGCAAGTGAAATATCTGTCTGCTTCCCTCCCTACTGATACGTTGCACATGTGCACACACACACTTGTTGTAGGTGTAGCTCATAAGCGAAGCCCCAGCATGTGCATGACAAGAAGCAAAGGCCTAGAGAAGGAGCAATGTGTTCTGTTCAGAGCATCAGTGTGGACTGAAGATATGCAGGAAAGATGCTAATCTGACATGCACCCAAGACTGTGGTGCCACTGTTGACACCCTCGCGATGCCAGATGCCACAAGCGGCCCCGTTGTTCATCCCAGGAGGTGTTTATAGGTTAGGCTGACTGTGCTTAGGAAGTGAGCTCAGAGAAGCAGAGCGTGCATCTCTCGACAATTTCTATAGTGACTTTGGGGCACCAGTGGGTGTCAAACTCAAGGCCCGGGGGCCAGATACATCCAGCAGGGTGCTTAAATGTGGCCTGCGGGGCAGCCTTGAAAACACTGAAGGATCAGCCTGCGGTGCCTCTGCTAGCCAAAACGGAGCTTGCGAGGGCTCTGTTTCACTGGCAGAGGGTTACAAGAAGCTGTTGCAGCTGCAAACAGCTTGAGAAGACTGTGGACGGCCCTCCTGAGCTCTGCTTTGGCTGGAAGAGGGTTGCAGGGAGCCCATTTTCACTGGCAGAGTGCTCAGGTGCCCCCGAAATGAGTGATGTTGAGCTGGCCATGCCTACCACTGGCCATGCCCACCCTGGCCTCCTGAGGTCAAACACAATCCTGATGTGGCCCTCAGTGAAATCGAGTTTGACACCGCTGGGTTAAACAAGCTCAGTGTGCCACAAATGGAAGGTTAATGGTTGATCAAATCTTTGGAAAGGGCAATTTTTTTCAACCCCTTTTTCCGGATTTCTGCCCACGTGGTTAGACCAAAAGCTAAAATGTGCAAAAATTGCCACTGAATTGTAGAAATGTACTCCAGGCTCTGTAGAAGTCAAGAGAGGATGGTCTAGAGCAGGGGTCTGCAACCTTAAACACTCAAAGAGCTATTTGGACCCACAGAAAAGAAAACACCGGGAGCCACAAAACCCTTCCAGTGCCTGAGTGGCCACAAAACTGGTATTGAATTAAACATTCTGTTTTCTTCTGAAAGTTTTCTTTTCTTGGATTTATCCACGGTTGGCCTACCGGGGGTTGAAAAGCTCAATAAATCGCATGCGGGCGGGTGTCGCACATTGGCAGTTGTGACGCATATTTTGAGTGACAGGGAGCCGCAGCAGAGGGGTGAAAGAGCCACATGCAGCTCCAGAGCCGCAGGTTGCTGACTCGTGGTCTAGAGCCAGTGGTGGTATTAACCTTTGCTACCGGTTTGCAAATGTGAGCACAGATGCACGCTCCACTCACATGTGTCACCTCCGCGCATACATAGGGCCTTCCCTACATCCTTGCGCATATTGTAAAAAACATCAATAAATGGGATGTGATGACGTCCGGGTGGTTGGGTGGAGCCTCCCGCAGCTGCCGCTACCAGTTTGCTCGAACCGGATAGAACTGGCTGAATACCACCTCTGGTTTTAGCCAACCCTGGTATAACCCGGCATGTGTCCGGCACAAAGAATCAGGAGGACCATACACTACATTCCAGTCCTCTCCCCCGCCCCCTAAATTTAATACTTAATGTTTGCTTGTTTGGACTTTTATCGCTGAAAGCGCTGCCTTCTGCAAAAGCTCTCTTCTTGTTGAATACAGGATGGATCCTTCGGGTGACATCCGATCAATACATGTCAGGACTCCTGATTTGCTGATTCGAAGACTCGGATGCAGCATTTCGCCCAAATGGATGCAAAAGCAGATTTCAGGGAGCCGCTTTTGCGATCCTCAGCAATTCCTGTGCTCGAGGCAGTTGGGGGTGGGTGGGTGGGAGAGAAGCAACATTTATTTTCAGTCTTCCTCGAAATCAGGCTGAGCATCTGCGGAGGAGGCACACTGTCCATGCTCCTGCACCGGAGGGCATTAGCGCTTGGAGAGATTAACCTCATTTCATTCTAGCTGTGCAAAAAAAATTTTTTCCCCCTGAAACACTTCGCCATCATCAAACCTGATTTTATTTAGGTGGTCCAGGAAAAGTCTTCCCTGACACGACATCCCCCAGATTTAGTTCCTTAGGCAGGCCATTTATTTGTGCGATGTGCATGGTTGCCCCACTTCGGAATTGTGTCTCTAAGATCCTTCTGTTTGTTAACAACGTAAAGCAATAGTCCTAGGACAGGGGTGTCAAACTCATGCCCCCGGGGGACGGATCTGTTCTGCAGGGTGCTTAGATCTGGCCCATGGGGCTGTCCTGGAAAACAGCGAAGGACTGTCCCACGGTACCTCCGCCAGTGAAAACGGAGCTCAGGAGGGCTGCGTGTGGCCCTCCCGAGCTCCGTTTTCACTGGCGGAGGGTTGCAGGAGGCCATCCCAGCTGAAAACGGAGCTCGGGAGCCCATTTTCACTGCCAGAGCACTCAGACCACCACAGGCACCCCCGACATGACTGACATGGAGCTGGCCATGCCCCCTGGCCATGCCCCCTGGCCACACCCCCTTGCCCCCCCCAAGGCTTAGGACCCGGGTATTTTCGAGACCGTCTTCTGCCACCAAGAGCCTCCCGCCGGCCAGTATGCTCCCACAGAGAGGGGCTCCTCAGGGTGCCATCGGTCAAACAGTTCGGCTGGCGGCCCCCAGGGGGAGACCCTTCTCTGTGGGGGCACCTGCCCTTTGGAACGAATTCCCCCCGGAGATACGGAGGATTCCAGATCTACCCACCTTCCACCGCGCCCTTAAGACCTTTTTATTCCAACAAGCCGGGCTGGCCTAACTTTTTTAATTGAGTAATTTGGTTCTTAATTTGATTTTAAATTGGGGGTGTTTTAATTGTCGTGGGCCCATACTATTTAATTTGTTTTAAGCTATTTTTAAATTTTGTATTCTATGTATTTTTATCTTTGGCTGTTCACCGCCCTGAGTCCTTTGGGAGAAGGGCGGTATATAAATTTGAACAACAACAACAGTAATAATAATAATAATAATAATAATAATAATAATAATAATAATAATAATAATAATAATAATAATAATAAGCCAAACACAACCCTGATGCGGCCCTCAATGAAATTGAGTTTGATATCCCTGTCTTAGGACATTGTGCAAAATTCTCACCTAACGGAAGAAGCCACATTGTCTCCAGTTCAAAAACATTTCAGGATGGGCTCATATAATGTTCTAGTACACCCAGTGTGGTCTAGTAGTGAAGGCACCAAGCTAGGAACCAGGAGACTGAATTACTCATATTTTTTTCCCCCAACTAGGATTAGCGATATTGGATTGCTTGAGGAATGCATGGCTGAGAAATCCCAAGGATGTCCCATGGGTCTTGCTCCCACTTGGTTAGACTCCCACTTGGTT
Source organism: Arizona elegans (assembly GCA_022577455.1). Lineage (NCBI taxonomy): Eukaryota > Metazoa > Chordata > Lepidosauria > Squamata > Colubridae > Arizona > Arizona elegans. The sequence goes on along the minus strand of JAKOOJ010000013.1, from coordinate 20,357,331 downwards.
AGACATCACTGTTGCCTGGTGGGGGGGATGCTGAATTGGGGCTTTTTTTATGTCCCAGGAAGGAGCTGGAGCGAAGGATGGGTGCTCACCCTGCCTCACGGCAGCTGTTGCGTCTCGAACGCAGGCTTGCTAACCTCCAACCCAACATCCTAAATCATATGAGCCACCATGCTCCTTAGCACTACAATTAAAATGGTAGATAAATGTTCAGGGCTATATCTTCAATTTTTGTGCCTACCCAACACAATCCAGTTCTTGAATATGCCCATTATTTAGCTTCGCACAGTTTCATTTACAGGACATCCGAAGGGCTGGGTTGATATAACAATAATACTTAGTTATTGTGAGCACTAGCAATAGGAAGGAAGGAAGGAAGGAAGGAAGGAAGGAAGGAAGGAAGGAAGGAAAATAGCGCTAGCACTTAGACTTATATACTGCCCCATAGTGCGTTTTACAGTACTCTCTGGATGGTTTACAGAGTCACCATCTTGCCCCCAACCACCTGGGTCCTCAATTACCGACCTTGGAAGGATGGAAGGCTGAGTCAACCTTGAGCCGGTCAACATCGAATTCCAGACTATGGGCAGAGTTAGCCTGCAATACTGCATTCTAGCCACTGTGCCACCAGACCTCTTGGATGATGGGCCTTGTGTTTCCAACAACATCTGGGTGGGGTTTCAAAGATGGGAAACACTGCTTCAGAAAATACGTGGCCATTCCAGAGAGCCAAAGCCATTGGACTTCATCGTTTGGGCTCACCGAACAAAATGGAAGGCGCTTTCATCCTGTTTACCATTGTGCCTTTGTGAAGGGAGGATATAACCTCTTCCCGCCGGGTGTTAAACTGATCTGCAGAGGATGCTGGTGGGATCACACTTTTCCTTCTCTTAGCAGCATTTTCCATGCTGTGGCTGCCTTTTCTGTAGCTCGGATGGTATGACCTTGAACCTTGCCCTCTGCACATTCTCCATCAGTCATTCCTTGAGGCTTTGAAAGCAAGATTGCAGCACATCAAAGAGCTGCTTCAACCACCCCCATCCTCTCCCCTCCCCTCCCCTCCCCTTCCCGGAGGCTGCTTTGCAAAGCCCAAGAAGCAAAAAGCAGAGTCAAAAAGGTCATTGCTCTTGGATTTGCAGAGATGTTGGCCTCTGTTGAGGGAGGTTGCCAGAAGAAGACCTAAAAAGACACAAACAGCTCTTACAAGTCATCTCCTCTGGGCAATTGGGAGAGATCTGTGTTTGGTGACACAAGATGTGAAATCTCCAATATTGAAGTTGGCTTCCTTTTGCACATGATGGCTTCGCTAAGTGTACCTTTCTAACTGGCTGTAGGGTAGAGGCTGGCCAGCGATGTGAGATTGGACTACATTGTGGGATGTGTCACCCTCAGAATCACCCGCAGCCACCATGAGAAAGAGTTGGCAAAACAGCTGGCTCGTTCAAATTGGATCTGACCAAGAAGGAAGCTCAGCAGAAGCACCTCACTGAGGACTAGGAGCATAGGCTTTCCAAGCAGAGGGAAGACTTGCGGGAATGCAAGGCCAGGTACCGGTGCCTGGAGGCTCAGTGGGTGCATGGAGCAAGATGGGGCTCCTCTTGCCGTCTTACCTGATTTCCAGCTCTGCATTTAAATATTTTCGGGAAGGGCTTATTTTTGGGGGGGAGGCTTATTTTAGCGCATGCTCTCAAAAGTCCGATTGTTCTTATTATCAGGGATTGTTCTTATTTTCGGGGAAACAGGGTAGATGGCACCATCCAACCCTTCCCTACAGGGAATTCCCCCTGGCAGTATATGGTGGCAGACGTCCAGCATGTCTTGTTGCCTATTGGAGCAAAAGGCTCTTTGCGCCATTAGTTGGTTGTTGAGCTTGTCTTGTAGCCTTGGGTGAAATTCCAGTCAGATGCATAATTTGTTTTGCGTGCAAGACACTTCCAGGAGCCCTATTTCCGGTGGTTCCAGAGTGATGGGAAAAAAAGCCTTTGGAGATGATGCTTATTCAGGTGTAGTTCTCCTACGAGAAAGAGGAAGAGGAGAGGAGAAGAAAACAACTTACAACAACAAAAGCTTCCCTTTCAATCTCTTTGCATTGAAAAATTATCTTGGCAGGCTTTTTTGGAACACGCTTAACACTTCGAGCCTTCTGCAAATCCATTTAGGGTGCCGAGTTCAGCCAAACCGGTAAAAATAGATCTCTCTTATTCTTTTTTGGAAATCTGGGTTGAATTAAAAATAAATCAATTAACTGTATCCTTCTAAAATCGTTTAAAATGAAACGGGAACAAAGACAATTCTGGATTCGCTTCTCTTCTTCAATATAAATTAGTGATCTTCTTATCCAGTACTCTGAACTGAAGTCTGTTTTTTCCAAACAAAATAAGGAAATCACGGGAGGTGTAGTCGATTCCTGAATTAAGGATTATCAGTGATGCAATAGGTCATGTATTGTATTTGTTGTTGTAGCAAATTATGAATATTTATGATTCTTTTGACTAAGCAGCATGGGTACTTTTCCATCTCGTGGAAAAAAAAAACAACCCAGAATTTTGCCTATAATTACCATTTGTGGAACTGAAAACTGCTGGGCAATTTAGTTCACAGGGTAGTCGGGCTTACTTATTATTGGACTGAGGCTCATTCATTATTATCATTAACAAGAATAGCAACTGTTTTTCAACGTAGGTGCTATGTACAACGAGTGCAATTTAAAGCATTCACAAATATGAAATTAAACGTTCAATAATTAATGAGTAGTAAAACATTCATCTCGACGCTTATGTGCCCGATGTGATAAATATACTTAAAACTGTTTTTCTGAGGAATTATGAGATTGTAGTCCAACAGATTTGGAAGATAGCAAGTAGGAGAAGGTTGGGCTAATAATAGATGACAGTGAGAATGTCTGTTGATAGATAGTTGATGTCTCTTTGCATCTGTTGAAGTTTCTGAAGATTCAAGGACATTGTCAGTTACAATATACTGAAAGCATCTAACTTCCTTCTCAGTTTCGTTACTTCAATTTATTTTTTTGGGAATATTAGTAGATACAAATGACTGTAGTGAGTACATGATTTTTGATTTGATTTTTTTTTGACATGTCTACAGAAATCCATGTATTAAGAAATGGTCTTTGTTAGTCATAATGGAGAAGGGACAAGATATGCGACTTGCATCTCCAAATTGTCATCCTTTAGTCAGTCCTTTCTATAGAAGAGGAGACTCTTATGAACCTTCTTCTCTAGGAGGTTACCTCTGAGTAAATTGGGTTGCAGGTAATAGTTATCTGAGAACTCAAAACGGACATTTTTACCCCTTCTCTCTTTTAAGATAAAAGGTAACCAGAATGGAAATCAAGTTGGGAATGGGAAAGACAGAAGAGAAAGAGAGAGAGAGAGAGAGACAAAGAGAGAATGAAGTGAAGAAAGAAACAAGGAAGGAAGGAAGGAGGGAAAGAGAAAGAAAGAAAGAAAAGAAAAGAAAGAAAAAGAAAGAAAGAAGGAAAGAAAGAAAGAAGAAAAGAAAGAAGGAAGGAAGGAGGGAAAGAAAAAGAAAGAAAGAAAGAAGAAAGAAGGAAAGAAAGAAGAAAAGAAAGAAGGAAGGAAGGAGGGAGGAAAAGAAAGAAAGAAAGAGAGTAAGAGAGAGAGAGAAAGAAAGAGAAGGGAGGGAGGGAGGAAGGAAGGAGGGAAAGAGAAAGAAAAAGAAAGAGAAAGAAGGAAAGAAAGAAGGAAGGAAGGAGGAAGGGAAAGAAAAGGAAAGAAAGAAAGAAAGAAAGAAAGAAAGAAAGAAAGAGAAAGTAAGAGAGAGAAAGAAAGAAAGAGAAGGGAAGAAGGGAGGGAGGGAGGAAGGAATTAAAGGCGACCTCACCCTTTTGCAGAGGGAAGGACAAAAGGTTGACCTTTAATAATGTGGTTATGATCCTTTGGATCTCTTTGGATATACCTCCTTGTGTGTGTGTGTGTGTGTGTGTGTGTGTGTGTGTGTGTGTGATACACACAAACACACACACACACACACACACACCGGTTCTCCAATCTGTTGGAAGAAATATTCCTGATGCTAGGCTGAGTGAGTTAAGATTTGGGGGGACTGCTTGTAACTCTGGACTTTCCTCAAAAGTGCTCCTGAAACGATCCCTGTTCCGATGGGATGGAAGGAGGTGCGATTGTGTGAAAGGTACCAAATTCATCGAAGGGCATTTTGAACGAAGCTTAGAAAGCCGTGCGAAAGGAACCACACAGACAATCTATCCTTCGTCTTCCTCCTTCTGGGAGACGGGGTTTGGTGGGGTTGCCATTCCGATGCCAAAGGTATCCTCTGGGTCCTGAACCTTCCATGCAAAAACAAAATGAAAGTTGCGTCTTTCTTGCATTCTCAATCACTCCCATTTGGTGGAAGTAGATCTCTTTCTAATCAGATTGGCTGATGGTGTCAACAGCTAGGATCTGTCTGTCCTCTTTTTGCAGAGTGGGGGTTCTGGCACTCCACGGAGAGGTCCCAGGGGCCTCTTTTGGTGGTTGTGGGTACAGTGCAGGGGTGGGTTCTACTTACCATTACTACCGGTTCGCAACGGGAGCTTCTGCACATGTGCAGATCATCCATTATGACGTCTGGGCGGGTGGATGGAGCCTCCTGCCGCTTTTATTACCGGTTCGCCAGAACCGGACAAAACCAGGAGCAACCACCCACTGGTACAGTGGACATTTTGGTTACCAGGAATTTAGGGCTGGCTTGAAGCCATGCCGTGTGCCCCAGAAACTCATTAATTCTGTAATGCTGGCTTGTGCCCATTTGGCATTTGAAGGAGGATGCCGTGTTCATTATCTCACATCTTCCAAATCTTGTCCATCTGGTTAAAAATAGCACCGACTGCCTCTTGAACGAGTTAAGCCCACCGCTGCTTCTTGTTCGGTCCCCGTTCTTTCCTTTTAATGAAATCCTGAGTAGCTCGTGCGGTTAGCTCACATGAAGGGGAAATGACTGCCTCGCTTTGCAAATGCACTGCTAGGGGAAGCATCTTGGCATCATTCAGAAGGATTATAATTTGCTGTTAGGAGAGTGATGTCATCTCTCTGGTGACAGACACAGCTTTCTCGTTTTAGAGGAAAACCTATGAAGAGCTGGTGATAGCAATAGCACTTAGACTTATATACCGCTTTACAGTGCTCTACAGTTCTCCCTAAGCAGTTTACAGAGGCGGCCTCTTGCCCCCAACAATCTGGGTCCTCATTTTACTCACCTCCGGAAGGATGGAAGGCTGAGTCAACGTTGAGCTGGTCAGGATAGAACTCCTGGCTGTGGGCAGAGTTAGCCTGCAATACTGCATTCTAACCACTGTGAAGGGAGGGAGGAAGGGAGGAAGGAAGGAAGGAAGGAAGGAAGGAAGGAAGGAAGGAAGGAAGGAAGGAAGGATGGAAGGATGGAAGATAGCAATAGCACTTAGACTTAAATACCGGTTTATAGTGCTTTACAGAGTCAGCATCTTGCCCCCAATAATTTGGGTCCTCATTTCACCCACCTCGGAAGGATGGAAGGCTGAGTCAACCTTGAGCCTGGTGAGATTTGAACTGCCAAATTGCAGGCAGCCGGCAGTCAGCAGAAGTAGCCTGCAGTACTGCACTCTGACCACTGTGCCACCATGGCTTATGGTCCATGGCAGAGGATATCAAACAGTCCTTGGCATGGAGAAAGAAGTATTAGTAATATTGAAATTACTAATTACATGGAGAAAGATATATTGGTAATATTGACCTATCAGTACTGCTTTATAAATCTTTAGTAAGGCCAACACCTGGCGTACTGCATCCAGTTTTGGTCACCACTTTACAAAAAAGATTTTGAGACTGGGAAAAATGCAGAGAAGAGCAACTAAGTTGATTAAAGGCCTGGAGACAAAAAATCATATGAAGAAAGGTGAAAGGAATTGGATATGGCTAGTCTAGAGAAAAGAAGGACTAGGGGGTGACATGATAGCAATATTTGATGGGCTGCCACAAAGAAGAGAGGGTCAACTTATTTTCCAAAGCACCAGAAAGCAAGACAAGAAACAACGGATGGAAACTAATCAAGGAGAGAAGCAACCTGGAATTAAGGAGAAACTTCCTAACAGTGAGAACAATTAGCCAGTGGAACAGCTTGCCACCAGAAGTTGTGGGTGCTTCATCACTGGAGGTATTTAAGAGCCACCTGTCTGAAATAGTATAGGGTCTCCTACAGGGGATTGGACTAGAAGACTTCCAAGGGCCTTCCCAGCTCTATTCTGATCGAAGACGTTCCTCGACCTTTTCCTATTCCAAAGTACAATCACGTAAGACTACAGGTAATCCTTGATTTACGACCTGTTCAAAGTTATGATCGACCTTCCTGGTGGTTCTTAGAGGTGCTGAGATCTGGTCCCAAAGTTCTTCTGTAGGGAATCCTGTAACGGAAGCTAGAATGACGGCTCTTCTCAGGAACATCTTCTGGACCCGGGGTCTCCAACCTTGGCAACGTTAGGACTTGTGGACCTCAACTTCCAGAACTCTGAGACTTGAAGTCCACAAATCTTAACGTTTCCAAGGTTGGAGACCCCTGTTCTGGATTATCATGAGGTGGAGAGTTTCTTGTTTTATGCTGATCCGTGTTCCTTCTTTCCAATAACACTTAACTTTTGCATCCATTCCCAGAAAGCAATAGTTCCACTTCTTGTCAAAACAGTTGCAGACATCAGTATCCGGCAGGAAATGGAATCAAAAGCACTTAAGGTCACTAGAATGGATTTTTACCTGAGCCTTACAAGATTGCCAGCCGTATTCCCGGAGGAACAAGTGAGTCTAGTTGTCCACGGCCTTGTCGATTTTAGGCAGACAAGGGTCTCATGTGGCGAGGCGTTTGCGTGCTTGTGCGCTGAGAAATCATTAAACGGTTGCTGAATTACCGGCATCTTCCTGTCAGCTGAGCCCACAAGGAAGGGCCTCGAAATACAATCTAGTTAAGAGCCCTTTTTTTACACTTGGTAGTTGCTTGAGAGACGGAGCTCCTGGTGAAAGGTTGGAAATGATCAGCAAGGCCTCTAGATTAGAGTTTCTCCACTTCAGTCATTTTAAGTGGCATTGACATCAACTCCCAGAATTCCTCAGCCAGGATGAATGGCTGGGGAATTCTGGGAATTGAAGCCCACCCATCTTCAAGATGCCAAATTTGAGAAACACTGATCTAGGCCATGGCTACATGTGGGTTAATTCCAGGGGTGAAATCTAAAATGTGTTACTACCGGTTCTGTGGGCGTGGGGTGGGGGGTAATGTGACTGGGTGGGCGTGGCCACTTTTTTTTTTTAACTTTTCAAAGCATTTTTTTCTAATGCTTTGAAAAGCCTCTGCTGATCAGGCAACTCAGCTGGGATCGTCAGAGGCTTTTCAAAGCATTTTTTTTACCACCTCTTCAGCCAAGAGGTTGCAGAAAAAAAATGCTTTGAAAAGCCTCTGACGATCCCAGCTGAGCCGCGGGATCATCAGAGGTTTTTTTTTTTTCTTTTTCTTTTAAAAGCATTTTTTCATCGGAAGAGGTTGTGGAAAAAATGCTTTTAAAAGTTTCTATCCATTATTCCTTATCTGGCCTTCGGGTGCTTTGGAAAATAGCTTGACGTCCTCCCCTCTGTGGCAGCCCCTCAAATATTGAAAGACTGCTATCCTGTCTCCCCGGGTCCTTCTCTTCACTAGACTAGCCATGCCCAGTTCCTGCAACCGTTCTTCATATGTTTTAGTTTCCAGTCCCCTCATCATCCTGATTGCTCTTCTCTGCACTTTTTCTAGAGTCTCAGCATCTTTTTTATAGTGTGGTGACCAAAACTGGATGCAGGATTCTAGGTGTGGTCTTACCTAGGGCTTTATAGAGTGGTATTAGTTCCTTCCTTGATTTTGATTGTATCCCTCTGTTAATGCAATTTAGGATTGCATTGGCTTTTTTGGCTGCCTCTGCCAACACCCAATGTCATTTCCTCTGCCGGAGGCCTGTCATTACACTGCAAATACAATGATAAAGAGACACATCCTGGGGGTGCGGGGGGTAGGGGGGTTTAGACAAAAGTGTGAGCGGTGCCATAGGGTAGATGGTTTTGTTGAAGAGGGATGTTGAGAGGTGGCACCCCCTTCTGAACGGGCACCTAGTTGGGCTTGGTATTCTCTCCAGCTCTTTCCCTTGATGCTTTCTCCAACAGTCCAAGCAGAAACAGACCATTGGCAGTTCAATCCCCTCCCTCCTTTCCTCTCCTCTCCTCTCTGCTTTTTCTTCCCACTGGCATCTAAGCCCCTTTCTCAGTGTAGCTTCATCATCTCTCTTGCAAACTAGCATCAGGGAGTGTGTGTGTATGGGGAGAAGCAGGGAGGGGTGGGGGAAAAGAGGCGATCAGGAATACGATTTCTCTGGGCATTCCCACCTGTCCTTTCTCCATCCCATCCCGGAGGGATTTCTCGCACCGTAAGCTCGCGTGGCCCCATCGGAGCCAGTTGCTGGTTAATGCCTTGTCTCGTGGGTGCCAAAAATAGACTCGCTGGCGGACCAGACTCCTGTTGTGGAAAAAACGGTGATGTCATCTCGGGCCAATCAGCAACAGCCCAGCAGGGAAGTGATGATGGTGATGCTGGGTGGGGAGGGGATGGAGGAAAGAGATGAGCGAAGAGCAATTCGTTATCTTTCTTTCTTTTTTCTTTTTCTTTTTTGAGGAAGCTATTTTATAGCTTGTCTGGAGAAAGTCAGGAGCAAAAACCTTCTAGTTGCAGATTGCCGTTAGAAACGGGAGATGGCTAATGGCTAATTGAGGAAAAAGGTCATTTGGAAATCCAGCTGCAGGACCCTGGAATCTGTCGAGAGAAATGCGAGTGCTTTGCATCCGTCCAATTTTTTGCCCGTGGTAGTAACTAGTTCGGGGAAGTGGCTGTCAATCACTTATATTTTATGGTGGTGGGGGGAGGGGAAATGTGATCGAGAGAGAGAGGGAGAAAAAAAATGTATCCTCTCCCCAGATGTTTGATCGTTTGGACGCACACCAATGCAGTGGCTGCATTTTTATTTTATTTATTTATTGGTTCGATTTATATGCCGCCCTTCTCCGGAGACTCAAGGCAGCTTACAATGCATTAAGCAATAGCCTTCATACTTTTGTATATACCTGCTTAGTAGGGCTTTCGGCCCCCCCAAGCAGTGTTCTTTTTTATACAAAGTCAGCTTATTGCCCCCACAATCCGGGTTCTCATTTTACCTACCTCGGAAGGATGGAAGGCTGAGTCAACCTTGAGCCTGGTGAGATTTGAACTCGCAGTAATTACAGGCAGCTGGTGTTACTTAACAGCACTTTAGTCCGCTGCACCACCAAGGCTCACAAGGCATCCCAAAAGTCACATGAATTACCCAGCTATGCTTCTTCTCAGTTTAGGCTTTATTAGCTCAAATGTCATTGACTAGGTTACCTGCAGGCTCCTGCAACATGCACAAGAGTGGTGGGTTTCAAATTTTTTTACAACTGGTTCTGTGGGTGTGGCTTGGTGGGCGTGGCATGGCTTGGTGGGCGTGGCAGGGGAAGGATACTGTAAAATCACCATTCCCTCCCCAATCCAAAGAGCCTTGGTGGCGCAGCAGACTAATGCACTGTTATAGTAGCACCAGCTGCCTGCAATTACTGTGAGTTCAAATCTCACCAGGCTCAAGGTTGACTCAGCCTTCCATCCTTCTGAGGTAGGTAAAATGAGGACCCGGATTGTTGGAGGCAATAAACTGACTTTGACACCTCTGCCCTATATGATCCCACCAACAGTTTAACCAAGCCTCTCACTCTGCATACTGGGGCAGGTAACACTGTAATTGGAAACAAAAACAAGGAGCTCAGTTTTGAGAGTGGACGTCTTTATGGCACCCAGGTGTGCTCTGATGTTTATTGAAATAAGAAACAAAAATCCAAGTGTAGGGCAGCATTCAGATCTAAGTAGGCATGGAAGTTGGCTCCTTGATGGTGGGAAGGGATGGTGGAAGTGGCCGTTGAAATAAGGTCACCTGGAAAGAGCATGGATCTGATCAGGAACAGTCCAGGAGGCCATTCCTGGTTTCAGGATCTATTACTTCTACTTGGTCCTGGATGGAGCTGATTATCTAGGCCAGGGGTCAGCAACCTGCTGCTCTGAAGCCACATGTGGCTCTTTCACCCCTCTGCTGTGGCTCCGTGTCAGCCAGAATATGCATCACAACCGCCAATGTGTGACACATGCTTGTACACGATTTATTGAGCTTTTCAACCTCCGGTAGGCCAACCATGGATAAATCCAAGAAAATAAAAGTTTCAGAAGAAAACAAAATGTAGTTTCATTCAACTACGTATGCTAGTTTTGTGGCCGCTCAAGAAATAGTCAGGCACGGGAAGGGTTTTGTGGCTCCCGGTGTTTTCTTTTCTGTGGGTCCAAATGGCTCTTTGAGTGTTTAAGGTTGTAGACCTCTGATCTAGGCCTACTTTGGCCTGGTTCCTGGCCAGCTTGGGATGGAGAGAGCTTTCCTGTTCGATCTGTAAGAAGAAATATGGAGACTGTATATCTCCGTTAGTTCTTCTGAGCTTCTTGCAACATTGAATGGCGTGACGTTTGTACATTGAGTTCCATTTTTCTTTTCAATTATTGCAAAGATTCTGTGGGGGATCCTGTACTCTTTCCTGTACAGCCCATGGCTGAATAATGTGAAGCTCAGGAAAGGATTTTAGTTTGTGGCTAAAGGGAAGACCATGAAAAGAAGAACAGAAGAAGAGTTGATAAAAAAAATCTTAAAGTGTGCCGAGATGGATAAATTAACAAAAGAACTTAAAGAAAAAGAGGATACGGAATATTATATAATCTGGCACAAATGGTATAAGTGGCTGGAGAATAGGAATAACGGAGAAGTAAAATAGGGGTGAAATATAAAAAATGAAAGAATGTATAGAAAATATAGTTAATATGGGTCTTAATAAATACACTGTAATTAAAAGAGAGAGGACAAGAAGAAACTGGAATAATATAAAGGGGAAAGGGGAAAAATGTAAACGTTAGAAGAAGATCATCACGAAATAGCTGTTAAGAGAGTATATATATATAAATATTGTATGTCTTGTAATGCCATTTTATGTTATAATAATAAAAAATAAAAATTTATAAGAAAAGAAGGTCTAGGGGAGACATGATAGCAGTGTTCCAATATCTCAGGGGCTGCCCCAAAGAAGAGGGAGTCAAGCTATTCTCCAAAGCACCTGAGGGCAGGACAAGAAGCAACGGGTGGAAACTAATCAAGGAGAGAAACAACTTAGAACTAAGGAGGAATTTCCTGACAGTTAGAACAATTAATCAGTGGAACGACTTGCCTCCAGAAGTTGTGAATGCTCCAACACTGGAAGTTTTTAAGAAGCGTTTCCTGGTTTGAGCAGGAGGTTGGACTAGAAGACCTCCAAAGTCCCTCCCAACTCTGTTATTCTGATATCCTATTAACCCAATCCAGCCCAACCCAACTCAAGATCCCCCAAGCGAAACACAAATGGAAATACTTGATTGGCCGGCTGAGCTTTGTTCCTCAGATGTTGAACTGAAACTTTTGGAGTCTCTAACCAATGGGCATACTGCCTGGGCTGTTTAGAGTCAGCGGTTCGAATCCCTAGTACAGCCCTCCTGTGTGAGCAGGGGGTTGGACTAAATGACCTCCAAAGTCCCTTCCAACTCTGTTACTGTTACTCCACGGTAGCTCGACATGATTGTAAGCTTCTGTGCCTTCATGCTTTGGAAGCACGAACGGAGATCTGATTTCTGCATCTCAACAAAGGGAGATCCAATTTTGGATCTTCAGACGTACAGAGGTAGGATTGCAGATTCTGGAGGGAATCCTGGGAGGGAGAGGCTGAAATGGATATGTTGGCTTTGGGATCGGGGCTGCCAAGGCATTGACTGCAACCCTAGTGGTGTCGGTGACTTCCCCATCAAAAACCCTTCCATGAATTTATTTATTTTTTTGGCTCTGAAGGCGGATCAATTTATGAATGGATGCCACCAAGAAGAAAATCACTCCCGGTAGATATTATAAGGCCAGGCAAAGAAAGAGTTCAAGGAAGAATAGTAAAGGAGAAGCCACAGGGCTATTGCTGAGTCCCTCCTCCCCCTTTCCTCTCCCCACTCCTCCCTGAAGTGAGAAGGAGAGAGAAAAGGGGGCGGAGGTAGGGAGAACAGGCTGGAAAGTCACCTTGGAGCGATGCTGAAAGCCTCCGTTCAAATGTTGCCTTGATAAGCTCAGGCGGAGACTATCTTCCTCCAGGGTGGAGGGGCTTTGGCGATGTCTGGATATCCCCCATCTTGCCTTCTTTATAAATCACTTTTTTTTTAATGCACTAACCAGCGCGCACGTTCCTATAAATGCAGGAGAATTTCTCCTCTCTGCCTCGGCGCTCCCTTTCTTCCTGAAAATCCAGAGTCACCTTGAAGCCTAACCTGCTGCTTGTAAGGGGGCGCGGATGGTCTCTTCCAGGGGAGAATAATGAAAGAGCTGCACCAAAAGCATTTGTGACTCTTCCCGGTTAGGAAAAGAAGGTTCAAGGGCTTTCCGAAGATGATCTTGATAGACTTGTTAAGCAGAGACAATGTGGCTTGGTTGCTCGCCCTCTAAGCAAAGTGAAGATTTACTGAAAAATAGGTGTGTGACCCACACACGTTTGCATTAACAGAGGGATACAATCAAGATCAAGGGAGGTATTAAATACCACTCTATAAAGCCTTAGTAAGACCACACCTAGAGTACTGCATTGAGTTTTGGTCACCACATGATAAAAAAAGATGTTGAGGCTCTAGAAAGAGTGCAGAGAAGAGCAACCAGGATGATGAGGGGACTAGAGGCTAAAACATACGAAGGGCAGTTGCAGGAATTGGGCAGGGATAGTCTAGTGAAGAGAAGGACCAGGGGAGACAGGATAGCCGTCTTCCAATATTTGAGGGGCTGCCACAGAGAAGAAGGGGTCAAGCTATTCTCCAAAGCACCTGAAGGCTTTGAATACAAAGAATAATGAATGGATGGAAACTGATGCAGGAGAGATTCAACCTAGAAATAAGGAGAAATTTCCTGACTGGGAGAACAATCAACCAGTGAAAGAGAAGTTGCCTTCAGAAGTTTTGGGAGCTTCATCACTGGACTGGACTGGACTGTTTTGAAGAAAAGACTGGACTGCCGTCTGTCAGAAATGGTGTAGGGTCTCCTGCTTGGGCGGGAGGTTGGACTAGATGACCTACGAGGTCCCTTCCAACTCTGTTATTCCATATTCTGTACGGTATTCTAATAGTTTAGTAGATTTGTATGGCTAGTCTAGTGAAGAGAAGGACCAGGGGAGACATGATAGCCGTCTTCCAATATTTGAGGGGCTGCCACAGAGAGGAGGGGGTCAAGCTGTTTTCCAAAGCACCCGAAGGCTGACAAGGAATAATGGATGGAAACTGAACAAGGAGAGATTCAACCTGGAAATAAGGAGAAATTTTCTGACAGTGAGAACGATCAACCAATGGAACAGAAGTTGCCTTCGGAAGTTGTGGGAGCTTCATCACTGGAAGCTTTCAAGAAGAGACTGGACTGCCATCTGTCAGAAGTGGTGTAGGGTCTCCTGCTTGGGTGGAGGGTTGGACTAGATGACCTACAAGGTCCCTTCCAACTCTGTTAATCTGTATCTCTATTCTGTTTCCTGACATGTTTATCTGTGGTCTTTTTTTTTGAACAGAATACAGGTAATCCTCAACATACGAGCCCAACATTTATGTTGCTTAAGTGAGAAATTTGTTAAGTGAGTTTTGCCCACACTTTACCGTTTTTCTTGCCGCGTCTGTTGAGCGAATCACTGCAATTGATTAATCATAGTCACATGGTTGTTAAGTGAACCTGGCTTCCCTACTGACTTTGTCGTCCCCTTTTGCAACGACGTGACTCTGGAACACTGCAACCAACTCATAAATGTGAGTCGGTTGCCAGGCATCCGAATGTATATCACATGATCATAGGGATGCTGCAACGGTGTGAAAAAGTGTGAAAAATGGTCAGAAGTAACTTTTTTTCAATGCTGTTGTAACTTTGAATGGTCACTAAACTGTCGTAAGTCGAGGACCACCTGTAACAGAGTTGGAAGGGACCTCGGAGGTCTTCTAGTCCAACCCCTTGATCAAGCAGGAAACCCTACACCACTTCAGACAAATGGTATCCAATCTCTTCTTAAAAACTTCCAGTGTTGGAGTATTCACAACTTCTGGTGGCAAGTTGTTCCACTGACTAATTGTTCTAACTGTCAGGAAATTTCTCCTTAGTTCTAAGTTGCTTCTCTCCTTGATTAGTTTCCATCCATTGCTTCTTGTCCTGCCTTCAGGTGCTCTGGAGAATAGGTCAACTCGCATTTTCTGGATTCTTGGACTGGCCAGTTCTTTCCCAAATCTCCCAACTATGATCAATTTAGCCATTTTAAAAACCTCTTCAGTCTTAGATTAAAGGTAAAGGTTCCCCTTACACATATGTGCTAGTCATTCCTGACTCTAGGGGGCGGTGCTCATCTCCGTTTCAAAGCCGAAGAGCCAGCACTGTCCGAAGATGTCTCCATGGTCATGTGGCCGGCATGACTCAATGCCAAAGGCGCACGGAACGCTGTTACCTTCCCACCAAAGGTGGTCCCTATTTTTCTACTTGCATTTTTTTACGTGCTTTCGAATTGCTAGGTTGGCAGAAGCTGGGACAAGTCACGGGAGCTCACCCTGTTACGCGGCACTAGGGATTCGAACTGCTGAACTGCCGACCTTTCTATCAACAAGCTCAGTGTCTTAGCCACTGAGCCACTGCGTCCCTAACTCAGTCTTAGATAGGTCAAGTCAAAGTGCTGTCAGGATCTCAGTCACTGAGATTCCAGCTTATCCTGGTTACTGGTCTAATCTATCTTTTGGGATTGCACCGTACATTAAGCAATAAACTAACGAAATTGACTAAGTTGGTACATTTGAAGTCACCCAACATTTGAACAAGGTTGACATTCACCACGCCAAGCCAGTTTTACAATTGTAACTGCTAAAGTTGTAAGTGATGTGGGATGCAAACACAACTGTTGGATGTAGCCATAAATATGATTTTCTTGCTGGTTTAGGGGAAATTATTGAATTTTCCCCTCTTTTTTTCCCCTTTCTCCCCCTTCCCCTTTTTTCCCAGGTGCCCACGGTTTAAGAGAGGAACCCGAGTTTGTGACAGCTCGTGCTCATGAAAGTGTCATCCTCGGATGTGATGTAATCCATCCACTGACTGGCCAACCCCCTCCTTATGTAGTTGAGTGGTTCAAATTTGGGGTGCCCATTCCCATCTTCATCAAGTTTGGGTTCTACCCTCCTCATGTGGATCCAGAATATGCTGGTAAGTTTTAAAAAAAAAAACGGAGTCCAAACAATTTTGGAATCAATGTATATGTCACCCATCTTGGCTACTTTAGGTGGCTTACAATCACTCTGTCAGGTTTCAATGTCGTCTCAAATAAAATAAATTGCATTTCCAAACAAATAGTCTTTGAAGAAAGCTCTCATTTTATTAAGCACGACAACCTGTCCCCGATCGTGGCGTAGCCAACAATGACTTCCTGACCCCAAAACCTTCCCTTTCCGTTCCCCAGTTCTCTGCGTCTCATTGGCCCTCTTCCTAAATCACTCTCCCCATATCTACTACTTCAGCTCCCAGGAATGTCCCCCCTCCCATCACATCTCCTAGGGGATATTATCTTCAGGGAAAATAAGTAGGTGAGAAGTCAAGCGTCCTCTTGCCAGCTGCCCCCTCTTCTCCTTCTTATGTCAGCACTAGAGTAAAGGCAGGTTGAAGTGCTGACACACTCTTTAAAAAAAAAAAACCACACCCATATAAAACATCAAAAGTTTAAAACAATACAGACATTACATTTAAATATACATACAAGTTTTGGTGTATTTGGGTCTTTTCCCATGTAAGATTGAGAGTATCTTGGCGACATTTCGACGAGGCCCCACTAGTCATCTTCCGGCTTCGGCTTTGTGCTTGTGCAAGGAAAGTGAAAACAAACAAACAAATATCTATCTATCTATCTATCTATCTATCTATCTATCTATCTATCTATCTATCTAATCTATATCTATATCTATATCTATATCTATATCTATATCTATATCTATATCTATATCTATATCTATATCTATATCTATATATCTACGAAAACAAATATATATAAACACCAAATTTATATTTCGCTGCTAAAGAAATAAAGGGAGACTAGTATAGATCTATTTCAAGCTATTTAGCTCTCATCAGCTAGCCATAACTTTACTCTCCCCTCCCCTCCCTTCCCCTCCCCTAGGTAAGGGTATGTAGGGTAGTAAGGGTATGGCTAGCTGATGAGAGCTAAATAGCTTGAAATAGATCTATACTAGTCTCCCTTTATTTCTTTAGCAGCGAAATACCCAGTTGGTGGTCTGAACTACTGGTTTGCCTGAACCAGTCCGAACTGGCGGCAGCCCACCTCTGCATAGCTTCCCTTGAAGGATATGACTTTTAGGAATGTGTCCGTTAGCCTGCCTCTGCTTTTGTCACCCGCCTCTGAATCTGTACTGCCCCAGCTACGGACCCCAAAGAACACAGCACACACAAAGTCCATACAAACCTTATCTTACTAATTAAGGACTACTAATGAGCTTTCTTAGTAGTTGTTTGAACACAAGTACAGTTTAAATCAGTCTTTTTTGAACAAGGGCTGTTAATTTAACTTCATTAACAGCTGACAAGAATCCAAAGAATAATAACTCAATTCTGAGGCACAGTATTTCAGATAACCGTAATCTTACTGTGGTTGGTAGAATGCCCAGAAGCAATTTGCAGGAAAACTGACAAGAGAGAAACAAGAGCCGAATCAAACGTTTCTGGAATCAAGATGCGAAGGAATATGAACAAAGTTGTTTTCTGCAAATTGCCTCAGTTGTTGTCCTTCCTTAAATAGGCTAGGGGAATGGCCAATTAGCCCCAAGCCTTACTCTTGAGGAGACCTCCTCCTGAGGAGCCACTCCTTCCTTTTGGCAGCTCTGCGCACCCGTGCATCGAGAAGAGGCTCCTCCTCTTCGTCCTCTTCACTTAAGGGAGCTTCTGGAGGTTCTGAAGGCCCTGGCTGAATCCCCGCCTCTGGCACCACATCTTCTCCAGCCTCCTCATTGTCTGACTCGAGCGCCAGCTGCACAGGCTGCTGGCGCAGCACCACACCAGCCTCCTCGCTGTCGGAATCAGTTACTAATTGCATAGGCCATTGACGGGCCACAACAGAATCAGGGGTGAAATCTACTTACCTTCCCAACCGGTTCGGAAGTGCATGTGCCGCGCGCGCTCTCTCTCTTCACTCGCACACCAGTCATGCGCGCGCGGACCCTCTGCAGAGAGTAAAAAACAGGTTACTTCCTGGTTAAAACCAGGAAGTAATGATGACTGGATGGGTGGGCGGAGCCTTGCGTCACCATAGTTACTGGTTCTCTGAACCACCGGCCGCCTTTGCTACCGGTTTGGCCAAACTGGTCTGAACCGGGAGCATTTCACCCCTGCTCTGAATCTTCTTCTGTCTTTTTCATTTGGAGACTGGATCTATATTGAACTCTGCCTTTCAACAAGTCCTCCTGGCAAAAGGTGATTATAAGCACTGTCTTGCCTGCTGCTATCTCTGGAGCTGGAGGCTGTTCTCTAACCACCTTCTGGTTTTGCATCTGCTAGGACCATGTGCTTGACTGTCTGTCTGCTAAGGCCCCAAGCTGTTAAGAGCATCCCTGACTCCAATCCAGGAATACTAATTAGCTGATTAGATCAGATTGTGGAGAAAAAAACCCCCAAACCTGCAGCTCCTTCCATCCCTCAGATGCTCGAACGGCAGGACAACAAGCAGATGGTTTTTCAAGACTACCTCAATCCAGCAGATTTTAGTGATGGAGGATGGCTGGATATTTTTCTTCTTCTCCCGGATCTCAGAAGTGACTTGCTCCTTGATAAAGTATGAGCAAGGGGAGGCTCTTTGTATATCTGGGATTTCCCCAGAATTCCTTGCCACCGGCCATCAGGACAAAGACTGCTGGGGAACTGAATTCTAAAACTTTCGGAAGGCAACGCAGTTCTTCAGAACTAACATCTTTGACTCTTTCAGCTCTCTCCCAATAGGATTTGACTTTGCTGCTTTTCTTCCTTACTCGAGGAAAGAATAACTGAAAGAAAAGACCATAATAACATGTAGGCTTGTTGTTCTTAGTTGCGAAGTCATGTCCGACCCATCGCAACCCTATGGACAATGTTCTTCCAGGCCTTCCTGTCCTCTACCATCCCCCAGAGTCCATTTAAGCTCACACCGACTGCTTCAGTGACTCCATCCAGCCACCTCATTCCCTGTCGTCCCCTTCTTCTTTTGCCCTCCATCATTCCCAGCATTAGGCTCTTCTCCAGGAAGTCCTTTCTTCTTATTAGGTGGCCAAAGTATTTGAGTTTCATCTTCAGGATCTGGCCTTCTCAAGAGCAGTCAAGATTGATCTCCTCTAGGACTGACTGGTTTGATCTCCTTGCAGTCCAAGGGATTCGCAGGAGTCTTCTCCAGCACCTGAGTTCAAAGGCCTCCATTCTTTGGCGCTTAGCCTTCCTTATGGTATTTTTATGTAGGCTAGGGAGCACATAAAACTTTAATCTTCTCCCGTTTTCAGAGAAAGCTTAGAGGAGACTGCTTGAGTTCCAGGCATCATTTTGTCCTCAAAAATCCCACAAGTTCTCACCTCTGGCAGACTCTGGGATAAGGTTTACTCCAGTGGTGAAATCTGAACCGGATTGCTACTGGTTTGCTGGCCGCACTGGGCGCGCACATGTTTGGGAAGGTAAGTAGAACAGTGAAGGGGGATCAGCTGTGCCGCACAATTTAGCTTTGCTAGAAAGCAGGATTTCCTGCTTTCTAGCAAAACTAAACCGCACGGCACAGCTGATCGTTGGAAATACCGGTTCGAGTGAACTGGTAGCTTTTTTTTATCACTACCGGTTCTCCTGAACCGGAGCGAACTGGTAGCATTTCACCCCTGGTTTATTCTGAATGTCTCGTGCAGAATCTGTGATCTTAATAATATTATCTCAGCAGAATAACAGACATTTTCTTTCTATCTCCACTGACTTCTCTTTTTGACGGCTGTCTTCCAGGCCGTGCTAGCCTACATGACAAGGCCTCTCTACGCATCGAACAGATTCGCTCTGAAGACCAAGGCTGGTATGAATGCAAAGTACTCATGTTGGATCAGCAGTATGATACTTTCCATAATGGCAGCTGGGTGCATCTCACCGTCAATGGTGAGTAAGGGATCTTCCTTGTTCCTAGAATTTTCTTTTCCGGACTTTGGTTGCCTGCAAAATGTTTAGTGTGAACTTGGCAAATGTCTATGGAGATTCTCAGTCCTCCAGGTCATGGTTGTCCCAAAGGTGCTTTTTCACAAGGCAACTGGACTTTCTGGTTTTTCTTTGAAGATGTTTCGCTTCTCATCCGAGAAGCTTCTTCAGTTCCGACTGGATGGTGGGGAAAGGAAGGATTGATATTCCTTGCAGACAGCTAGTCATTTGCATCCTTTTAGCAAGATAGGTAAACTTCCAGGTGGCCTCAATGACCCTCTAAAAGGATGCAAAGGACGAGCTGTCTGCAAGGAGTATAAATCCTTCCATTCTCTACCATCCAGTCAGAGCCGAAGAAGCTTCTTGGATAAGAAGTGAAACGTCTTCAAAGAAATACCAGAAAGTCCAGTTGCCTTGTAAAAAAGTACTTTTGGATGATCTTGGCAAGCTTCCACCATAGGATTTTTTCCTGTTCTTCCAAACATCTCACCATTGTTGGCTTCCTAAAAACAAGCCCACCTAACCATGAGTTTGGATTAATAATAATTGTCCCTCTTCTTAATGCTGGTTTCTTGTGAGATTGCCTTTAGATAAAAAGATGGCACCAACACACTGGCTTCCTATTTTACACTCTCTCCATGGCATACAACTGTTAACACAGGCATTTGAAGCTTCTAAATGTTGCTGAGATAGCTTTCCAAGATTCATCCACCGTTCACTGGGATGCTAGAAGTGCTAGTGCAGCAAATATGTGGAAGATGACACCTTCCCAACTTTCTAGTATCTCGTATGAGTTTTTCCCCCTTCCCCAGGAATTAACAATGCGCAATCTGCAAAGGACACAACCCCTCTTCCCTTCTTGCTTAGAACTGTCCTAGTTCAAAAGGACGTGACGATATTCTACATGACCATTAAAAGCCCTCTGTTTTTGTACCCAGATTAGCAAGCGAGACAAGTAAGATTCTACATTTAGGCAAGAAAAACAAAATGCACAGGTACAATATATGTGGTACCTTGCTCAATAGTAGTAACTGTGAGAGGGATCTTAGAGTCCTAGTGGACAACCATTGAAATAGGAGTCAGCCATGTGCAGCAGCTGCCAAAGAAGCCAACACAGTTCTAGGCTGCATAAACAGAGGGATAGAATCAAGATCACATGAAGTGTTAACACCACTTTATAATGCCTTGGTAAGGCCACACATGGAAGACTGCATCCAGTTTTGGTCACTATTATGTAAACAAGATGTTGAGACTTTAGAAAGAGTGCAGAGAAGAGCAACAAAGATGATTAGGGGACTGGAGGCTAAAACATATGAGGAACGGTTGCAGGAACTGGATATGTTTAGTTTAATGAAAAGAAGGACTAAGGGAGACATGATAGCAGTGTTCCAATACCTCAGGGGCTGCCCCAAAGAAGAGGGAGTCAAGCTATTCTCCAAAGCCCCTGAGGGCAGGACAAGAAGCAATGGGTGGAAACTAAGCAAGGAAAAAAGCAACTTAGAACTAAGGAAAAATTTCCTGACAGTTAGAAGAATTCATCAGTGGAACAACTTGCCTCCTGAAGTTGTGAATGCTCCAACACTGGAAGTTTTTAAGAAGAAGTTGGACAACCATTTGTCTGAAGTAGTGTAGGGTTTCCTGCCTAAGCAGGGGGTTGGACAAGAAGACCTCCAAGGTCCCTTCCAACTCAGTTATTCTATTCTATTCTATTCTATTCTATTCTATTCTATTCTATTCTATTCTATTCTATTCTATTCTATTCTATTCTATTCTATTCTATTCTATTCTATTCTATTCTATTCTATTCCACTCTACTCTACTCTACTCTACTCTACTCTATTCCAAAAAGCGAAGAACGATAGGATGTTGCTACAAGAAAGGGTGAGTTGAGTTGAATGTGTTGCCTGTTTGTTGGTACTTCTCTGGCAACGACAGAAGGAGAAAAACAATAAACATGAGTTATGAGTGATGAATTACACACAGATCTCCCGGCTTGATATATATATATATGTCCTGCCTCCCAGTGATATGTTTCTGCAATAACCCTGAATGGCTACTTAAACTCTGAATCAAATGTACATTTTATAGGGTAACTCAGAGGAGGTTGTAATTTCCCCGTGACCCAGCTACTAAATCCCTTTCCTGATGCTCCAGTGATAAGGAGTGCATTTATGGGAATGATATGCGAATGTCCTTCTGGAGAGCGACAAATCTTCCATAAATATGTCTTGCCCACTGCCTCTTGTCCCCTTTACTTTCACTGGCTTCTCCCTTTTTAAGAAGACAAATCTGGATGGAGTTCAGAGGTGGGTTTCAGCAGGTTCTGACCAGTTCTGGAGAACCCGTAGCGGAAATTTGGAGTAGTTTGGAGAACCGGTAAATACCACTTCTGGCTGGCCGCAGAATGGGGTGGGAATGGAGATTTTGCAATATCCTTCCCCCAGGAGTGGGGAGGGAATGGGGATTTTGCAATAGCCTTCCCCCAGGAGTGGGGAGGGAATGAGGATTTTGCTGTATCCTTCCCCCAGAAGTGGGGAGGGAATTGAGATTTTGCAGTATCCTTCCCCTGCCATGCCCACCATGGCACACCACGCCCACCAAGCCACGCCCACAGAACCGGTAGTAAAAGAATTTGAATTTCACCACTGGCCCCACCCCTATCTATTCTCTGCCTCCCAAGTCCCAGCTGATCGGGAGGAAATGGGGATTTTGCAGTAACTTTCCCCTGGATTGGGCGGGAATGGAGATTTTACAGTATCCTACCCCTGCCATGCCCACCAAACCGTGCCATGCCTACCAAGCCACTCCCACAGAACTGGTAGTAAAATTCTTTGAAACCCACCACTGATGGAGTTATTGTTGGTAGAACTAGGATGCTGGTCATGCTCTCCACCAAATCATAGAGATTGTGGCACTAGTATGGGTGAGCACAAGAAGGTGGCTTTTAGACATAGCCTTAATGACTATGAACCACTTAATAAAGGAGGATATTTGTAGCTCAGGGTTGACCTGAGTGGACCTTGGTGCTCTCTGAACCTGCTTGTTTTCTTATGGATGTTTCATTACCCAAGCTAGGTATTTATTGGTTCAATTTATATGCCGCCCTTCTCCAGAGACTCAGGGCGGCTTACAATGCATCAAGCAATAGCCTTCATACTTTTGTATATACCTGCTTAGTAGGGCTTTTGCCCCCCGCCCCCCAGCGGTGTTCTTTTTTATACAAAGTCAGCTTATTGCCTCCAACAATCCGGGTCCTCATTTTACCTACCTCGGAAGGATGGAAGGCTGAGTCAACCTTGAGCCTGGTGAGATTCGAACTTGCAGTAATTGCAGGCAGCTGGTGCTACTTAACAGCACTTTAGTCTGCTGCACCACCAAGGCTCAAGGTAGCATCATCAGGGCTAGTCTTGAATAGCGGTGATCATAGTCTGTAGAGATTCTCAGTCATCCAGGTCATGGTTGTCCCGCTTTTTTGGGAGGCAACTGGACTTTCTTATTTGTTTTTTCTTTTGAAGACGTTTCGCTTCTCATCCCAGAAGCTTCTTCAGCTCTGACTGGATGGTGGGGAATGAAAGGATTTATATTCCTTGCAGACAGCTGATCATTTGCATCCTTTTAGAGGGCCCTTGAAGAACTTGGAGATTTATCTGTGTCCCCAGGGTCACCTGAGTGGTGCTCCTGGTTCCTGTAGTCTGCAATTTTTTTCCTCTGGAAATCCATCCCTACTCCCACACCATTCCAAGGGCATTCATCCCAAATTGGATAGCTAAAAGTCCGTAGAGATTCTCAGTCATCCAGGTCCTGGTTGTCCCAAAGGTGCTTTTTCAAGAGGCAGCTGGGCTTTATAGTTTTTCTTTTTCTTTTCTTTTGAAGACGTCTTGGATGAGAAGCAGTGGTGGGTTCCTCCTGGTTCGGCCCGGTTCTCCCGAACCGGTAGCGGTGACGATATGACATCACTGAACTGGTTCTCTTTGTTCGGGAGCTGGGCCCTCCCGTTCCCCCCCCACTTATTCTTACCTTTTATTTGGCCCCACCCGCAATCTATTGCTGCCTCCTGAGTCCCAGCTGATGGCTAGAGGGAAAAAAGCTGTTTAAACTCTTGCTGCAGGGCTTCAAAGGGCCGCCCTACAGCTGATCAGTGTTAAAAGAAAACAAATGAGTAGATCAGTGCCTGCAAAAATACATGAGTAGATCAGTGCCTGCAAAAATACATGAGTAGACCAGTGCCTGCAAAAATACATGAGTAGATCAGTGCCTGCAAAAATACATGAGAAGATCAGTGGCTGCAAAAATACATGAGAAGATCAGTGCCTGCAAAAATAAATGGTTAGATCAGTGCCTGCAAAAATACATGAGTAGATCAGTGCCTGCAAAAATACATGAGATGATCAGTGCCTGCAAAAATACATGAGTAGATCAGTGCCTGCAAAAATACATGAGATGATCAGTGCCTGCAAAAATAAATGGGTAGATCAGTGCCTGCAAAAATACATGAGTAGACCAGTGCCTGCAAAAATACATGAGTAGATCAGTGCCTGCAAAAATACATGAGATGACCAGTGCCTGCAAAAATACATGAGAAGATCAGTGCCTGCAAAAATACATGAGTAGATCAGTGCCTGCAAAAACAAATGGGTAGACCAGTGCCTGCAAAAATACATGAGTAGATCAGTGCCTGCAAAAATACATGAGAAGATCAGTGCCTACAAATATACATGAGTAGATCGGTACAGCTCTGCAAGCAATTAAAAGCCTGGTAGACCAGTACCTCTGCTAAATCCTAAATAATTGTCACATGACCATCAAGCCACACCCACAAAATAAGCCACACCCATAGAACCGGTAGTAAAAAATTTTAGAACCCACCCCTGATGAGAAGTGAAACATCTTCGAAAGAAAAGAAAAAAAAAACACCCCGAAGAAAGTCCAGTTATCTCTTGAAAAAGCACTTTGGTGCTTTTAGCACTGATGATGCTACCTAGTTTGGGTAATGAAACTTCTGCAAGAAAATAAGCAAGCTCAGGGAGCACCAAGGACCCCACAGTCCCCCTCCTCCTCTTCCTATCAATAAACCCCACTCCCTTCTAGCACTGATGATGCTACCTAGTTTGGGTAATGAAACGTCCATAAGAAAACAAGCAAAGCTCAGAATATGAGCCAGTCGTCACCTCTTTAATAGCTCTAATCAAAGCTTGGGGAGATCAGGGGCTCTGAAATGGGGAGGAAAGAAGGATGGGGATACTCCGTGCCTAACTTAAACCCTTTTCTGGGAACAGGAAAAAAACAACAACAACAGCGCTTCCATAACAGCAAAGAACGATCAACCTGGGCTTGTTAACTTTTAATAGGAGCTTCGCACGCCACCAAGTAGCTCTTAATATGTATTTTTTTGAAGTATTGGCATGCTCACTGGAGCAGAGCCTTGTTCTTCATTGCAGTTTTAACCTTTCCGCAGTGGCAAAGCCCTGGACCGCTCTCTAGATGATGCCGAGGCCAGGGGTTTGCTTTAAAGACCACCCCCCAGCCCGCCAGGGACACGTAAGGCTTGGTTTTTATTTTTGATCTAACTCAGGCGTCTGCAATCTTAAACACTCAAAGAACCATTTGGATTCATTCCCCATAGAAAAGAAAACACAGGGAGCCACAAAATCTGCGTCGGCATGGCCAACTCGACATCACTCCCACTCCCACTCCCACTCCCATTCCATTCCATTCTATTCTACTCTACTCTACTCTACTCTACTCTACTCTACTCTACTCTACTCTGTTCTTCATTCCAATATCTATTCTATTCTATTCTATTCTATTCTATTCTATTCTATTCTATTCTATTCTATTCTATTCTATTCTATTCTATTCTATTCTTCATTCCAATATCTATTCTATCCTATCCTATCCTATCCTATCCTATCCTATCCTATCCTATCCTATCCTATCCTATCCTATCCTATCCTATCCTATCCTATCCTACTCTACTCTACTCTACTCTACTCTATTTTTTTTTTAAAATTTGATTTATATGCCGCCCTTCTCTGGAGACTCAGGGCGGCTTACAATGCATTAAGCAATAGCCTTCATTCTTTTGTATATTTTATACAAAGTCAGCTTATTGCCCCCACAAACTGGGTCCTCATTTCACCTACCTTAGAAAGGATGGAAGGCTGAGTCAACCTTGAGCCTTGGAGAGATTCGAACCAGCAGAAATTGCAGGCAGCTGTGTTAATGACAGGGTGCACCAAACCACTGTACTATCAAGGCTCTATTCTTCATTCCAGTATCTATTCTATTCTATTCTATTCTATTCTATTCTATTCTATTCTATTCTATTCTATTCTATTCTATTCTATTCTATTCTATTCTATTCTATTCTATTCTTCATTCCAATATCTGTTCTGTTCTGTTCTGTTCTGTTCTATTAATTCATCTTCATCATCTTTCAGCTGGTCCAAACTCAGTACCCCTGCATCCTTTCAATATTTCCATATCACAATTTTTCTCCCAATTTTAATGTTGAATTTCCCCATAACAACAATTTGGCATTAGAAAACACTTCAAATATTCTCCTCCTCCTCCTCCTCTTCTTCTCCTCCTTCCCCTCCCCCTCCCCCTCCCTTCCCTCCTCCTCCTCCTCTTCCTCCTCCTCTTCTTCTTCTCCTTCCTCTTCCTCCTCCTCCTCCTCCTCCTCCTCCCTATAACTTTCTTATTGATATAACACGAGTCCCAATATGTTCAGAGGGACCTACAGCCAGGGAAATGGGTGTTGCCAACACAACACAAGTCACTCACAGCTTTACAGAAGTTGCTGATGGGGCATTCGTAGCCACGTTGGCTGTGGTTCCGGGAAGCGGTGGATGGACAATTCTCTGGAGTGCCCTTGGTTCCTTCTGTGTGCATCCGTTGTGATGCTGTTACACATCCCATGTTAAGTAGGTCAGTGCTTACCACCGGGATGAGGACTTGATGGTAGATTCAGGATCAGAGGGCTGTTTCATATGGGGGAAGTGATTAGGTATGCAAGAGCCTTGGTAGTACAGTGGTTTAAAGCACCCTGTTATTAACACAGCTGCCTGCAATTACTGCAGGTTCGAATCTCACCAGGCTCAAGGTTGACTCAGCCTTCCATCCTTTCTAAGGTAGGTTAAATGAGGACCCAGTTTGTGGGGGCAATAAGCTGACTTTGTATAAATATACAAAAGTATGAAGGCTATTGCTTAACGCATTGTAAGCCGCCCTGAGTCTCCGGAGAAGGGCGGCATATAAATCAAATTAAAAAAAAAAAAAAATCTGCGTGTAAGTGCAGAAAATCTTCAAGTAGCAAATGAAATGACACCCCATCCAGCTTCTCGGAAACAAATCCTGTACATAGATGTGCAAATCGTTCCGAATAGAGACTCCGAAATGCTCAAATCACATTCAGCGCAACTGGAAATACATTTTGTTTAATTTAATTTAATTTAATTTAATTTAATTTCCAATTTATATACCGCCCTTCTCCCTGAGGACTCAGGGCGGTGTACAGCCAAGATAAAAAACATAGAATACAAATATTTAACGCTTTCCTGGCTAGGCAGCTGTTAGCAGAGAGTGTGCCACACTGTGGATTTGAGATGGAAGTGAAATGCATCAGTCTGGTGGCATTGTGCAAATATAATAAATCACAAGGAATGAAAGCAGTCGTCTGAATTTCCCCGCAAGGGATGGGATGCTAGAGTGACCGAAATTCTGTCATTTTAAAGCATAATTAAAATCCAAGAAAGTTTCTAAGGGTTGCCAGTGATTGAAATGGAAGACTTTCCCCCCTTCTCTTCTGATTAATGTAGGAAGTCCCTCCATTCGTTTAGAGACTGTTCCAAGTTACACCAATGCAGAAAAAAGTAAGCAACCACCAATCCTCACACTTACGACTATCGCAGCATCGCCGCCATCCCGTGATCAAAATTCGGGAGCTTGGCAGTGTTTACAATAGTTGCAGGTCATATGATCATCATTTTCAACCTTCCCAGCCAGTTTCTGACAAGCAGAGTCAATTGGGGAAGCTGGATTCAGCTTAATAATCGTGCCATTTGCTTAACCGTGGCGTAAAAGTCACAAAAATCGGCTGCGACTCTTAAATGAGTTTAAAATGTTTAAATACAATTGCCTTGCTTAGCAATGGTAAATTCCAGCTCCAATTGTGGTCCCAAGTCTCCCTGTACAATAGAATTGGCATGCTGGTTGGGGAATGCTAGGAGTTGAAGTCCACATTTCTTGAAGTCGCCAAAGGTTGAGAAAGGCTCCTTGTAGGCGCCAGGGGTACAATATGAATGCAGATATTCCTAAATTATTTCCCCATAAGCAACACAAGCTTTTTTTCCCCACTTCCTGGAACGAATTACGCTGACTTTAAGAAAACGGAACGGTTTTGCTACCAGGAATCGGTCCTTTTATTTATTTTTTTTTCAGCTGATATTGCAGAAATGTCTTCCTCGAAAATTGGATTTAACAGCTATTTACAATTAGGCTGGTATCATAATTGGGAAGAGCTTGTTTCATCAAAGGAGGGAATAGTATCTGCATGGGCGTGCCTCTGCGGATTTTGATAGTCTACCTCAGTGGTGAAATCCAAATTTTTTTACTACTGGTTCTGGGGGTGTGGCTTGGTGGGCGTGGCAGGGGAAGGATACTGCAAAATCTCCATTCCCACCCCATTCCAAGGGAAGGATATTGCAAAATCTCCATTCCCACCCCACTCCAAGGGAAGGGTATTGCAAAATCTCCATTCCCACCCCACTCCGGAGCCAGCCAGAGATGGTATTTGCCGGTTCTCCGAACTACTCAACATTTTCACTACCGGTTTTCTGAACTGCTCAAAATTTCCGCTACCGGTTCTCCAGAACCTATCAGAACCTGCTGGATTTCACCCCTGGTCTACCTCTAAGAGTAAGGTGTGTGGGTAGAGCCTCAAATCCTCCACCTTCTTATATTAACAAAGTCCCGTTGACTCGGTAGTCAAATTGTCCATAATCAGGAGAAAGGCAACATCGAGTGAGGATTTTGTATCCAGAGGTCTCACCAACAGCAACGATGTCATTCGTCCACGAGTGCAGCTCACTCATGGAATTGCTGAACCATAATTTAATTATTGGATGTTTTATGGAGGATGGTGGTGGTTGAGTTTCCAATCTAGATTAAGGTCCTTCTTTTTATTCCAGTTGTTTGGGTTTTAGATCCAGATGAATTTGACTGATTTTAGGGCATACCAGTGGTAGGTTGCTACCAGTTTGCCCCAGATTGGGTGAACTGGTAGTGGCAGCGGTGGGAGGCTTCGCCCACCTGCCCGGATGTCTCTGCGCATGTGCTAAATTCTAGTTTAGCCAGTTTGGTGTAGTGATTTACCAACAGGGAGACTGTGAGTTCTAGTTTAGCTGGTTTGGTGTAGTGATTTACCAACAGGGAGACTGTGAGTTCTAGTTTAGCCGGTTTGGTGTAGTGATTTACCAACAGGAAGACTGTGAGTTTTAATCTAGCCGGTTTGGTGTAGTGATTTACCAACAAGGGAGACTGTGAGTTCTAGTTTAGCCGGTTTGGTGTAGTGATTTACCAACAGGGAGACTGTGAGTTCTAGTTTAGCCGGTTTGTTGTAGTGATTTACCAACAGGGAGACTGTGAGTTCTAGTTTAGCTGGTTTGGTGTAG
The DNA here is from genome assembly GCA_022577455.1 of Arizona elegans. Lineage (NCBI taxonomy): Eukaryota > Metazoa > Chordata > Lepidosauria > Squamata > Colubridae > Arizona > Arizona elegans. The sequence continues at coordinate 20,328,285 of JAKOOJ010000013.1, read as the reverse complement.
TGATTTACCAACAGGGAGACTGTGAGTTCTAGTTTAGCTGGTTTGTTGTAGTGATTTACCAACAGGGAGACTGTGAGTTCTAGCACAAAGCCAGCTGGGGGATGTAGGGCCAGTCCCTCTTTCTCAGCCCCAGGGGGAGAAAAAAAGCAAAATTAAGCCAGTTTTGAAAATCTTATTTAAAAAAAAACAAAAAAAAAAAACTAGAACAGGTGATCACCAGGAATCAACACCTACAAAATGGTGCAGAGCCTCAGGTTGTCTGCACCTGTTCCAGGAAGTAGGTCAAAACAGCTAAACAAATCGGATGTTAATTTTAATCATCTGGGATTTTAATTTTAATCATCTGAGGCTCTGGGAGGGTGAAAAACGGGCCTACCAGAAGTACTGGGAAGGCCAGAAATAGGCCCATTTCTGGCTTACGGCGGCCCTTAGGAGCCTGGGGGTGGCCATTTTCGCCCTCCTGGAGGCTCACGGAAGGCCTCTGGAGCATGGGGAGGGCAAAGACACCACCCCACCCACCCCACCACGGTGCAGGAAGCCAACTAGGACACGCCCCTATGGCCAGCCCACCCAGCAATTGGGTAGAGAACCAATTGCTAAAATTTTTCAATCCCACCCCTGGATATGTTTGCTGCTTTAAGTAATTTGTTAAAAATATTAAATATTAAAATAGATACGGATGAGTAAAAAATGAAAAAATCAGAATGGCCCCCTTGGATGTGTTCAGAGTACAAAGAGCATTTATCCCAGTTTTTTTCCGTGTCCGAGTAGCAGATCCAAAGTGAATTTGCGTTGGTGTCCTCGAACCATGCAGCCTAGGAACAAATGGTGTCATCTCTGTCTCTTTTCCTTCCTCCTCCATCGTCTTGGCAGCTCCTCCCACCTTCACAGAGACTCCCCCCCAATACGTAGAGGCAAAGGAAGGGGGCAGCATTATTCTAACGTGCATGGCTTTCGGAAACCCTAAGCCGACCGTCACCTGGCTGAGAGAAGGAGAACTTTTGGGTGACAGCAACAAATACCGGGTAAGTTTGTCTCTTGGAAAGACGATTGACAGTCTTTGCATACACCGTGGCACTGTGGTGGAATGTAGTCTGGATTCCTGGGAGGGAGGGAGCTGCATCCCAGAGGAACAAAAGACAGTGAAGCTTAGATCATTTGGTTGGGAGAACCTAGTAATTCTCAGAGAATATCTTTCATGATGCAAGGACTGTATTTTTTGGAGTATAAGACACACTTCCCCCCGCCCCCAAAGGGGGTGAAAATTTGGGTGCGTCTTATACACCGAATGTAGCCAAAAACATGAGGCACGGAGGAGGCGATGGTCTATGGCAATCCCTGCAGCCTGGAACAGCTGATTGGGGATATTCCAGGCAATCCACCCACCAATCAGCTGCTCATGCTGAATCAGGCTGCAATAATGTGCTAAAGCTGACCTGGCTGTTCACTATTTGCTGCAAGGACTGTCAGAGTTTGCAGCAGCAAGCAAAACTCAAGCAGAGGAGAGGAGTTTCAGTTTTAGTTTCAAAGATCAGCACAGAATGCAGCTTTACAACAATTGACCTAAGCCACACCCAGGCTCCTTGATGTCTCCTTCCTTGTTGCTCACACAGCAAATACTGTTTCAGTTTCCAAACAGTCTCACACACTGACAGGACACTAGCCAGATGTATACCGATGTATACTGGTAGGCAGAGGCAGAATTCCCCCCCCTTATTTTCCTCCCCCAAAACTAAGGTGTGTCTTATACTCTGAAAAATATCTTGCTTTAATTCAGCAAGATTCTGTCTATAGATGAGGAACAATTAAGGAAACTGCTTAGAAGTAACTCTATGTGTCTTTCTTGATTTTTTGGAGCCTGATAGTTCAGGAGCAAACAATCAGGACCACCATACCTAAGGTTGCAGCAGAGAAGAATAATTCAAGCCTATACCCAAGAATCTGGTCAGCTAGAGTTCAACAATTTATTTTATTTATTATTATTTATTTATTAATTTTATTTCTATACCGCCCTTCTCCCGAAGGACTCAGGGCGGTGTACAGCCTGATTAAAAGCACAAAGACAGACAAAATTTAAAAATCATTAAAATTATTAAATGATAGGCTCAATTTAAGATCCCAAATTTAAAATCCCATTTTTAAAAACCCGATTAAAATCTTTACCTTGATAGCCCAGCTTGGCGGAACAACAAGGTTTTGAGGGCACAGCGAAATACACGGAGATCAGAGATTTTACGAATTTCTGGGGGCAGCTCATTCCAAAGGGCAACAATGAATTGGTGACAGATAAAGGTCAATGAAATTGAGGAGGGGTTCGGACTTGGACTGTTTGTGGGAATGTATGGATTCTAGGCTGATGATTGATTTAACTCCACCACCATCACCAGTTCTACCTGCTCTTTTCCTATAGACAGACCGTCTGTCCACCAGTTCTAGTTCAGTCCACCGCTTTTCTAAAATGTCTGATTCTAGGACAGCAAAGAACAGTCTCAGCCCAAAATCTTGAACAATGCCTGTGGCTTAAAAAAAATAGTAATAGAATCCTGGGGTAAATGGGTGATTGATCCAACCCCGTGATGGTTTGACCTTCGGCTTTTTCAGGTTGCTGATGGGAGTCTGACAGTGACGTCCATCAGTCGCAATGACAGGGGTGCTTACACCTGCCGGGCCTATAGCATCCAGGGAGAGGCTGTGCACACAACCCGCTTGCTTGTCCAAGGTAATTGTGGGGTAGAGAAATTGGGTGTGTGTGTGTGTGTGTTGGGGGCATTCTGTATACGTGACATCTTGCCATTGGATCAGAGACTAAGGAACTAGGCAGAGAGTACGGTAATCATCAGGGGTGTCTCCATGCTTTTGCAGGCTTAAATATTAAGGTCCAGACGGGTAACAGGACAACTTCCTAACATTCGTTGGGAGTTAATGCTCAGATGTAAAAGGAAGTGGAGGTGAAAAGAAACTTGTTGGGCGGTGACCATGGCAAACCAGATTGCTACCAAATGACCTACATATCAGTGAGGTCACCAAGATACCATATCTTAGATCAATCAAGACATTGTCTGTCTGTCTCTCTGTGTGTCTGTCTGTCTCTCTGCCTATCTATCTGTCTTTGATCTATCTGTTTATCTGTTTATCTATCTATCATCTGTCTATCTATCTATCTATCTATCTATCATCCACCCACCTATCATCTGTCTCTCTCTCTGTCTATCTATCTATCCATCCATCCATCTATCTATCTATCTATATCTATTCTATCATCCATCCACCTATCATCTGTCTGTCTGTCCGTCTGTCTATCTATCTATCTATCTATCTATCTATCTATCTATCTATCTATCTATCTATCATCTATCTATCATCGTCTGTCTGTCTGTCTGTCTGTTGGCCTGTTGGTCTATCTATCATCCATCCATCCATCCATCCATCCATCCATCCATCCATCCATCCATCCCTATCTATCTATCTATCTATCTATCTATCTATCTATTTATCGTTTATTTATCTATCATTTAAAGTAGCTCAACTCTTATTGGTGATCCATATTTTTGCAGCCTAAGCAAAACTGGGTGCCACCCTTGAGTGATTAATTGGGAATGATGACGCCATCTGTTCCATCATGTCCGACTCTCGGCGATTTTATTTTCTCCACATTTTCCGATCTTGCATTACTTCTTCAAGTTGTTCTGTCCTCTGGCAGTTGTCAGCTTTGATGGTGGAGTGATTAATTAATTCAGCCACATTCTGCCCCTTACCTCCTTCTTCAACTGATACCCCCCAGAGGTGTTAAGGCTACGGCCACTGGTATTGCTAGTAGTTTATCTGATGAGCTGATTGTATAGGGACCTGATGGGTGCCTAGATCCCCACAATGCTGGGACTGAACTTTGCATGAACTCTGAAGCTCCTGCTTATGAACTCATCTTCCTTTTTCATCTGCTGAGGTAACTGTTTGTCTCTTGGTTTCCCACAGGACCCCCTTTTATTGTTTCTCCCCCGGAGAACATCACTGTTAACATCTCCCAAGATGCAATGTTCACCTGCCAGGCGGAAGCATATCCAGGCAACCTGACCTACACTTGGCACTGGGAAGAAGACAATGTGTACTTTAAGAAGTGAGTCCAGACCTGAATCTCAGAGGTTACAACTCACAGGGTACCAACCGATCCCACCTAGCGATATCCTTGAAAATTGAGGGGGGAAATGGAGATTTGAGCGATGTTCTCCTTCTCTCTTTGCCCAGTCTTTAAGGAAATCAAGAGTGTGTGTTTAATTTAGGAAAAAGCACTACAGTTATTATTCCCGAGTGGCGCAGTGGCCTAGAGGTGGAGCTCTTGCCTCACAATCAGGAGGCTGTGAGTTCAATCCTAGGTGGAGACAGATATTTCTCTCTCTGGGCATGATGAGAATAGATCTGCTGAATATAACTCCGCATTGGCGACTAAGAAGGGCATCTGGCCAGTAACACTCTGCTAGCTCCATTCAGTTGCCCAGACTCCACCCCGCGAGGGATTAGGGGCTCCATTCAGTTGCTGAAACTCCATCCCGTGAGGGATTAAAAGGATATTATTGCAGTTATTATTCCCAGCCTGTTGTGATATGAGGCCCATCAGTTGGAGTAGAGAAGGATGAAGACATCCCCATTTCTTCATGGAAAGTGACTTTATCCAGAAGAAACTGAATATGAAACTATGTCTAGTTTGATACTGTGTGCCCACTTCTCTCCTTGTTCTCATTTCACTTACAGTGATCTAAAACTAAGAGTACGGATTCTGATTGATGGGACACTGATTATCTTTCGAGTCAAACCGGAAGACGCTGGCAAATATACATGCATTCCGAGCAACAGCCTTGGCCGATCCCCTTCGGCCTCTGCCTATCTGACTGTGCAATGTGAGTGCGTTTGCCCAAGGGGAACACATTTATGGGGTTGTGCACAGGGGTGGGATCAGTGGTGGGATTCAGCCGGTTCGCACCACTTCGGGAGAACCGGTTGTTAACTTTCTGAGCAGTTTGGCAAACTGGTTGTTGGAAGAAATCATTAGGGCAGAGAACTGGTTGTTAAATACCTTGAATCCCACCACTGGGTGCAATTCTATCAGTTCGGACCGGTTCGGGCGAATTGGTAGCTCTGAAGATCAGCGAACTGGTTCACTCCGATGATCAGCCGCCCCCTGCGCTTTTCTTACCTTTATCTTTGCAGCTGATTAGCGCGGCAGAATGGATTGCCGCGGCTTAGCTGTTTTAATTCCCTAGCACTAACGCGGAAGGTGATTTTTTGTTCAACTGTGCATGCGTGCGAAACGTGCATCTGGTGTGGGCGTGCATCTGGTGTGAGCACGTGTGCAAAATGCATGATCACCGAACCAGTTGTTAAACCGGAAGGATCCCACCACTGATTGTGCAGGAGAAGTACCTAGTTGTTTTTGGCACCACGATATAAAAAAGATGTTGAGACTTTAAAAAGAGTTGCAGAGAAGATCAACAAAGAGATCAAGATAGATACAACAGTCTCAGTAGGTTTTTCAACCAATGTTCTTTGAAACTATGACTATCCAGAGGTCATGAGACCTTGATAATGCTGGGTAGATGAGCATTTCTGATTGGATGGTAGACATCCCACAGAGCAAAGTGACATCTTCAGTATAATAGAATAACAGAACAACAGAGTTGGAAGGGACCTTGTAGGTCATCTAGTCTCCTTGAAAGCTTCCAATGATGAAGCTCCCACAACTTTTGAAGGCAACTTCTGTTCCATGGGTTGATTGCTCTCACTGTCAGAAAATTCCTCCTTATTTGTTGGTTCAATCTCTCCTTAATCAGTTTCCATCCATTATTCCATGTCTCACCTTCAGGCAGCCCCTCAAATATTGAAATATTGCTATCCTGTCTCCCCTGGTCCTTCTCTTCACTAGACCAGCCATGTCCAGTTCCTGCAATTGTTCATCGTATGTTTTAGTCTCCAGTCCCCTCATCATCCTGGTTGCTCTTCTTGGCACTGAGGAGGAAGAATGTCTATGGAGATTCTCAGTCATCCAGGTCATGGTTGTCCCAAAAGTGCTTTTTCAAGAGGCAACTGGACTTTCTGGTTTTTCTTTGAAGATATTTTTCTTCTCACCCAAGAAGCTTCTTCAGCTCTGACTGGATGGTGGGGAAGCAAAGGCTTTATAGTTCTTTATACTCCTTTATACTCAAGGAGTATAAATCTATCCATTCCTTCCATTCCCCACCATCCAGTCAGAAGCTTCTTAGATGAGAAGGGAAATGTCTTCAAAGAAAAACAAGAATGTCCAGTTGCCTCTTGAAAAAGCTCCTTTGGGATATGAAGAATGGTTGAAGGAACTGGCTATGTCTAGTTTAATGAAAAGAAGGACTAGGGTGGTACGATAGCAGTGTTTGAACATTTAAAAGGCTGCCACAAAGAAGAGCATGGCTGGCTGAAGAATTCTGGGAGTTGAAGTCCACAAGTCTTAAAGTTGCCAATTTTGGAGATCCCTGGAGGTTGCAAGCAAAGTTACTAGCTATGTTCTCTCTCTTTGCCTTTGACCAAATGAATGGTTAAATAGCAGAAATGGCTAGCTGATGGGAGTAAGGTGTGAGCAAACCCCCTCCCCATCTATTCCAATGTAGGAACAATGATACGAATCTACTAGGAGGATGGGAATATCCTGGATTTGAATTTACAACTTCCTATGCATTTTTTCCTATGCATTTTTTTCCTATGTATTTTTTGAAAGGGACGCACTGGCTCAGTGGCTAAGACACTGAACTTGTTGATTGAAAGGTTGGCAGTTAAGCGGTTCGAATCCCTAGTGCCATGTAAAGGGGTGAGCTCCCGTTACTTATCTCAGCTTCTGCCAACCTAGCAGTTCGAAAGCACGTAAAAAATGCAAGTAGAAAAAATAGGGACCCCCTTTGGTGAGAAGGTAACAGCGTTCCATGCACCTTTGGCATTTAGTCATGCTGGCCACATGACCATGGACATGTCTTCAGACAGCGCTGGCTCTTCGGCTTTGAAACAGAGATGAGCACCGCCCCCTAGAGTCGGGAACGACTAGCGCATATGTGCGAGGGGGACATTTAATTTTACCTTATGCATTTTGAGAGTCCTAGGGGATGCCAAAGATGAAAATGGATTGACCTTTAAAGCTATCTTAGGTATTTCTCCTAAGAAGGACTTGTCCAATTTTAGGTTGAATTTTCATGTTTATGGGAAACAGTTGTAGGAGCTCAAATGGATTACATCCCAAGTCACCGATTTGATTCCACTCGCTTTTTAAAAAATAATTTTTATTTTTTAAAAGAACAAGACATAACAAACACTAACATAAAACATATACTCCTTCTTTACAACAGTTTTGTAATGGTAATCCTCTATTATTTACATTTTTCCCTCTACTTTTCTTTGATTATACTTTTGTCCCATTATCCCTTATTTCTATGTATATTCCATCATACCTATCATTATAACAATACATTTTCTTTTATGCACTACCTTTTTTGTGACATTTCCCCCTTTTTTCTTATTTACCATTTCTAATTTCTATCCAATTATATCATTTTTTTTTTAAAAAAAATGATTTATATGCCGCCCTTCTACGGAGACTCAGGGCGGCTTACAATGCATTAAACAATAGCCTTCATACTTTTGTATATTTATACAAAGTCAGCTTATTGCCCCCACAAACTGGGTCCTCAATTTACCTACCTTAGAAAGGATGGAAGGCTGAGTCAACCTTGAGCCTGGCAAGATTCAAATTTACTAATTGCAGACAGCTGGAGTTAAATTACAATGCATTAGTCTGCTGAGCTATCCAGGCTCCACTTATTCCATACTACCCTGTTTCCCCCAAAATAATACATCCCCTGATAATAAGCTCAATCGGGCTTTTGAGCACATGGCAATAAGGCCAAGCATTAATTTCAGGGTTCAAAAAAAAAAAAAAAAAAAAAAAAATAAGACAGGGTCTTATTTTCGGGGAAATACGGTACATAGTATTCTGTATCTTCCTTTTCTTTTAGCTCCTTTGTTAATTTATCCATCTCAGCTTTTTTAAAACCTTTCTTTGCCTTTGTAATTTTGCCAATCTTCAAGTTGTCTTTAAAAGTCACTCTAAGCCCATCCTTGAGTGACTGTGCCAAAATGGGCATCTGTTTGTCCTATACCCATCATTAATTGTAAATAGTTTTTTTCTTACCTCTCCAGTTTTCACAGAAGGCTTTTGCACCTGCTAAATTTGCGTAGGAAGCATTTTTGTGAAAACATTTTTAAAGCCAGGCTAAATATTTTAGTGTTGATCGTGGAGGTGAGCAAGAACGTAGGCATTTCTATTTTCCAGCCCCCAAGTATATTTCTTACAGCTAAGTGCGGATTTGGGGAAATTCAGTTTCCAAGCCTGAAGCTTCGTGCAGATGCTAAGTGATATGCTAATGGCTTTAGAAAAGATAATGAGTCTGAATATAATAGTCTTTGGTGGCAGTAATGAACATTGCTAAATTAGCATATGGGCTTGGGAGGCCATTAAAAAAGAAATGTTACTATTGTTTTCCTGTTCCTTGTTTTAGGGAGGATGCAGTAGAAATACGTGCATTTCAACCAGTTTGGAGTTGAGCAAAGAAAAGTCCAGATGTTTCATAAAGAAATGGTTACACCAGGGGTGAAATGCTCCTGGTTTGGACCGGATCGCCTGATCCGGTAGCGATGGAGGCGGGTGGTTCGGAGAACCGGTAGCAAAAGTCCCTGCCCCCCAGCCATGCCCAGCTGAGTCACGCGATCATCAGAGGCTTTTTTTCTTTTAAATGCCTCTGACGATCCAAGATGAGTTGCCTGATCAACTCATCTTGGATCGTCAGAGGCATTTAAAAGAAAAAAAGCCTCTGTCGATCAGGCAACTCATCTTGGATCGTCAGAGGCATTTAAAAGAAAAAAAACCTCTGACGATCAGGCAACTCAGCTGGGATCGTCAGAGCCTTTTGAAAGCATTTTTTTTACAACCTCTTCGCCGAAGAGGTTGTAGAAAAAATGGTTTTAAAAGTAAAAAAAATAAATAAATTGGCCACGCCCACCCAGTCACATTACACCACCACCACCACCACCAAGCCACGCCCACAGAACCGGTAGTAACAAATTTTAGATTTCACCACTGGGTTACACACTTCTTCATAACTTCTGATTGCTTCCAATTCAGATCCTGCCAGGGTGGTGAACATGCCACCCATCATATACGTTCCAGTGGGGATTCACGGATACATCCGTTGCCCGGTTGAAGCTCAGCCACCCGTCTCCTTGGTCAAATGGAACAAAGATGGACGCCCTTTGCACATTGAAAAGGTAGGCGTGGTATACTTATTTTTTTTTTATAAAAAAACCTTGCAAATGTCGTTTGTGTTTTTCTCCCTTCCTTCCTCCAGAAAGCCCAAGGTTTCATGCAAAAGAGTCCATTCCAGGGGTGAAATCCAGCAGGTTCTGACAGGTTCTAGAGAACCAGTAGCGGAAATTTTGAGTATTTCAGAGAACCGGCAAATACAACCTCTGACTGGCTCCAGAGTGGGGAGGGAATGGGGATTTTGCAGTATCCTTCCCCTGGAGTGGGGAGGGAATGGGGATTTTGCAGTATCCTTCCCCCAGGAGTGGGGAGGGAATGGGGATTTTGCAGTATCCTTCCCCCAGGAGTGGGGAGGGAATGGGGATTTTGCAGTATCCTTCCCCTGGAGTGGGGAGGGAATGGGGATTTTGCAGTATCCTTCCCCAGGAGTGGGGAGGGAATGGGGATTTTGCAGTATCCTTCCCCAGGAGTGGGAGGGAATGGGGATTTTGCAGTATCCTTCCCCAGGAGTGGGGAGGGAATGGGGATTTTGCAGTATCCTTCCCCCAGGAGTGGGGAGGGAATGGGGATTTTGCAGTATCCTTCCCCCTGGAGTGGGGAGGGAATAGGGATTTTGCAGTATCCTTGTCCTGGAGTGGGGAGATGATGGGGATTTTGCAATATCCTTCCCCTGGAGTGGGGAGGGAATGGGGATTTTGCAGTATCCTTCCCCTGGAGTGGGGAGGGAATGGGGATTTTGCAGTATCCTTCCCCTGGAGTGGGGTGGGAATGGAGATTTTGCATTATCCTTCCCCTGCCATGCCCACCAAGCCATGCCCACCAAGCCACACTCACAGATCCACCACTGGTCCATTTTCTCTTTCGTCTATACAGCTACCTTGCGAGGTAGTTGGTATGAAAGCGAGGGCATGGGACAAGATTGCAAGAACGGGTCATGGCTATTTTAATGAAAAGAAAGACTAGAGGTGACATGATAGCCCGGTTCCAATATCGGAGGGGCTGCCACAAAAAAGACAGGGTCAACCCTAATCTCCTATCCTCAATACAGCAACCAATGTTGGTCACCATGCTGCAAAAAAAAAAACGATGTTGAGACATTGGAAAAAGTTCAAAGAGCAACTAAGATGATCAAAGGCCTGGAGGCTAAAACATATGAAGATTGGCTGCAGGATTTGGGTTTGGCTAGTCTAAAGAAGAGAAGAATTAATGGGGGGACATGTAGTAGAATTCCAGTATTGGAGGGGCTTCCACAAAGGAGAGGAAGTCAAGCTATTCTCCAAAGCACCAGAAGGCAGAATAAGAAACAATGGATGGAAACTAGTTAACCTAGAACTAAGGAGATATTTTCTGACAGTCAATCAATCAGTCTAACAATCAATCTAACAATCAATCAGTGGAACAACTTGCCTTCAGAAGTTGTGAGTGCTCCATTGCTGGAAGATTTAAAGAAGAGACTGGACAGCCACTTCTCTAAGGAGGTTGGACTAGAAGACATCCATGGTCCTTCCCAGCTCTGTTATTCTGTTATTCTAATATTTGAGGGGCTTCCACAAGGAAGAGGGAGCCAACCTGTTCTCCAAAGCACCTGAGGGCAGGACAAGAAGCAATGGGTGGAAATTAATTACGTAGAGAACCAACCTAGAACTAAGAAGAAATTTCTTGACAATGAGAACAATAAACCAGTGGAACAACTTGCCTCCAGAAGTAGTTGGTGGTCCATCAATGGAGGTTTTTAAGAAGAGATTGGACAAACAGTCTGCTTGAGTAGGGAGTTGGCCTAGAAGACTTCCAAGATTCCTGCCAACTTCTGCCGTTACCCTATTGTATATCTCTTTCATTAGTGAATTTGAATCGTGCCATCTTTAACCACAGCTGAACTGAGAATCGTGATTTCTAGAATAGAATAAAATAGAATAGAATGTTTATTGGCCAGGTGTGATTGGACACATAAGGAATTTGTCTTGGTGCATATGCATATTTTAGCTCAGGGAGACGAAACGTGAGCTGTAATCTAAGTTCAACTTGTTCGGAATAAACCGTTGATTGCGTTAAGGATATTCTTGGCTAATTTTTAAATTTTTAAAATTTAAAATTTGATTTATATGCCGCCCTTCTCCGGAGTCTCAGGGCGGCTTACAGTGCGTTAAGCAATAGCCTTCATACTTTTGTATATTTATACAAAGTCAGCTTATTGCCCCCACAAACTGGGTCCTCAATTTACCTACTTTAGAAAGGATGGAAGGCTGAGTCAACCTTCAGCCTGGTGAGATTCGAACTTACAGTAATTGCAGACAGCTGGATGTTAATTACAATGCATTAGTCTGTTGAGCTATCCAGGCTCCTAATAACTGATGTTGTGGGTTATTGAGCAGAGTACCCTTTGAGTTTACGCACGAAAGCGACTGAGAATGATTGTGGATAATAACAGTTCACATACAAACTGGGTTTTGATAATATTTTACTTTTAGGGAGAAAGCAAAATCATAGTCCAAAAACATTCCAAGTCATACACATATAAAGTGAGATAAAGATCAGTCCAAGGATATTTTCCAATATAAAGTCTTCTTACCAGTTGTAGAAAAATACAATAAAACAGATCTTCTTTAGTTTCATTCAGGAACACAGTTCAACATAACAACAGTCAATAAATAGTAGAAAAGCAATAAATAGCCATGATCAAGCAATGATCATGCAGAGAGATCAAATCTAGAGTTACAGCATATCAGCAGGTAAAATGGTGTAGTGTCCACACAAACCATAATTCAGCTCTCCTTAAATACATTGGCTACAGAGCTCAGCCAATCAGGATGCAGGAGGATGCAACACAGTTTTTAAAGCTACGTAATACTTTTAGCTACGAACACACAATGTTGGTTTATAGATTTCCTGACCAACCAGTTGGGCAATAACAATTTCCTAACACATTGTTTGTTTCTTTATTTGGAAGGCAACATTGTGTGATGGATCAGATTCATAGGTGAGCATCTTACCTGATGTACAAAGGTGGCCCCAGTTTATGGGCCCTCAAATTACAGGTAGTCCTCGACTTACAACAGCTCCTTTAGAGACTGTTCAAAGTTACGACGTCACTGAAAAAACGGACATGACCATTTTTCACGTAACCGTTGCAGCATCCCCGTGGCCACATGGTCACAATCCAGACAGCTGGCAACTGATTCATATTTATGACGGTTGCAATGTCCCGGGAATATGTGATCCCCTTCGGTGATCTCCTGACAAGCACAAACCAGATTCATTTCACAACTATGGCAAGAAAGGTTGTAAAACAGGACAAAAACCCGCTGAACCAATGTCTCGCTTAGCAACCTAAATTTAAGGGCTCAATTGCAGCCGTAAATCGAGGACTACCCGAATTTATTAGCAGTTGAAAGAACCTCTTTAATGAGACTTCACTCTGCTGTAATCTTGGTTTAAAATTCCTATTGAGGACTTCATGAAGTCTAAATATTTCAGCAGAACGCTCAATATTTAGAATTCTTAAAAAAAAAAAATTAACGGCTTAAAGACGATACCTTGTTTTAAACACAGGGTCATTCATCTCTATGCCTTTCATCTTCAGCACAGCTGGTCTAGCTTAAAAGAGACCAAGTCAAAACCAAAGCTCTAAAGCTCATTAATTTCTACCCAAGAGATTTCTTCACATGCTTTATTCACCCATTGAAACCAATGATTATTTTCAAAGCCTAATATTTGATCAGATTTCATTCCCTTCTCTTCCCTTCCCCCTCCCTAAAGGGACAGCATCCTTTTCTGCACTGATAAATCTAATTGGATTGCCAAGCTTGCTTTTCACTTTTCTGTACTATAAGATAAAAGTTCCCTTTGCACATATGTGCTAGTCGTTCCCGACTCTAGGGGGCGGTGCTCATCTCCGTTTCAAAGCCGAAGAGCCAGCGCTGTCCAAAGACGTCTCCGTGGCCATGTGGCCGGCATGACTAAACGCCAAAGGTGCACGGAACGCTGTTATATTCCCACCAAAGGTGGTCTCTATTTTTCTACTTGCATTTTTTACATGCTTTCGAACTGCTAGGTTGGCAGAAGCTGGGACAAGTAATGGGAGTTCACCCTGTTATGCGGCACTAGGGATTCGAACCACTGAACTGCTGACCTTTCGATCAACAATATGGTATCTGTCAAATTGCTTCATATGGGACTATAAACAAAGTAGTGGAGAGTTTTCACACAACTCTCTAACTTAAGTAACCTTGGGGTTCACCTCAAGCATATCTCCAGCACTTCGCCTTCTAAGCTCTTACTGCTATGGTTCCTGACCTATGTATGTAAACCTGAAGTTTTGGGTTGAAGAGCATCAGCGCTTGGTCACCACACTATAAAAAAGACTTTGAGACTCTAGAAAGAGTTCAGAGAAGAGCAACCAAGATGATTAGCGGACTGGAGGCTAAAACATATGATGAATGGTTGCAGGAACTGGGCATGGCTAGTCTAGTGAAGAGAAGGACCAGGGGAGATAGGATAGCAGACTTCCAATATCTGAAGGGCTGCCACAGAGAGGAGGGGGTCAAGCTATTTTCCAAGGCACCTGAAGGCCAGACAAGGAATAATGGATGGAAACTGATCAAGGAGAGATTCAATCTGGAAATAAAGAGAACTTTTCTGACAGTGAGAACAATCAACCCATGGAACAGAAGTTGCCTTTGGAAGTTGTGGGAGCTTCATCATTGGAAGCTTTCAAGAAGAGATTGGACTGCCACCTGTCAGAAATGGTGTAGGGTGTCCTGCTTGGGCAAGGGGTTGGAGTACTTGACCTACAAGGTCCCTTCCAACTTCGTTAATTTGTATCTGTATCAGCTGTTAGATGTCAAGGTCCTCTTTGAACACAATGGACGAACATCATCAGCTAGGCTTCAGGATTAGTCCAGAATGGTCCGTCCATTGATATTGGAAGAAACAGTCCTTGTTCACTACTGTGTACATGGACCCAGCCTTGTTATGTGTTCTTCACCTGACATTCATCCAATCAATGAATAGGTACTTGCTGGACTATTCCTTGCTTTATAGAAACCAACCAATTAAAATGGATCCCACAAAAGGGCCTTCAAGGACTTCTGAAAGAATCTCCATAACCTGGGGACATCTCTGAAAAGGTCTAACTTTTACATCTGCCATCCAAATTAATCTTACAGGAGAGTATGTTAGCAGAATCTTTAATATTTAAGCTTCTCTGGCAAGGGAACTCTGGGAGTTGAAGTCTATGCCTCTTCAAGTTGCAAGGTTGACAAACACTGCTTCAAACTATTCATCCTGTATGTGTTCTGTCCCCGTCCCACACACGCACCCAGCCAGCCAGCCGAGGGTTAAATAAACTCTTCAAACACTCAACGTCAGTGATAAGGAACTTGGCAGCAACTCCGTAGCTGCCTGCCAAGAACTTTTACTCTGATAACACAGACAAAAATACACACAGTTTGAATAGTCCAGTTTGTAATTAAATCCACAACAAATAGGCGTTGTGTCCAAAGGTGCAAAGTGACTCGCCAGAGATTAGCTTTGTCTGTCACAGAGTCCGAATAGCCACCACACTCCCTTTTATAGCCTGTGGGGTGTAGTCCAGTGACTCAGCTTAATCTCTGGCACGCCTCCTTTTCTGCTGCACAGGCTTGTCTCTCCAATGCTGGCGTGGGTCCAACCACAATGTTTCTTTGTCACTATCCTACGGCTCGGAAACACCTGGCTCCTGGCCAATCTCTTCTCCCTCGGGAGACACCTGAGGCATTGCCAGAGAGGAGGGTCCTGGAGAGGGAGGCCTGGCCGTCTCCTCTCCTTCATGTTCGGAGCCTTCTTCCTCCGATAAGATAGGCTCAGAGGACGGAGCCAAAACAGTATGGTCTTCCTCCCGAAATCATAACTATTGTTACTGAATTGTGTTAAAGACAAAAACTGACAGTAATGGTGACAATAGGGGAAGAAAATGAAGACTGTATAAGTTGATGTTATATTGCAAATATTAGAGAGACACCTTTGAATAAATCAAAAGCATTGTATCAAAACCCAGGTGAGTGGAATGTCCAGAGAATCTGAACTACTAACGGTCAAAGCTAATAGGCGGTAGATAAGAATTCAACAGAATTCAAAGTGGAGGGAGAGATCAAGAAGGACCTGAGTTTAGAATCATTGCATTACAGTATTAATTGCATTACAGTAAGAGGCATAGGCAGGAACTGCCCCAGAATCCTTGAAGCCTTATCTTGCCATTCCCAATGGAAGGCAGACAATCTGGCGAGATTCTTGTAACATGGGTGACTAGTAATAAAGCTTCTGTTTGAATATTTGCAAATGGTTCTGGATGCTTTTGCCGGACGGGGGCAGAGGTTGAATTATTCTGGTCCAAGCAAAAGCTCTGATGAATTAAACATGATGTCGAGTGCAGGAAATCAGGAGTCCAGGCAGTTCAAATGAAATTATAGATTTATTGCAAACTTAAGCTCTCTACAAAAATCTGAACTACTAACAGTCAAAGCAAATGGGCGGTAGATAAGAATTTCCACAGAATTCAAAGTGGATTGGATTTAAATATCTTGTGGGTGTGAAGGGATTTGAGACTGATGGCACATATGACCCCTCCCTTGGGCTCAGCCTGGTCATCTCCTGCACAGGGATGTTTTCTGGACCAAAATATTTCAGATTCCCCTAAAGCTTGGCTATCAGGTTTTGCTCCCCTGTCTTATTCACATTTCTTTATCCTGTGACACTCACATCTGCTAAATTCTAATTTCTTCCATTGCTTTGTCAGTATTCAGGCTGGAGTCTTCTGGAAGATGGTTCCATTCGAATAGAAGAAGCAACAGAAGATGCTCTTGGCACATACACCTGCGTGCCTTATAATGCCCTGGGGACTATGGGCCAATCACCCCCTGCCCGATTGGTACTGAAGGTATTTCATTGGTTGATGTATTCCTTTCGCGGGTGTGAAGGTGTGCATACATGCATATCTACTACTAGCAAAGGACCCGAGTTTACCCTGTGTAGAAGTGAGATATAACTTGCTATGATAGTACTGGAATGTTCCAAGGCTCTCATACATCAAGGGGAAGACATTTACACAGCAAAAACTGTAGAAAGAGAGGTAGAATCTGGGGGCAGAGTTAAAAGAGGGATCAACCTAGAATCCCTATGTGTTCTGTCCCAGCTACGGATCCCAAAGAACACAGCACACACAAACTCTGAACAAAACTTAGTGTACTCAAATAATGCAGTTTTAGCAAATGCCGGCTGTTAATAAGCGTTCTTAACAGCCTGCCAGAATTCCACAGATAAGATATTCAGAGTCTTACTGGAGTTGGCAGGAAGCCCAGAAGCAACGTTGCAGAGAAAATCCCAACGCGATGATTAGCGAACTAAAGTTGTTTCCTGCAGCTTGTTACAAGCTGCTTTCTTTCTTAAATAGGTTAAGGGAAGTGGCCAATTAGCCCCAAGCTTTACTCTCGAGGAGACCTCCTCCTGAGGAGCCACTCCTGCCTTTTGGCAGCTCTGCGTGCCCGTGCATTGAGAAGAGGCTCCTCCTCTTCCTCCTCTTCACTTAAAGGAGTCTCTGGAGGTTCTGAAGGCCCTGACTCTGGCACTACCTCTTCTTCAGCCTCCTCGCTGTCCAACTCGAGCGCCGGCTGCACAGGCTGCTGGCGCAGCACCACACCAGCTTCCTCGTCATTGGGATCAGCAACAATCTGTGCAGGCCGCTGGCAGGCCACAACACTACATAACCACAATCAAACTAAGGCGAACCTCCCTTGAATTGTATCGGCCCTTATCTAACTCCAAGCAGGCACTACCCATGACTTAAGAAGATTCCTGTGCATACGCTTTTAGCAATAAAACAGTTTAATTGGAGCTTCATGCGTGGATCCGATCTTTCACGCCTGACAAAAGCCGAGATTTCTTAAATTGCAGTAAACATCAACACCTGATTCTTCAAAGCAAAATCATGTTTGTGGTTAACCAGAAGTGTTTCTGCTTCTTTTTTGGATGGGGGGAGAATGATCTCTGTTACTGATGGCACAAGGAATATGCGTCAATGTTCAGGGGTGTACTGAAAAACTCAGTGCATCAAACGGACTTGATTGATGGCATTGATCGCTGTTCGAGGGAGGGGTTTTGAGACATTTTGTGGAATTTTTTTGTTGATCAACTGTTATATTAGTGCAGTCTCTACACACCTGTGTGTATGTGAGTAGTATGAGTGAAGAGCATGCTCATGCAAGGGATGAGGTTTGAGTAGAGAATTGTGAATGGTTGAAAGAAAGGACCATGCACACACACACACATCAAGCATTGTGCTTCCCCTTATCCATGCATTTAGATTACGACAGGGGTCTGCAACCTTAAACACTCAAAGAGCCATTTGGACCTGTTTCCCACAGAAAAGAAAACACCGGGAGCCACAAAACCCTTCCCGTGCCTGACTATTTCTTGAGCGGCCACAAAACTAGCATATGTAGTTGAATTAAATGTTCTGTTTTCTTCTGAAACTTTTATTTTCTTGGATTTATCCATGGTTGGCCTACCGGGGATCGAAAAACTCAATAAATCACATGCCGGCGGGTGTCGCACATTGGCGGTTGTGACGCATATTTTGAGTGACAGGGAGCCACAGCAGAGGGGTGAAAGAGCCACATGCGGCTCCAGAGCTGCAGGTTGCTGATCCCTGGATTCGGGTTACCCAATCTTGGCCACCTTAAGACCCATGGATTTCAACGCTCAGAATTTTGGGAGTTGAAGTCCACGGGTCTTAAAGTGGCCAAGTTGGGAAACCCTGACTGAAGATGGATCAGGGCTTGGCAGCCAACCATTTGTTCACCGTTGGACAAACTCTGTAAGCGGCTGAAAATCCCGCAGTTGGTTGGCAGCTCCAGGATTTCAGCGAGAGGCATCGGATGGTAATTGTTCTTTGTTTTTCCCTTTCTGGCTTCACAGGACCCACCCTATTTCACGGTGCTACCAGGCTGGGAGTACAGACAAGAGGCAGGGAGGGAACTCCTGATTCCCTGTGCTGCAGCAGGAGACCCCTTTCCTGTCATCACTTGGAGAAAGGTACCCGGCCTGTCAGAAAATTCTGCAGGGCCTCTTTGGCTTTTGATGAGTAGCCACCCTTTGTTCTGGTAAGAGCAAACGGGGGGCTGCTCTACCGCTCTCGCCCTGTCCTACAAAGTGGGTGTGGGTAAAACCCAGCTCCTTGCCAGGAAGCATGTAGGACAGTGTGTCTCAACGAAGAGCTGTGACTTCCAACTCCCAGAATTCTCCAGCCAGCTTGCTTTAAGACGTGGGGAATTGTGGAAGTTGGACTCCACCCCGCTTAAAGTTGCTAAGGTTGAGAAACACTGGTGCAGGAAGAGTAGCTGGGACCTTGAAGGAGCTCAAAGTAACCTTAGTCGCCACTTTATCTTCAGAATCTTTCTCTGAGTAGCAATAGCAATAGACTTATATACCGCTTTATAGTGCTTTACAACCCTCTCTAAGCAGTTTACAGAGTCAGCATCTTGCCCCCAACAATCTAGGTCCTCATTTTACCCACCTCGGAAGGACGGAAGGCTGAGTCAACCCTGAGCCTGGTGAGATTTGAATTGCCGAATTGCAGGCAGCTGGCAGTCAACGGAAGTAGCCTGCAGTACTGCACTCTAACCACTGCACCACTGTGGCTCATAGTAGTCCAGAGTTAGGCCATTGTCCCACAGTATGAATTTGGTTTGAGATTCATTGCAGCACATGAGGACTTCATCCAGAACCTGAAGAGGGAAGGAGATCTTGGCATCCAGAGGAGATGTTGAGTTCCACTTCTTACACCTCCTTGTAAGGTCTATCTCAGTTTGTGTTGGGTCTTCAACTCCTAGAGTTGGGAATGACAGAGGGAGCTGAAGTCGGGCATAAGTTAGATGGGCCAAACATGGTAGAATTAACCAATGAGACCATATTGATGTAGAGGGAGCCAACTTGGGGGAAAGACCAACGTGAGACACAATAAGAGGTTCAAACTTCAGCGTTTTGACCTTGATTTTGTGGCCTTTCTCTTCTCTCTTCTGTAGGGTCTGATATTCAGACTTTTTAAAAAAACTTTCCCCTTACTCTTGTAGTTCCATACTGGGCCCCATTGAGGTTCTCATGCTTTGGGTCCCTTTGCTTCACGTGGTCTCCATCCATTTCTTTCCACCAATATGGGCCTTTTTGTTAGTACTAAACTGCAGAACATTCCTGGTTCTCACTTCATCCTAAATTTAGAAGGCTGGACTTGGGCGCTAACCACACACTAACTGACTCCACTTTAGCCAAGCTTAGCATCTTCTCTGAATCAAGCCAGTGTGTTTGTTTAATTTTTTTTAAAAAAAGTTTTTTATTAATCATTCCAAATTAAAAACATCGGACATAGATATGACATCACTGGTTCAGAATATCTTCCAACACTTTAAACTAATACAAATTATATTAATGTTAATATTATAGTATAATTCTTTAACCTTATACGTTATTTATACATAACATCATATTAACAATCTATATGGTATTTCTATACAATTATACATATTTGTCTATTAATCTATACCTGTATCTATCTATGCAATTTACATACATATTTATCCGTCATAACGTATATATTTCTCATCTAACACTACACCTTTGTCTCGGCTATGTTTGTTTAATTTAAGGCCCATTGTGGCTGGTAAACTTGACCATGACGCAGTACTAAAATCTGAATTGAAATACTTCAGCAGTGAGTGAACCCGGTACAGAATCATCAGTGAAAGCAGGACAACTCTTTCCATGTATCTTTCCTTGAGCTGCAGTGGTGCAGTGGTTAGAGTGCAGTACTGCAGGTTATTTTTGCTGACTGCCGGTTGCCTGCAATTTGGCAGTTCAAATCTCACGAAGCTCAAGGTTGACTCAGCCTTCTGTCCTTCCGAGGTGGGTAAAATGAGGACCCAAATTGTTGGGGGAAAGAGGCCGACTCTGTAAACCGCTTAGAGAGGGCTGTAAAAGCTCTGTAAAGTGGTATATAAGTCTAAGTGCTATTGGTAAAGAAGGAAGGGAGAAAGAGGCAGGCAGAAAGGAAGGAAGGAAGGAAGGAAGGAAGGAAGGAAGGAAGGAAGGAAGGAAGGAAGGAAGGAAGGAAGGAAGTTTAGTTAGTTTAGTTTATTTGATTTGTATACCGCCCTACTCCCGAAGGACTCAGGGCGGTGAACAGCCAAACAATAAAATAACATAGATACAAAAATTTAAAAAAACCAGATAAAATCAAATTAAGTCATTTTGGCCCAGACAGAATTAAAACACCCCAATAATTTAAAAACAGATTAAAATTTACATATTTAAAAAAGGGAAGAGATTAGGCCAGGCCCGCCTGATGGAATAAAAAGGTCTTCACAGCGCGGCGGAAGGTGCGCAGATCCGGGATCCTCCGTATCTCCGGAGGGAGCTCATTCCAGACGGTAGGTGCCCCCACAGAGAAGGCTCTCCCCCTAGGGGTCGCCAGCCTACACTGTTTGGCTGACGGCACCCGGAGGAGTCCCTCTCTATGAGAGCGTACTGGCCGGTGGGAGGCTATTGGTGGTAGTAGGCGGTCCCGTAGATAACCAGGTCCTAAGCCATGGAGCGCTTTAAAGGTGGTAACCAAAACCTTGAAGCGCATCCGAAAGACCACCGGGAGCCAGTGCAGCTCGCGCAGGAGAGGTGTTACATGGGAGCGCCATGTCGCTCCCATTACCACCCGCGCGGCCGCACTCTGCGCCAGTTGGAGCCTCCGGGTGCTCCTCAAGGGGAGCCCCATGTAGAGAGCATTGCAAAGGAAGGAAGGAAGGAAGGAAGGACGGACGGATGGACTGTGGTGGCACAATGGTTAGAGTGCAGTACTGAAGACTATTTCTGCTGACTGCTGGCTGCCTGCAATTTGGCAGTTCAAATCTCATCAGGCTCAAGGTTGACTCAGCCTTCTGTCCTTCCGAGGTGGGTAAAATGAGGACCCAAATTGTTGGGGGAAAGAGGCCGACTCTGTAAACCGCTTAGAGAGGGCTGTAAAAGCTCTGTAAAGTGGTATATAAGTCTAAGTGCTATTGGTAAAGAAGGAAGGGAGAAAGAGGCAGGCAGAAAGGAAGGAAGGAAGGAAGGAAGGAAGGAAGGAAGGAAGGAAGGAAGGAAGGAAGGAAGGAAGGACTGTGGTGGCACAATGGTTAGAGTGCAGTACTGAAGACTATTTCTGCTGACTGCTGGCTGCCTGCAATTTGGCAGTTCAAATCTCACCAGGCTCAAGGTTGACTCAGCCTTCTGTCCTTCCGAGGTGGGTAAAATGAGGACCCAAATTGTTGGGGGAAAGAGGCCGACTCTGTAAACTGCTTAGAGAGGGCTGTAAAGCACTGTAAAGCGGTATATAAGTCTTAAGTGCTATTGCTATCAATGTCCCAGGAAAAGTGCAAACCTAATTAACATCCTTTATCAGTCCTCCAACAGGAAAGAAGCTGCCTTTTAACTGAGTTGTGACTTCATCAGTAAACTAGTAATTTATTAAAGGGGAGGAAAATTGGTGGGTCTTTAGCTCCCTCTCCTGTTCTAAAGCAGTGAAACAGTGAACTAGGTCGGAATATTTACTGGAACTGCACGCTTCAAGAATAATTTCAGAAGGCATGTGTGGGAAAGACCCAAAGAGGCTGCTTTCACGAATAGCCGAGAAATTCTACGATTTCTCAAGTTCCAAAGGATTTTGTATGGAATCAATTTGGAAGCTTGCACGGCTTGATGGATCAGGTATCTAAGCCTCTTGGCTTCCTAGCATGACCACCAATTCAAAAAAAAAAAAAAAGAAAAAAAAAGAAAAGAAAAAAGAGGATTTCTGTAAGAAAAGCCAACAAAGATCTCCTTTCTGAGATTAAAATTTTGAGCATTCTTGGAATCGGAAGCCCTTAGACATTTCATGGAACGTGATCCAATTTCGCTTGATGGTGTGGCCAATTCCACGGAACTTGATCCAATTTAAGTTTATGGTATAGCTAGGGGTGGGCTTCAAAAATTTTAGCAAGGGGTCCTCTGGGCGGGCGTGGCCATGGTGGGTGTGGCCTACTTGGCCTTCTGCACCACAGTGTGTGGGGGTCTTTTGCCCTCCCCAGGCTCTGGAACTTTCTTCGAGCCTCCGGGAGGGCAAAAACAGCCTCCCCAGGCACCAGAGGCCCTCTGGAGGCCAGAAATGGGCCTGTTTCTGGCCTTCCTGAACTTCCAGTAGGCCCGTTTTTTGCCCTCCCTGAGCCTCCATGTGCGCCCTGCATTTACCTGCATCCAAAACGGGCCGCGTGGGAGGGATGAGACGGGATGGGCGGGGCCAGCCAGGAGTGGAATTTGGGGATTCTCTGAACTGCACAGAATCTTAGCTAGAGGTTCTCCCGAACCCCTGCGAACCCCCAGCAGCCCACCCCTGGGTATAGCTGAGTCAGTTATAAAATGAACATCCCTCCCTCCCTCTTTACCTCTGGAAAAGGTAGACCTATGTGGCTCTACCTCGGGGCTTCAGGGGACATGAGAGATGTGTTTATGCTCCATCATTGCCAAGATTTTTTTTTTAAAAAAGGTCATCAACCTCTGCAGGACTCAAGAGACTTCTTTTCTTCTTTGACCTTCCCTCACTCTTTCCAGAGCAAAAATGACCTGAAATTTGGAATCCAGCAAATCTGGAAGGTTGAGGGGACAGAAAAAGCAAGGAATGGGTATGCTGGGGAACCACAGGTTGTCCACCCTGATCAGGGCAATAGATTCCTTGCTCAACATCAGTCCATTCCCTTCTTTGCAAGCCATCTGCAGAGGTTCCTGCTTGATGCCACTCTTGCCATCCCTGTCTTCCTTATCTACTTGGAGGGAGCCCATCTTCCACTGCCTCTTTGGCACATGATCTCACCCCGTTCCATGGCTTTGGAATGTTGTGGCCCGTCAGGCTAGCTGCCGAATCAGACAAGGAAGAGGAGGTGTGGGGAGAGCCTGGGCCATCTTTGGAGCCTTTAGGAAGGCTCCGAGAAGGAAACAGCATCAGAGACAGAGGCAGAGCCGGGGCCTTCTGTCTGCCCCCAGGTGGAGAGGCAGCTGTCTTTCGGGCCTGAGCTGAGTGAGGGGGAGGAACAGATGGGGCCCATCCCAGATACACATATGCAAGGAGAGGAGAAGAGAGGAGAGGAGGGGAGGAGAGGAGAGGAGAGGAGAGGAGAGGAGAGGAGAGGAGAGGAGAGGAGAGGAGAGGAGAGGAGAGGAGAGGAATGGAGTGCAATAAGCCGGCTCTCAGGGAAAAGAAGTCGTAGACACTAGCCTGCCCCTCCTTGGCTGGGAAATAAATAGTAGGGGTTTGGGAGTGGCTGGTTGTCTCAGACCACTGTTCACTTTTAGGATACAGCAAGCAATTCAGATTATCTTGTCCAGGTTTGTCGGGACTAATTACGTTTGCTTTTTGTTTATCCACATGAATAAAAGACTCTGTTTGAAAAGGGATTTCTTTGTACTCATGAGTAAGTGGCTTATCATTACTTTCTAAGGCTGGGTCAGAACATCGCGTTTCTCTGTCCAAGATCCCCTCCCACTCCCTAGCAGATAGTAGCACCCTATGTCCAGATACTTGCAACATACCTCTGAGTTGTCTCTCTGTGTGTGTTCCTCCCCGTCCCTCTCTCTCCTTCCTTCCCTGGGCCTTCTCTCTTATTTGACCAAGGTAGGGAAGCCTAGTAGAAGTAGGCATACCACCCTTCCCAGTGGAAGCCTCCAGTTTCGATCTCTCAGTAAGGATGACCACGGAGAATGGGAATGCGTTGCCACCAACATCGTCACAAGCATCACTGCAAGCACACATCTGACCGTCATTGGTAGGTATGAGGTTGGGAAGCATTGTTGATATGACCAACTGGTTGATCATTGGGGAGGACTATGGACACTGGTGACATTTCTGCTCTAGGTTTTTTTTAAAAAAATTAAAGTTTTATATAGCTGCTCAACAGTGGTGGGTTCCTCCCGGTTTGGCCCGGTTCGGCTGAGCTGGTAGCGGTGACAATATGACGTCACCGAACCGGTTCTCTTTGTTCAGGAGCTGGGCCCTCCCACGTCCCCATTATTCTTACCTTTTATTTGGCCCCTCCCCCAATCTATTTGCTGCCTCCCGAGTCCCAGCTGATCGGCTAGAAGGAAAAAACTGTTTAAACTCTTGCCGTGGGGCTTCAAAGGGCCTCCCTACATCTGATCAGTGTTAAAAGGCAGTGTGGTGGTAGACTAGTGCACTCGAAAAACAAATGGGTAGACTGGTGCCTCTAAAAACAAATGGGTTGACTGGTGCCTCGAAAAACAAATGAGTAGACCGGTGCCTCCAAAAACAAATGGGTAGACCGATGCCTCCAAAAACAAATGAGTAGACCGGTGCCTCCAAAAACAAATGGGTAGACCGGTGCCTCCAAAAACAAATGAGTAGACTGGTGCCTCCAAAAACAAATGAGTAGACTGGTGCCTCCAAAAACAAATGAGTAGACCGGTGCCTCCAAAAACAAATGAGTAGACCGGTGCCTCCAAAAACAAATGAGTAGACCGGTGCCTCCAAAAACAAATGAGTAGACTGCTGCCTCCAAAAACAAATGAGTAGACCGGTGCCTCCAAAAACAAATGGGTAGACTGGTGCCTCCAAAAACAAATGAGTAGACCGGTGCCTCCAAAAACAAATGAGTAGATCGGTGCCTCCAAAAACAAATGGGTAGACTGATGCCTCCAAAAACAAATGAGTAGACCAGTGCCTCCAAAAACAAATGAGTAGACCGGAACGCTCCAAGAACAAATGGGTAGACCGGTACAGCTCTGCAAGCAGTTAAAAGAGGTACTGGTAGACCAGTACCTCTGCTAAATCCTAAAGAATTGTCACATGACCATCAAGCCACGCCCACAAAATAAGCCACGCCCACAGAACCAGTAGTAAAAAATTTTAGAACCCACTCCTGCTGCTCAATACACAAAATATATGATTCGGTATGGCAAACAACCCCAATAACAGGTGTTGGTTTCCCCAGTACCACAACTAAAGTGAATAGCAAGAACGAATCATACAAATTAGAGCCTAACAAAGCTGGCTGGGTGACTTGGGGTCAATCACCAGGCAACTTTGATTTCTAGTCCCACTTTAGACATGAAAACTGGCTAGCTGACGATTGGGCCAATTGCCAGGAGATTGTGAGTTCTAATTCTACTTTAGGCATGAAAACTGGCTGGCGTACTTTGGGCGAATCAGCAGGGGATGGTGAGTTCTAGTCCTGCCTTAGACACGAAAGCGATGACTTTGGGTCAGTCACTCTCTCTTAGCCCAATGTACCTCCCAGGTTTGTTATAGTGGGCAAAACAGGAGGAGGAAGGAGTATTAGAAATATGTTTGCCAACTTGAGTTCTTTAGAGAAATAATGCCGTGTTTTCCCGAAAATAAGACCCTGTCTTATATATATTTTTGAATCCCAAAATAAGTGTTAGGCCTTATTTTCGGGGAGGTCTTATTATTTTGGGGCGCATGGAACAAGACGGGAATCCTCTTGCCCTCTTACCTGATTTCAAGCTCTGTCTCCCCAAGTCTAACCAGAGGAAATGGCAGGGACCAGCTGCGCATGTGTTTAAATATTTTTGAGGAGGGGAGGGCTTATTTTTGGGGGACGGTTTATTTTAGGAGGAGGGCTTATTTTGGTGGGAGGTCTTATTTTTGGGGAAACACGGTAATAAAGTAGGATATAAATCATACAAATAAAGGCATTCCACCTCACAGGACATGATCTCTTCAATCCTGATCCAAAGCCTGAGGTTTTGAAATCCTTCTCGAAGGCTAACAGGATTGGGGCCAGTCAAATCTCTGTGGGGAGGTGGTTCTGCACAGCAGGTGCATTTATTAATTGGAGGAAAAAAGCTGGAGAGTACAGAGAAACATTTTGTGAGCAATAGCATTTTCCAGGGTCTTTTTTCTCACTTTCAATTAAATCTTTCCAGTTCCGTCTTGCTTATGATTCTGCTCTCCCACCCCCACCCCCCACCCCTTGCCAAGCCCTGATCATTCTGCAATTAGGAGAAGCTTCCTGGAGAACTTCCATTTAAATATAGTGATATTATATTTGATTTTGTTTGTTATCGAGTTGTTTTCCTCTTTTAAGTGAAAGCTGACTGAGTGACATCCTGAGTTGCTTTCTGCATGGGGTCTATATATCCCTTTGCGCAGGTTTCTTGATGTGTTTTAGTTTATTGGATAACTAGCTGGATACCCGTGCTTCGTTATGAAACTATGTGATCGGGCATGATAAATCGACACTAAAAGCTTAAAACTTAATGTAGAATGTGTAACTCCGTAGCATCAGAGCGTGTTATTATAAGGCAACTGGCAGTTGGAACAGAGGGGGAGGGGGGGTAGAATGTCCCAGCCTGCAGGCCGGATGAGTCATGCGCTGGCCAGGCCCACACCCAGTTTAGCGAAGGGGTAGAATCAGAGAGTGTTAATATAAGGCAACTGGCAGTTGGAACAGAGTTCTTTTCAGGTGGGGAGGGGGAGTAGAATGTCTAACTCCTCAGCATCAGAGTGTGTGAATATAATACTGTATACAAAATACTAATGATCTGATGGTCATTTCGAAAAATCCTTTCTTAGTGAGCACCTACATGACGAATTTCAAGTTTGTAGGCTTTACAGTTCTGAGATTTCATGATGAGTGAGTGGTATTTGGCTTTTATATAGAGAGACAACACAGGAATGTTAGGGTTCTCCAATGATCTGTATTTGAAAGGAAAATCCATTGGTTGCCTCCTTTCTTTCATCCTAGTTTAAACTCTGTTGCATTAATCTTGATGGTCCTAATTTCCCTCTCCTTGTTTTCAGGTACAAGTCCCCATGCCCCAAGTAATGTGCGTGTTGCTGTTTCCATGACCTCAGCCAATGTTTCCTGGGAACCTGGCTATGATGGCGGATACGAACAGACATTCTCAGTTTGGTACGGCCCTCTGTGAGTCATCCCAGCATGCTTTGCTCTCTGCTTCTTTTCTTTCCCAGTTGGCCAATGTGAACAGTAGACTTGAGTCCTTGTCCTTCTTAAACTGAGTTCTCTTGAATGTTGATTGTGTAGCAACAATACACAGGTACCCCGTTTGAGTAATCAGAGTTTTGCAATCCCTGATCTTGATTAGCTGGCATAGGGAATAGGGCTTTGTCTATCCCTTTTTAAGGTGACTTTTCCCATCGTGAAGAGATGATCAGTGACATTTAAATCTTGCTTTCCTTCCATGATGGAACCCGAATTACTCTTCATGGAATTTGCATAGACCATTCTATCACGTCAAATGCTTTCTTGGACCTCGTACGTTTGATTTTCAGTTAAACAGAATCCATCAGTAATCTACAAGTCAGGATTTGAATCATGGAAAAACAATAGATTTAGATTGGCTCCTGTGGTTATCCTAATCTGTACAATGAAGCAGTAGCTTGCATTTCTGAGGAAACCGCAGCTGCAAACGGACTGGTGGGAAGGTAAAGTCTTAAATATTATCTTTCACCCACCCAACTCCTTTATGATATAGATCTAGTATTGATCCACTCTTCCTCTGAAAGCAAGAAACAAAGCAAAACACAACACAACAAAACAAAAACAAATGTCTTCCACAATTCACTAAACTAAAGGCATCCAACCAGCAACATATCTGTGGTCCATCTTCAGACACCTGGTCTCAAGCAAACAAGACGTAATAAACCTTCAAACATAATAGTTGAGTTTACCCAACATGCTGATTTCTAAATCTGACATAATAGTGCTTTATTCATGTGATTTGTTGGGCCCAAATAAACTATACAATGGCATCCTTTGATGGTCTGTTTCACACAACAGCTAAGAACACAGTTGGATTTCCACCCCGTGCTTAACCAAACGTCTAATTTAGCTGAATCTAGTGTTGTGTAATCCTCCAATTGGTTAGTATGATATACATCCTATGTATTATGTAATCTATCCTTCTTCAAGAAAATGCACCCTCAACAACTGGAAAAAGCTGGTGTATCAAATTTTATGTGGTGATATAGCTATTCACATCTGCCTTCTTGTAAATTGGATGAAATTGTTATTTAGAAGTTGTCTTCCGAGGCTTTTAGCAAATATTAATATTTGCTAAAAGTCACTGGAATTTAATGGTCCTCTGTGTGCACCATGCATTATACCTCTAAAATATGACATACCAGAATTGGGCTTCAGACAATTTACATTCTTCCATACATCTACTGTAGGTCTAACTCAATCCGGATGGCTCTAGGTGCCAATATCCATTTTGTATTGAAAACTTTCCCTTCCTAATCATCTACGTTGTCCAGGTTCTTCCTTTGTAGGGGGTTTAATTTTAGAAATCACATGTCAGCAGAAAGTTGATGGTTAGCTCACACTTCATTTCCCACCTGCAGCATCGAAGAGTGACATGGAAGTGTGAAAAAGCTGTCATACCAGAAAGGTATCTGGACTGCTTATGCAATATTTTTCAGTATTCCAAAATAGCTGTTTAGATTTTACCGAAGAAAATATAGGGCATGCCAATAAGCTTCAAAATTCCTCTCCCCAATAAAGCTATGCCTGCATCTGGAGTCCCTTTGAAATAACTACCGTATTTTTCAGAGTATAAGATGCACTTTTTTCCCTCCTAAAAGAGGCCGAGAATTTGGGTGCGTCTTATACTCCGAATGTAACGGTGCCCAAAATGGCTACCCGGAACAGCTGCTGCCTTCTCTTACCCCTTCCGCGCTTCACCTGCTTTAATCACTGGAGCTCCCTTTTGAAGCTGTTTTTCAGCCCCAATGCGAGAGAAGCTATCTTCCGTGCTTTGCCTGCTTTTCTAATTGCTGCTCCCTCCGACAATCAGCTGTGCTTTAGAAGCTGTTTTTTAAGCCCCAATCTCAAAACCAGCAAGCGAACTAATGTGCTGAAGCTGACCAGGCTAAGGACTAGCCAGATGAATACTCGGTAGGCAGATTTTTTCCCCCCCTATTTTCCTCCCCAGAAACTCAGGTGCATCTTATACTCCGCTGTGTCTTACACTCCAAAAAATACAGTATTCAGTTGTAGGTCTGAAGGCATTTAGTTGAGGTTCTTCTGAAAAGGGGGAAAAAAAATAAAAATTAGATAGGTTATTTCATACATGGGTTATTTCCTGGGGTGGGAAGTCCATCCACCTTTCTTTAAATTTCACTCCTTGAGTCAGTTCACAAGTCCTTTTGGTGTTGATTAATCAAATGAGGTATGTGAAAAAATCTCTAAGGTCAGATTCCATAGGTTTCTCTAGATTTGGGGGGGCATATTACTGGTATTTAAGTAGTAGCAGACGAAACCAAAGAATTCACCAGCAGGAGAACTTAGAACGTTGCTAGAATTAGCTTTGAGATCAATGGACGAGTTAGATAAGACATTGGACTTTCATTGCAAATCCTTATCACTGCAACAAACCTCCTTTCCTTTAAGCTGATTGGCATTATCTCAGTTGGCTGAATAAGGATATAGCCATTGCCTTCTGTATTAGGTTGCCTATTTTCTTCCTATCCTTCTTTCTTCTTTCTGCCTCTGTGTCCTCTCGTCATCCCATTCGACCAGGGAAATCTAGTGGTAACTTAAATATTAGATGCACAAGTCCAATAATAAAGAACTGTTCTGATTTTTTGGAAAGAGGGAAGGAAATTTGGATAGGGTGGATGGATTCAAGAGCAGTGACAATGAGTGCACCATTGGGAGACTTGAAGGAACCGGTTAGGGGTGATTTTTCTCATCTTGGAGAAAAATCAACGTAGCCAAAGAAAGTCTCCAAATAAATTGGCAATCCCGATTTGGTTGTTTCAGTGTTTTATCTTCAGTGGCTTTGGCTTGGATTGGGACCAGAAAGGATGAAATTGTAGCTTGGACTTCACCGTTGCTGAAATGGTGTCGCAGGTGAATAAGGTTGAAAGCAACTCAGAGGGTCATATGGCTGTCGAGCTGAGGACATCTGAGTTAGCTTAGTCTCCATGTATGTGTCTGCTATTTGAGTTGGTCTTAGACTGTGAAGAGAGCCACCCTTAATGAATGTTTACATCCGCCTGCTGAAATAATCAGACGTTTATGGTGAGATGCCAATGGGCAGCAAGATGGCTGATGCGCAGACATAACATTTCTCGTCGTTAGTGCACAGCTTGTGGCTTTCATGAGTTCAATCAGTCATGCCGTTTGAAAAGCAAGATGTGTGTTCAGGTATCAGAGAACAAGCAGAAACTGGGTTGATTATCCTACCCGTTTGCGGCAGTTGTTATTCGACAGCTTGCATAAACGTAGGATGTAAACCTTGAGATACCCAAGTGCAGAGTTTTTATCGAGGGGGAAATAGAAGAGCCTCATGCTAGTCCTTTGAACCCACTCAAGATGCCCTTTTATTTTAAAAATAATAATAATAACCAAGTTATCTAATTCAGATTAAAAAAGAAAACACTTGACGGAATGTGAGTAGCATCAGTGGTGGTATTCAGTTGGTTCGATCCGGTTCGGGCGAATTGGTAGCGGCGACGGCAGGAGGCTCTGCCACCCACCCGGATGTCATCACGTCCCGGTTTTGATGATCTGCGCATGCGCGCACGCTCACGTTTCCGAACTGATAGCGAAGGTAAGTGAATACCACCTCTGGCTAGCATATGTTTAAATGGCAGCCAAAAGAGATGTGTGTCAACTTGCAAAGCTTTCAAGTTGCCATGAGCAGGAAGGAGGGAGAACTGAAGTGAATTCCATACATTCTTTCTGACCTCAATCAGAAGGAGGGTGTTAGGTTTCACAGCCAGCCAAAGTGGTTAATTGAAGAATGTGATTTATGACATGGCCAGAGAGGAGGGGAGAGACAGGGTCATAGGGGAACGTAAATCTACGTAGGATGAGTCCTAACTGCATCCGAGTATTGCTGGAATGGTGCTCCTAATAAATGAATATATTTCCTTTGAAGTTTGGATCATGGCTCATGAATTAATTAGGGCATCTTTCGGAAACTTGACAATGTGATGTTGAAGGATGGGGATTGCCTTCCTTTGTTCTTTTCCGCTCGTTCCTTGTAATCAAGTGACGCAGACTGAAGTCAACATGCAAACAGGATGTATTATTTGCATGATGGTTGGCTGGGGAATTCTGGGAGTTGAAGTCCGCATGTCTTAATGTTGCCAAGTTTGGCAAACCCTTGATTTAGGTCACCAAATTCAGGTGTTTTTTTTTTTTCTCCATATGGAATTTAGATGACTGGTGCAATTTCTTAAAGTGTGTGTGTTGTGTCTCTCTCTGTGTGTGTATGTGTATGAGAGAGATTAAAAGGATCCTGGCATCAGAACCAATCCCCAAACAAGCCCGTTGTTCAGGAAGAAATTATCTCTGCTTTTCCTTTATGGTCCCTTCTCCATCTCTTTCTCCTGCTTTCTCCTTCTTTCTTTTTTTTCTCTGCGATTCTTCCTTTCTGAAGAACCTGCTCTTTGGATGGTCTTTTCTATCTCTCTCTCTAGGATGAAGAGGGCACAGTTCGGACCTCATGATTGGCTCTCCCTTCCAGTACCGGCTGGTCCCAGTTGGTTGCTTGTGGATAACCTAGAACCAGAGACTGCCTACCAGTTCAGTGTCTTGGCCCAAAATAAGCTGGGCACAAGCTCCTTCAGTGAGGTGGTCACCGTAAATACTTTAGGTGAGTCCTGGAGATGGATGCTTTCCACCATCCTTCTTTTCTCGTACCCATTCAGCAAAGTTCTAGGTAGACTTATGTGCAAAGTCTACTGTTCGATTTCATTTCCAATTCTGGGCATCAGAAAAGCCAGGAGTTTTCCAGAAAGTAGTATTCCAAAATTGGAGGCTTCACATGATATTCTGGACATTGTGTTCTTTTGGAATGAACAATTAATTTCTGGAAAACATCTGGACCACTCCTGGTAGGGCTGGATAGGTATGATTCAGAACAGGGGTGAAATGCTCCTGGTTCAGACCGGTTTAGCCGAACCGGTAGTGATGGTGACCGGTGGTTTGGCGAACCGGTAGCGATGGCAGCATGAGGCTCCGCCCACCCACCCAGTCATTGTTACTTCCTGGTTTTAATCAGGAAGTAACCTGCTTTTTACCCTCTGCCCATAGGAACTTTGATTAATTTTACTAGTTTTATTTGTATTAGAAGGTGCGACTCCCAGGTGCTACTGTTCACGCATTGATTTGATATGTTTGTAAAAAATAAAAAACTTGGGGAAAAAAAAGATGGAAGTTTACAGGGAGGGGTCCTTAGCAGTTCTTCTTTTTTAAAAAAATTGATTTATATGCTGCCCTTCTCCGGAGACTCAGAGCGGCTTACAATGTGTTAAGCAATAGCCTTCATACTTTTGTATATTTTTACAAAGTCAGCTTATTTCCCCCACAAACTGGGTCCTCAATTTACCTACCTTAGAAAGAATGGAAGGCTGAGTCAACCTTGAGCCTGGTGAGATTTGAACCTGCAGTAATTGCAGGCAGCTGGTCTTAATAATAGGATGCTTTAGACCACTGTACTACCAAGGCTCTTTGGTAGTTCTTGATCTAGCTTGCTCCAAAGATTGTTATGCTAAAACAACTGGAGGAAGATATATGCTATGTAGATTGACTCAAGCTCCTGAAGAAAGAGTGGCATGCAAATACCTCTGTTTTATTCCAGGTGGGCTCCTGGACACGCTCTGAGTTTGATTGTTTCCTCACAGACATTTCCTGACCCATCTAGGTAACATCATCAGTTGATCATGATGATGTTACCTAGTTGGACCATCATGGAACATCTGCGAGGAAACAACCAAGCTCAAAGAGCACCGAGGACTCCACAGTTCAACCCTGAGCTACAAATACTCACTTCTATTAGTATTTTATTCCACTTTGAGACTTCAAAATGGCATTTTCCCAGGGCCTCTTATGATAAACAAACTTAAGTTAAAGAGGTCACAAAAAAGGGAGAATTGGTGAGTACTTACGAGACCACCTGCTGCAACCGATAATCTCCCACCAACCAATACGCTCTCACAGAGTAGGCCTACTCATAGTACCATCATTAAAACAATGTCGTCTAGTAGTTCCAAGGGAGAGAGCCTTCTCTGTGGGGGCACCTACTCTTTGGAACAAAATACCCCCTGGAATACGAATAATCCCAGATCTTCGCACTTTCCGACGTGCCCTGAAGACCTTTCTGTTTCAACAAGCAGGGCTAGCATAAACATCTAAATTCTATGCCAAGGTCTTAGCAGATACACCAAGTTGACTCAATTTATTATTTACTGTTTATAAAAAAAATAATAATTATTATTATATGTATATGAAATCGTAATCTGTTCACCGCCCTGAGTCCTTCAGGAGAAGAGCGGTATAGAAGTTCAATAAATAAATAAATAAATAAGGATCTGAATGGAAGAGAAAGGGGAGACAGAAATTCCAGAGAATTTCAGAAGAAGGACAACATTTTGGTGGCTGGATACCACAGACACATCACAAGCCACTGGGGAGCAATGGTATGAACTGTGATGGGTCAACGTTTTCTTGTTTTTGGACATTGGGGAGAAGGAGAATTGGAGAAGGCTTTGATTTTTTAAAAAACTTTTAAAGATTTAATTGTAGAATCGTCACTATAATTTTATGGTGGTCCCTACTTTAAAATACTAAAAATGTGTGATTCAGCCTGATAACCTAACAAGAAAGATTTTTTGCCTCAGAAAAAGGCAACTGGATTTTCCTTGAAGACATTTTGCTTCTCATCCAAGAAGCTTCTTCATTTCTTCAGTTCTTCATCAACTGAAAAAGCTTCTTGGATGAGAAGTTAGTTAGTTAGTTAGTTAGTTTACTTTATTGTCATTGCACCTCATACAATGAAATTAAATGCCATCTTCACAGTGTACATTATAACTATAAAAATAAAACCCAAACACATATCCTTCACATTCTATACAATTGAATTGAAAACCCCTGATATTGCATTAATATTGTATCAGGGGTGAAATCCAGCAGGTTCTGGAGAACCAGTAGCGGAAATTTTGTGCAGTTCGGAAAACTGGTAGCGGAAATTTTGAGTAGTTCGGAGAACTGGCAAATACCACCTCTGGCTGGCCACACAGTGGGGTGGGAATGGAGATTTTGCAGTATCCTTCCCCTGGAATGGGGTGGGAATGGAGATTTTGCAGTATCTTTCCCCTGTCACGCCCACCAAGCCACGCCCACCAAGCCACACCATGCCCACCAAGCCACGCCCACAGAACCAGTAGTAAAAAAAATTGGATTTCACCACTGTATTGCACTATACAGTAGAATTCAATATAGTTACTTCCCTGGGATAGAAGCTGTTTTTCTGCTTATTTGTCCTTGTTTTTATTGTCCTGTACCGTCTACCAGATGGTAATAGTTAAAAAAAAAAAAAAAAAAAGGGTGCCCAGGATGAGATGGATCTTTAAGAATGTTTTGAACTTTCTTAAGGCAGCGGGTGCTATAAAGCTCTTTCAAAGAGGGGAAAGGGCAACCAATGATCCTCTGGGCAATGACGTTGACCCTCTGGAGCACTGTCCTATCTTCCTATATGAGAAGAAAAATGTCTTCAAGGAAAAACGAAGGAAGTCCAGTTGCCTCTTGAAAAAGCACCTTTGGGACAACCATGA
This sequence comes from Arizona elegans, assembly GCA_022577455.1. NCBI lineage: Eukaryota > Metazoa > Chordata > Lepidosauria > Squamata > Colubridae > Arizona > Arizona elegans. The sequence goes on along the minus strand of JAKOOJ010000013.1, from coordinate 20,293,312 downwards.
CTTGGATGATGGAAAATCTCCATAGACATTTTGGCTCAGAAATTGTTCAATTTTACAGGAAACCAAAGAGAAAGATCTATTTAGATTATAATAATAATAATAGAATTTTTTATAGGCCAAGTGTGATTGGACACACAAGGAATTTGTCTTTGGTGTCTATGTTCTCAGTGTACATAAAAAGAAAAGATATGTTTGTTAAGAATCATAAGGTACAGCACTTAATGATAGTCATAGGGTACAAATAAGCAATTGAATCATACTACGAAACAATATAAATCGAAAGGATATAGCAACAAGTTACAGTCATATGTAACATAGAGGAGCCTGGATAGCTCAACAGACTAAGCACTGTAATTTAACACCAGCTGTCTGCAATTAAAGTAAGATCGAATCTCACCAGGCTGAAGGTTGACTCAGCCTTCCATCCTTTCTAAGGTAGGTAAATTGAGGACCCAGTTTGTGGGGGAAATAAGCTGACTTTGTATAAAAATATACAAAAGTATGAAGGCTATTGCTTTATGCACTGTAAGCCACCCTGAGTCTCCAGAGAAGGGCGGCATATAAATCAAATTATATATATATATATATATATATATATATGTTTTTCTTCTAGCCAGGTTTTCCCTACGTAGCCAAGGTTTTTTTGTAGCTCCAGCTCAGTAGAATCTCATCTACTCGGTTCTGGGCTTTTTTCCTTTCTAACACCTAGCAAGCTCTGACTGCTAGGTGTTAGAAAGATAGAATATATATATATATATAGTCATAAGTGGGAGGAGATGGGTGATAGGAACGATGAGAAGATTTAAATAATAGTGGCCAATTACGTTGGCAAATCACAACTTCAGCCACAACAATACACGAGCACACAATAGATACAACCTTAAAGTGAACTGCTCCAAACTCGATTGCAGAAAATATGACTTCAGTAACAGAGTGGTTAATGCCTGGAATGCACTACCAGACTCTGTGGTCTCATCCCCCAAACCCCCAAACCTTAACCTAAAACTGTCTACTGTTGACCTCACCCCATGTCTGTAAGGGTCGTGCCTGCCATCCCTGTCTTAATGTTCCCTTTAATTGTATTCATTTTTTGTATTCATTTCATGCTTATACTTATATATATTATCTAATATGTACTCGACAAAATAAATAAATAAAAAATAAATGTCCTCTAGAACTAGACGTTCGTGCAAATTAACGTAGTCCTTTCCTATCCTAGTTATTTACTTTTTTCCTCTTCTCTTTTTCCTTTTTTTTTTTTTTAATTAAAAACCAATATCTTTAGCATTCCCTGTCACAACACCAGAACCTCTGGTGCTGGTTACTCCACCAAGGTGCCTAACAGCTAACCGGACTCAGCAAGGTGTTCTCCTCTCATGGCTCCCTCCAGCCAATCATAGTTTCCCGATTGACCGGTATATCATGGAATTTCGGGTTGGAGAAAGATGGGAGATTTTGGATGATGCCATTTTAGGGAGCGACACTGACTTTTTTGCCAAGGATTTGACTCAGGTAGGTGGAAACTCTGGAAAAATGGTGAGTGACTTTTTTCTCCATCCTTTGGACACTAGTCTTATTGTCGAAGCAATGTTGTGTGACTTGATGGAACAGGACAAACATAATTGCTTGATGTGATATCTGTGGCGTCACGGTGTTCTGCCCCAGCTACGGATCCCAAAAACGCAGCACACACAAACTCTGAACAAAACTTAGTTTACTCAAATAATGCAGTTTTAGCAAACGCCGGCTGTTAATAAGCATTCTTAACAGCCTGCCAGAATTCCACAGATAAGATAGTCAGAGTCTTACTGGAGTTGGCAGAAAGCCCAGAAGCAAGGTTGCAGAGAAAATCCCAACGCGATGATTAGCGAACTAAAGTTGTTTCCTGCAGCACGTTACTGCATTCTTTCCTAAATAGGCTAAGGGCATGGCCAATTAGCCCCAAGCCTTACTCTCGAGGAGACCTCCTCCTGAGGAGCCACTCCTGCCTTTTGGCAGCTCTGCGTGCCCGTGCATTGAGAAGAGGCTCCTCCTCTTCATCCTCTTCACTTGAAGGAGCCTCTGGAGGTTCTGAAGGCCCTGGCTGAATCCCTGCCTCTGGCACCACATCTTCTCCAGCCTCCTCATTGTCTGACTCAAGTGCCAGCTGCACAGGCTGCTGGCGCATCACCACACCAGCCTCCTCATCGTCAGGATCAGCAACAATCCACGCAGGCCACTGGCGGGCCACGACACACGGTGGTGCTGTGGTTAGAATGCAGTATTGTGGGAAAACTCTGCCTGTATCCTGGAGTTCGAACCTGACTGACTCATGGTTGACTCAGCCTTTCATCCTTCCAAATTCAGTAAAATGAGGACCCAGATTGTTGGGGGCAATAGGCTGGATTGTAAACTGTTTAGGGAGATCTGTAAAGCACTGTGAAGTGGTATATAAGTCTAAGGGCTATGTCTATAACTCACATTCCAAGTTGATGGCATTAAAAGTTCTAAAACAGTTAAACTATTTGGCTTAAATAATATATTCCCACCCTCCATGTTTTCCATTTTGATAAATTCAGTAAAAACAGAACAGAAAAAAGTGGAAAGGGATAGAATATATACATATAATTAGTTACATCGCAGTATAACCCCCAAATTTTGTTGTTGTTGGTTGCGAAGTTGTGTCTGACCCATTGCAACCCCATGGACAACGTTCCTCCACGCCTTCCCGTCCTCTACCATCCCCGGAGTCCATTTACTACTGCTTCAGTGATTCCATCCAGCCACCTCGTTCTCTGTCGTCCACTTCTTCTTTTGCCCTCAATCGTTCCTAGCATTAGGCTCTTCTCCAGGGAGTCCTTCCTTCCTTCTCATTAGGTGGCCAAAGTATTTGAGTTAACCCCCAAATTAATTCACATTAATTGATTTTTTTTAAAAAAGAAAAATAATTGTATTGCTGGTGTTGCATAAGATTCACACTGAGGTAAGGTTTGAAGTGAGAATTCAAAAGGTGAGATTTAATACAACGACTAGGAAAAAGTAAAAAGTAAAAGCAAAGAAAAAGAAAAACCAGAAATAAAATAGACGTTATCTGTAAGGAAATGTTATCTCATTTCTCTTTTGTTGTTCCTGCTCCCCTGTTTTAAATTTTATTTAATCTTGTGAGGCCCTTGGTATTAAGTCCTCTTGATTCTACCTGGATTTGACTTGTGGTTTTGTTGAATTTATCTGGGCTGCTGTTATCTTTTATGATTATATCAGGGATGGTCCATCATCTCTATTTCATGGTAGAGGCTACCCTACGGGATTCTTTTCAAGGCAGAAGGTCAGGGTGTAAATCCCATTATAAAATAAATCAGGATGTGGATTCATAAATAATCAACTCGCATGAATGCTTGTTTGAATGGATCTATAGGGAAAAAACCTTTATTGCAACCCTGTTCAGAAGCAAATCTATTAAGTTAGTAGAACTTGTTTTCATATAGGAACATAGAGGAGTGCAGCTGAACTGTAGGAAGCTTCATGCTACGTTTGCCAGATTGTCAGAGGTCCTAGCTTTGGAAAATGGGTTGTCTGGTTTTGCTACAAAGTTAATAGCCTATGGATGCTGCATTTGCTCCTTGGACCCAGAATTGTGGGGTCCTTGGTGGTCTCTAAACTTGGTGGTTTTCTTGCAGATGATTCATTACCAAACCAGGTGATATATTCAGTGTTGTTATCAAACAAGGTGGCAAAATAATAATAACCAAGTTATCTAATTCAGATTAAAAAAGAAAACACTTGATGGAATGTGAGTAGCATCAGTGGTGGTATTCAGTTGGTTCGATCCGGTTCAGGTGAATTGGTAGCGGCGACGTTACCTGATGGTGTCACTTCAATTGGTAATGAAATGTTTTCAAGAAAACAACCAAGCTCAGAGAACACCAATTGTAATTGTAAAGTTTATTGTCATTGTATGTTTATATACAGTATACCCATAGAACGAAATTCACATAACACCCAGAGACCAAGCCCAACACACATGACAATCCTCAGTCACACCCCCACCCACCAAAATTTCCCTACCCCTAAACCACCTAAGCATCCACACAGCAGACCAAGTAATGCTGCCAACAGCTCACTGATGGTGGCCCTTTAGTTCATTGTTGAGTGCAATTATAGCTCTCGGATATTCAGAAGACGTGTGGTCCGAGTTTTAATTGTTCTGTATCTTCTGCCAGAAGGCAACAGTCCAAAAAGATTGTAAGCAGGATGGGAAGAGTCTCTGAGAATGTTATGCAACTTCTTCAAACAGCGAGATTCGAAGATGTCGTCCAGGGCTGGTAGCTGGAGCCCGATGATATTCTGGGCAGTTTTAATAATTCTCTGTAGAGCTTTTATGTCCACTCAGAGCTGCTCCCATACCAGGCAAGAATGCCGTATGTCAGGACATTCTCAATGGTGCTGTGATAGTAGGACAGAAGTAGATGCTGAGATAGATTTATCTTCCTGAGCAGTCTCAGGAAGTACAGCCTCTTCTGTGCCTTCTTCACAAGCACGTCATCATTCATAGTCCATGAGAGGACCTCCGAGATATAAATGTTCAGAAAGGCTCCCACATTTCAATCTTGACCTGCAAATGCTATCTTCTATCCATCTTGGAATTCTCAAAAGGATTGTCTTGTGTCCTACTGTTGGGGAACTTTCGGCTTTGCAGTGCCAACACATTCAAAGGGTGGCCAGTGGAATAAGAATTAGTTCTACTTAATACAAGTAGCTGAACTCAAGTCTGGTTCTAAGGAATATTTTTGCCATCTCCCTCTCCCACCCCTTCCCCGGTAGGGAATCACTTGTTACCTTGAATAATGATGATATTGGTTTCCATCAACGTGATTGAGACTAATGACACCTGTGTGTTTCATATTGTAGGACACATGGTATGAGTTCCGAATTTTGGCTGTCATGCAAGGTCTAATTAGCGAACCCAGCAATATTGCTGGAGTCTCCAGCACAGGTAAGCAATGCTATTACTTGTCTTGGCAGGCAGGCGTTTAGCCTCTGAATCTAACCCAGTTCTGAGATCTTTTCAATCAGCTCTAGGACCAGGGAATCCTGTTGTGAGGATTCCCCCAGAGATTAAAAATATTATTCAGTTTAGAGCAGTGTTTCTCAAACTTGATCACTTTAAGAGAGGTGGACTTCAACTCCCATTATGCCCAGAAATTCATGAAAAACTTATATAGTAGTGGCCAAAATTGTGGAAAACCTTTTGAGAAAAGTGCATTTTTCAGCACCACCTGAAAAATATCTCAGCAAACTTCAGGACATAAGAATAAGGCTGTAGAAATCATTCAGAGAGGAGCTCCAAGCAAAGATTTTATCAAGGTTATATATGACTTTAGGGCACTCTTTCCCAACTTTGCCAACTTTAAGATGGATGGACTTCAACTCCTACAAATTCCTCAGCCAACCAATTAGGGAAATAGTACTTTAGGACAATTCAAAGCACTGAGACAATAATGTTTTTCTTTCTACAGTAGTGGCCAAAATTGTGGAAACCTTTTGGGAAAAGTGAAATTTCTAAAACTAGCTAATAACACCACCTTTTTTTTGGAGTAGTACCATAAAATTATATATCAATGGAAAGATAATTTAATCAAGAATGTAATGCAATCACTTTTAGGAAGGATTTGCTGTTAGAATAGCAGTCACAGTAAAAAGAAGAAAAGTGAAACACGTAGAAAAAAACGAGATATACAAAAATGATCACCATATCAGTTAATATTTAGTTGGGTAACCTTTAGCATGAATGACGGCCTTACAACGTCTTCCCATGGAGGGAACCAAGTCTTTGAGTTCTGCAGCTGTTATCATGTGAAACCAAGATTGAAGTATTGCTTCTATTAACTGGGTTTTATTGCTGGGTCGCTTCTGACTAACAAGTTTCTTTCGTCGGCTCCATAGATTTTCAATTGGGTTAAGAAGATCTGGGCTATTCCCAGGCCAGTCCAGCAGTGAAATAGGATTATCTTGAAACTCCAAAAAAGAAAATGGTGTTATTAGCCATCAAACCTCAAAAATACACTTTTCCCAAAAGATTTTCACAATTTTGGCCACTACTGTATTGTGGGGTCCTTGATGCTCACAAAGCTTGACTGTTTTCTTTCAAACATTTCATTACCAACATAGGTAACATCTTCAGTTGTATTATATTGTTAAACTTGGCTCTGCCAATTAGCTGTGGCCTGGATAGGGGTGTGTCACACTGCAGGTGTTTACTGGATTAATAGAATAGAAGATCTCATCTCCATTCTATGATATACACCCCCCGATCCCCCATGATCAGTTATTGCTTGTTCGTTTTAATCTACTTATTGTTCTACTCTTTTAATCTTGCATACTATCATTTTAATCACATTGAAAATCATCCAACAAAACAGAACAATGAGATGGGTGACAAATGTATTTCAAATCTGTGGTGGGTTCGTCCCGGTTCGGCCCGGTTCTCCTGAACCAGTAGCGGTGACGATATGACATCAGTGAACCGATTCTGGCCCCCCGCTCCCCAGTGCCCCCCACCCTCCGCCTTATTCTTACCTTTTATTTGACCCCACCCCCAATCTATTGCTGCGTCCTGAGTCCTAGCTGATGGCTAGAGGGACAAAAACTGTTTAAACTCTTGCCGAGGGGCTTCAAAGGGCCGCTCTACAGCTGATCAGTGTTAAAAGAAAACAAATGAGTATACCAGTCCCTGCAAAAATAAATGGGTAGACCAGTGCCTGCAAAAATACATGAGTAGATCAGTGCCTGCAAAAATAAATGGGTAGATTGGTACAGCTCTGCAAGCAGTTAAAAGCCTGGTAGACCAGTACCTCTGCTAAATCCTAAAGAATTGTCACATGACCATCAAGCCACGCCCACAAAATAAGCCACACCCACAGAACCTGTAGTAAAAAAATTTAGAACCCGCCCCTGTTTCAAATGTATCAATAAATAAATATTGTGTGACTCATTCTTGATAAGCTTGTTTATTATGAGGAAAAGAACCGTCATAATAATTTTTTTTAATGAAAATAGTAACATCCTTTTTTATGTCTGGAGAAGAGAGATAACATTTGGAAGAGGCTTAGATAGACATCCGCTGATTCATTGGAGTATAAGTCGGGTGGGGTGGGAAGTAGGCCAGCATAATCAAATTTATAAGATTCTGTTATTATAAACCAATCTTTAAAAAAGTCCTTTTAACCGTCCTGTAGAGTTTGATTTCCCAAACTGCCTCATATAGAAGAGCTGTTACGTATTCCAATAAAATGGTAAAAGGTAAAGGTTCCCCCTTGCACGTATGTGCTAGTTGTTCCTGACTCTAGAGGGTGGGTGCTCATCTCCGTTTCAAAGCCGAAGAGCCAGCGCTGTCCGAAGACGTCTCTGTGGTCATGTGGCCGGCATGACTAAATGCCAAAGGCACATGGAACGCTGTTCCCTTCCCACCAAAGGTGGTCCCTATTTTTCTACTTGCATTTTTTACGTGCTTTCAAACTGCTAGGTTGGCAGAAGCTGGGACAAGTAACGGGAGCTCACCCGTTACGCAGCACTAGGGATTCGAACCGCTGAACTGCCGACCTTTCGATCGACAAGCTCAGCATCTTAGCCACTGAGCCACCGTGTCCCTCTACAGGTATTCCTGTACGCAGCTCCAAACCTTAATTCTACCCACGTCTCCTATCTTCTTTTCTACCCAGACATATTTCCGCAGCCAGAGCTGACTGACGAAGGATTGGCACGTCCGGTGTTGGCGGGCATTGTTGCTACGATTTGTTTCCTCGCTGCCGCCATTCTTTTCAGCACGTTGGCGGCCTGCTTTGTCAACAAGCAACGCAAACGGAAGCTCAAACGCAAAAAAGGTGAGGATTTTCCTGCTGATCCTTTTTGGCGATCAGGTGAAGGTAGGCAGGCTTGGAAAAGGGGAGAGGAAGGAAGGCATCCAAGAATATCCCAACATTCGTCTTTCAGGGAAGAGAATGTAAGTTCAAATCCAGATGTTCAGATTCCTGGTGTCTGATGCATCTCTTTTTCCAAAGTCCATCAGATCCTAATGTTAAGCAATGAATCATTGACTTTTAAGGAGCTGTGTCAGGGGTGGGCAATTAGAAACTGGGACTGTTGTGGAAGGCCGAACCTGTAGGCCTGTGAAAGGTCTCTGGAAGCCATCTTTTACATCTAGGCCTTCAGGCCTGCCACATTTACTGTTGTGGGAAACTGGAAGGGAGGATTGTATGGAGCATGGGTGATAGGTAGTCATAATAACATTCCTTTCTCAGAAAGTCAAGGCTGTCTTGCCCTGCACCTGGATGGCTGGAACTAGGAGGCCTGTCCAGTTTGGACCATGCTGTAATTGGACCATGTGATGGACTTGTGGGTGTTGGGCAGGGACTTGGATTTTCCTTTGGGGTGGGGAAACCCTGGAAGCTTTCAGATTTGGGTTTCCCCAGATGTGCCAATATGATATCTCTAAATAAGTGTGACGGGGAGAGGGAAGGGGAAAGGAAAAGTGCAGAAAAGTAGGGCAAAAGAAAGAAAACGAGTTGACTTCCAACTTCCGTTGATGCAGTAGAATAACATCAAACCTCAACTTTTTACTTTTACATAATAGTGTAAATTAGCCATTTCTAGAACAACAAATCTATCTAACTCAGGGATGATATCCAGCAGGTTCTGACAGGTTCTGGAGAACCGGCAGCGGAAATTTTGAGTAGTTCGGAGAACCAGCAAATACCACCTCTGGCTGGCCCCCAGAGTGGGTTGGGAATGGGGATTTTGCAATATCCTTCCCCTGGAGTGGAGGGGGGAATGGCGATTTTGCAGTATCCTTCCCCCAGGAGTGGGGAGGGAATGGGGATTTTGCAGTATCCTTCCCCTGCCACGTCCACCAAGCCACGCCCACCACACCACGCCCACAAAGCCATGCCCACAGAACCGGTAATAACAAAATTTGGGTTCATCACTGATCTAACTGGTAAAGCCCAAAACTAAAGTTTCCTTTTTTTCCCCCCACCTTAAGCACAAAGTTCAGAGTTGACTATTTAAGGAACCTAGTTTCTCATTCATGGATCTATAATGGTCTGTTTCCCACTTTCTCCTTTTTTATTGCTTTGTAGACCCTCCTCTCTCTATTACCCACTGCAGGAAGAGTCTAGAGTCTCCGTAAGTATTTTGCATTGTGAGCACAGAAGCTATAATTCGATGGACGGTTAGCCAAAAGGGGCACTGCTGACGTCAATCTTCTCCAGCTTGATGTTCTCCTAACACCTTAAGGTCCCACATAAAGATCTTCTAGACAATCATACAGGATCTGTAACCCTGGGGAGGCAAAAGAAACAGGAGATGATTGGCTTTAGTTGAGCGTTTCAGAGCTCCAACTGCAGCAAACTCAGGTTTCTCATGTCTGGAAATAGGAATAACAATAGCGCTTACATTTATATACCGCTTTCCAGTGCTTTCCAGCCTTCTCTAAGTAGTTTGCAGAGTCAGCATATCGCCCCCAATGATCTGGGTCCTCATTCTACCAACCTCCGAAGGATGGAAGGCTGAGTCAACCTTGAGCCAGTCAGGATCAAACTGCTGGCAGTCAGCAGAGTTAGTTTGCAATACTGCATTCTAACCACTGGGAAGGAGGGAAGGAAGGAAGGAAGGAAGGAAGGAAGGAAGGAAGGAAGGAAGGAAGGAAGGAAGGAAGGAAGGACTTAGACTTATATAGTGCTTCACAGTGCTTTCCAGCCCTCTCTAGGAGGTTTGCAGAGTCAGCATATTGCCCCCAACGATTTGGGTCCTCATTTTACCCACCTCGGAAGGATGGAAGGCTTAGTCAACCTTGAGCCTGGTGAGATTCGATCTGCCAAACTGCTGGCAGCTGGTGATCAGCAGAAATGGCCTGCAGTATTGCACTCTAACCACTGCACCACCGCTGCTCTTAGGGGTGCAGGATGTTTCAGTGCTTCATCTCAAGCAACTCATTGTACATAGCAATAGCAATAGCACTTAGACTTATATACCGCTTTACAGTGCTTTACAGCCCTTTCTGAAACTCATTTTTCACCTCGGCTGAGTTTCCTTTGTATCTCTGGTCACTAACACTTTATTTATTTTAAATCTGACTCCCCTCTACCCTATTCTGAAACAAAGGTGATATTCTTTAAATAAAAACTGTTAAATAAATGGTGAATCAGTCAGAATCTATCCACAGGCCCCCTCTGCCTTCAGGATTCACCCAGAATCAGAGAGATGGATCAACGACAGGAGGCATTTATATAAAATTTAGAGCAGCATTCAAGCCAGGATATCTCTGGTAAGAGCTGCATTCTCACAATCGAGGTAGGCATTATTCACCGCTATGTGCTAATAGCAACAGCAATAGCACTTAGTACTTCACAGTGCTTTACAGCCCTCTCTAAGTGGTTTACAGAGTCAGCCTCTTGCCCCCAACAATCTGGGTCCTCATTTTACCCACCTCGGAAGGATGGAAGGCTGAGTCAACCTTGAGCTGGTCAGGATCGAACTCCTGACAATTGGCAGAATTAGCCTGCAATGCTGCATTCTAACCACTGGGAAGGAAGGAAGGAAGGAAGGAAGGAAGGAAGGAAGGAAGGAAGGAAAATAGCAATAGCACTTAGATTTATATACCACTTCACAGTGCTTTTCAGAGCCCTCTCTAAGCGGTTTTACAGTGTCAGCCTCTTGTCCCCAACAATCTGGGTCCTCATTTTACCAGTCTTGCAAGGATGGCAGGCTAAGTCAACCTTGAGCCTGGTGAGATTTGAACTGCCAATTTAGAGGCAGCCGGCAGTCAGCAGAAATAGCCTGCAGTACTGCATTCTAACCACTACGCCACCATGGCTCGCAGAAAACAGTTGCACAGAGGAGCTGGTCCTATAGTCCTAAGGCCTTCAAGAGAAAATAGATCTTAGTTAGATCTTGTTATTGTGCTCATTGTTGAAGTCCGTGGTGCTTTAATGAGTTTGCCTTCAAAGTCTGACATTCAGGTTATAATTTGGAAAAACATCTTCACAGCCCAGTTGTTCCTTGGCTTTGTAATCCTCTCAGAAGTATATTTTAACAAGTCCATTACTGCTTGGAGAAAAAATAACCTGTGGTTTTGTTGCCTCCCATAACAAAGCTGAGGAAAATTGTTAGCCTTGGTTCTCCTCAGAAAAGTGTATATGTGTGCATTGTTGTGTACAGGGTATATACAAATGAGCTGAGAAAGCCCACCTCAAAGTGCCAAGTCAAACATTATAGTAGTGGCTAAAATTGTGGAAACCTTTTGGGGAAAGTATATTTTTGAGGTTTGATGGCTAATAACAACACTGCTGGAATGGCCTGGGAATAGCCAAGACCTTAACCCAGTTGGAAAATCTATGGAGCCGACTAAAGAAACTTGTTAGTCAGAAGCGACCCAGCAATAAAACCCAGTTAATAGAAGCCATCATTCAATCTTGGTTTCACATGATAACAGCTGCAGAACTCAAAGACTTAGGGAAGATGTTGTAAGGCCGTCATTCATGCTAAAGGTTGCCCAACTAAGTGTTAACTGACATGGTGATCATTTTTGTATATCTCATTTTTGCTGTGGTGATCATTTTTTTTATATCTCGTTTTCTCTACGTGTTTCACTTTTCTTCTTTATACTGCAACTGCTATTCTCATAGCAAATCCTTCCTAAAAGTTATTGCATTATATTCTTGATTAAATTATCTTTCCATTGATATATAATTTTATGGTACTACTAAAAAAAAAAAAAAGTGGTGTTATTAGTTATTTTTAGAAAATATACTTTCCCCAAAAAGTTTCCACCATTTTGGCCACTACTGTAGAAAGAAAAAACATTATTGTCTCAGTGCTTTGAATCGTCCTAAAGTACTATTTCCCTAGTTGGTTGGCTGTGGAATTTGTGGGCGTTGAAGTCCATCCATCTTAAAGTTGACGAGATTGGGAAAGAGAGCCCTAAAGTCATATATAACCTTGATAAAATCTTTGCTTGGAGCTCCTCTCTGAATGATTTCTACAGCCTTATTCTCATGTCCTGAAGTTTGTTGAGATATTTTTCAGGTGGTGCTGTAACTCCTCCGAGAGCTTTCCCTCTTTCTTCCATTCCTCCTTCCTAGGCTGTCTTCTGGCAAGGTGAGTCCTGAGAGCATCCGTACTCTACGGCCCCCTTCCGAGTCCTCCGATGACCAAGGTCCATCTGGCAAGCGCATGCTCAGCCCTAGCAAGGAGAAAGAGCTGTCTCTTTACAAGAGGACCAAACGGGCTATCAGCAGCAAGAAATACAGTGTTTCCAAAGCTGAAGCTGAAGCTGAGGCCACCACTCCCATTGAGCTCATCAGCCGTGGGCCAGATGGCCGCTTTGTCATGGACCCTTCAGAGATGGAGCCCTCGCTCAAGTCCCGTCGGATCGAAGGCTTTCCTTTTGTCGAGGAAACAGACATGTACCCCGAGTTCCGCCAATCGGATGAAGAAAATGATGACCTTGGGATGCCTCCTTCCGTTGTGGCCCTCAAGTCTCAGTTGACGCCTCTTTCTTCGAGCCAGGAGTCTTATCTGCAGCCACCAGCATACAGTCCCAGATTCCATCGGGGTCTGGAGGGAACAGGGGCCCTTCAAGCCACTGGTCAGGCCCGGCCCCCGGGCCCCCGGCCATTCCACCATGGCCTATATTATGGTTACCTCAGCAGCAGCAGCCCTGGAGAAATGGACCCTCCACCATTCTACATGCCAGAGGTGAGCCCTCTCAGCTCCGTCATGTCCTCCCCTCCTCTGCATCCAGAAGGACCTTTCGGGCACCCTACCATCCCTGAAGAGAATGGAGAAAATGCTTCTAACAGCACACTGCCCCTGACTCAGACTCCAACAGGAGGCCGGTCCCCTGAACCGTGGGGCAGGGCTGAGTTCCCTTTCAGTGGCCTGGAGTCCTCGCCCATCCTCTTTCCTCACCAGCTCCATCCGTGCGAAATGTCCGAGAGCATGCAGCCCCAGGCCAGTCTTCCGAGGGGACCTCCGCCTTCCTCCCTTCAGGTTCCTGCATCCTACCCTGGCATTCTGGCTCTGGAGGCACCCAAGAGTTGGGCTGGCAAGTCACCCAGCAGGAGCCAACCTTCCATGATGCCCACCACATCCACCACCCCCAAATGGCAGGACAAACCTATGCAACCAATGGTGAGCCAAGGGCAGCTAAGACATACCAGTCAAGGCATGGGAATACCGGTGTTGCCTTACCACGGGCCATCCGAGCCAGTTAGCCACAGCAGCACAAGCACATTTGGCCTAGACACAAGGTGGTACGACCCACAACCGAGACCTCGGCCAAGCCCTCGGCAAGCCAGGAGGGTGGAGCCCAGTTTACATCAGGTGGTGTTGCAACCGTCAAGGCTTTCACCCCTGACTCAAAGCCCCCTCAGTTCCCGCACCAGCTCCCCAGAGCTGACGGCCCGTGCCAGACCACGACCCGGCCTCATCCAGCAGGCAGAGATATCGGAGATCACCCTGCAGCCCCCAGCCGCAGTCAGCTTCTCACGCAAGTCGACGCCCTCCACCGGTTCTCCCGCCCAGAGCAGTCGCGGAGGGAGTCCCAGCTTCCGACCAACGATGGCCTTCACTTCTTTGGCCACTGGCTTTCCTCCTTCTCATTGCCCCTCCATGCCCATGGAATCCATGGACGTCTTTGGACAGATCTCCTCGCCAAGGAGGACTGGGGAGGAAACCCATAGGCCAGAGCTGACACCGACAACCAGTTCAGGGTAAGGGTGTGCACGCACAAGTGGAATTTGCTTGCCTTCCTTTTTTTACCAAGCCCTTCTTTCCCTCCCACCTCACCCGCTCCCACCCCTCCCCCAAAGTCCTTCCCCAAACACCATCAATGGAGCCCTTAGAGTTGATCTAGACACCCTTTATTTATTTATTTATTTATTTATTTTTGGAGATGACTAGTTCCCCAAGTTCACTTTGCACTGGTTGGGGCAATACCGGTGCCTGTTGTTTCTCAGACTCAACAGGTTAGCTCAACGGAATGCTGTACCTTTGAGTCAGTTGTGGTTTTGCATTGTTTTGTTACCTGAAACTCCCACTTCTTTCCACCCTCCATCGTTCCATCGGAAATCTCATTCAGAGCTTGCTTCTGGCTTGGGGACTGACACCTCAGATGAACAAAGTTAACAACATTTCAGATTCAGGAGTCTTTGGAGAGAGGGTGGGTTGGGGTTTTGTGGGGACCTGGGTGAATATATTCTAGGAATTACTGATATTTTGCTTTTCTCATTCCTGGCTGTTGACTTTCCTGGAACATGAAACCCTAGTTTTTGCCTTTCTCGCATCCTTTCCTCCCCCACTCCCAATAGGATTGTTCTTCCTCCATGATTCCAACTAAGCTACCCAAACCACTTTTACTTTCCTCATCTCCAAAAGGGATGCTGCAAGCTTTGCCCCCAAGTTTGTCCAGGGCTTTAGCCCCTGAACAAATTGCCAGGAGAAGGGAAAACCCTAAAACCCAACATCAACTTAGAACCCCAACCCAACCCAATCCAACGGTGAAGTCAACATTCTTGGATCCTGACCATGAAAGGTGACTGGAGCTGGTCTTCTCTCCAGCAGCTGGTTTCTCAGGGACCAGCGTTGCACCAGGCAAACTGTTCTTTCTTTCTGTCTCTTCCTCCTCTCCTCTGCTCCTTTGTCTGATGGTACTGTTTTCCATCTTGGTTGTTCTTTGTTGATGCAGCTTTTTTTTCGTTGTTGTTTTGATTCTTGATGTAGTGGAGTTGTATTCCCCTGCTCTTCCCTTTTGATCCCGGGGACCTTCTGTAAATGAGTGGGGCATTGTGCCATCTGGATGGGGAGGGGGCAAGAGAAAGGGGGAAGTAAAGGATGGGAGGTGTGGTCTGCTTGTGATGGGAACAAGCAGGGATTGCCGCTGCTAAATTGGCAGGAGCATAAGCTACAATGCTACGAGTGTAGCATTGGCTTTCATTCTCCTTGCAACGCTTTCCCGTTCTGCCATTTCATTTGTACTATCTGGTTCCCGGAAGCTCCTAATTCATTAACACAATTATGGGGATGCTGCTTTCAGGAGATCCAGACTATTAGGAGAAGAGAAACGTGCGTACACAAAAAGGACAGAGCAATCTCTTGGTGTTTGAAAGCAACCAGAGAAAAAGCAGTGAAAGCCACCTCTCTGATTGGGGAAGATGGACCTCATGGACCTTCTCATGGATCCAAGGTCACACCAAAGTCCACTACCAAGAAAAAATGTCATCTTCTGATGATGCTGCCTACCTCCAGATTGATGAATTTTAGGATTCTCAGCAAAGCCACCTTAGCTGAGGAGGTTCTGGAGGCTGAAGTCCACACATCAGCACCCAAGTCATGGGAGTTTTCCCTAATGCAAGGGTGGGGACTTTTTAGGTCTTGTTGGTTTTTGGCCTCCTGTTAGTTCCAGTCTCAGTGGTCAGGAACAAAGGGAAATATTGTCCAATGATATCTGAAGGACATAGAGTTTCCTTGGCCCTTGTACGCACCATGAACATTACACTTGCTTTCAGGTCCCTTTAATGATCATGGCTCCTTCCAGGGAATCATGGGAATTGTAGTTAAATTTTTAGAATCCCTGAGGTAGACATGGACTCCACACTGGTGGCTTCCCAAAGAAATTTTTCAATGGGCTTTCCTTAGAGGGCGGAGGGCAATTCACCATCTTCAATGATGGCCTCAGATCCTCTTTCATGATGTCAGCCATTTTTCTCCCGATGGAACTACAGTTCCCAGGATCCTTTGGGAAGAAGAGTTGGAACTGACCTGAGGGAACTTGGCAGTGAGTGACCCAGTCCATAGCATTGAGAAGTCCTTCGTACTAGATTCCCCCCGTTGCATTGATGATGAAGCTCTCTACACTTTTAGCTCTCCTTTCTTCCTCCCCCTTACTTTCTCCAGAAATGTTTGTTCGTTTGTCTCTTGGTTTCCTTCCTCCCTCGCTTTTCCTTTGGTTTTTTTTTTTTCCCCTTTCCCTTTTGACTTGCTGATGTCTTGTGGAGTTTGGCTCCGTGCGGATGTTGATAACTGCTTTGTTTTTGATTAATCTCAGCTATCTGGGCAGTGTTGTCGAGACAAGCCACTCCTCAGCTCAATAGGTAAGGGTGATCAATGTCTGGAAGGATGGTGATGGGTTTTGGGGATTCGGTTGGGGTGAGGGGTCCGGGAGGGGATGTGAGAGGGGCTTTCCCCCCCCAATAACATTTATTTATTGATTGATTTGGTTATTATTATTATTTTTAAATCCTTTTCTTTTCCTTTAAAGGGGAATAAGGCATTGCAAAAACTAGGACAAACTATCACACATGCAAAACTTTGTGGCTTTGGGGTTTCTCCCCTTCTGCAGGTTAACAATAGCAATAGCTTAGACTTATATACTGCTTCACAGTGCTTTACAGCCCACTCTAAGCAGTTTAAAGAGTCAGCCTATTGCCCCCAACAATCTGGGTCCTCATTTTACCCACCTCGGAAGGATGGAAGGCTGAGTCAATTTGAGTTGGTCAGGATCAAACTGCTGGCAGTTGGCAGAGTTAGCCTGCAATACTGCATTCTAACCACTGTTCCACCACAGTCCTTCCTTCCTTCCTTCCTTCCTTCCTTCCTTCCTTCCTTCCTTCCTTCCTTCCTCCCTCCCTCCCTCCCTCCCTCCCTCCTTCCTTCCTTCCTTCCTTCCTTTCTTCCTTCTTTCCTTCGCAATAGCACTTAAACTTATATACCACTTCACAGTGCTTTACAGCCCACTCTAAGCAGTTTACAGAGTCATCTTCTTGCCCCCAACAATCTGGGTCCTCATTTTACCCACCTCGGAAGGATGGAAGGCTGAGTCAACCTTGAGCCTGGTGAGATTCGAACTGCCAAATTGCAGGCAGCCGGGAGTCAGCAGAAGTAGCCTGCAGTACTGCACTCTAACCACTGAGCCACCACGGCTAACCTCCCTCCCTCCCTCCCCACTTCTCTCTTTGGTTCAAACTAATTGGCAAAGCAGGGATGACCACTTATGAACTTTGAAGTAAATAGAAATTTCTAAGGTAGGTAAATTGAGGACCCAGTTTGTGGGGGCAATAAGCTGACTTTGTATAAATATACAAAAGTATGAAGGCTATTGCTTAACGCACTGTAAGCTGCCCTGAGTCTCCGGAGAAGGGTGGCATATAAATCAAATTTTTAAAAAAATTGAATCTGTGAGGACTATGCAGGGGCTATTACAGTCAATGCTTTGGCTTTCAAAGGAATGAAATAGGTCTACCTCAGTCTGAACTGAAGCTTCTTGGATGACAAGCAAAATGTTTTTCAAGAAAAAAACCAAGAAAGTCCTGTTGTCTTTTTTTTTGGAAAAGCATCTTTGGGAAGACTCTACTTTTTTTTTTTTTCTGTTTAGAGTCCCAAAATGGCCACTTGAAAACCATCCATTCGTGAAGCACTAAAAATGTATTAGTGGGCCTTGAATGAAATCCTACACTATCAGCCTTTCATGGTAGAACATGGAGGCTAAAACTTACAATGAACGGTTGTAGGAACTGGGCTTGGCTAGTCTAGTGAAGAGAAGGACCAGGGCAGACAAGACAGCAGTCTTCCAATATTGGAGGGGCTGCCACAGAGAGGAGGGGGTCAACCTGTTTTCCAAAGCACCCGAAGGCCAGACAAGGAAGAATGGATGGAAACTGAACAAGAAGAGATTCAACCTGGAAATAAGGAGAAATGTTCTGACAGTGAGAACAATCAACCGATGGAACAGAAGTTGCCTTCGGAAGTTGTGGGAGCTTCATCACTGGAAGCTTTCCAGAAGAGACTGGACTGCCATCTGTCAGAAATGGAGTAGGGTTTCCTGCTTGGGCGGGGGGTTGGACTAGATGACCTGCAAGGTTCCTTCCAACTCTGTTATTCTGTTAACATAGAATAATAGGGTTGGAAGGGACCTTGGAGCTCTTCTAGTCCAAACCCGCTGCCTGTGGCGGGAGATCCTATACCAGTGATGGCTAACCTTTTTGCCGTTGCGTGCCAAAAGCGGGGGCAGTGCAGGGAGGGGGGTTGCGTGCGCGTGTGCCTATGCTCATAATTCAATGCGCCCTGCCCCCCTTATGCGCCTGTGACACCCCCCGTGCTCCCCCCACTTTTGGCACGTGATGGCACGATGGGCCAGGTAGGCCCATTTTTTGCCCGCCCCAGGCTCCAGAGGCTTTCTAAGAGCCTGGGTAGGGCAAAAATAGACTTCCCCACCCACCCATCCCCGGAGGCCAGAAATGGCCCATTTCCTGATTTCCGGTGGAGTCAGAAGGCCCGAAAATCAGCTGGAGAGCTGAGCTAGGGCAACGCTTGCGTGCCCACAGATATGGTCAGTCTTCTGCCCAAGATTGAAATATTGCAAGCGGTAAAGTACTGAGTACTATATAACATTGATCAGTGCTTCTAAACAAGAGATGGAAAGTAGATTGCGTTTCGTGCTTTATCCATTATCCATTTAAGAGGTCCCATTAAACCACACATCCACCCCTCAGACTAAATTGTTCTTTTATGAGTGGGCTCTGTAAAGTTGTCAGAGGCTGAAGGCATTGTGGATGGTTTATAACCAGGCTAGTAAAAAAATATCTTTGTGGTCTTCCTTTCCGTAGCTCTTGTTTTATGCTGCCATAAAACAGATAGCGCAAGAGAGCTTATACAATTTATGTCAATGCTTCAGTTCCTCTGCCAGAGAGGGACACAAACAAATCCATTTTTTTTCTCTCTCTTTTTGGCCATATGGGATATAAAGCAATTTGGGCAGTCTTTGGAAAGATTGCCTGGAAGATTTCTGGATCACTCTCTCTTTTTTATTTTTAAGGATTTTTTTTAAAGCCCTTTTCTCCAGAAATTTTGATCACATGGTTACGGGGATGCTACGAAGATCCTAAATGTGAAAAAAATAAATAAAGTTGTAAGTCACTTTTTCAGGACCATTGTAACTTTGAACGGTCACTAAATGGACTGTTGTTAAGTCGAGGACTACCTGTCCTTGCGTGCCTCTCAGTCTGACAGGAAGCTCAGCTGAAACTGCCCAGGCACTTTCAAAAACCAATATTTTAGCAAGCATTCCTAAGGCCAGAAAGTTGTCATTTCTGAAAGCAGGGATATCAAACTCAAGGCCCGTGGGCCGGATCTGGTCTGCAGGGTGCTTAGATCTGGCCTGTGGGACCTCTCTGGAAATAGTGAAGGACTGGCCCCCGGTGCCTCTGCCAGCAAAAACAGAGCTCGGGAGGGCCACACGTGACCCTCCTGAGACCTGTTTTCACTGGCAGGGGATTGCAGGAGGCCATCCCAGCTGAAAACGGACCTTGGGAGGGCTCCGTTTTCACTGGCAGAGGGTTGCAGGAGGCCGTCCCAGCCGAAAACGGACCTTGGGAGGGCTCTGTTTTCACTGGCAGAGGGTTGCAGGAGGCCGTCCCAGCCAAAAACGGACCTTGGGAGGGCTCAGTTTTCACTGGCAGAGGGTTGCAGGAGGCCATCCCAGCTGAAAACGGACCTTGGGAGGGCTCCGTTTTCACTGGCAGAGGGTTGCAGGAGGCCATCCCAGCTGAAAACGGACCTTGGGAGGGCTCTGTTTTCACTGGCAGAGGGTTGCAGGAGGCCGTCCCAGCCAAAAACAGACTTTGGGAGGGCTCCGTTTTCACTGGCAGAGGATTGCAGGAGGCCGTCCCAACTGAAAACGGATCTTGGGAGGGCTCCGTTTTCACTGGCAGAGGGTTGCAGGAGGCCGTCCCAGCCAAAAACGGACCTTGGGAGGGCTCTGTTTTCACTGGCAGAGGATTGCAGGAGGCCGTCCCAGCCGAAAACAGATCTTGGGATGGCTCCGTTTTCACTGGCAGAGGTTTGCAGGAGGCCATCCCAGCCGAAAATGGACCTTGGGAGGGCTCCGTTTTCACTGGCAGAGGGTTGCAGGAGGCGAAAACGGACCTTGGGAGGGCTCCGTTTTCACTGGCAGAGGGTTGCAGGAGGCCATCCCAGCCGAAAACTGAGCTTGTGAGCCGGTTTTCACTGGCAGAGCACTTGAGCCACCACAGGGACCCCCCGACATGAATTATGTCAAGCTGGCCATGCCAACACTAGCCACACCCGCCCTGCGCATGGGCCCCCGATGAAACACAACCCTAACGCAGCCCTCAATGAAATTGAGTTTGCCACCCCTGTCGTAAAGGTTTAGCTGCACTTCTCAGAAAGCAGAATTTGGGGGGAGGGGGTCAGTTCCATTTTTTTCAACTTTCCACAAAAGTCGCCCCCCACTTGCTGCCAGCATGCACCGAACCAAAAGCTGAGCTTCTCTGCTGCCCACGGATCAAAACCCCAAAGCCACAAAGGAAGTTGGTGGATATCCCTGGATTTCACCCTCTGCTTTCTCTCTCTTCCTGCGTATCGGTCTCTGAACCGGGATGGCCCTTCAGCTCCTAGCCTTTAGAGCATCCAAAGTTGGGCTGGCAAGACCTTGTATGTGCCCTGAAACCCTTGTCACTCCGGTGTTTATCTTTGGAGTATGAAGATCCTTGTCTGTCTGTCTCTCTCTCTTTTTTTGGAAGTAACCAGTTTTCCCCTTTAAAGGCTGTCTTTGTTATCAGGCCTCTGCATGCCTTTCACCCTTGCTCTGGCTTGGAGAAATTGTCAGTTCTCTCGTCTGAGTGCTTCGTTAATTCTTCTCTTTTTTTATATATATATATATTATTTGTGATTCCTCTTCCTTGATTACGTTTTGCCCTCGTTCTGTTTCTCCTTCCTCTCTTTCTCTCTCTCTCTTTTTCTCACGCCACGGTGAGCCCTTCTCCCTCCTCTCCCCTCCTCTCTTCTTCTTCTTCTTCCACCTCTCCTTCATCTCTCTCTTTTGCCAGCATGGTGAAAAAAAATCCATTGTGTAGGCCAAGTTGTGCTGATCCCGCAAAGCTGGGGAAGGGGAACGTGCTCTGCTCTTCCCTCGGCTTGTCCTTCTCTCATTGCCTTGCTGGGTGCTGGTTGTGGTGGAGCTGGCACGGCGGTAGCAAAACACTTCATGGTGTATGTGTGTGTGTGTGTGTCTCTGTCCGGGGTGGGGCAGGTGGTCCCCTTGCTCTTTCCTTTAGCAACTCTCATTAGTCCAGCTTGCCCATTGCTATGCAACCGTCCTTCTCCAATTGTAGCTGCTTCCTGGCGATTGAGGTGGCTGGCAGATCTTTCTAAGGGTGGTGGTGGTATCCTCTGCGCATTTTCCAAGGGGTTTGTCTATTTGAGGCAGTAACATTGGAAAAGTTGTCCTTTCCGAAGTTACTTCCTGGCTGGTTTCCTTCTGCAACTGAAACTCTCTTTGGAGGTCAAAGTGTGTGCAACTTCTCGCCATTCCTTCCAGCTTCTTCTGGCTTGAAAAGAAAATACATGGCTGGTTCCTACAAGAGGTTTAACCAAGTAATGGAGGGTTTATTTTTGGGGTGGGGTGGAGGGATTGGGATAAAAATCGTGCACAATAGACTAACGGAATAGTGGGATTTCCAAACAAGGCTGCATCTCAGAAGATCTAACCAAGCTTAGTCTGATTGGGAATGTGGTTGCTAGATTTGGTTCAGTGTTTGGGTTGATATAGTAGTTACCTCCTTTGCAAATGAGTCGAATTTTTTATTTCAACATGGTTCAAGGCCGTTGTCCCAGAAAGAACAAGAAGAAGAAGTTAGTCATGCTTTCTTTTCTGGCTGTTTATTTATTTATTTTTTTTGGTCCCCTGTGCCCAAGCTTTGCTGGCGAAGGGGTACCCCTAAAAATTTTTGAACCACCCAAAGACATTACTGTCACCTCCAAGTTCTTTTGGGATTTTTCAAAAGCATTTGATAGAAGATGTTGGAAACAGAAATTCTGTTCTACGAAGTTTTTTTTTTTTTAATTTCCCCCAGAAAGACATTTCTTACATGACCAGCCTTACGTTTAATTGCACTGTGGTAATGCAGCTTCCCCTTTTTTCTCTCCTTCTCTTGAAAACTTGTTTAATTTCAGTGGATTTTTGAGAGTGTTTAAACATTGTGACTCCTTTGTTTCCTCCCAGGAAAACTTGAGGTTCAAAGACAGAATGAGTGAGGTTAGAACACACCAAGACCTGGGTGTAATTGAAGTGTTGTGATTCTAACAAGGGAGAAAACAAATATTTGCGATGCAAATGCAAATGAGTTTTATGATTGGCCTACTTTCCTTTGTTGTTCCTTATTATCGGGAGAAACAATATTATTTTCAGACGTGTCACTCAAGCATAGTGAAAGGGTTCCAAACAAGAACTTAGTAGGAAGCATCTAGGACAGGGGTGTCAAACTAGATTTCATTGAGGGCTGCATCAGGGCTGTGGTTGACCTTGGGGCGGGGGCATGGCCGACTGGGTGGGCCTGGCCAGCTTGACGCTGCTCACTGGGCCTGGCTGACACGGGACGGTCCATCCCTCGAGCTCCGGGATTCCATAGCTCAGCCCAGCTCCACTTCCCCGAGGGGGCATCCGCTTACCTCCTCCTCAAGGCTGCTGCCAGTGCCACCATGGGGCAAGGCCAAGTGAGGAGGCCAGGCGAAGAGATTGACTGCTATGCTTCAGTCTGCCTGACAACAGCTGCAGCTTGTTCGCCTCGTCCCACCCAGCCTCTTCACCTCTTCGTCTGGCCTCTCGCCTCTATGCCCCCCTTTCCCTCCACCTCCTGTGTACATCCATGCACGCACGCAGGGATGAAGTGGGCTGGGATGAAGTCCGTTGGCCTTGAGTTTGACACCCTTGATCTAGGAAATAAGGAAAGATTTTAACATTACATCAGTAGCAGAAGAAGAGAAGCAATACCAAAGAAATTCACAACGTAGCCACCGGAAACCCACAACTATTGCAAAAGGAAGAGAATGGCAAACAATTATCGAATATTTATGTTGGCTATGTATTTCCAACCATGTTTTTATTTGTGTTGCTTTTACTGTTTTGATCTGATGCAGCACTGTCCTTTTATATTTTCATTGCTCAGGAAATTTTCTTGGAGATATATAGTATATGTCTTTGGTATGTCTTTCAGATGGCAACTATAAACAAAATTTATAGTCGCTATAACACGAGAGCCAACCTATTGTGAATTGGGTAAGAAAATCTTGCCCTTTGTAAAAAAAATGATTTATCTGTTTGGAAGTCAGTGTCCTGCAAAAAATAATTTACTTATCTGCGGGATAAATATCCTGATATACAGTTTCTTTTTCTTTTTTTTTCCAGAGATGCAATGGTGCTAAATTGAAATGATGGAAAAAGCTTTGCATTCCCTTGTCCAAGGCATAGATTAATCAATTAACTGTATTAATGAGGGGAATAGTTGTTGTAAACCCAAGTCTCTTTTTCCTCCAAATAGGATTTTACTCATGTGATTTATATGCTATATGTATGCATAATACGGGAGTTCATTCATTGCATATGAGGTCCACTCACAGAGAGATCTGTTAAATGGAAGATTCACTGTTTTTATTCTGAGATTTTTTAAATATATAGTTAACAAAATAACAGAATTGGAAGGGCAGGAAACCCTACACCACTTCAGACAAATGGTTATCCAGTCTCTTCTTTAAAACTTCCAGGGTTGGAGCATCCATAACTTCTGGAGGCAAGTCATTTCACTGTTTAATTGTTCTAACTGTCAAGAAATTTCTCTTTAGTGCTAGATTGGATCTTTCCATCCATTAATTCTAGTCCTGCCTTCAGATGATTTGGAGAATAGGTTGACTCCTTCTTCTTTGTGGCAGCCCCTTAGAGCTTGGAAGACAGCTATCATGTCACCCCTGGTCCTTCTTTTCATTAAACTAGACATACCTAATTCCTGCAACCGTTTTTCGTATATTTCACCCTCCAGTCCCCTAATCATCTTTGTTGCTCTTCTCTTCACTCTTTCTAGAGTCTCAACATCTTTTTTTATATATATCACGGTGACCAAAACTGGATGCAAATTCTGTCCCATCATTTTATTTTGTTTGGGAACTATAGAGCAATAGACCGAACATATTGCAAAAGTCAAAAGGTAGCTAAGTGGCTAAGACGCTGAGCTTGTTGATCGAAAGCTCGGCAGTTCAGCGGTTCGAATCCCTAGCGCCGCATAATGGGGTGAGCTCCCTTTACTTGTCCCAGCTTCTGCCAACCTAGCAGTTCGAAAGCATGTAAAAAATGCAGGTAGAAAAATAGGGACCACCTTTGGTGGGAAGGTAACAGCATTCCGTGTGCCTTTGGTGTTTAGTCATGCCGGCCACATGACCACGGAGACGTCTTCGGACAGCGCTGGCTCTTCAGCTTTGAAACAGAGATGAGCACCGTCCCCTAGAGTCGGGAATGACTAGCACATATGTGCGAGGGGAACCTTTACCTTTACCTGTATTGCAAAACTGAGTATTTGATAATTCCACTGGAAGATAGCCTTTACGTTGGTTTTGCTGTGATTCTGTTTGACTGGACATGGTGCCCTGTGCAAAAGCAATATCTGATAGGCACTCTTATTTAATTGCCTCTATTTCGAGCACTTGTTCTTTCCTCTACAATACGAGGCATTCATATATGAAAAAGGTAGTACCTTTTTGAAGCCTTCTTAGGAAACCGTTTTTAATTAGTGGCTTGGCTGACTTTTATTATCTAATGTTAAGAGAGGGCAGGTAATACATGAGCTTTCAGTTCCTTTTATCATTCACTGGCCAAAGGCCATTTTCTTGATTATTTGATTGATTGTTTCACAGCGAACAGGGAGACATCTTTGAATTTTTCAGGCATCTTTGCAGAATCAGAAAGGCTACAAAATTGAATTAAATCTCTTTCTTCTGCTCTCATCTCGCTCTTGATAGATGGCTATCTTAACCATCTCTTAGAAAATGTCAGTTATTAATCTGTTTCTCTTGTTGATCTTGATGTAGTATTACGTTTAATTAGCTCAGGGTTTCCCCCACCCCCACCCCCACCCTAAATGCAGAATTTTTCTTGTCATCTATCCTCTTCATTTCACTCTGCTGCTCAAGCCGATCTGGATCTTTTCAAATCGTCTTATTTTCATCCAGAGCCACATTGTCTCATTTGCCGATTTCTTAAGAATTTCCTAACTTCTTAAAATCTTCCCAACTTCCCTTCTTTGTTCTAGTCGTTGATAAAAAATTTTGGACAACACTGGGCTCAGGGCAGTGGTGGGATTCAAATAATTTAACAACTGGTTCTCTGCCCTAATGACCGGCTGGGTGGGCGTGGCCATGGTGTGTGTGGCCAAGGGATGTGACAGGCAGCACTCGGCCTCCTGAACCCCCCCAGGAGCGAAAACACACCACTCCCTGTACCCCATTTTGGGCCTAGTAGGCTTCCCTGCAGCCTCCTGGGAGTGAAAACAGGCCGTGAGTGTGGGGGGGGAGCCACACCCACACCCCATTTTGGGCCTAGGAGGCCTCCCTGCAGTTACCTGGGAGCCAAAATGGGGCACGTGGGGACTCCTGAAAGGGGCGGAGAGGGGCGGGGCAGAACCAGCCATCAATTTAACTATCGGTTCACCCAAACCGGCCCGAACTGGCTGAATCCACCACTGTCCCAGGGCAGAATGTTCTAGCATTTCAGTTGATATTTGTCTGTAAGGCAAGGGTGTTCAATCTTGGCCATTTTAAGACCTATGGACTTCAACTCCCGAAATTAACCAGCCAGGCGTGCTGGGGAAATTAAAACCCACAAGCCTTAAGGTTGCCAAGGTTTCAGAACTCTGCTGATCTGTAGCCACAACTGAGCAGTTTTTGAAGGTTCTATGAAGGTTCAGCCAACTATGAGTCCATCTAATAGTAGTAGTATTTACCGTATATTTTATCATTTTTTTAAAACAAAAAATCATGAGGCATTCTGTTAACACCCAGTTATAGTGTATCAATGGCATTCCCCTGATCTACTAAATTAGTGGCATAAGAGGAAAGAAAATTGAGCAGTGGCCTAGAGGCGGAGCTCTTGCCTCACAATCAGGAGGTTGTGAGTTGAATCCTAGGTAGCGGCAGTTATTTATCTCATAGCAGTATATATCTGCTATGTACTCTGCATTGGTGACAGGAAGGGCATCCGGCCAGTAAAGACTCAGCTCCATTCAGTTGCCCCGACTCCACCCCAATGCAAGAGATTACGGGATCATTAAAAGACCAAAAAAAAAAAAAAAAAAAAAAAAATAGGAGGAAAGAAAATTAATTTGGACAATTAAAAGGTTTGTTTGGACAATTAATGAACAAATATCCTGTTAATTGCAGCGTGCCTATTCAAGCACAGTAGAGTGCTACGTTGGCATACAACTGCTATGAAAATTATTGAATTTGGTACTCAACGCATTGGGACTCATCGTTTGTTTGGTACTCAACACAGAAGCTACAACTTGCCAGTATTGGCTGCCTTGCAACTCACTACATTATTCCTTGTGAGGAAAAAATTTGTTTGGTACTCATAGTTTTTGGTACTCATCACACCTCCTGGAATCAATTAAGAATGAGTACTGAGGTACCACTCCACTTATTGCTTATAATCTGATCAAGGACTTTGCCCAATATAGACTTTAAAATAACAGGTCTGAAATCTCCTATCTTCTCATTCTAAGAGGTTTACAGAGTCAGCCTCTTGCCCCCCAACAATCTGGGTCCTCATTTTACCCACCTCAGAAGGATGGAAGGCTGAGTCAACCTTAAACTGGTCAGGATCAAACTCCTGGCTGTGGGCAGAGTTAGCCTGCAATACTGCCTTCTAACCACTGGGAAGGGAAGGGAAGGGAAGGGAAGGGAAGGGAAGGGAAGGGAAGGGAAGGGAAGGGAAGGGACGGAGGAAGGAAGGAAGGAAGGAAGGAAGGAAGGAAGGAAGGAAGGAAGGAAGGAAGGAAGGAATATCACTTAGACTTATATATTGCTTCACAGTGCTTTACAGCCTTCTCTAAGTGGTTTACAGAGTCAGCCTCTTGCCCCCAACAATCTGGGTCCTCATTTTAGTGTCCTCGGAAGAATGGAAGGCTGAGTCAGCCTTGAGCCACTGAAACTCAAACTGCCAAAATGCTGGCAGTCTGCAGTCAGCAGAATTGGCTGCAGTACTGCATTCTAACCACTGTGTCACCACGACTCTGGAAAATCATATGTTCTCCTCTGATATTTTGGGACATCAACTATCCTCCAAGAAATCTCAGAGATTTAAATTCTAAGAATCCTGGCTATACTACCTCCACACTTTTATACATAAGATCTACTCTCTTTTCCTAAACCCGGGCAAGGATATTGGGGAAGATTCATTGGATCAATTTCTTCTTTGGCTAACTGTGGTTCTATTGTAATCGGAAGAACATTTATTCCATCTTTGTGATGGAATGAAGTGAGGAGGTGGGTCCCCAAGAGGAAGAGGGTGTATTTCAAAGAAGTAAGAGGCAACTCACTCCAGATATTAGTGTGAGAGAAAGAAGGTGAAGACAGCCTCCTCCTAATAGTTCTCAGAGTATATTGTAGATACAAATAATAGAGTCCTCAGTCCGGCAAGATTTTGTCTGTGGGTGTGAAACAATAAAGAATTCATCTTGGAAGAATTACCACAAACCACAATTGTTCGTGTCATTCTTGGTTTTGAATGGGGTGGTGCAGTGGCCTAGAGGTGGAGCTCTTGCCTGTTGAAGCATGAATCAGCCTCGTTCCCCCCCTGGGGAAACTGTAATTAATTAGAGGTGAATGGATCTTGTTTTCCATGGTGTATACTCTCAAAGAAGGAAAACTCAAATGTATTCTAAGAAACATTTTATTATAAAAGTAAAACAAACTAACTAACTACATCTTACCGGCAGTCTTATCACACAGACGGACAAAGGAAGTTAGAAAAAAAAAGAATGTAGACATGCGCAGTAGTCCAATGTCTCACAAGACCAGTCTTATCTCTACAACAGATAAGTTCCCTGGCAAACTACTATACTGCTCAGATTGGAAGCTCAGCTGGCAAACACTTAACGTAGTGACATTGCCAATCAGGAGGCTATGAGTTCGATCCTAGGTAGAAGCTGATATTTCTCTTTCTGGACACACTGAGAATATATCTGCTGAACGAAACTCCGCACTGGTGACAGGAAGGGCATCTGGCCATTAAAACACTCTGCTAGCTCCATTCAGTTGCCCAGACTCCACCCCGCAAGGGATTATGGGGTTTTTTAATTAGAAATGATGATTCTTGGTTTTGGACCAATCTCCACCACTACTTTTCAACTCATCAAACTCTGGCCTAAAGGGCTGGGTAAATAGCAATGATACTGTGGCAGAAGGACAAGGGCTTACAGCCTGAGTGTCAATAATAGATTGTGCATAGGGTGTGTTGAGAAACCAAATAAACGAACAAATAAATAAATCTTGTTTGTAATGCAGAAGATAACTGGCTGCAGATGGACTGGGCTGGTGCTGCAGTTTCTAGATAACTTGTGCTGTAGTGACATTATTGATCCGGTGGTGTGTTGCCTATGGCAAACCCATCAGCTGGGCCTTAAGTTGTGATTGCCCATAAATGGGGTTGAAGTTTACTGCGTAAACTATACTTGTCTGGAGGATCTGCTGTTTGCAGCCTAATCTTTGAAGGCAACTTGGTTAGAGCTTTCTTTGAACCGTGTATGGTGATGTATGACATGAGTATGGTTAACCACTGCAAATATATATATATATATATATATATATATATATATATATATATATATATATGTCTTTGGTTATTCGGGTTTTCTCCCGCGTAAAATTGGAGGTGTCTTGGCAACGTTTTGACGAAGTCTCATTCGTCATCTTCAGGCTGGTGTTCTCGGCTTCGTGCTTCTAGGAGCAATGTGTGTGTTCGCAGCTGTTTCTGTTTCACACACATTGCTCCTAGAAGCACGAAGCCAAGAACACCAGCCTGAAGATGATGAATGAGACTTTGTTGAAACGTTGCCAAGACACCTCCAATTTTACGCGGGAGAAAACCTGAATAACCAAAGACCTACATACAAACACCCGCGAAAACCTCAGAAAATATATATATATGTATATATTGGCAATCTTAAGGGTCTCCTCTCAACAGAACCTTCCCCCTCTCCTCCCTTTTAAAGGTTGTGTTATTGTGAATGCATCTGTTCTTGGTAGACTTCTAAAAATCTCTTGCAACCCCCACGTGGATTTTTCTGAAAGATTTTCACTCTTGCAACTAGCAAAAAAAACAAACAAACAAAAAAGTGCCTTAAACCAGCCTAGAAACTGCCACTTTAACCCTTCTTCCTTTTCTTCTTCTTCTTCTTCTTCCTCTGTTTAACACTGCAGATGGTTCAGGCCCAGACCCTCAGCCTTAATTGGGCTTTGTTTTCATTCCTTTTGTGTTTTATAACCACAATTCAGCCATTTTGGAGAGGTTGACTCCCACGTTCCCACGAACCGGATAGGCCCAGTGCCCTTTCTGTAACCTTTGCCTGGTTCGATCGTTCTGATGATAAGAACAGGACAATGAAGATTGCCAGCTAAAGGAAGGGCCACAATGGATGGGGTTGCCTTGGAATGCAGGGCTGGTGGTATGGAGGAAACAATAATAATAACCCAGGAGGTAAGATGCTACGTTCACCTCCAGTTGAGAACATGATAGGGTGGATTTGGTATCCACCCTGCTATGCTTGTCACCATCTTTTCCTTCCCTGTGGCAGACCAGGTGGAGGTTGAAATGCCCTCTTTGCCATCAGAGAGACCCTCCCTCGAGAGAGAGAATAGGGCAGGGGGCCACTGATGGCGCTTTCTGCTTTGTCTTTCTAGAAGACGTCCATCACCAACCCGGAACGCGGCCGCACCTGAGAGGCTCGAAGCTCTGAAATACCAACGGATTAAGAAGCCAAAAAAGTCGAAATCCAAAAAACAAAGCAGTGAGTGCGAGGAACACCAGATTCGCTCCCCTGCCTCTCCCGCTGCCCCCTTCCCCACCTGGCACAATGCTCATTGAAGTCAATGACTTGTAATGGGAATTGCTTCTGTCTCTCTATGAGGCCTGAACGTGGCTACGTGGTTTTGGGCACAACCCAGAGTAGAGATTGTTGGGTGACCCTCTAGCTTGGTTCTTCAGAACTGAAACATCTCCTTGAGTTTTGCCTCATTCCTTTGGCTACCCTTCTGCATCCTGGGTGCCTTGTAGATGTGCAGATCTCAGGTCCCAGATTTCTTAGCAAAATGGCCATGCTGGTTGTAGCATTTGATGTCCAGCGATTGTCCAGCGATTGTTGGCTGGAGAAAACTGCCTTAGACCAAAATTAGCTTCTAGTTCTCCTAACCTCAGTCCCTACAGCCAGTATTTCCCAGGGGGGTTCTATCTTTAAAACCACCCTCTCATGCACACTTCTCATAGTCCATCCTCCCTTTGACCCCCTGCTCCTCAATAACTTTTCCTGGTTCCTCCTCTTTTAAATTATTGTTTTTTTTGTTACTTGATTATGTCTTTAAGGCTTATCCATCTTGCTGCAATTGCTAGAGCTGCTTTTTTCCCCACCATGTTGATATGAGTGTGAAAATCATCTTCACCTTCGCCGAGATCACCTCCATGCCTTCCTGGTTGACGTTCCTACAGCTCAAGCTTCTCATACCTGCACCTTGATGATACCTTAGGTTGTGTGTGTGTGTGTGTGTGTGTGTGTGTGTGTGTGTGCGCGCGTGCGTTGAGTTACGGTGATGCTGGCCTGCTTTTTGTTGGCTTAAAGAGAGAACTTCAAAGACTTAAATGTCCTCTCGTAATACTAGTACCGGAGATTGACCCACTCCTTCCTCTTTGCTTTCTTCTCCAGATGGTTCTGCCTCCCAGGTTCAACAACATCCTAACTCTCAGGTACTGTGGCCTGACGAAGCTGTCTGTCTACGGAAGAAGAAGAGACACTCTCGCCAGGATCCCTTTGCCCGCCTCTCCGCCCTGAAGGATGACCTCTGTCACCGTCAGGTTCCTGAAGACCAGACAGCCATTTTAAACAACGTAGACCATGACGATTCTAGTGGGCACGCAACCTTACTTTAGATTAGCACCTGCCAGGGGGAAGAAAGAGGGAAATAAGGAGAAGAACAGATAAGATCTCTCTCTGGTCAAATGCGTGGAAGGAGAAATTGAAGCACAGGTTGGTGTGGCTTAGACCTTCAGGATCCAGGCTCCGATTGGTGACACAGGATGTGATGATCACACGTTGCGTGTGACTCTGGCGTGATCTGTGAGAAGATCAAATCCAGGGTGAAGTCTTTGACTTTTGTGAGGAGCGAATTACATCTCCTACAGTCTTCTACTGTAATGTAATCCACAAGGAGAGGAGATATCCTAGTAAACTGGTGGGAAGGCAAAAAGCAAATATCTCAATTTAACCCACTTCATCCTCTTTTCAAACTTTCTCTGGATCTCTTGCAGAGATGGGCAATGAAGAGCTAGGAGCTCTTTTTGGTCAGAACTGGGCAACCCACCTGCTCTCTGCTGTAGCTTCAAGCTTGTATACTTTCTGGAAGGGGAATACGACTGATCGAATTGTACAAACCTGCTTCTCCCAATATTATTTATTCATATATATGCGATATTTCTGTATTCGTATATATGAAAAAGAAACCATAGAAGCAAGGGACGGTGTGCTTTTGCGTAGCGTTTATTTAGAATTCACTAGAGAAAGAAAACGCGGTATTAGTTGAGCGAGCCGGTTGGCATATTATTGGATGCAGCAAAAACTACTGAGATTTTGAGCTGAGATTTATGAGCGTTACGACTTCTTAGTTTTTATTTACTCGTGTGTTATTAGAAATTATCCAAACAGACCAAGGGGGCAAAAAACAAAAACAAAAACAAAAATATTCTGCTCGTTTCAACTGTCAGACCTCTTTGATGTCTGAATATTCTGAGTGAAAATACAACGTAGAGTTGACTTTCTTATCTGTTGGGTGAAGATCAAGGATGACAGTATGCCTTGTACGTTTGCACAGTTCAATCTTAATTTATACTGGGTGTGGGGGAAACAAAACCTGTAGGACATTTTATATCAGACTAAATAAGAAAATGGTAGTTTGTTTGTTTGTTTGCTTGTCACAATGGCCAGGGAAATTGACAGCCCAAATTGTACTTTCTGGCAACTTTTAGGTTTAGATGGGCTTCTTTTAAGATGCTAATTTTGCTATGCTTGTATCTGTACTGTAGTACACCTTTTTTATTTTTATTTTTTTTAAAGGCTAGTCTTTTCACTATAAAGCATCACTGCATTAGCTTTGCTGAAAAAAAGGAGGTTTTAAAACTCTTTCGTCTATGTTTAAGCAAGGATTTCTCCCATTTCAGTCTTTGGTTTTTGAGGTTTTTTTTCCCTGACCGCATAATAATAATTATGCGGTACACAGTGTATTCATCTACAAGAATGAGGAGGCTGAGCCCAAGCTAGCATATAAGATTAGAGGACAATATATAGAAATCTTTCTTGACGAAGTAAATTGTCTGTGCAGAATGAGCTCAGTGGAGAGGGAAGTTAGAGCTACTTTTAAAAACTTGCAAAGGATTTCTGCTTAAAAAAAAAAAAGAATGAAAGGATTCCTATTTGCAGTCTAAAAGAAATGCAGTTCATTCTGAAGCCTTCAGATGCTGCCGGATGATTTGCTGTGAGTTCAGATTTGAGCCAAATGGAAAACAAAAAAAAAAAAGTAGCAAAAACACAGCAGAAAAAGAAAGTTTGGAAAATAATCTAATCTTTAATTTAATTTAATAATTTAATTAATCATATTTCTATGCTGCCCAACTCCCAAGGGACTCTGGGCAGCTTACAACAGAAATAATACAAAATCTTCCCAGGTTGGATACAGAAATTCTTTCAAGTAGCAGCTAGTGAAACCAAATTCCCTATATCTTTCTACCACTATGCCTCTTCCTTCTGATTTTGATTTTTGGTTTTCTTCCTCTCCTCTTCCTCATCACGGTCTTAAGGCAGGTCCTTATCATGCTTCCTTTTCATTAATCTTATTCTAGGTTTGTAGAAGTAAACATTTAGAGACAACGATGGCAGAGGTGGGTTCTACCTACCTTTACTACCGGTTCGCAACGGGGCCGTGCGCTGCTCTTCTGCGCATGTGCAGAAGCATTTTGATAACGTCGGGGTTGATGGGCGGAGCCTCCTGCCGGTTTTACTACCGGTTCTATTGAACTGGTGCGAACCGGGGGCAACCCACCACTGGACGACGGTGAAAAATTGAATTTTGCAAACATCTTTTGAGTGTTTCTCTACAATCAACACCAAACTAGCTCAGTTGGGTTTAATCAGATTGGATTAATCAGAGAATCAAGTGATGGGAGGTGATGAGGATTAGGGATACTACTGTCAATTTCTACATAGTGAACCCCAGAAATAAGTCCCCGTATCGCTTCTTAACTATGATAAACCCAGAACACGGGGCAAAGAGACTGTGATAGGTTTTGTAGATTACATATTGTTGCTTGGACCCATCTAACAAGTTATAGGGTATAACAGTGCATAGATTGCTTCTATAGCTTTGAACATACCTAACCAGATCTTCTAGCCTTTTAAATTAAATTTATTTTGAAGTGTTCCTTGTATGTAATATTTAGGTTTGTTTCTTGGGCAGCTTGGAGTAAATAATGACGTTTCCTTCAAGAAGAGGTCAAGCTCTAAGCTAGGTATGTCCATCTAGTTTTCTTGACAAAAATACAGAAAGGATTTTGTGTTGCTTTCTGGATATATATATATTTTAAAATTCCCACTCTAGCCCCCTCCCTGGAATGTCCTATTATCAAGTTAGTATGTCTCCTGCTTAGCTTTTTGAGATCAATGACTAAAGAGGACTAAACAGTCTGCAGAGCTCCAGAAACAGAGTCATTTCTGAGTGCAGATTTAATGACAGATTTCATGCTTATTTATGATAGCTTCTGATACGATCTTCTACAGAAGATGGCTTCTCTTAAGAAGATCTCTACCCTCGGCCAATTGCAATAGTGCCTACTGACCCGAAGGGCTACAATATCGGTTGACTTCAACCAGTTGCAAAAGGAAGATGATGACAATGGAGCTGGTGTGAAATCCATATCAGTTTAGAAAGCTGATATACCTTTGCTCTTTCACGGAGGTCATTGGCAGGAGCCTTCTTCCTCTCTAATGCTGTCTTACTGAGGGGAATGGATAGTGATGTGAACAGATAGACTGGCATTGCTAGGAGATGAGACAGAAACCACGGGGGGGCTTTTTTAAAGCTATCCAAAGCAATACATTGTGGACTGACTTGAAGCAAGCATCTTGATCTCCTTATTGGAGCGTGTTCTTCGACTTTATGCCATCAGGTTTGCCACCTGCACAAGCTTCCATTAAAAAAAAGAGGGTAGGTTAGTGTAGATTTGAATGTGATGATGTAAGGTGGTTGAAACAAATGGAAATCTCTTGGTATTACTTAATACATTACCAGGCCTACTTAACACTTACCCAGACTGTATCTCAGCATTTCCATCCACTGGTGGGATTCAGCCGGTTCGCACCACTTCGGGAGAACCAGTTGTTAACTTTCTGAGCAGTTTGGCAAACTGGTTGTTGGAAGAAATCATTAGGGCAGAGAACCGGTTGTTAAATTCCTTGAATCCCACCACTGTTTCCATCCATAATGAAAGCATTTTTTTTAAAAAAAATGACAATTTGGATTATTAATGGCTATAATTAGATAATTGTTAACCATTAACTTAAGTCAATCCACTGCAGGATGAAGGGCTCTTCAAGGTTGTGGACTGTGATATGCCATGTTGGCCAAGTGTGGTTGATAAATAGAGCTGTTTTTTTTTTAAACTTCCTAGTCTAGGAAAGAAAGAGAGGAGGAGACTGGCCAAAAGTAATATGGAAACTGCATCCAGTTTTGTTTGCCATGATATAAAAAAAAATGTTGAGACTCTAGAAAGAATACATAGAAGAGCAACAAAGATGATTAGGGGACTGGTTGCAGAAATTGGATATGTCTAGTTTAATGAAAAGAGTCCATGGTTGACATGATTGCAGCATTCCAATATCTAAGGGGCTACCAGAAAGATGAGGGGGTCAACCTATTCTCCAAAGCAACTGAAGGCAGGAGAGAAGCAATGGATGGAAACTAATCAAGGAGAGAACCAACCTAGAACTAAAGAGACATTTCCTGACAGTTAGAACAATTAATCAATGGAACGACTTGCCTCGAGAAGTTGTGAATGCTCCAACACTGGAAGTTTTTAAGAAGAGATTGGACAACCATTTGTCTGAAATGGTATAGAGGTTTCCTGCTTGAGCAGGGAGTCGGACTAGAAGACCTCCAAAGTCTCTTCCAACTCTGTGATTCTGTTAAGTCATCCAGCTGTCTTCCATCCCTAGAGGAGGATTAGAATCTGGCTGTACCCACTCCTACTCCAGATTTTGATTATGGTACCACACTGATTTTCATGTAAGTGTTCATCCGATGGGATATTTGCTGTTGAGTGCTTTGTGAGTTTTGCTCACAAAATTCTTGACTACTTTGGTGGACTTATCTTCCAGTGAGTTAAGTTTTGGATTCTTGGACCCAGAGTTCAATTAGCCAAGCTTTGTTTATTCAGCTAGGACTTTGCTTTATAATAATAAGACTTCATGCATATGTTAACCCAGAACCCCCAATTGGCTGCCCCCCAATTGGCTGCCTGCCCAGTGTCTTTGTCAGCTGTTCATGTTCTGCTTGTGTGAATCTTCTGTGGTGATGTGGAAGGAGAAGTGGAAGAGAATGAGTCCTGGAACCCAGCTGGTGATGGTTTATTCAATAAACCATGGTTGAGGGAACAATGCCTTAGCAGCATATGTGACCCCAGTTATTTGCCACTCGCCAAGCTGCAGCATGGACCTCCTAGGAGGGACTCGGTCTTGTTCAACCCCTTTGGAGCACGTTGGAGGCTATTCCACTAATCATTCTAATGGTAAATCAGCTATTACAAATATCAGGATTTCAATATAATTTTGGGTACCTTTAGCATGTGTGTTGAGCTTTTCAAGCAAGGATGTTCAACCTTGGCAACTTTAAATCTTGTCTTTTCCTCAGTCCTTGGCTGAGGAATTTTGGGAGTTGAAGTCCACAGGTCATAAAGAGGCCAAAGTTGTCCATCCCTGTTGTAATTATTTGATCACCAATGCTTTAGATTTTTGGTTTTGGAATTAAGTGGTCAGTTTAGATCAAAAAGGGAGTTCAGAATTGGTGGCCTCTGAAACCATTCCACTGAATTTTCTGAATTGAATGGATTTTAGAAATCCCAATCTCCTCAGTAATAATTCAGATTGGGTTTGCCCCAAAATCTCCCCCCCCCCACACACAATCCTTCTGTGGAATCGGGGGGGGGGGGGGGCGTGAGGTGTCATTATTATTTTTCTAGCTTTCCAAGCTATGTTGAATATTTCTTTGTTTTCCACTTTTGTTTTCCCCGTAATGAGGCTAGAGATAGTTTATATTGTTGTTTTTATTTATTTTTTCTGGAGAGAGAGAGGTTTGGATGGGCCCATTTTGTGTAGTCCAAAGGAGGATCAACCGTAGCATATCTTTTTTTTTTAACCTTTTAGAAAAGTTTTAAAGGCTAAAACAAAACAACAACAAAAAAATGCCAGCACAGTGCAACGATAATGAAGTTGGATCTAGAAACGAGACATTGTGGGTTCAAGTCCAGCTATGGTTATGGAAGCTCACTGAGTGACATTTTAGCCCAATCTACCTCACAGGGTTGTGGTAGTGAATGAAAAATTGGAAGAGGGGATGCCAGGATTAAACTCCTGGGATAGAAAACCCAACAAGGAAAATAAAATGAAAAAAAGAAATACAAATCACCGGCAGCGAGAATGTGTTTAACTCCAGTCTCTAAGCGAGACTTCTTCTCTCATTAGTTGAGAATGGAAAGGGCGATGTAATTGTATTATTATTCCGTGTCCCAAGTTTCAATGGCTTATCGATATTTGTCAAGCCAAGTATAATCCACTGACCACGTACCATGGCCCCCCAAATCCTCATGTTTTTCTTTTTCCCCTGCTGACGTGGAGTGCAAAAATGCAATAAAGTGTGCTGAGCATCTTTCAAACGTCCAATAGTTGTCGCTCAGGGTTGAAACTGTGGAGTTCTTGGTCATCTCTGAGCTTGGTAATTTGTCTGCAGTTATTTCATTACCCAACTAGGGAACATCATCAGTGATAGGAGGGTGTGGGATTCGATCCCTGTTCATAAGTAGTAACTTGCCCTGCCTATTTTGGTGGGGGTATGTTTTTCTCCTTGGAGGAAGACCTCTTTGGAGGACTATACCCTCTTCAGAATGGGCAGGGCAGGGCAAACTCCTGCATACCAACAGGAAGCAAACCCCACCCTCCCTCACACTGACGATATTACCTAGTTGGGTAATGAAACATCTGCAAGCAAATCACCAAATTCGGAGAGCACCAAGAATCCCATCTTTTCATCTCTTACGATGCACTGAAGAAGTTGAGTTAGTTAAGTTACAAACTGTGCAGGCTTAGAAAAAGGCACCCCAGCCACGCAAAGAGTTATCAAAATGATGATAATAAGTCTTTCCAGAGATGGGCTGATACTCTGTGGAAAGCCATGATGTGGTCTAGGAATAGAATGTCGTGTAATGCTGGCCGATATAGTTCGTAAACCATAGTTTATTCCTCAGTGTCATGTATTAACTAGGTCTTTATGGCATATTGTAGCCAGCTGTATGTGGTTATCTTAGCATAGTGTGTTTAGAGCACTGCTAGACATTGATAATTATTGTTTTCTAATACAGATACAGAAAGATGATCAAAGTGGAGTCAATCTTTTGAGGCAAGTAGTTATAACGACATATCTCTGTGTTTTACTGCAGATATACACTAGGTGTGTTTCCACAGAATTAAAACCACTAAGGTTTGTTGTTGTTTTTTTAACGCGAATTGCTAATTTAAAATTCAAAAGCAATCTGTAAATGGAAAAGAAAGGTAGGTCAGAAAAAGGAGCTTTCAAACATTTTGAACTTTGGTGATATTCACATGGAGTTCTGCAGGTGATGAGGTATATAGTCAGAGTAGCTTTGGCCCTGCTGACTGAGGAGTTGTAGAGGCGAACTCCATCACATCCGAAGGGCACCAGGATGGAGAAGAAAAACCTGCTCCA
Organism: Arizona elegans; assembly: GCA_022577455.1. Taxonomy (NCBI): domain Eukaryota; kingdom Metazoa; phylum Chordata; class Lepidosauria; order Squamata; family Colubridae; genus Arizona; species Arizona elegans. The sequence goes on along the minus strand of JAKOOJ010000013.1, from coordinate 20,255,188 downwards.
AGGGATGCACATGGATTCGATGAGACCACGTCATGGCCTGTGTGTGGAATCAATTCACTTTTGTGCTTCTCCTCCTCTGTTCTCACTTTTATCAGCTATTGCTTCTCACCATTGGCTGAAAAACCTTGGACTCTTTTGAGAATATTTGCGGTCGACGGATGAAGAGCAGAGGGCAGTTGAGACAAGCCCGTTGAGGTTCCTCACCATCCTGTCCACAACACATGTTGTGTTCTTGAAAGGGCGTCGAAGGCGACTTTCGGAGAATCTTAACCTGACGTTACTGAGGGGCCTCCGGACTTCCGACCGATCTCAGAATCACTAAGTTAGGCTTGTGAGGCTGAATGTTTGCATGTGCTATCCTGGTACACGTTTTTGGATGTGTGATGCCTTTTGCTTGGATGTGTATGTGGTCACAGTATATGGAAAGCTCTTTGCGATTGTGACTGATGAAATAGCTTTGCAGAATGCTAAAATCCCAAAGTGAAGACTTTTGCCTAGCTGTTAGTAGCATCGCTGGCTTAATGATTTGGCCAGCTTTTATCCCCATTTTAATTTTTATTTTTATTTTTATTTTTTTTACTGCCAATCTCAAAACTGCAGAGGCCATCATCACGGGACACATTTGCGTTCATTTCAAATTTGCATTAGAGAGCTACAGCTTCCCTTTTAAAGCCCAGGAGGATTTTGAGTTTTTAAGGGGCTAAGTCAGGGGTGAAATGCTCCCGGTTCCGGCTGGATCCAGCGATCCGGTAGCGATTGTGGCCGGTGGTTCGGAGAACCAGTAGCGATGGCAGCGCGAGGCTCCGCCCAACCGTTTTAACCAGGAAGTAATGTGTTTTTTACCCTCTGCACATGCGGTTTTGCACATATGCAGAAGATCTGTCTGCCCATGTGATGCATGTGGCACGTGCACTTCCAAACTGGTAAGGAAGACAAGTAGCTTTCACCCCTGTGCTAAGTATCTTATCTTCATAGTCTTCCAAGATTTTGGGGTTCAGCTGCATATTAACGAATGTCACAGAAAGCTGACAGCCCCTTTTCTTCCTTTGAAGTGCACTGGACATATTGCAATTTCACTAAAATGAAGGGGAATTTTGCTCACGTGCTAATTTTGCCGTTGGAACAGAATTGCATTTGGCTTCAGCATCCCTTGAATTAAATGAAGAGATGTAAGGGAAGAAAGTGGAATATTTCAGTTCTTTGGTTTTGATTTTCTGCTTTGGTGCCATTTCAGTGCTGGGTTAATTCAATTTTTTTTTCATCCACCTGCAGAAACAATATGGATTTTTGCCTAAGTGAATCACACTCGCCTCCAAAGGAAATACTTTTATTCACTAATCAGCCAAATGTGTACATTTTCAGAAGTGCTGCACAGCTAAACCAGGGGCATCTTTTTGCCTGTATGCTAAAGATCTTGAGGTTTTTTGCATCCTCTTGGATCGAAGCTTGCAATTCCAAATCAAGCTAGTGTGTGAATGCTTTTATTTGCTATACTTCAGCCTTGAGCATGGCAGTTCTGTTTTTTTTTTTAAAAAAAAAAATATATGTAAGTCTGTACGGATGTACGTGCGAATGAGCGTGTGATATTTCAAAAAGGGGTTGTTTTTATTTAAGAAAAGGAATGCATATAGGAACTACATAGCTATATACAAAGAAAAAGACAAGAGAAGAAGTTAGATAGATTTGCGGAAAACATTGACGTGCAAGGGATCAGGAGAATGGAATTCATCTTTTTTTGAAAAACGCACACAGCCCCCTCAGTGGTGGGAACAGGACCTTCTGGGTTAGTCTGTCCTTGGAAGATCATTGTGATTTACCGCTACGATCTGCAGAAGATTATTTTAGACCAATGGGCTGGTTCGGTGAAGTTTTAAACCCATTGAGCTGTGAACATCAGACAGGCAAAATGGAGTTGTCAGTGAAGGAGATAAGAAAAATAACAGCAGTGTCGGCCCAGATCCAATTTTCCTACTTCCAAATTTCTGGAAGACTCCAAGTAGCTTTCAGATCTGAGTGCATGGAGTAGGGAAATGACGACTGTATTCACCTTACGGAATCCATAACTTCATTATGCCACAGAGTGTGGTGATGTCCTAGGTTCTGTTTAGATTGTTTTGATGAAAGGGGTTCTCCTTGATAGCTTTACTTCTCGTTTTACTTGAGGGTAGCTCTGCTTCAGATATGAAATACAATGAAAGCAGGGGTGGGCTTCAAAAATTTTAGCAAGGGGTTCTCTTTGCTAAAGTGAATAGTGCTGGGTGGGTGTGGCCACGGTGGGCGTGGGTAGGTTGCTGGGTGGGTGTGGCCATGGTGGGTGTGGCCTAGTTGGCCTCCTGCACCATGGCAGGGGGGGCTTTTTTGCCCTCCCCAGGCTCCGGAGGCTTTCCTTGAGCCTCTGGGAAGGCGAAAATGGCCTTCTCAGGCTTTGGAGGCCCTCTGGAGGCTGGAAATGGCTTTCATGAACTTCCAGTAAGCCCGTTTTTCACCCTCCCCAAGCCTCTGCATGTGCCCTGCACTTATCTGCATTCAAAACGGGCCGCGTGGGGACTCCTGGGAGGGTGGGGTGGGGTGGGCGGGGCCAGCCAGGAGTGGGATTTGGAGGTTCTCCAAACTGCACAGAATCTTAGCTAGACATTCTTCCGAACCCCTGCGAACCCCCAGCAGCCCACCCCTGAATTAAAATTGTGTCCAGGAAGGGCTTTTTCCTTGTGGTTATTCAGCACATTCACTATTCCTTGGGATCCTTACTCTTACGGGAGGAATTTATTGGCCCAAACTGTATCCACTCACATTGTGCCTTTGATGTTTGACAGATGGCAAGAGATTGTCACTGATGGCATCACCTTTCTTGACATGGGAAATGGAAAATCTGGCTTGAGTGTCCATAAGACCATCCCAAACACCTAACAGTTTACTGGACCCAGACTTTCTCTTTATCAATTAAAACAGTGTTCTCCACCTGTGGTCCACAGATCTCCACAGGAGCACAATGTTGTCAGAGGGGGGCCCATGAAGAAATCTTGAGTTAAGTCTTGGAAGTCCATGGCCATGATCCACAGCCACAAAAGATATTTAAAAAGAGTCCGTGGTGAAGAAAAGGTTGAGAATCACGGAATTAAGGTGCTCTTCCCACAATCAGTTGGACAATAAATAATCAACAAATCCTTCCTTTCTTAAGCGTACAAGATCAACCATTCTTTTGATCCTCAGGAAAAGTGGTTTTCTCATCCCCTTAATCCACCAATGCTTCTTGTTTCCATTACAATGGTGGGTTCATGCATCCATGTAAGAGCTCCTTTGGTTGATGGTCATGAACTCTGTTTGCGACGAGAAGATCACTTTTACCATGCTTTTGCCAGTACTACTTTTGAGAATTGTTTTGAAAATCTTAACTTTAGAGGTTGGATGTTCTCAGGGGGATCTTTGAAATCGGTAGTTTTCAGGCAGCTCCAAGTTTGCACTGGACCTTCTTAGAAATTGGCTCAACGAAAAAGGTTGCCTGTGAAAAGCAGTTCCTGCAGAAGAAAATAATGTGGTTGGGGATGCAGGAATGTGCATTGATTAAGACAGGAATCAAAAGTCAGCTGACAACTTTAATCGGACTGAACTGATTCTAAGATTAGTTGCGTGGGGATATTTTGATACGAGAAGGATCACTTTAAAAAATGGGGTGTTTGGGAAACTTTTCTGCTAAGAGCAGTGCTGTTTGGAGGCAACCTATCAAAGGGTTGAATTAGAGATCAGGAAAAATCCACAAATAGAGAAGACTGAGAACATTAGCTGCTGCCTCCAGTATGATTTCAGTCATATCCTTACCTTTATGGCCCTGAAAGTCCTTAATTTGGGGTAGAGTAGGGGCAGCTGGATGGACCTGAGCATTTACTGGCTGGATGCCCTTCCTGATGCCTATGTGGAGTTCGCAGCAGATACATTTTCTTTGTGTCCTAGGAGAAAAACATATGCCGCTACCTAGGACTGAATTCTCAACCTTCCGCATGGGAAGTTAGCATCTTCCCCAGTAGGCCATCACGCGGCTCTATCATCCTTGCCTTTGTCATCTCTATGACATTTCAAACTTTTCTATTATTTATTTCAGCTGACATTCAGTCACCTGCAGTTAACACGGGCAGATGTTATAGGTTATTTCTAGATGACTGTACGAGAGACATTTTTCATAATCAAATCCGTAGGACTCTGGCAAGTTTTTTTTTACATGGCATAATGTAGAAGAGCTGTAATAATGCCAAAATAATAGCAGGGAGAAAACAATTTTGAGCCAAGGGTTAGAGAATCAGATATTGTGAGCATGGAGCATTTAACAACAACAACAAAAAAAAACCTAATCAATTGAAGAACAGAGTGTCTGAACACTTGCAAGTGGAATGCATCACTTTAAAGTAGATTTAAAATTGCCACATGGTGGTAACTTCCATGTTATATGAGTAACGTCAAGAGATAACATTTCACTTGGCAAAATACTTGGACTGTAAATTAGGGTTGGGTGGAAATAGAACAAGTGTGAACTCTGTATTAACAAAGCTTCTTCCATATCAACAGAAGTTTATTTTTTTTAAAAAAAAACCCACACTCTTTTGTCTTCTTTCTATAGGACATTTCAATGTCATCTGTTTCTTGTTCCATCTTGTCCAGAGGTTTCTACTTGTTTTTGAAGTACGATTCCTTCCCCAGCCTGCAATTCCACTTTAATAGATACTTCGCCTCTCCAGGTTAAACCAAGAGGAGTGGAATTCAGAGAGGAAGAGGAAGACTTTTACTAGAACTACAGTTCCCATGATTCTTTGGGGTATGTCCTGATTGTTTTGACAGACATAAAGCTGATGTAGAAACTCAGCAATGACTGTAGACTTTCACTTAGTCAAAGGAAGTCCTTTGTTAGTCCTTTGGCCCTTATAAATATAGATATCCTTGAGTGACAGAAATAACACCTTAGAGCAGGAGTGTCCAACCTTAGAAACTCCCAGAATTCTGGGAGTTGAAGTCCACAAGTCTTAAACTTGCCAAGGTTGGGTACCCCTCTCTTAGATGAACTATTTAGAGGAGTCCTGTTTTCTCGTCAGACTTTGGAATATGCGCACTTCAGGTATTCCAGAACTGTGTTGTATATAAAAGTATATAAAGATAAATTTGATTTCTATTTTACATGTGGGGTGGTGGGAGGATGGGAATAGAGGATGAAAAAGACTATTTAAAGAGATAGCAAGTAAATAGATGTTTAAGAGTTCAGCAAAGTTATTAACGATGAAAAAAAATATATAAGCTAGGCATTTTTTTTTTAATTTTTGAAAAATGTGTTGGCACTTAACACTTCTACTTCCCAGCTAATTTTGACTATTTTCTTTTTTTTATTATTTTAGTATCTGGGTTGGACTAATTCCGAAAGTCATTATTACATCATTTTACATTTTAGGATGAGTCTTGAATATGGAGAAAAGGGCATCTTCGGTAGACACCAGAGCAGATTGGGGCTACGAAGGGTATCATTAAGAGCTCTTTGTAAAGGATGCGCAAAATGTGCTGTGTGAACTTTTTGAAAGGATAGCTGGTGCGGCAGTGTTTAAAATAGTTGCACACATTTCTTAGAGGTCAAAGGTCAACTGCGAAGTGCGAAAGGAATATGTGGTGAAATCCTTAAAGGTTTCCAGTGATCATCGGGCAGGGCACCAATATCTTGTACTCAGGGGTAGTACTCACTACCGGTTTGCAAATGTAAGCATGCACACAGCCTTCCGTACATGCACTTTGCTCATGTGTGCATCTTACATGCATGTGCCCGGCCTCAAAAACATGCCTAAATAGGACAGCATAGATTTCCACTACCGAACCAGCTGAATACCACCTCTCCTTGTACCATCCTACAACACCATGTAGGTTTAATTGACGTAGTTAAGATGGATTGTGCAATTCCTCTGAAATGCCGAATGATGCTCACAGACCAGGAGAATTGCAATGCAGTAGGCACCCGCCCATTTTAAACACAAAAACTATATGGATCCAAGTTTGATCTTACACTCCGGTGTCCATACTGTTCCGGGGGTGTTTCCATTGGCTTTTTTTTGAAATCAGAGCCATCAACTCTTCAAGGTCCACCAACTGGAATGGCTGCTCCAGAGGAAATGCTGCAAAAATAAGTTTGGGGGGCATTTTCTGGTAGAACGACAAGGCAGACAGTTGTGTGTTGGTGAAGGCATCTCACCTGCCTTCCAGAAATCCCCCCCTCCATCTTCTAGAAGTTCTTACTGGTGTTCTCCTTGGTTCTGTCAGCATTGGTACTCATCTCTGCAACTAACAGTTGTTTGCTACATCAAGAGGGAGCGGGGACGATGGGTCAAGGTAGAGAAGAGGAGTCGTAATGTGGAGGACCAAACTTTTACTTTCTACTCTTGTGGTCGGCTGTTTTGAAAGAATCTTGACTTTGCTGGGTAAAAGGGTTGCGTTTGGCCAGTGCAGCCACACAGTCCTGTCAATGGTGCAACTTAGGAAAAAAACGTTTTATATTATTGTTATTATTATTGTGGGTAGTTTAGAGAAATGTTAACGGGGAGGGGAGGGAATTGGGAAAGTTGTTGCTAAGGGATGGTAGGAATAACAACGTAGGTGATGCCATCCATCATCATCACCTATCTTCTGTAACTTGGATGAGTGTGGGCAGGTTCCTTTCAGTATTATAATCCAGGGCTGCCTTGTGTTCCTAACTGAGTGAGGTGTTGCAATGAAGCTTCCACTGAGTAGATCACGGGTGTCAAACTTGCGGCGTCAGATTGCCATCACGTGACGTCTCGCTATGAATTTGTCCTATGCGGAGCTGGGGTGGGTGTGGCCTGCATGTGATGCATCCGGTCCCCAGGGCCGCCAGTTTGGCACCCTTAGTGTAGATGGAAGGGATCTTCACTTCTTACCCGGTAGCTCTCGGATGGTTTTTCCCAGCTCGGGGGAAAGTTCATGTTCAGCTGAATTTTCTTACAAACTTTCCCAAAGGCATCGATTTTGGAAATGAACATGACGGGAATGAAATAAGCAAAAAAATGTTTTTAGCATGAGCTGATCGCCACTCTTAACAGGGTCTGAAAACTTGGATGTCCTTTCCAAATCTCGTTGCTTTTCATTCTTGAAGGATGCTTCCAAGGGAGATCTCAACCCTGCCTCGCTCTGAAAAATATTGTGGGACTTCTAGATGTCGTAAGGCTTCCTTCTTCCGTCTTGTTGTCTTGTTTCAGGGGAATGGGGAGAGCCCACAACCTGTTTCAGTTGGTACCTTTTGGAAATAACCATCCAGGAGAATCTTACTAGACTGGGAAGAACTTGTTATTCGTGGCAATATCTTGAATTCTAGGAGTCTCCGTGTAGTTAGCAGCATACAATTAATACATAAATTCTTCCTAACAGTGTCAATGCAGTTAAAGTAGTTTAAGGTTAGGCGGTGAACTCGGAATAGTATTAGAGAGCTCAACATGGGTTACCACTGAGTACCCACCACTTTTAACGATAATGGTGTAATTATGGGACTGAATGCAAGATTAATAATAATTTTAAAAAAAGGTTCTAGAGCTTGTGACTTCCTACCTTTGGGTGGGAGGAGCTCATCAAGTTCCATTCTGGATTTGCTCTTCGCATTTATGGGGGAGGGGCTGTTGGGGCTTTCACCCATTCAGTAAGCAGTTTGTCTAGAAAGTTAGATAAGTGAAGGTAGCATAGTTTCCTGCACTGCTGAATGGCTAGTCTTAGGATATTGTCTCTGTATACTTGAAGACATCACTTGGAGTGTGTATAGAGGAGGGCCTTGGGAGACAGAAGGAAGAACCATGCAGTGGTCTTCTCTCTGTTCTGGAAGCCTGTTCTCTACAATCACTACATCTATCCATGCATATCGTGGTGCACATCTTTAGGAGACTCTCATCTTGGTTTACAATTGTACTAAGCCATGATGTGGTGCATGTGGTACATTACCGAAGCCCACACACGTATGACTTAGCAACTACGGCTTACGCAAGACATTGTAGTGAAGCAAACAATGCCTTAGTATGGAGGGTGAACCAAGCATGAGTAGCAACCCTTGCAGGAAAAGCTGGAAGCCTTGTTGGCTTGGTAGTCCTGCAAAAACAATTCCTATCCCCATGGCCCAAAGTCAGAGAGAGGCCACTAGTAGAATGTGACTTTATAGGAGGAGTGGTACAACTTGTACGTCTAATAATGTCAAGAGTGGAACAGGGTCCTTTCCTTCAGCTTTGAACGTTCACTTTCCATCACTTTTCTCTTCCCCTTCCTTCCCAACATAATCCATCCCATCAATACAGGAAGTCCTCGACTTACAACTATTCGTTTAGCAACCCCGTTCAAAATTACAAGGGCACTAAAAAAAAAAATTACAACCGTCAGTTCTTGTGCTGACAATTGTTGCAGCATCCCCACAGTCCCGTGATCCAAATCCGGTTACTTAGCATCTGGCATGTATTTACGACGGTTGAAGCATTCTGGGGTCATGTGACCACCTTTTGCGACCTTCCCAACTGGCTTCTAACACACAAAGTCAAAGGAGGAAGCGGCGCTCGCTCAATGACCGCTGAATGATTTCCTTAACGACGACGGGGATTTGCTGAGCGAAAAAAAAAAGGTTGTAAAATCGGGCTTAGCAATGGAAATTCTAATCCCAATTGTGGTCGTAAATCAAGGACCAGTTAAATATGGTGTGCAGTGGGACTTTTGCTGCAGGTATGGCAGGACTCTCTGCTTGCGGGAATAGTTTGGCTTCTATATGACAGTGGAAAGGTGTTTTATGCCACTGCCCATTATCTGAGGTACTGGAGCGTGGGAATCTTCCGTTCAAGTGGTGTACGGGATTTGTTTTCGTGGCCTGCTCTGTAATCACAGGAAGGAAATAAATATCGCGGGCCTTTACCAAGCACACTTTTAAGCAGTAATAATGATAAGCTTTCTAAATGCCAAATACAAAATATCCAGCATTTCGTTTACCCACCACGTCCTGATAGCATTTTAGGAGGATGGCTTCTAAAGCGGCCTCATTTCCTCAGCCTTTTCCAGTTTGCTGTTTTGTGGCCTGGGCGTTCCTCCTTAAGAAATAGTCGTGTTGGCAATCTCTTTTTCCCCAATGAAATGATAACTTTTTTAAAAAAATGAATGGGACGGCCATAGCTGAGATGGAGATGACACTGAAATGTCCAGGGTGGAGGCCTCGCGGAACTGATCACCTTTTTCTAGAAAGTCTCGCGCGTGATGCCTGAAGATGCAACCAAATCTGGGTGTTGTCCCTTCCGAGTGATTGATGACTCCATTCTCTTATATTTTCCACCCAATACATTGTCAATTCAAAGCTTCCTGCTTCCCGCTAAGAGAAGCTGATGATTCTGGTGAGGACTTTCTTATGCCCGAGTCCCACCAAATCAAAGACTTGTCTTTAGGTTAGAGTTTGTTTTCCAGAAAGCGTTGTGTGAGCACACTCCGTTCTTGGTTTAAGACTCGGAGTGACGCATTGTTTTGGTCTTTCCTGTCGATGAAAAAAAAAAAAAATCTGTAGAAATGTATTAATAAGTAGAGGAGATGTTTTCTGTAAGTAATCCGCATTCAGGTACCGCAACAGAAGAGGCAAACTATATTCTTATAGAGAGAAAGCTACAATCAACGTTTTTTTTCCCCTCACTGTCTTTATATCATGCAGTGGGACATTTCGTCTCTACATATCTCAAAAGTTCTTTAAGAACCCTCTTGGTTTTTCTCGTGTGTCCGGACCACTGAACTTTCCATACGGTGCTATTTCTTATGTTCTTAATAGATTTTCGTTGAACCATTCAAACGTATTTTTTAAGTCTTGCCTATTGAATTTAACTGACTTTAATCTTTGAAGGCCATGCAACCTCAATTCCATGTCTTGAATGTTGAGTATTACTATGTATAACTCATATTAAGGTGCTTTTCGATGCTGTTTTCAACAGCAGCCATGGGGGGAGGGGAGAATGGGTGGGGAGGGGGACGACTTTAAAAATCCATAAAAACAATAAAGTGGAAACTTTAATTCCTTATTACACTATTTCTTTTATGATTTTATTCTTTGGGGTTTTTTTTTTTTTGGGTGGGGAAAGCTGGTTACAAATAGTGGAGATGTGTGCTGATTCATGGTTGACACACATCCAACTCTTCCGTTCTTAACTGTCCAACAGACGTCTAAAAAGATGTCACAGTTGGTTTTTTATTAGGATTTTAAAAACCGCACGGGCAAATAGAGTTCAGAATAGGCATACCGAGCGTTTGTTTAAACTTTGAATCATTGAAATGAAAAGCTGTCCAAAAAAAAATTACATTATTTTCCAGTATGGTTTTTTTTTTGTTTCCCTGCAAAGTTTCCAAAAAAACAAAAACAAAACAAAAACAAAAACAAAAAAAGAACCTTAAGATACAATGGTGCTGTACCAAAGCCTTATACGAGATTTAATCTGCAAGAGGTATAATCTCTCTATATCTGCATTGTTGTTCTCTGCTTCCATTGTGTACAGGCCAGTAAAATACCAGCAAAGAAAGAAGTTGGAATCAAGAGCTGGACTTTTGGACTTTGCTAGCCTGTCTTCTTCAGAGAAAGAGGAGGCACTTCCAAAGTTCAGCAGAGATTGGATGTGCAAAGTTATTGTTGCTTCCTCTCCTTGCAGTTCCAAGCAGAGAGGTTTGTTCGCTATCCTTCAACAAGGAGGTGCACATCTAATCCCTTTATTCGCACACCCATTTTCCCTCTTGTCTCAAATGGCTCTTCACATTTAGTCCCAGAGGTGGGTTTTTATTTTTCCAAAAGGCAACTGGACTTTCTTCGGGTTTTTTTTTCTCCTTTAAAATGTTTCGCTTCTCATCCAAGAAACTTCTTTGGTTCTGTTTAGAGAACTTCTTCAGTTCAGTTTAGAGAACCGGAGAAGCCCTTTGGATGAGAAGTGAAAAGTTTTTAAGGGGAACAAAAAAAACACTCCCACACCAAGCAAGTCCAGTGGCTCTTTGAAAAGCCCCCTTTGGGACAAACCACGTCCATGGATGATTGAGAATCTCCACATAGATGCTCATCATTGCGATAGGCAACCTCAAATTCGTGTCTGCTTGGCATTCTTCCTTGTTCCATTTGAGCGATCCAAGAACTTTTTGGGAGATGCTCAAAAGCTTCTTCTTTAGCTCAAAGCTGCAAATTAGACACCCAACCTCCAGTTTACTTTGGTTCCATGTCTCCGATTTCCTGCTTCCTTGCCCTGTATTTATAGTGAGTGATGTAAAAGGAATTTCCTCCATGACTTGGTGCTAATTAATTCTTGTTTGGAGGAGAAAGTAGGCAGGTGAAGGTAACGTCACAAGAGCCAAAGCTCTGTTTCATTTACGTCTGTCATGCTTCCCCCAACCCCAATAGTCTTAAGAAGATAAAAAGCAGAAAGAGTGGTATATCTGCACCCCACAAATACAAATCCGTGCATTACTGGTGGCTTAGAACAAAGGGATCTTGGGAAGGCAAAGTCAACTTTCCCCAACGTTGCGCTTCCTAGATGACTTGAATTGACAAGTCAAAATTCTTAAATAGCACGCTGGAGAGTACGTTCAGGTTCTGATTAGATCTCACACAGTCAAAAAGAAACAATGTTAGACAGAACGATATTCCTCAACCTTTAGCAAATTGAAGATGTGCGGAATTCTGGGAGTTGAATTCCACACGTCTTCAATTTGCCAAGGTTGGGAAACACAGAGATAGAAGGTTGGTCCGTTCCTGAAACAAGAAGCAGATAGAAATGCAGAAGGGAATCACTTCTAGGCATTTATGTGGAACAGGTTGCAAAAGCGATGCGGAAAAGGCGAAGGATGGTTGTGGTGTACGGAGAACTCACCATTGATACACTGCAGTTGTGGAAATTGTTTGGTAACGGCTTTACATATGCCACCTTTACATCAGTAGTGGTATTCACTTACCTTCACTACCGGTTCGCAAATATGAGAGTGCACCACCTCTGTGCATGCGTAGAATATCCGTGGTGACGTCTGGGCGGGTGGGCGGAGTCTCCCGCCGCCGGTACTGGTTTGCCCAAACCGGATAAAACCGGTAGAATCCCATCACTGCTTTACATCCTGGAAAATATATTTTCACGGCATTTTGACTTGTCAATCAAGAGACGCCTACAGGAATGTTAAGGCCCCTAATGCCACAAAGTTGGGGAAGGTTGATACAGCTGATCCCACCAAGATTAATAGACACATGACCACGGATTCCAGCTATTGTGGTTTGTAGACCACATGCCAACCCAGTCGGTGTAGTTTATTCAATAAATCATGGTCAGATAAACCAGAATTTAGCATGTGATAGAATCGCCATCTGATTTTTCAACTTGGTTAGAGATTCAGTGGCATTATTCAAGTTCATTGGTTACTCTTCCAGGACCCTACGGAGAAATAATCCTAACATTAAGGAATGTGTTTGGTTCTGAGATTGACAAAACCAGAAGAGATGTGATGATTTCAAGGAATATGGGTTCAGTTTGATCCCTTGGTCTCCTATCTTCCAGCGTAACCAGATTAGAGGAGATCCCTCAGTGTGGCCAAAGCAAATACAGATTGTGTCTTCTGCCAAATTTATCCAGAGTGGATCTTTTGGTCCTTCCTCAAACTAATCACTCTTGGTTTTAAATGGCCACATATGGTATGGAGGATTCTTCTAAGCAATAAATCTACTTTCTCTACTGTTGATGTTATTCCCTGTGGGCAACTGGAATGTTGCCAGTGAATTAAAATACATGGTGCCCTGCCTTAAAAGTGGATGGCATGCCTTGAACCCTTCCACCTGCTGGTATTTTACAAGCCTACTCAGCAAATCCACCTTCAGTAACATTGCATGTTCATGAAATTACTTTGACCCCCTTTTTATTTTCTTATTTTCTTATTGCTTTTTCTTTTTCTTTTTTTTTTTTAAAAAAGATGCGTACCCTGTAAAGAAAATTACGGCAGTGTTGCTATGTTATTGTTAAACCTGCCATTCTGTAGGAGAATGATGGACTTTGGAATTGAGTACAAGAAAAAAAAAATCATTTAATTGCTCCACATGTAACATTACTCTGCTTCAGAAGTGTTTTGTATTTTGATATAAATAAACATTTGCAAAAAAAAAAAAACACCCTAGTGTGTCCAATTGTGCATTTGTACGGGGTTGTGATTGTTGCTATTATCCCGTATGATATTATGGTGAGCATAATATCCTTGAACTTTTAAGAAGAAATATCCTTCTGGGTTCAGCTCCAAGTGGGGAAAAAGACACTGGAAACACGGAGACTGCTTGGAAAGATGGTTTAATGGTGGACAGGATCACATGGTTCGAGTTCCTGAACAGAAAAGGGGCGAGTCCCTGGGTTTTATACCCTCTCTGGCATTAAACTTCTTGGGGCACAGAAAGAGTATCCTGATTGGTTGTCAGACTCCCAGGGGGTGGGGGTCTTAGCTAGCCTTGCTGGCTGATGTGATCTTCCCAGGTGCCATATGGTGGGTTTCTGTTGCTAGATGGGTCCTATTGTGTTGCAGATGATGGTCCATTGACAAAGATTGAGTTTCTCCCTCTGGCTCATTGACAAAGGGTGGGGGGCAGGAAGATGGGAGCTGCTTCATCTTTAAAACATGCTTCTCCATTTCTCATCCAAGGAAACATAATATTCTGCCTTTTTAATATTTCTCAAAATATTTCATTTTCCTAGGAGAGGGGTGAGTGCTAACTTCCTACAAACTGAAGGAACACCGAGGCAAATTTACACTCTGAAATCACACACAAACACCGCATACAAGTACAAGCAAGGTACCATGCTGGCTTTTGTTAAAAAAAATTAAAAGATCTCTTGCAAGCCAGAAGCATTACATGAAATACGACAGAAGAGAATGAATGGCGCATAAACTGCCCAACCGATCATTTCTTCCTGCAAAATTATAATGCATCCATCTGAATACTTCCCAAGAATGGACACTTGGGACTTTCCTCAGTGTGGGTTCCAGTGTTTATTGACAGTTGAAAAGATAGAACTATTAAGATACTTGCTACATCTTTGCTCATGTACTTCCATTGGACTTTTAGGAGATGACCAGGCTGAGCCTGAGGGAGGGGTCAAACACCTTATCAGTCTTGAATTCCTTTGTACCCACAAGGGATCTAAGTCCATCTTGAACTTTGTTGACTCTTAAAGATAAAGGTTCCCCTTGCACATATGTGATAGTTGTTCCCGACTCTAAGGGGTGGTACTCATCTCCGTTTCTAAGCTGAAGAGCCAGCGCTGTCCGAAGACGTCTCCATGATCATGTGGCCGGCATGACTAAATGCCAAAGGCGCACGGAACGCTGTTCCCTTCCCACCAAAGGTGGTCCTTATTTTTCTACTTGCATTTTTACGTGCTTTCGAACTACTAGGTTGGCACAAGTAACGGGAGCTCACCCCGTTACGCGGCTCTAGGGATTCGAACCGCTGAACTGCCAACCTTTCGATCAACAAGCTCAGCATCTTAGCTACTGAGTCACCGCATCCCTGTCACAATTTATATTTGGATGGGAAGCCACTAAGAAAGCAAAGAGTTGCAGGCTAGAGTAGAAAAATCCTCTTTTGACCTTTCGGTCGACAAGCGTTGACCATTAGTAGTTAAGATTCTTGTAGACAATATTAGCCTACAATATATCTATATTCATTTAAATTCCCTGGATGCCTGATTTCCTGTGCTTGATAGACTTGGGCAGACTTGGTGTATAAAAAGAAAGAGTGGATAGGACACCAATTGAGTACTAAGCTTTGTATGCTGTTCCAATCATCATTAAGTTGGGCATTGCTCTGATCCAGCATCAGACAACTTGTTTCGCAACTGTTCCCAGGCATCAAGGTTTTTAAGCTCTGTATTTATTTATTTATTTATTTTTATTAATTTGTCATATTTCTATGCCGCCCACTCTCCGAGGACTCTGGGCGGCTTACACCAAAGACAGTATACTAAATAGCATATTGCCCCCAACAATCTGGGTCCTCATTTTACCCACCTCGGAAGGATGGAAGGCTGAGTCAACCTTGAGCCTGGTGAGATTTGATCTGCTGATCTGCAGTCAGCTGAAGTAGCTGCAGTACTGCACTCTAACCACTGTGCCACCTCAGCTCATATTTGTGGTGGGTTCACCTGGAATCACTTACAGAAGGGGGCAAGTAAAAAAGTGTTCCAGCATGAAGTCAGTCCATGGGAGGAAGTCCCAAAAGTGCTTTTCAAAGTCCATCTGCCTTTGAAAAAAGATCCTTTGGGACAACCATGAGCTAAATGAGCTGAGAATCTCCATAGACATCCATGGGAGAAAATGGCCATGGTAGATAACCATTTAAGGCTTTATCTACTGGTTCCCAAGGGAAGTCTGGGAAGATTCTTGTAGAATAGGTGATCAACAAGAGAGCCTTGGTAGTACAGTGGTCTAAAGCACCCTGTTATTAAGACCAGCTGCCTGCAATTACTGCAGGTTCGAATCTTACCAGGCTCAAGGTTGAGTCAGCCTTCCATCCTTTCTAAGGTAGGTTAAATGAGGACCCAGTTTGTGGGGGCAATAAGCTGACTTTGTATAAATATACAAAAGGATGAAGGCTATTGCTTAACGCACTGTAAGCCACCCTGAGTCTCCGGAGAAGGGCGGCATATAAATCAAATTAAAAAAAATAAAGAAACAATAAAGAACCTGCTTTGACCTATTCATGGAGTTGTTCTGGTTCCCTGTTACGTGATACTATTCAATAGAAATAATGGTGGTGATTGGATTCCCAAAGTCCAAGGTGAGTCTATTGTGATAAGAAAGGCAACACATGAGAAAATGTTTTTGTTTGAATGTTCTTCAGGCATTTTTATTTTACCTCTTCTGCAAACTTAATATGTTTCTTTTTTAAAAAAAGAAGACTTTATTATCTAAAAAGAAAAAAAGCTCAGAACAGAACAGAATAATAGAGTTGGAAAAGACCAGTGCTGAGTTTCAATTTTTTTTTACTACCGGTTCTGTGGGTGTGGCTTGGTGGGTGTGGCAGAGGAAGGATACTGTAAAATCTCCATTCCCTCCCCACTCCAGGGGAAGGATACTGTAAAATCTCCATTCCCTCCCCACTCCAGGAAAATGTTACTGCAAAATCCCCATTTTCTCCCGATCAGCTGGGACTCGGGATGCAGAAAATAGATGGGGGCGAGGCCAGTCAGAGTTGCTATTTCCCAGTTCTCCGAACTACTCAAAATTTCTGCTACCAGCTCTCCAGAACTGGTCAGAACCTGCTGAAACCCACCTCTGGAAGGGACCTTGGAGGTCTTCTAGTCCAACCCCCTGCTTAGGCAGGAAAACCTATACCATTTCAGAAAAATGGTTATCCAATCTCTTCTTAAAATAGATGGACATGACCTTGTAGATGACCCTCACTCTGTCAAGGACCTTGGAGTACTCATTTCTAAAGATCTAAGTGCCTGAGCCCATTGTAACAACATTGCCAAAAAGTCATTAAGAGTTGTTAACCTAATCTTGCATAGCTTCTTCTCTGGTAATGTTTTACTACTAACTAGAGCATACAAAACATTTGCTAGACCAATTCTTGAATATAGCTCATCTGTCTGGAACCCGCACTGCATATCGGAAATAAATACAATTGAGAGAGTCCAGAGATATTTTATGAGAAGAGTCCTCCATTCCTCTAACCGCAATAAAATACCTTATGCCACCAGACTCCAAATTTTGGGCTTAGACAATTTAGAACTACGCCGAATTCAGTCTGACCTAAGCATAGTACATAAAATTATCTGCCACAATGTCCTTCCTGTCAATGACTACTTCAGCTTCAACCACAACAATACACAAGCAAATAATAGATACAAACTCAAGGTAAACCATTCCAAATTCAATTGCAGAAAATATGACTTCAGTAACAGAGTGGTCAATGCCTGGAATGCACTACCTGACTCTGTAGTTTCTTCCCCAAACCCCCATAACTTTAACCTTAGACTGTCTACTGTTGACCTCACCCCATTCCTAAGAGGTCTGTAAGGGGCGTGCATAAGTGCACAAGCGTGCCTACCATCCTTGTCCTAATATTCCTTTTTACTTACTCTTTTCACGTATTCAAATTATGTTTATACTTTTACCTGTTATATATGCTTGACAAATAAACTTATGATTATGATTAAAAACTTCCAGCATTGGAGCATTCACAATTTCTGGAGGCCAATTCTTCGACTGATTAATTGTTCTCACTGTCAGGAAATTTCTCCTTAGTTTATTTTATTTATTGGTTCGAGTTATATGCCGCCCTTCTCCGGAGACTCAAGGCGGCTTACAATGCGTTAAGCAATAGCCTTCATACTTTTGTATATACCTGCTTAGTAGGGCTTTCGCCCCCCCCCCCCCCCAAAGCAGTGTTCTTTTTTTATACAAAGTCAGCTTATTGCCCCTACAAACCGGGTCCTCATTTTACCTACCTCGAAAGGATGGAAGGCTGAGTCAACTTTGAGCCTGGTGAGATTTGAACTTGCAGTAATTGCAGACAGCTGGTGCTACTTAACAGCACTTTAGTCTACTGTGCCACCAAGGCTCTTATTAAGTTCTAAGTTGCTTCTCTCCTTGATTAGTTTCTACCCATTGCTTCTTGTTCTACCCTCAGGGGCTTTGGAGAATAGTTTGACTCCCTCTTCTTTGGGGCAGCCCCTGAGAAATTGGAAGACTGCTATCATGTCTCCCCTAGTCCTTCTTTTCATTAAACTACTGTAGACATACCCAGTTCCTGCAACAGTTCTTCATATGTTTTAGCCTCCAGTCCCCTAATCCTCTTGGTTGCTCTTTTCTGCATTCTTTCTGCATCTTTTTTCACATTGTGGTGACCAAACATGGATCAAACAAGGAGCCTGAGTGGCGTAGGAGGCTAATGCCTCCTACTAAGGCAGCATTTAACATCCAGCTGCCTGCAATTACTGCGAGTTCAATTCTCACCAGGCTCAAGGTCGACTCAGCCTTCCATCCTTTCTAAGGTGGGTAAAATGAGGACCCAGTTTGTGGGGGCAATAAGCTGACTTTGTATAAAATATACAAAAGTATGAAGGCTGTTGCTTAACGCATTGTAAGCTGCCCTGAGTCTCCGGAGAAAGGCGGCATATAAAAATAAATAAAAATTAAAAATAAATAAAATAAAAATTGAGAAACAAGCCACAAGGACATTTGGGGAGATGGGATTGAAGTGAGGGAAGTGCCATCTTCTTTGGACCGGCCCTATCTCCTACTCCTGACCCATGGCTGCCACTCCATGTGGTATCTCATTTGTATAATTGAACTGAAACAACATTGCATTTCAGATGCTCACGCTGCATCTGATTGAAAGCAATGATTGAAAGCCGATCCAATTACCCTTGTAATTTTATAACTGAACATGATGCAGGAGAGCCGCTCCAGGACCAGCCTTCTAATTTTATAAATGAACTTAAAAGCATGAAATGCACATAAGATCATCCACTAAAAACGCCATTAAAAATAAAACAAACGTCCAAATGAGAGATTAGAGTGCTGCCAGATTACAATCCACTTCAGCAACAAGTTAGCTTTGATACCCAAAGCCTCTCAATAAAAATACCTTTGCCTCCATCACACAACAATGGAAAAAACATTTTGACTCCTACGCTTTTCTGTCCTCACTTTGACATGTCATTATGACTTTCCTGGAGTGGTGGAATCCTCCAGTTCTTTGGAAAAGACTATATGGGCACAAGGGATGGGAATCTTCTCCAGGTGAGTTATATGCGATAGCAAACCTTTCCTTTGTATGGAAGGAGCAAAGTATGTAAGAATTAATTCCTCCTTAGAGTAAGAGTGGTCAACCTATAGCCATGAATCTATGGCAAGCGTGCCACAGGTGGCACAAAAGGCCCTCTCTGCAGGCATGCCAGCCATCACCCCCGCCAGCTCCACTGTGCATGTACGCATGCCTCCCACCAGCCAGCTGGTCTTTTGGGTCTCTGTTGCACATGCACGGGGGTGGGGCACATATGCGGGGGGCGCTTGCATTGCATTTTGGGGCCTCGTGCGGTGCCCATGCAACTTCCAGGTTGGTGCAGAAGGTTTTCCAGGCCCAAAATGGGCGTGCATCAGTGGTGGGTTGCCCCCGGTTTGGACCGGTTCTCTAGAACCGGTAGTAAAGCTGGCAGGACCCTGATATCATCAGAAGCAATCTGCGCATGCACAGAAGAAACAAGAAACAAATGTAGCAACGTTGCTTTCCTACAAAGATCCCAAGAGCTGTTGATGCTCTTTTAAGCCTTCTGGGAGGAGCCAATCATCTCCTTACTCCCGAGTTGTCCTTTTTGCTTCAGCTGCTCTTGCCTTCTGGCAGCTCTGTGCATGTGTGCACTAGGAACAGGCTCCTCCTGTTCCTCTGCCTCCCTGCTATCTTCCTCTGGAGGCTCCGGAGTCCGTGCATCGCCCTGGCCCCCTCTCTGCCTCTGACGCAAAGCCCTCATCTGAGCGTTCCCCAGACTCCAGGGCTGGCCCATGTTCTTCCCCAGCCTCCTCACTGTCCAACTCCGCTGCCAGCTCTGCAGGCTGCTGGCAGACCACAACAGTTTCAGCTTTGTTCTGTATTACATTCCATGAAACATTTGACCAGATCCTGAAAAGACTTAAATGTCTGTTTGGCATTGCTTGTATTGTCTCCATGCCTCTCTTCCTGGAAAAGTATATTCAAAAGAAAAAAAAAAACCATCCTCCCTGCTTGGAGGAAGACAGCCAATGGAGGTGCATGCTTCTCTATTCTATTATGACATCACAGTTTCCCAGGCAATGTCCTTTGCTGGCATAGGGTGGATTTGGTTAACAAAAATCACCATTCTCACTTGAAGGATCCAGAAGTTCTTTATACCAAGCAAAAATTGTGGCTACGGGGATTTGGCTTCCCCGGTACTGTAAGCACGAGTTGGGATGATAATTACTACATGGACAGCGTTCATCTATTTCCGCAGAGCTTCGAAACAGCCTTTACCAGCTGGAGAAAATCTGGTAAGGACATCAGTTGGTGGCTGATCCTCAGAACAAGTGGGTTGAACCAGGAGAAGAAACTTAAGATGTATCACAAGATCCTCTATTGAATTCTTCCCTTTCCCCTCCTCCTTTTCTTTCCGTTAAGGATGATGCTGTCGTCGAACCAGAGATTGTGACTGTACTGGAGCATTGGCTGAGAAAGGTAAGTGAGCGATGCTGAAATTGCATGTAGCCAGTATGGAGGAGATTCCCCATCCAGAACAAGGATGTGGGTGGGATAGGAGAAGGCTTTCTTTGATCTGGAATAAGAAGCTTGAGTTTCGACGTCATCAAAATTGGGATTCGAGGACATACCCAACTTGGAACAACTTGCCTCCAGAAGTTGTAAATGCTCCAACACTGGAGGTTTTTAAGAAGAGATTGGATAACCATTTGTCTGAAGTGGTGTAGGGTTTCCTGCCTAAGTAGGGGATTGGACTAGAAGACCTCCAAGGTCCCTTCCAACTCTGTTATTCTGTTCTGTTCTGTTCTGTTCTGTTCTGTTCTGTTCTGTTCTGTTCTGCTCTGCTCTGCTCTACTCTACTCTACTCTACTCTACTCTACTCTATTCTATTTGGGTCTATTCCATTCCATTCCATTCCATTCCATTCCCAGATTGTTTTCTGGGCAACAATAAGAAAGTGGTTGCATTGACACCTTAGCCTTCTTATTAAAAAAAACTTGATCTACTTGGCAGCACTGGCTAAAATTAGTTTGACACAGACTATCCTGATCCTACATCATTCATGGGTGATGAGTGTTGATCTACTTGAAGGCTTAGAATAATAGTTGGAAGGGACTTTGCAGGTTTTCTAATCCAACTGCCTGCTCAGGCAGGAGAATTTATCTCATTTCAGACAAATTGTTGTCCAATCTCTCCTTAAAAACCTCCAGTGTTGGAGCACCTACTTCTGGAGGCAAGTCGTTCCACTAAATCTGAAACAGGAGGTGCATAATAGTTTTTGGAATAAATTTAGACTGAGTGGTGTCCAGGAATGTTCTCCAACCAATAGAAAGGGATATATGTGCAAAACAATATTGGAGTAAAATTAGAAGATATTTAGCAGAGATAACCAGACAGCGTATAGAGATGAAGACAGAAATATTTTTGTTAGGAAACATTTCCAGGGGCATATGACAAAAAATACAATATTTAATTATACATATTATAATAGTGGCAAGAATAATATATGCACAAAATTGGAAAAATAATAGTACACCAGTGGAAGAAAATTTGATTAGAAAAGTTTTGGAGTGCGCAGAGATGGCTCACACAAGCTCACAAAAGAAATACAAGAAAAAGAGGAAACAGAATATTACATGGTATGGGGTAAATGGTATCAGAGGTGGGTTTCAGCAGGTTCTGACCAGTTCTGAAGAACCGGTAGCAGAAATTTTGAGTAGTTTGGAGAACCGGTAGTAAAAATTCTGACTGGCCCTGCCCCCATCTATTCTCTGCTTCCTGAGTCCCAGTTGATTGGGAGGAAATGGGGATTTTGCAGTAACCTTCCCCTGGATTGGGGAGGGAATGGAGATTTTACAGTGTCCTTCCCCTGCCATGGCCACCAAGCCATGCCACGCCCACCAAGCTACACCCACAGAACCGGTAGTAAAAAAATTTGAAACCCACTACTGGTATGAACCGTTATAGGAGAGGGATAAAGGGCAAGGAAAGAGTAAACGAGGAAGATATAGGAGTTGAAATGTAATAACAGACAAGCAGAAATGGAACGGACACAGAATGCATGATTGAAATTCAGTACATTGTTATCTTTATGTCTATAAATCAATATTAGAATCATACGTATAAATGGTAAATTGAAGTAAGGGAGAAAAATAGATATGTATGAAATGTTTACTGATGCGAAAATGTTGAAAAGAAGGAAATTGTAAAAATTTCTTTTTTTTTAACTGTTTAATAAAAACTATTTAAAAAAGAAAAAAAAAAGGGATATATGTGGAAGATAAATGTATGTTCGTGCACCCAAAATACAAGTTTCTGGATTACTGTGATGCTTAATGTTCTGTTCATCCTTAATGCTTTCTCTTGATGCATTTTTTTTTTTGTTTCGTTTTGTAGTAAGATATGCCTTGTTCTGAAAAAAACAGAATAGGCTTATGGGTTTTTTCCCCATCAATATATAGTTAGTCCTTGACTTACGACTGTAATGGAGCCACAACTTTGGTAGTTGTCGTGTGAACCACTATCAAGTTTACAATATTTTTGTAGTGGTCATTAAACAAATGCCACAATTGTTGAGCAAACTCATTGTTCGCTACGGGATATTTTTTGCAAAAAACTGGAAGTCAAGTCAGGAAAAAGAAAATTATAAATTGTGGCCGCGTGACTTGCAAGATGCTGCCAACAGATACAATAGAGAATTGAGATATTTGATTGTGAATGTATTAACAGCGGCTAGAATTGTGTTTGCTAAAAACTGGAAAAATGGGAAAAAACCAACGCAAGATGAAGTTATTAAGAAAATCATGGAATGTGCTGAAATGAATAAATTGACATTTGAAATTAGAGAACAAGAAGATAAACAATATTATAAGATATGGGATTTATTTTATCAATGGCTAAATAATAAAACATGGAAATGAAATATGAGACATGAAATGAATGTTATAATATAATATTTGAAAATCATTTTTATGAAACGATAAAGCCATAGTTAAATAAATGATAAATGAGGATACTTATTTGTTTGATAATATGAGAAATTGGATAATTCGTAAATTTGGAATATGGGGATGAAGCACAAAAGACTTGTAACCGACCGACACACTGTTTGCAATTGTAATGGATCATGGATTTATGTTTTAGGTTTTGTTTAAAAATAAAAAAAAAATCTTAAAAAAAAAAAAGATGCTGCAAACGTCTTCCATGCAGGCCTATTGCTAAGTTCCCAAAACGTGGCCATGTGACACCAGATATGTGTGTGTGTGTGTGTTTGTTTGTGTGTGTGTGTGCAAATTTGGAAATTTGAATCAGGGTCATAAGTCCCTTTTTCATGATCTGTCATCTTTGAATGGTCACTAAGGCAGAATAATAGAATTGGAAGGACCTTGGAAGTCTTCCAGTCCAACTCCCTGCTAAAGTGGGAGACCCTATATCAGTGTTATCACCTTTAAAGCGCTCCATGGCTTAGGACCTGGTTATCTACGAGACCGCCTGCTACCACCATAGCCTCCCACCGGCCAGTACGCTCCCATAGAGAGGGGCTCCTCCGGGTGCCGTCGGCCAAACAATGTTGACTGGCGGCCCCCCAGGGGGAGAGCCTTCTCTGTGGGGGCACCTACGATCTGGAACGAGCTCCCCCCGGAGATACAGAGGATCCTGGATCTGCGCACCTTCCGTAGCGTGCTTAAGACTTTTTTATTTCATCAAGCCGGCCTGGCCTAAATCTTCTCCCCTTTTTAAATGTAAATTTTAATTTGTTTTTAAATTATGGGGTATTTTAAATTTATTCAGCCAAATTATTTAATTTGTTTTAATTTATTTTAAATTTTTGTATTTATGTGTTTTATCTTGTGGCTGTTCACCGTCCTGAGTCCTTCGGGAGAAGGGCGGTATAGAAATTTAATAAGAAAAGAAAAAAGTGTTGGCTGACCGTTTTTCCCTCACGTGCCAAAAGCGGGGGGAGTGCAGGGGGGACGCATGTGCCCACACCCATACTTCTATGCACCCCATGCATGCATGCACAACCTCCCCACACTCCCCCGCTTTTGGCACGCGATGGTACGGTGCCAAACGGCCTGGTAGGCCCATTTTTTGTTCTCCCCAGGCCCCAGAGACTCTCTAGGAGCCTGGGGAGGGCAAAAACAGCCTTCCCCACTCTCCCAGAGGCCCTCCGGAGGCCAGAAATGGCCCAATTTGCTGACTTCCGGTGGGCCCAGAAGGCCTGAAAATCAGCTGGATGGCGCACGCATGCACACTGGAGCTGAGCTTGCATGCCCACCGATATATGGCTCTGCGTGCCACCAATGGCACACTTGCCATAGGTTCGCCATCACGGCCCTATATCATTCTGGACAAAGGGCTGTCCATTCTCTTCTTAAAAGAGAATTCTTTGGAAGGCAAGCTGTTCCACTGGCTGATTGCAACTAGTCATAAATTGAGAACTTACCTGTATTGTTCTTTCCCTGCAGGTGGAAGATGAAGCTGCAAAGATCTTTAGGCAGAAATCAGAAAACCGAACGGATTTTAAGAGTGAAAGCAGATCTGATGTCCGACCGTTTCTTTCGGTTGGCCAAGATGTGGCAGCAGCCCGCTCCAAACCAGAAACTTGGGAGAAGTTTGAAGACAGGAGGCCAGCCAAGATTAAAAATATGGTAGGTCATATGGTAGGATGGATGGCGCTTCGAAGAGCAAACCGGACGTTGTTTTCTCCTAGTAAGCAACTTGCTCCAATTTGTCTTTAGTGGAAAGTGTGAGGTGACAAAAGGGAAGAATGTAGACCATAGAAGGTATAGCTCAGGGATGTCAAACTCGATTTTATTGAGGGCCACATCAGGGTTGTGTTTGACCTCGGGTGTTGTGACCTAGGCCCAAGTAGTTATTACCAGACACAATCAGTCCTCAACAAACATATTTTATTAGAACATCTGAGAATTACTTCATTCTCAGCTTAGTCCAAATTAAGTCCAAAACAAATTCTTCATAAACAGTCCTTCGGCCTTATCACCAATCTTTGTCTTCTTTGGCACCCTGCCAAAGGCTTTTCTTGGCAAAAGTTCAGAAGCAAGAGATGCTGACAAGAAACAAATGTAGCAACGTTGCTTTCCTACAAAGATCTCAAGGGTCGTTGCTGCTCTTTTAAGCCTTCTGGGAGGGGCCAATCATCTCCTGGCCTCACTCCCGAGTCGTCCTTTTTGCTTTAGCTGCTCTTACCTACTGGCAGCTCTTCACATGCGTGCACTAGGAATAGGCTCCTCCTGTTCCTCTGCCTCTCTGCTATCTGCCTCTGGAGGCTCTGGAGTCCGCACATCACTCTCAGATGGCCCTGGCCCCATCTCTGCCTCTGACGCAGAGCCTTTGTCCGGGCCTTCCCCAGACTCCAGGACTGGCCCATTGTCCTCTCCAGCCTTCTCACTGTCCAACTCCGCTGCCAGCTCTGCAGGCTGCTGGTGGATCACAACACTGGGGGGCTGGGGTGGGTGTGGAAAGGGTGGGGTGGGAATGGAGATTTGCAATATCCTTCCTCTGCCATGCCTGCCAAGCCATGCCCACAGAACCGGTAAGGAAAATTTTTTGAATTTCACCCCTATACGGCATCCTTCACTTAATCCTCCAGAGAAAGATTGAAGGCAAACGAGGTCCAGGCAGAAGAAGAACATAATGGCTTCAAAACCTAAGGGACTGGTTTGGACAAAATTCAGCAGCACTTTTTCATGTGGCTGTTGACAAAAATAGGATTGCCAACATGATCGCCAACGTCTGATGACGGATATGGCAGCAACAGGAGGAGGAGGAGGAGGAGGAGGAGGAGGAGGAGGAGGAGAAGAAGAAGAAGAAGAAGAAGAAGAAGAAGAAGAAGAAGAAGAAGAAGAAGAAGAAGAAGAAGAAGAAGAAGAAGAAGAAGAAGAAGAAGAAGAAGAAGAAGAAGAAGAAGAAGGCTGAATGGATGCCTCTGTTTAACACAGAGCAAAACTTGTTTGGATACACATTTTGACAATCTGTGAAATATGGCTCACGCTTAATGCATTTTTCTCAAAAAACTAAACGAGAAGCTTGTTTGCAAAATCAGAATGCTGTGCATTCAAATATACACACCCACATAAACATAGGTAGGAAGCTTGTACGTTGACATTCTATATTCACATCTACAGTATAATTAGATACCTGGTACGCTAGAGTTAGTATTTTGGGAAATCACTCCTGTGTTGGAGACACTCAAGTTCACATCCATATTCAGCTCACAAGTTTACATCTCAACCCAACCCACTTTAGCGGGGATATTATAAATTAGAAGAAGGGAGATTATTGTTTGTCAACCTGTATCTGTATATCCACATCAACATCATCCCTTTTACTCTTATTGGGATACTCTGGGCACAATGAGAATATATCTGCTGAACAAAGCTCCATAGTGGTGACAGGAAGGGCATCCGGCCAGTAAACACTCAGCTCTATTCAGTTGCCCAGATTCCACCCCGCAAAGGATTTTGGGGTCATTAAAAGAAGATGACGATTTGTATATCTGCATCAACATCAACTCTTCTACTCTCATTGGGATGACCAGAGAGAGATAACTAATTGTTGGTTCTGCTTCAGCTTGAACATCTGAGTAAGAATTTTCCTTAACTCCATTTATTGAGAAAGGTATTGTTTATTAATAAACGATATCTTTCTCAATAAATGGAGTTAAGGAAAATTCTTACTCAGATGTTCAAGCTGAGGCAGGTTTGACACCAATAACCAATTTCTTTTCCTTCCTTCTCTTTCTTTCCTTCTTTCTTTCTTTCTTTCTTTCTTTCTTTCTTTCTTTCTTTCTCTTTCTTTCTCCCTCATTCTCTCTCTTTCCTTCCCTTTCTTTCTTTCTTTCTTCCTCATTCTCTCTCTTTCCTTCTCTTTCTTTCTTTCTTCCTTCCTTCCTCCCTCTCTCTCCTTCCTTCCTTCCTTCCTTCCTTCCTTCCTTCCTTCCTTCCTTCCTTCCTTTCTTTTTTTGAATTTATAGGACTTTTCAAGTATATCTGACATCAGACTTTCCTGCAGTTCTAGCCAGGAGCTTCTGGAAGACCGAATGAGAATTCAGTTTATGCGTTGGAGGTAAAACCTAAAAGATTATTCTATACACACACAAAAAAGAAAATAAAAAAAATAAAAAAAAAAATCAACAGAACAAAGTGAACAAAATATAAATGGCATTGCCACTGGCCAATATTTTCCAGATCTTTTTATATAAATAAATAAGAATAAATGCATTTCTGAAAAGATGATGCTCTTCAGATTAGGACTCTGAAGATACTTTTTTTTTTTTTAAAGAAAGCCTTTTAGAAGGTGAATTTTGGATTTCGGTGGCTCTTGTACAAATACCAAAAATTTATTTCTTTTTAAAAAAAAATTAAATTTTTATTTTTAAAACTACAGGGCATGACATACACAAACAGAAAACATATATTCCCTTTTTACAACAATTTCGCAGCGGTAGTCTTCTCTCATTTACATTTTCCCCTTACTCTTTAAATATATTTTCCTTATTGTCTCATTATCCCATATTTCTATATATATTCCTTCACATATAATATTATAACCATCAATTATTTTACAAACATTTATCTTTTTGTGACCTTTCCTCGTTCATTCTTATTTATTATTTCTAGTCTCCAGCCAATTATACCATTTGCTCTATACTGCATAGTAATCTGTATCTTTTTTTCTTTTATCTCTTTCGTTAATTTGTCCATCTCAGCACAGTCCAGAATTTTCCTTATCAGTTCTTCCTCAGTTGGTATCTTATCATTTTCCCAGTTCTGTGCATATGATATTCTTGCAGCCGTTATTATATGTAAAATTAGATATTGTATTTCTTTAATATATTTCCTAGTAAATATTCCCAACAGAAATGTCTCCAGTTTCTAATAAATGGGTTGGTCAATTATTTCTTCCAACCATTTTCTGATTTTGGCCTAGTACTTTTTTGCAAAATTTATTTCAATACACCTAATGTTTTCCAGCCAAACTCGGGTATATCCTGTTACAAGTGACATGAGAAAGGACGCCATGCAGGAGAGGGTGGATAAAGTTAGGAACAGGTAAGACTCAATAGGAATGAAATGGTTGGATTAGGATCAGAATAAGAATAACAGAGTTGGAAGGTACCTTGGAGGTCGTCTCCTCCAACTCCCTGCAGGAGACCCTATAACCTCCAGTGATGGGGCATCCACAACTTTCGGAAGCAAGCCATTTCACTGAATAGTTGTTCTCATTGATAGGAGATGTCTCCTTAATTCAAGGTTGAATCACTTGTTGATTATTTTCTACCTGTTACTTCTTGTCCCGCCCTCAGCAATAGCAATAGCATTTACACTTATATACCACTTCACAGTGCTTTTACAGCCCTCTCTAAGCGGTTTATAGAGTCAGCATATGGCCCCCAACAATCTGGGTCCTCATTTTACCCACCTCGGAAGGATGGAAGGCTGAGTCAACCTTGAGCCTGGAGAGATTCGAACTGCCAAACTGCAGACAGCCGGCAGTCAGCAGAAGTAGCCTGCAGTACTGCACTCTAACCACTGCACCACTGCAGCTCCTCGGGTGCTTTGGGGAATAGGTTGATCCACTCTTCTCTGTGACAGTCCCTGAAGTATTGTTCAATTTCATTTCACTGCTTAAGCATACAAAGTTTGGGCGCCAATTGCCCTACCCATGTTTCATTTAGTAGGGCGTTGATTCCATGCTAACAGTACTACTTTACCTTTCAGCGTCTCCAGAGTGATGTTCCAGGCATGTTCGGATGCTGAATATAGCCCATCTGATAGTGATCTCTATGTCTCAATATCCACAACTTAGACATCACCACCAGGTAGGACCTTCATCCATTTGCATTCTTCTCCCTTGGCTGCCTTGATGCTTTCATGTGTAGATGTAGGGTTCTTTCTTATTGACCAACTCCAATTTTGTTTTGTTTTTTAATTCCAAAATGCTCCTTTGATGATGTGCTACTTGAAGGCAGAGAGGTCCATGGCTGCCTCATCCTTTTCCCTCCCCAGCTTCTCTCTCCTTCTTCTGTGACAAATTCAGATTTCTTCACATCGCTAGCCCAAACAGCATGAATCCTGGAGAATCTTAGTTTAATTTACGTTGCCTTGGTTCTTGGGTGTTTGCACATTTTTGAACGATGAATAAAAACTCCTAATGTTAAAAGTGCTTTCCCAGATGTCTCTTTTTTCCCCCTTTTAAAGATGACAGCAATTAATTCAAGTGGGTTTTCACTGGAGGTGTTCAAAAATAGATTTCAGCCCTGAAGTTGGCCAAGCTGTGGCCATTTTCTTTTGTAGCTTTTCTCTAGGGAATTTTTCTTCTCACGGCTTCAGGGCTGACACAGCCTGGAGCGAAGGCACCAGGAAGGGGTGTGTGTGAAGAGATAGCTGTGGTGTTGTAGCCAAAATAATATTCTTTTCCTTGGGAATCAAGGACGTTTATGCAGATGTTTGAAAGGAGGAGACTGAGGCCACCTAACAACTGGACTATGTGCTGATTGGACCATGTGACTGGAGATTTTGAGGGGGAAATGATAAAGTTTTATTTTTAATTGGGTGAAAAACTGGCGGGAACCTAGAGCCGGTTTTCCACCAAGAAGATGCCAATTTCCCAGTAACTCCTTGCTTTCTTACTAGGAGAAAAGGAGTACTTTCTTACTAGGAGAAAAGGAGTACTTTCTTACTAGGAGTTACTAGGAGAAAATTCATAATTGGTTAGAAATAATAACTGAGCAACATACTGAGTTCAAACCAGAAATGTGCCTTTTAGGTATATTGTCGGAAAAGTATGACAAATAAACCATTTACTTAGTGTTACTTATACTGACGGCAGCTAGAATTACATATGCTAAATATGGGAAAAATGTGAACACCCCATCAGCTGATGACATAATTAGGAAAATTTAAGATTGTGCTGAAATGGACAGATCAACTTTAAAAATTAAAAATAAAGAAGACTCGACATATTATAGGACATGGAATAAATTTTATGAACGGTTAGAGACAAAGAGGTAGAAATGAAGGGAAGGTTTATGAATGTCAATAATTGTTAGTGTGGACAATGAAGTTGTATAAAACTATGGATATAATATGGAAAAATTTGTAAATAAGCTAATGTAAGTAGAAATTTAGTTGAAGTTTTCTTTTCCTTTTTTTTTTTTGGTTGTATTACTATAATTACTGTTAACATAGTACAGTTATAGTTATTAGCTTGTATGTTAAGATGTACCATTGATTTCTCTCTGGCTTTGCTTTATTCTGACATGGCACTATCTTTTCAATAAAATAAAATTTTAAAGAAAGAAGAAGATGCCAATTTGATTCAAGGTGTTAGTCATCACCTTTAAAGCGCTCCATGGCTTAGGACCTGGGTATCTATGAGACCGTCTTTTGCCACCAATAGCCTCCCACCGACCAGTTCGTTCTCACAGGGAGGGACTACTCAGGGTACCGTCAGTCAAATTATGCCGACTGGCGACTCTGTGGGGGCTCCAACCCTTTGGAATGAACTGCCCCCGGAGATACGGAATATCCCTGATCTCCGTGCTTTCCGCCGTGCCCTCAAGACCCTGATGTTCCAACAGGCGGGGCTAAACATACGAACATGTGAATGTTTTTAAAATGTTATCTAATTTTAGGTTCTATTTAATTGGGCCAAACTATGTTATAATAATAATTTTAATTAGCAATTTTATGATGTTTGTGTATCTATATTTTTTCTTGACTGTACACCGCCTTGAGTCCTATGGGAGAAAGGCGGTATAGAAATATAATAAATAAATAAATAAATAAACAAACAAACAAACAAACAAATAAATAAATAAATAAATAAATATGTTCCAATAAACTGTTCTTTGAGGAATATTCCTACCTCGGAATTCTTATTGAATGGGGAATATTACTTGGAACCTTGACTATAGACTGGACAACCGTTGGACCGGGATGGTAGAAGGTCTCCTGCCTTGAACAAGGGATTGGAGTAGAAGATTTCCAAACTTACTTGCAGGCCTATGATCCTATGTTCTATAGGTATTTAAGGCTAGCATTAACGTCTTGTATTCTTCAGATATCTAGCAGGTCCTGCACGAAAATTCCACCAGAGGGAGGTCTATGCTCATAAGAACCAACAGATAAGGAATAACAGTGGAGATGGAGTTGGTCTTAAGAAAGGTCTTGTATATAGAATCTCTCCGAGTTTCTCTTCCGGAAAATCCTAATTCTCAATATTAAATCATTGTGTTACTCAGACCCCGCTAGCGTTTTGTTTTAAGGCAAGATTATTCTACAATTTTATTTTATTATTCCATTTACTTAGATGCTACACACAGTCATAAATATGAGTCCGTTGCCAAGGGTCTGAATTTTGATCACGGGGATGCCGCAACGGTCATAAGTGTGAAAAATGATCCTCCGTCACTTTTTTTTCAATGCCGTTGTATCTTCAAATGGTCATTAAATGAACCATTGTAACTCGGGGAACCGCTTGAAGAATCTCATTGATTTTGATGATGGAGATTGGCTCCGCTATTCCAGCTTTTAAGTGTACACCTTAGAAATAGCTCTCTTTTTGTGTTTGTCAGATAAAACTCTGAATTTTGTAATCCTCATCAAACAGTGCCTTGCTCACATTTTATTACTGGCTTTCAAACCTGAAACAGAACCCCTGAAGCATATTTGAGGGGCTGCCACAAGAGAGAAAGGGGGTCAAGCTATTTTCCAAAGCACCCAAAGGCCAGACAAGGAATAATGGGTGGAAACTCAACAAGGAGAGATTCAACCTGGAAATAAGGAGAAATTTTCTGACAGTGAGAACAAACATTGGAACAGAAGTTGCCTTCGGAAGTTGTGGGAGCTTCATCAGTGGAGGCTTTCAAAAAGAGACTGGACTGCCATCTGTCAGAAATGGTGTAGGATCTCCTGCTTGGGTGGGTGTGGATTGGACTAGATGATCTACAGCAGGGGTCACCAACTTTTCGGACCTCAGGGACCACTAAATTCATAATTTTAAATCCCGCGGACCACTAATACGATCTGCCTAATGACCAGCTAGGTGGGCGTGGCTAGGTGGTCATGTGACTAAGTGGGTGTGGCCAGCTCCTCACATCCCCGCTCAGGCTCCTTACAGCCCCAACAGGAAGCGGTTGTTGGAGCTAAGCAGCCACCACGAGAAAGAGTTGGCAAAACAGCTGGCTCAGTTCAAATTGGATCTGACCAAGAAGGAGGCTCAGCAGAAGCACCTCATTGAGGACTACGAGTACAGGCTTTCCAAGCAGAGGGAAGACCTGCAGGAGTGCAAGGCCAGGTACTGGTGCCTGGAGACTCAGCAGGCTGAAATGGTCAGCCAGTTCCAGGCCATGATGCAGTCCCACTGGATCGAGGTCCTCCAGCTCTTCACCACCAGCGGCGCTTCCCTCCAGCCTTCACCCAAAGCCCCACACCAGGAGGCTAAAGCAGACCCCAAGTTGGAATTTCTGTCCCCCTCCAACCCACACAAAAAGACTTCAAATGGGGAGACTCTCTGCAGCAACGCAAACATTCATTGCACGTATCTGTCCCAGGGTTGTAGTTTGAGGACCCCTGATTTAGTCCAATATTAAAAATATAAATAATTTTTCTGCGGACCTCCAAAATTTTCTTGCGGACCACCAGTGGTCCACAGACCACCAGTTGGTAACCACTGACCTACAGGATCCCTTCCAATTCTGTTAATCTGCACCTGTAAAATTTCATTACTGCACACAATATTGACACAAACTAGAGGACTTTTTTCTTCGAAGATTCCAAGGCCTGGAAACGCATTATTCATTTGCCAGCTTTCTTTTCAGCGAATCGTCTCTGAATGATAACCCATCCACCCACCCTTCTTAATATCATGTGTGATCTCCCTCATCATTCGGGGCAATGTTGTGTGAAACTACCTCATAATAACGCTTGCTTTTATATATTCTTTTAGTTAGCTGAACCTCTAGGGTTGCCATTAGACAAGAATAAAAACATTAAGCTTGATTAGCAGAAATTTGCAGGAAGATCTTCCCATGGCATAGAGAGAGAGATTATGCTTCCTTGCTAGTGTTTGATGACTGAGCTGCAGCAGAGGGGCTGTTCTGCCCCAGCTACGGACCCCAAGAACGCAGCACACACAAACTATACAAAGCTTATTTTACTCAAATAACTTAGTCTTTATCATTCAAAGGCTGTTAATGAACTGTCTTAACAGCCTACCAGAATTCTAAGATAAGGTAATTACAGTCTTACTAGAGTTGGCAGAAAGCCCAGAAGCAATTTTGCAGACACAAATGAGAGTGAACTAAAGTTGTTTTCTACAGCTTGTTGCAAGCGGCATTCCTTCTTAAATAGGCTAAGGGAGTGGCCAATTAGCCCCAAGCCTTATTCTTGAGGAGACCTCCTCCTGAGGAGCCACTCCTGCCTTTTGGCAGCTCTGTGTGCCCCTGCATTGAGAAGAAGCTCCTCCTCTTCATCCTCTTCTCTTAAAGGAACTTCTGGAAGTTCTGAAGGCCCTGGCTGAATCCCTGCCTCTGGCACCACATCTTCTCCAGCCTCCTCACTGTCCGACTCGAGTGCCAGTTGCACAGGCTGCTGGCGCAGCACCACACCAGCCTCCTCGTTGTCAGAATCAGCTACAATCTGCACAGGCCGCTGACAGCCACAACAGGGGCAGGGCTCAGAACAAAAGTGGACACACACAAACACACACACACACACAGACATACACACACAGAGACACACAGACTCAGACACAGACACACACACACACACACACACACACACACACACACACACACAGAGAGAGAGAGAGAGAGAGAGAGAGAGAGAGAGAGTCTTGCTGCCACACATTGCTCGATAGTCATGTTCCCAGTTATTGCAGAATCCTATTTGCGGCAGCTGGGAAAAAAAGAAGTGAAGTCATTAACCAGTTCAATAGGAGCATTGTTCCCTGGGTGATTATGGAAAAGTGACATGGGCAAGCTATACCTGTTCTCTGGGCATTGCCAATTTTTCTCCTGAATTAATGGAAAGTAAGTGGCCAAGATGTGTCCGCTCAGCCGTGACCGAAGCATTTGCGTAGGTAAATGGGGCTGAAAAGAAACACTAATCAAGATATTTTTAGGGGGAGGAGGGGAGGTCAAAGTTTCAGCACGGCTGCTAACCACCTCTGTGGAATACTGACCAAAGTTCCTGTCGGGAAAAGCAGGATGTCAACTCTGAAGAGAACCTGGTTGAAGCCATCTTGTGCTGCCTCATAGTTGCCACAAAGCCTGCAAGGGGGAAGGGAGGGGGGAAGTAGATAGCCCAGCTACAGTCAAAACAAAAAGTTTTGCTGTGGGAACCAAAGTCATTGAGACAGGTGGTGGTTAAAGGAGGAGAGGAGCCTGTCATCCATCTTCATTGGAGACCTTGGAGTACTCATATCTAATGATCTAAGTGCCAAAGCCCACTGAAACAACATCGCCAAAAAGGCATTAAGAGTTGTAAACCTAATCTTGTGAGGGGCTTCTCTGGTAATATCACACTACTAACCAGAGCATACAAAACATTTGCTAGACCAATTCTTGAATACAGCTCATCTGTCTGGAACCCGCACTACATTAATACAATTGAACGTGTCCAGAAATATTTTGCAAGAAGAGTCCTCCACTCCTCTGTTCGCAACAAAATACCTTATGCTACCAGACTTGAAATTCTAGGCTTAGAAAACTTAGAACTACGCCACCTTCGGTATGACCTAAGTGTAGCTCATAAAATTATCTGCTACAATGTCCTACCTATAATGACTACTTCAGCTTCAACCACAACAATACACGAGCACACAACGGAAACAAACTTAAAGTGAACTGCTCCAAACTCGATTGCAGAAAATATGACTTCAGCAACAGAGTGGTCAATGCTGGAATGCACTACCTGACTCTGTAGTTTCTTCCCCAAACCCCCAACATAAACTGTTTCAACTCCTAACCTCAAAATGATGCTATAGAGCACTGCACACCAAAATGACTAGACACAAGGACAGTTTTTTCCCGAACGCCATCACTCTGCTAAACAAATAATTCCCTCAACACTGTCAAACTATTCACTAAGTCTGCATTACTATTAATCTTCTCATCGTTCCTCTCACCCATCTCCTCCCACTTATGACTGTATGACTGTAACTTTGTTGCTTGTATCCTTACGATTTATATTGATTGTTTTCTAGTATGATTCAATTGCTTATTTGTCCCCTATGACTATCATTAAGTGTTGTACCTTATGATTCTTGACGAATGTATCTTTTCTTTTTATGTACCCTGAGAGCAAATGCACCAAAGACAAATTCCTTGTGTGTCCAATCACACTTGGCCAATAAAGAATTATCTATTCTATTCTATTCTATTCTATTCTATTCTATTCTATTCTATTCTATTCTATTCAAATAGCACCATCCTAAGTATAATAATTTTATTAACCATAATAATATAATAACAGCAGCATCCAAAAATGCTAAATTATACAAAATGACACCAACATACACACACAGACACACACAGACACACACACACACACACACACACACACACAGAGGGAAATTGAGGGCAGCTAATAAATAAAATCAACAGCCAAGAACTGCTGGGAAGAAGACAGAAGGAGTCCTGGAAGAGATCAGAAGGAGGCAATGGGCTCGATTGTCCATTTTCTCCAAGGATTAAAGGCAAACGGAAGTGAGGGGAAAGAATTGCACTTGAGCTGAAGTGGAACGTAGCAGAAGTTCAAAGGTTTGGCAGGGTTGCAGAATCGGGATTATGAGAAGGATTATCCTCTGTTTGCTAAGGCAAGAGAGTGTTTCTCCCCTCTGCTGCATCCTGATTGGCTGGAATGGCCCTTGGCTCTTTCATTCAGTGACCTGAATATCGTCCTGGAAAAACAGGAAGCTTTTTCCGAATGGCTCTTTGGTCTTTCAACCCTTATGAAGAGAGCTTGTGGAGAGCCCCAACTGAGCTTCTTGATGTTCCTTCAAAGCTTTAGCCATGGCCTGAGATGAATTCAGTTCCCGATCAACCATTCTCACCATAGAGTAATTGTTAGAATGTATTTTTATGCAACAACTACAGTAGTATTCAGCCAGTAGATGGCAGAGTTTACAAGTTTGGAATTATAGTATATACTCTATGTTCTTTTGTTCTGAGTACAGTTTCCTGTTTCCTGTTATAGTTAAACAGCTGAGCGGTAAAGCACATGGTGACTGTTCTCTTTGTTTGATCTGTGGTGTTATATGAATTTCTAACAATAATAGAAAAGGAAGACTTCCAAGGTCAAGTGAGCTCCATGTTGCCATCATAGAGGATCTTGGCTTCTTCTTAAGATCCTGGAGTGTGCAGAAAGCCAGAGAAGACACTCATCCTCAAATTAGCATCCTATCAAAGTGCCAAAGCTACTCTCCTGAACCCAGCAAGACTGATTATTTGGCATTTGGACAATGAAACTTTGGAAGGGGGAGCAACAGTTGATTCTGGACCATCTGACATGCTTTTTAAAATTCATATAGCATGTTATATAATTCCTGCTTATAAAGTGGTTTATAATCCTTCATGGCAGTTGAATGTAATGTCCAAGGCCAGCTAATGGTGTTTTAGTCTACAAACTGTTAGGAGTGTGGTGGATCACAATGTTACAACACTGGGCTGACGATTGGCAGGCTCGCGTTTGAGACTCGTTGCTGCATCAGGGTGGGGCGAGCTCCCGTCACACGTTCCAGCTCCTGCCAACCCAGTGGTTTGAAAGTGGGCAACTGCAAGTAAATAAACAGGTACCATTTTGATGGGCAACTTAGGAGTGGTATGGTGGCCTAGAAGTAGAACTCTTGCCTCACAAGCAGAAACCTGTGAGTTCGATCTTAGGTAGAGACAGATATTTCTCTCTCTGGGCACAATGAGAATATATCTGCTGAACCAAACCCCACATTGGCAATAGGAAGGGCATCCTTCCTATTGCCTAGCCATTAAACTCTCTGCTAGCTCCATTCAGTTGCCCAGACTCCACCCCACAAGGGATTATGGGGTCATTAAAAGATGATGATGATTATTTTGGGACACAAAAGGAGCCCTCAACTGCGCATCCCCCAGGCAACGGCGATGTCACCAGCAAATCCTTTCACCACGGAAGGATGCTTCGATGCTTCTGACATGGAAGAAAAAAAACAATCCTAAAAACTTTGGTTAAACAAATCCTGTTTTGGCACCATGTCCGAGTCCATCCAAAGAAAAGCAATACTAGATGTCATTAAATTAGATTATTTTCTAGCTTAGCAGACTATCTTCTCCTGTGGAGGGAAAAACATTGTTGTGAATGTTTTGAAACAGGAAAGTAGGTAAACTGAAAAGGATTTATTATCCGTGGTATTTCTTCTCTCAAAACAAATTCCTCTCCTTCCCTCTCTTTATATACTTAAAAAATGTCAAACTAGGCATCAGAAAATGTCATCGGACTTTCATTATAGGCACATAGCTTCTGCGGTTGCTTGCTGCCCTTTGTGGCTGTTGCTATTTGGTTGCCGCGCGGCTTCACTTGTGTTGTTCTGTTCCATGGCAACTTTATTAGGGTGGTTTGTCTGCGGTGCTTTAGGGAGAAAAGTGGGGACAGAAATGTCTCCGTCGTAGGCAAACTAAAGTCAATATTTAGTTAGCAAAGGGATGGTGCTTTGAAAAGTTTCAGTTGAATCCCTCGTAAAAGGTTCACATTTATTAAAGCTCAGATCAGTGTTTTGTGGGTGACATCAGATGGCGCCATTGTGTAAACCTGAACGGTTTCTCTGCCAGCTGAGCATCTCACAAAAATGTCTGGTAAGAATTCTTCCAGTCTGCTTCCATTCCGTAACCCCGTGATGGTGAGCTTGTGGCACGCAGGGGTGGGTTCTAATTTTTTTTTACTACCGGTTCTATGGGCGTGGCTTATTTTGTGGGCGTGGCTTGATGGTCATGTGACAATTCTTTAGGATTTAGCAGGGGTATTGGTCTACCAGGCTTTTAACTACTTGTAGAGCTGTACCAGTCTACCCATTTGTTCTTGGAGCATCCTGGTCTACCCATTTGTTTTTCGAGCACACTGGTCTACCACCACACTGCCTTTTAACACTGATCAGCTGTAGGGCGGCCCTTTGAAGCCCCGCGGAAAGAGTTTAAACAGTTTTTTTCCTTCCCCCTGATCAGCTGGGACTCGGGAGGCAGCGAAAAATTGGGGGCAGGGGCCAAATAAAAAGCAAGAATAATGCAAGGGGGGGCAGAGGGCCCAGCTCCCGAACAAAGAGAACTGGTTCGGTGACGTCATATCGTCACTGCTACCGGCTCCGCCGAACTGGGCCGAACCGGGTGGAACCCACCACTGGTCTGCAGGCACGCAAGCCATCACCCTAGCTCAGCTGCACCGCGGATGCATCTGAGTCTCCTGCCGGCCAGCTGATTTTCGGGTTTCTGCCATGCATGCATGGGCAGCGGGGCGCATGTAGGAGATGCATGCACATGCATTGGGGGGGTGGGGCGCACATGCAGGGTGCGTGCACACACATTGCATTATGGGTTATAAACAGTGGTGGGATTCAGCCAGTTCACACCACTTTAACTTTCTGAGCAGTTTGGCAAACTGGTTGTTGGAAGAAATCATTAGGGCAGAGAACCGGTTGTTAAATTATTTGAATTATTTGAAGTGCAGGGAGGCTTACCAGGCCCAAAACGGGGCATGGGGAGGTACAGCGCGGCCCCCCACGTGGCCCATTTTTGCTCCCAGGAGGCTGCAGGGAGATCTACTAGGCCCAAAATGAGGCCTAGGCGGGTGCACGCAATAACAAAAAGGTTTGCCATCACTGCCCTAATCTATTGCAACCCTCTACCCAACTGGGATCACAAACTTTCCTTCCTCTCCAGCAATCAACACCCAGATGAGGATAGATTAATGTCAGGATTAATACTACACCAACAATCACCTGGATCACCGTGCGGGGGATTATGGGAGCGATGGGGCGCTCCCATGTGACACCTCTCCTGCGCGAGCTGCACTGGCTTCCTGTGGTCTTCAGGGTGCGCTTCAAGGTGTTGGTGACCACCTTTAAAGCATTCCATGGCTTAGGGCCGAGGTATCTACGAGACTGCCTTCTGCCGCCAATAGCCTCCCACCGGCCAGTTCGCTCCCACAGAGAGGGCCTCCTCAGGGTGCCGTCGGCCAGACAATGTCGGCTGGCGACCCCCAGGGGGAGAGCCTTCTCTGTGGTGGCACCCGCCCTCTGGAACGACTTAACCCCAGAGATATGCACGATACCAGACCTCCGGACTTTTCGTTGGGCCCTGAAAACACATCTATTTCATCTAGCCAGGCTGGCTTGATCCCATCCTTGCGGTTTTAATTTGTAATTGGTTTTAACTGGGTTGTTTTAAATTGATGGCCAAAATTATTTAATGTCTTTTAAACTGCTTTTAAATTTTATATGTTGTGTTTTATCATGGCTGTTCACCGTCCTGAGTCCTGTTGGAGAAGGACGGTATACAAATTAAATAAATAAATAAATAAATAAATAAATAAATAAATAAATAAATAAATAAACAAACAAACAAACAAACAAACTATATCCTCATCAAGGAACTACCAATTCAGACAAACAAGCTAAGAAGTAAACAACAATAAACAACAGTAAATAATAGTAAACAACAGCCCAACCAAGAACAGGACAAGCCACTAGTATATAAAAAGAGTGGAAATCTACTCTCTTGTAGCATTGATGATATTACCTAGTTGGGTCATGAAATGTCTGTAAGAAAACGACCAAGCTCAGAGAGCACCAAATGCTACAAATATGCTCTTCTCTCAAAACTTTCTCTTGCCTGAGTTTCTGCCTCTACTTCTGCAACAAAACCACCCCTTAGCAGCAGTTTTCATATCCCAGCTTGGCTTAAGACATTCCATTTTCTAAACTGTGGCCGAAGCCACCTCGAATTTAAAGCTGCATGTACACATTTTGAGCCTGTTTCCCGATGAGACTTGGAGGTCTTGTCAATCTCTTGCTTCAATCTGATGGGGAATAGTTTGAAATGCGGGCCTGGTACAGGAAAGGCCATTTCATCAAACTCTCATCAACGTGGTAGGATTGCCAACTGACCTGAAAAGAAATCATGGCAGCCCAAATCGAGTTGCGCAAACCAGCAAATAAAGCACGGGAATAAATGAATGCTTCTTCTCATGGCTGTCTGAACATCCAGCTGCTACTAAAGGCATAGCCACAGAGACAAGATAAGAACAGTTAAGAAGTCTAGGTAGGTTCAGTCCTTTGTTCCACATGACAACATTAAACTAAGTTTTATATTGTGCAAAACCATAATATGCTTTTCTGATTTTGGGTTGCCTGTTTGGTGAAACAAATTCGCAATGAGCAAACTATGATTTAAGGCTTCGCATGTTCACCGACCCAGCCAACTGTGGTTCAGTCAACAATCCATCGTTAACACACATTGTGGCTTAAAATGTAGGTGCACTTATTGGCTTATTTTGGAGGGTCAGGATAGAGAGGAGAAGAATGGGATGGAGATCCATCTAGGATACAGATTTATTTTACTTTACTTGATTATTTAATTTACGGTATATTCTACTTTTATTATTTTTAGAAATAAGGTGGTGAATATTTTCCCTACCACAATAACCCTATGAAATGAATTGGGCTGAGAGAGAGGCTGGCCCAAATCACCCAGCTGGCTTTCATGCCTAAGACAGGACTAGAACTCACAGTCTCCTGGTGATTGGCCCAAAGTCACTCAGACAACTTTAACACTTAAAGTGGGACTAGAACTCACCATCTCCTGACTATTGACTAAAAGTCACCC
This sequence comes from Arizona elegans, assembly GCA_022577455.1. Taxonomy (NCBI): domain Eukaryota; kingdom Metazoa; phylum Chordata; class Lepidosauria; order Squamata; family Colubridae; genus Arizona; species Arizona elegans. The sequence goes on along the minus strand of JAKOOJ010000013.1, from coordinate 20,214,566 downwards.
AGGCAACTTCCATGCCTAAAGTGGGACTAGAACTCACCATCTCCTAACAATTAGCTGAAAGTCACCCAGTCAACTATCATGAGTCTTGAGCCAAGTTTCAAAAGAAATCCAGTTATTTATTAGGAGCTTCATGTCGGCAGGTTCCAAAATGAAGCCAGCTCTGACCCTACGTAATTTACACTCCAATTATGACCCTGTTTCCCCCCTCCCCCCAGGGAGTGTTATCAATCACATTTGCCAACAGAGCAATTTCGTGAGTTGTAGCAGTCACTCCCCTCTGGCTGCTGTAGGTAACCCTGAGATACAGTCTCGAGAGAGATAAGCATGGAATGTGCATCTGTCTTTGGCTGCTGTGTCATTTCACTGGTTTCCCATCCCCCCCCCCCCCCCCCGGGCCTATGGCAACTCGAGAGCAGGCCAGGGATGCTTTGCGAGTTGACATCAGACGGGGCTAGAACTCACTGTCTCCTGGTGATTGGCCCAAAGACCCCCAGCTAGCTTTCACACCTAAACCAGGATTAGAACTCCCAGTCTCCCACTTTCTAGCCTAATGCCTTCACCACTAGACCAAACTGGCTCTCTAGATGCCCAACATCTGGCAATAATGAGAATGTTTTAGAACTCCATTCACGCACTCACCCCTTATTTTAGGGAGCAGAGGCCTTTCTGTGGAAAGATAGCAGAGACAACCCTAGCAGGATACCCACAGCTGAAGCCATCAGCTTGCAACTGATATGGCCCCTATTATATTTTTTATCAAGACTGCCATCCAATATTCCTTGGTGCTTTGTCTTTGCTTTGCATTTTATCAATATCACCGTCTGATTCTGCCGTCCCCTCTCCATGGGTTTATTAATATTGCTTTCTGATCTCAGAGTAGGAACCGTGTTTTATATTCTATGGCCATCAACATCCCTTGCCAAGCTCGGGTGCCATCTTTAATTAAATTTCCTCCTTGGTTCCAGCAAACTTCTCAGATTGCCCCCTCCTCACTACCCAAGCAAAGTTCCTTGGCTGTTTTTCTTTTCTTTTCTTTTCCTAGTATTCTTCTGCAATTGTCCTCCTTTGCTTGGGTCTAAATGCAAGTAAGGTTCTTTCTGATAGTGAAAGTGGGTGGTTGAAGAGAAAGCAAGATTCTGGCCTAAATCTTTCCCCCTTTTTAAATGTAAATTTTAATTTGTTTTTAAATTATGGGGTATTTTAAATTGTTCAGCCAAATTATTTAATTCGTTTTTATTCTATTTTAAATTTTTGTATTTATGTGTTTTATTCTGTGGCTGTTCACCGCCCTGAGTCCTTTGGGAGTAGGGCGGTATAGAAATTTAATAAAATATAAATATAAAATATAAGATCTTGCCCAGCTGGTAAGATGTTTTTTTTTAAAGGAAGGAAGGAAGGAAGGGGGGAGGAAGGGAGTGAGGGAGGGGAGGAGGGAAGGAGGAAGGAATGAAGGAAAGAAGGAAGAAAGAAAAAGAAAGAAAGAAAAAGAAAAAAGGAAGGAAAGAAAGAAAGGAAAAAAGGAAAAAGGAAGGAAGAAAGGAAGAAAGGAAGAAAGAAAGGAAAAAGGAAGGAAGGAAAAAGGAAGGAAGGAAGGAAGAAAAGAAGGGGAGGAAGGGAATGAGGGAGTGCGGGAGGGAAGGAGGAAGGAATGAAGGAAAGAAGGAAGAAAGAGAAAGAAAGAGAAAGAAAGAAAGAAAAAGAAAGAAGAAAGGAAGGAAGGAAAGAAAGAAAGGAAAAAGGAAGGAAGGAAGGAAGAAAGAAGGAAGGAAGAATGAAGGAAGGAAGGAGGAAGGAAGGAGGAAGGAAGGGAGGAGGAGGAAGGGAGTGAGGGAGGGAAGGAGGAAGGAATGAAGGAAAGAAGGAAAGAAAGAGAGAAAGAAAAGAAAAGAAAAGAAAGAAAAGAAAAGAAAAGAAAAGAAAAGAAAAGAAAAGAAAAGAAAAGAAAAGAAAAGAAAAGAAAAGAAAAGAAAAGAAAAGAAAATATGGATGTCATAGAGCATATCTTTTAAGTATCAATGTCCAGTTAAAAAGCAGAAGACTTTTTGTGGACTGTCAGGATAGTAGGCATGGCAACTGGACTGAAGAATGTAATTAACTTTCCAGGAAATAAAAAAAAAAAAACCCACCTTTCACATGGCACAATCTCCAACCTGGTGCCCTCCTGAGGAGGGTTTTTAGCACTCATCATCCTGACACACCGGTGTGCGTGTTGAAATCCAACATGTCTTGAGGTTTTTGGAGAGAGCCAAGCAACAGTTCATCATTTCCCAGCTAATTTCAGCCTGTCACATCTCAAGGATTCTCTCTTTAGAGTTTCTAGGCCTCATGAAGACATCTCAAGACAACAAAGACTGAAACTCATTTTTCTCTCAGCTGGGTTTCCTTTCTACCTCTGGTCACCAACACTTTATTTATTTTAAATCTGATTCCCCTCCCCCCCTATTCTGAACTGAAGGTGATATTCTTTAAATAAAAACTGTTAAATAAATGGCGAATCAATCAGAATCTATCCACAGGTCCACTCTGCCTTCAGGATTTACCCAGAATCAGAGAGATGGATCAATGACAGGAGGCATTTATATAAAATTTAGAGCAGCATTCAAGCCAGGATATCTCTGGCAAGAGCTGCATTCTCACAATCGAGGTAGGCATTATTCACCGCTATGTGCTAATAGCAACAGCAATAACACTTAGACTTATATACCGCTTCACAGTGCTTTACAGTCCTCTCTAAGCAGTTTTACAGAGTCAGCCTCTTGCCCCCAACAATTCCTCATTTTACCCACCTCGGAAGGATGGAAGGCTGAGTCAACCTTGAGCCGGTCAGGATCGAACTCCTGGCAATTGGCAGAATTAGCCTGCAATGCTGCATTCTAACCACTGGGAAGGAAGGAAGGAAGGAAGGAAGGAAGGAAGGAAGGAAGGAAGGAAGGAAGGAAGGAAAGAAGGAAGGAAAATAGCAATAGCACTTAGATTTATGTACCGCTTCACAGTTCTTTTCAGCCCTCGCTAAGTGGTTTACAGAGTCAGCCTCTTGCCCCCAACAATCTGGGTCCTCATTTTACTGACCTCAGAAGGATGGAAGACTGAGTCAACCTTGAGCCGGTCAGGATCGAACTGCTGGCAATTGGCAGAATTAGCCTGCAATACTGCATTCTGACCACTGGGAAGGAAGGAAGGAAGGAAGGAAGGAAGGAAGGAAGGAAGGAAGGAAGGAAGGAAGGAAGGAAAATAGCAAAAGCACTTAGATTTATGTACCGCTTCACAGTGCTTTTCAGCCCTCTCTAAGTGGTGTACAGAGTCAGCATATGGCCCCCAACAATCTGGGTCCTCATTTTACCGACCTCGGAAGGACGGAATGCTGAGTCAACCTTGAGCCTGGTGAGATTTGAACCGCCAAACTGCTGGCAGCCCGGTGATCAGCAGAAGTAGCCTGCAATATTGCATTCTAAGCACTGTGAACTACAGCTCTTGCTAAGTTCTACCTTGCACCCCAACTTCTGAGCAACACATTGTTTTTTCTTCATTACAATGGCCATTTTCAACAAATCCAGTCC